>JAENPR010000311.1:0-658408 GCA_018135685.1 Themeda triandra
AGCAAAAATGCCCCAAATTACTTTGGCAGTAGAGCAAGTAAAGAATAGATGGTTAATATGCTTTCATCCTGTTGACAGAAGTAACAAGTGTCGTTTGTTTTCTGCGTATGTATTTCCTTCTATGGTGTTGTGTTATGCTTCACGTTCGTCGGTTACATCCGTTTGTGTTGGATACGGTTTTGCACTCTACTGGTATGAAAGCCATTGGTTAGACAACCTAAAAAATCTCCGATCCGGGATCAAACGGTAACACTACCGGAATCGGCTTGTTTGTCGATGGCGGCCAACTTTGCCGATGGCAAAGTTGTCAGCCATCGGCAAACAACCAGCTTTGCCGATGGCAAAGCTCGGCCAGCGGCAAAAAGCTCTTTGCCGATGGCCCAGCCATTGGCAAAGCACCGCCATGGGCAAAGCAGTACTTTGCCGGTGGCCAGGCCATCGGCAAACAAAGGCCATCGGCAAAGGCCCATTTCTGCCGATGGCCGGGCCATTGGCAAAGCCCGGCCATCGGCAAAATTGGCCCAGGGCCGATGCCGTCGGGTGCCGGCCGACGCCGTGCCCTTTGCCGATGGCCAGGCCGTCCGGCCATCGGCAAAGCGCCCACTTTGCCGATGGCCACGGCCATCGGCAAAGCAGGGCCACGTGGCGGCCTCGGGAGCTGCCGGGCCCATGCGCTTTGCCGATGGCCGGCTATCGGCAAAGTGACTTTGTCGACGGCCTTCCTAGGCCGTCGGCAAAGTTTGAATTTTTTTTTTGATTTTTCCTTCCAGTTTTTTATGGTGCCTTCCTACCTCAAATACAACCCACAC
Organism: Themeda triandra; assembly: GCA_018135685.1. NCBI lineage: Eukaryota > Viridiplantae > Streptophyta > Magnoliopsida > Poales > Poaceae > Themeda > Themeda triandra. The sequence continues at coordinate 810 of JAENPR010000311.1, forward strand.
TGCAAAAATTGGGACCATTTTGAATTTTTTTTGCTATATTTCGTGAATTATTTCTGTTTCTTTGCAATTTTAGGTAACTCCAATTTTGAACTGCGGGTACATGAAATAATGGAACTTTTTGATCGAAATATGGTATTCATGATGCTCGGAGTATGTTGAGGCCGTATCCAGCACCTCGCATGAAATTACGACCATTTTGCCGTCGTAACGTGGGGAGTCACGTGCACGGAAAGTGTTTTTAAATTATATAAAATCCAAACGAAGTCGGAAATTGACGAGTTGTGTGGCCATGGCATGCGGAGTCTGTGGTAAAAATTTCAAAAAGTTTCAAGCAAGTTTTGAGCAAGTGATCACATGTGGAGATGTCTGGGTTTTGGCCATCCGACGTCACAATTTGCTCCAAACTTTTTGAAATTTTTATCACAGACTCCGCATGCCATGGCGAGACAACTCGTCAAGTTTCGTCAATTTCAGACTTCGTTTGGATTTTATATAATTTAAAAACACTTTTCGCGCACGTAACTCCCCATGTTACGACGGCAAAATGGTCGTAAATTCTTGCGAGGTCCTAGATACGGCCTAAACATACTCGGGGAATCATGAATACCATCTTTCGAATCAAAAAATCCCATTATTTCATGTACCTGCAGTTCAAATTTGGAGTCGTCGAAAAAATACAAAGTAACACAAATAATTCACGAAATATAGCCAAAAAGTTCAAAAATGTCCCAACTTTTGAAACTGGGATGTATTTGGTATAGGAAGGCACTAGAAAACAACTGGAAGGAAAAATCAAAAAAAAAATTCAAAGTTTTCCGACGGCCTTAGAAGGCCATCGGCAAAAGGGTTTGCCGATGGCCGGGCCCAGTGGCCATCGGCAAACTCGTTTTGCCGACGGCGGGGCCGTCGGCGAAGTTTTTTTTTTGAAAAAATAAAAACAAGCCCGGCCCACACCAAAGCCAACCCTATCCCCATCCCCCCGCGCCCGAGATCCCCATCTCCATCTCCATCGCGCCCCGCGCCACCATCTCACCGGCCGACCCCGCCGCCGCCCGCAGCCGCCGGGAGCAACGCCGCCGAGCTCGCCGGAGCCCCGCCGGCCACCCGGCTGCCCCCGCCGCCCGGCTCGACCCGCGGCCCCGTGGTCCCGCCGCGTCTCCGTCGCCCCGCCGCCGCTCGGCCGGCCGGCGCGGACCGCCGCCACCCCGGCGCCCGGATTCGCCGGTGAGGGTGCTCGGAGCGGCCCCGACCGCCGCGTCTCCGTCGCCCCGCCGCCGCTCGGCCGGCCGCCGCTTCCCCGCCCCTTCCCTGACGCGCGGCCGCCAGCCCTGTCCCGCCAGCCCTGTCCCGGCGCCATTCCCAGCCATTCGGCCGAGAATGGGAAGAAAGAGAAGAGGAGGAGGAAGAGGAAGAAAGGGAAGAGGGGAGGAAGAAAAAGGAAGGAAGGGAAGGGGGAGGAGGAAGAGGAGGAAGGTGCCAAGCCAACGTCCCGTCGATCCTCGCTGCTGCGGTGATCCCTGCCTTCATCGCCGGTCTTCGCTTCATCGCCGCCAAGGTAAGCCCTTCCTTGTAGTGTTAGTAGTAGATGTAGTTGTAGTAGATAGTAGTGGTTAGTAGTAGTAGTTAGTATACTTAGTTCTAGGGTTAGTAGTAGTAGTTAGTAAGTAGTTAAGTAGTTCATAGTATTAGTAGTGTTAGTAGTTAAGTGGTTATAAGTAGTAGTGTTAGTAGTATTTGTAGGGTTAGTAGTAATTGTTCTTGTAGTAATTGAATTCTTTCATATGCATGGAAAAAGAACTAAAGTATATTGGTGGTTGTTGGCCTTCGTGCCCATGTTTGGTGGTTGTTGGCCTTCGTGCCCATGTTTGGCCTTTGTGCCATGTTTTTTGCAGGTTTTGGAACCTTCCCGTGCAGGGGAGGTGCTGCCGAAATTTTGAGTGGCTTGTAATCTTTTTTTCTCTTTTTGTAGGAGGAGGACCTGTAGGAGGTACTCGGTGATGACGATCTTCTTCTTGGGCATTGCGGGTCTTCCTGCACCGCGTCGACTCTCCTCCGGCCCGCTACCCGCCTCTGCGCCGCCACCCTAGGTATAAATCACCACTATTCCTTATAGTCCATGTCACTACATTGCGTAACCGAGTTAGGTGTCTCCCGTCCGAAAGAGATTCGCGGTCGTTGGTATGCGGATCAGTGCATATATGCGACGGTGTCTCTTTCGGATTGTCCACATTTTTTGGACAGCCCGAGGATGCGTAGATGGGTTAGCTTCCATGCTCCGCCTCCCGTCCGAGTCGGAGTTTCGCAGCCCTCTCCCGTTGTTCTCCGGATACACACTCTCCCGGTCGGGACGTGTATCGGGAGAACAGCGGGGAGGTGCTGCCGAAATTCCGTCTCGGACGGGAGCGGAGCATGGAAGCTAACCTCATCTACGCATCCTCGGGTGGGATTAGGACCTTTCCTTCACCTATTAGATGGTAGGAACGCCTTGTAGATGCAGCCATTGTTTCTATTACTCGCTTACGTTGGCGTATGACAGAGGATGGCTGACCGTGAGTGGATGTACATGGGGTTCAAAGACCGTACAGAGGAATGGATAAAGGGGACCAATGAATTCCTAGAGCAAGCATTTGGCCCATCTGCTAAAGGGTCGATTCGGGTGTTTTGTCCCTGTGCCAAGTGTAAGAACGAGACAAGAAAAGAGAAGCGGCCGATGTGGCAAGATATTTGGAAGTACGGATACATTCCAAACTACACCCGATGGACTCTCCATGGGGAATGCAAACGGCTTAGGGAGGCGGCGGTGATACCGGACCTCACGGGGTTTGATGTAGATGCCGGAATGGCAGACTTGCTGGCAGATGTTGGCGCCTGTGAAGGAACGGAGGTGGAGGAACAAGATCCAGAGGACACAGCAAGGGCGTACTACACCATGATGGAGGCGGCACAGCAGCCCCTTCACGTGAACACCCACATTTCTAAACTGGATGCCATTTCACGCCTAATAGGCTTGAAGTCGTCACTGGGCATCAGTCGAGAAGGTTTTGATCTCGTGTTGGCGACGATTGGCGGGCTGCTTCCGGCGCTTCACGTGTTGCCGAAGAGCATGTACGAGTCATAGAGGCTCCTTTGAGCACTCAAGATGCCATATGACCCGATCCAAGCTTGTAAGAACGGGTGTGTCCTGTTCTGGGGAGACGAAGAGACAGCAACACACTGTCCGAAGTGCAAAGCCTCTAGATACGTGCAGGTAGAAGGCAGTGATGGCAGTAAGAAACAGTCTAAGATCCCCTTGATGGTGGTTAGGCACCTTCCTGTACTACCGAGGCTGCAACGACAGTACATGACACTGGAGTCAGCGAAACAAATGACGTGGCACAAGAATGGCAAAAGATATAGTGACAAGATGCAGCACCCAGCGGATGCTGAGGCATGGAAGCACTTCGATGCCATGAATCCTAAAAAGGCCAAGGAGGCTCGGAATGTACGCGTAGCACTGGCAACAGATGGGTTCAACCCGTTTGGGATGAGTGCGGCCCCGTACACTTGTTGGCCCGTGTTCGTGATCCCCCTGAATCTTCCCCCCGGCGTCATGTTCGAACCCAAGAACGTGATCTTGACGCTGATAATACCGGGACACCCCAGCAACAATATGGGTGTGTTCATGCAGCCAATGTGGGATGAATTGCAGAAAGCATGGGAAGAGGGGGTACTGATGTACGACCGAGCAACAAACATGAACTTCACGATGCATGTGTGGTACCAGTACTCAATGCATGACTTCCTGGCGTACGGCTTATTCAGCGCGTGGTGTGTTCACAGGAAGTTCCCTTGCCCAACATGCAAGGCAGATGTGATGTTCACCTGGCTGGCCAAGGGTGGCAAGTATTCTTCTTTCGACAAACATCGTCAATTCCTAAAGAAGGACCATCCACTGAGACGAGGTAAAAAGCACTTCACGAAAGGTGTTCAAGTCACCGGCCCCATCCCTAAGGAAAAGAGCCCAGCTGACATCCTTGCACAGATAGAGGCTCTCGAAATTGATGACGTGAATGGTGGTTTCAAAGGATATGGTACCACGCACATGTGGACTCATATCTCGGGCTTGACTAGGCTCCCCTACTACAAGCACCTTCTTCTTCCACACAACATCGATGTAATGCACACAGAAAAGAATGTCGCCGAGGCACTCTGGGCAACACTCATGGAGATTGGCAAGAAGTCAAAGGACAACGTTAAGGCTAGGATCGGACATTGAAACGATTTGTGATAGACCACATCTAGTGATGAAGGCCCTGCGCGAGGCAAGAGATGGAAGAAGGGCCCGGCCGATTACATCCCGAAGAGGCCACATAGGAAGGAAGCACTAGAGTGGATGAAGAAGCTAAGTTTCCCGATGGGTATGCGGCGAATCGGCGGGGGCGGTGAACTTGCAGACCGGCAAAGTCGTAGGGATGAAGAGTCATGACTTCCACATCCGGATTGAGCGGATCCTTCTCGCGATGACCGGGATACCTCCCCGAGCCGTTGTGGCGCGTCCGGGCAGAGTTGAGCTTTTCTTCCACCAGCTTTGTGCCAAGGAGTTGTCTCGGGACGTTTGTGTTGAACTCGGAGAAACAAGTACCAAAGTTGCTCGCAAGTTGGAGATGATATTTCCACCCGGCTTCTTCCGTCCATGCAAGCATCTCATTTTGCACCTACCAAGGGAGGCACGGTTGGGGGCCCGTGCAACACCGGTGGTGCTATCCAATCGAGAGGTGTCTAAAGCTACTTTAGAAGAAGTGTAAAAATAAAGCCAAAATTGAGGCTTCCGTTGCAGAGGCATTCATTATGGAGGAGGTGTCGACATTCACACAGGCGTACTATACCGAAAAACTTCAAAGACCAGGAGATCCAACCCCTCGTTACAACATCGACGAGAATTCATGCACCCTCAGCCTTTTCAAAGGGGATCTCGGGAGAGCAGGCGCAGGGACCAACGTGTACTTGATGCATGTTGAGTGGCACACTATCATGATGTACTTGTTGCTGAACCTTGAAGAAACCCGAGATTATCAAGAGTAAGTTCTCGATGAGCTAGCTTGTTAAATATGCCGCCACTATCCTCCACCTATCGATCCGACCCCCTTGTCTATTGTTTCTCCAGGGAATTTATCATTGAACACTGGAGGGGCAGTACGGCTCCTACCGAGGATGAAAAAGACCATCTTCTCAGACATAATAAGCTCAATTTCGTCAATTGGTTCAGTAGCAAGGTACCATCCAAGTAACCTCTTTCCGACTTTGAGATTCCACTTTGCTCCTATGAGCGAGTAATGTAACTATCTACCTGTCCATTCAACGTTTATGACGTGAATGGCTATCGCTTTCGCACGAGAAAGTATGAAGAGAAACGGGGCAACCTAAAAACCACGTGCAGCGGAGTTCGTACGCCCGGCACGGATAGGAAGGACTATTACGGCATAGTCGATGAGATACTGGAGCTTGACTTTGGAAAAGACCTAGGTTGTAAGCCAGTGGTATTCAAATGCCATTGGTTCGATCCTGAGGTCACGAAAAAGGACACATCAATTGGGCAAGTCGAAATCCGAGAGGATTCCAAATATGGAGGAGACGATGTCTATATTGTGGCTAACCGAGACGCCACGCAAGTTTATTACCTCCCATGGGCAAACCAAAATGACGTGCGCCTTGCGGGGTTGGAGCCTTGTGCACATGGTATCGCCACACGGTAAAGCGGCGGTCCCAAACAATGATGATTGCAACTTGACCCAAGGAATGATGAGTTTTATCAACCTGAGGGGCTAGAAGGTAGGTTGGAGATAGACATTGCTTCGCTGATGGGTATGGAAGTAAACAACGACATCGATGAGGACGAGGGTGATGAGGTGCACGATGCTGAGGACTTACGAATCCTTGATGAATGGCAGTGGCGACGCGATGTAGTTGTTGAGGAGGATGTTGATCATGATGAGGACGAAGAGAGTTCGACAATATTGATAGTGATGATGACACTACTGATGATGAGGACGAGCGCTCGCCGACAATATTGCCTTTTGCGGAGATAATTTCTAATTCATGTAATACTATATTATTATTAATATTACCTTGCAGTTCTTAATTTTGCTTTGCATTTATGTTTCTTTACAAGTATTTGTCATTAATACTAACTCTTCTAATCTTTGTCATTGCAGGCACTCGACAAAATGCCAGGCGGAAAGCGGCCACCACGGAACGTCCAGTCGAGGTACCGGACGCAGCGGCCCGAGGAGGAGGAGCACGTGGCGGCCGACCACCGCGAGGACGACCACCTCGAGGACGAGGAGCACGTGGCGGCCGACCACCGCGAGGACGAGGACGAGGACGAGGAGCTTGAGGTGGAGCCGTCCACCAGTCGGGGTCGGAGGGCCCCCAGCGGACGACACCGCACGCCGTCGAGGAGGCTGTTCGAGACGGCCTCCCAGGAGGGGGCGACGACGAGGACGACGGCCGGTGACGGCGGCGGCGGCGGCGGTGGAGACGACGAGGACGACGAGGGTGGCGACGACGAGGTCCAGGGTGGCGACGAGGAGTCCGCGGACGGCTCGAGTTCCACAGCTACTCGTAAGCCCTTCCAGCGCGGCCCCACCAGGCTCCTTACGGACCCTCCAGCCGCTGACGAGCGCCCGGTGATCCGGCCCGCGGGCAAGTAAGTAACCATTGTTGATTTCTATACTTGTTCATATGACATTTTCAAATTCAAAATGCGTACTAACAATTGCTGTTAATGACTCGTGCAGGGGCTGGATAAAGGTGACAAAAAAGGAGTGCTCACGCTGTCCAACTAGCATCCAGAGCCTGCTGATTAAGAAGCACTTCCCTGGCATCCAGAGCCTGTCCAACTAACATGGCGACACCTACAACCCCGCCACCGCGCCCCTGGACACTGACCTCCTGATGAGGATTGGAGGAGGGAAGCAGCACGGCCAGTACTACTTGGCCAACAACGCCATCGACCCGTCCTCTGTTGAGACGCTGACCGAGATCCGCAGGAGAGACCGGGAAAGTGGGGCGGATCGCAGATCCCCATAGCGCCGGCGCCCGGCAGCGCGAGATGATCGCTAGCGATCTTCGGGTAAGTGGAGTTTCATGATGTAGCCTGCCTTCATGATGTAGCTTGCCTTCAAATAACATCAATCGTGCTGGTGTAATATTGCAGGCCACGATCGAGGAGATGAAGGCCAGGGAGGAGGAGCGGGAGGAGGCCATTGAGGCGAGGATTGAGGCGAGGATGGCGGCGCGGGTTCAGGAGCAGGTGGTGGCACTGACGGCGCACTACCAGCGTCAGTTGGCCACGGTGTCAGGACACTTCGCGGCCCAGATCCCGGGAATGGAGCCGCCTCCTGCCTCGATCTACGCTCCACCACCGGTAGTTCCACTGCCTGGTGCACTGCCTCTTCCTGGACTTGGTCGGGTGAGTACATTGCCTCTCGCTTTAGCTTGTCGCGTCAGTTGGCCTTCGTGCCCATGTTTGGTGGTTGTTGGCCTTCGTGCCCATGTTTGGTGTTTGTTGGCCTTCGTGCCCATGTTTGGCCTTCGTGCCATGTTTTTTTGCAGGTTTTAGAACCTCCCCGTGCGGGGAGGTCTTTGCCGAAATTTTGCGGGGAGTTGTACTAATTACATCACTTGGTCTTTGTGCGGGCACCGTCGGCGGGTTCGAACCCGACTCCGTGTGCTATCCCACTGCGGAGCTTCTCCACAGGGTCCTTCTCCACCGCACGGCTGGCCACCGTACCAGAGCTTCCCCACGCAGCCGTACTGGGGTCCTCCACCGCCGCAGGGGTACTCGTGGCCGCAGCACCCGCACTCCGGGCCTGCCGCCTTCCCTCCTCACCCGGGGCACTCCGTCCCTGCCGTGCTCCCTCCGCAGCACGTCGGCCACTGGCAGTACGCTGCGGCCCCGCAGCCGAGTTGGCCTGCGTGGGAGGATGGTGCTGGGGGCTTGGGGACCCAAGGGGACGGCGCCTCTAGCTAGGTTTAGCCTTGTAGCTTGTGAGACATGTATGGATGCCTTGTGACATGTATGACTCTTTTGCTTGTGACTCGGATATGTTTGGATTGTTTTGGACATGTATCGATGCGTATATGTGCTTAAAACCGTATTTCATTGCTATATATGTTGGTTATATGCTATATATGTGGGTTATATCATATATATGTGATGCATGTGTTATAATGTAATGTAAATGCAAAGAAAACAGAAAAAAAGAAATTTTTTTTTCCAGGTTGGGATTATGCGTCGGCAAATCCCGGGTTTGCCGATGGCCCCGCCATCGGCAACCGACATAACCGGCAAAGCCTTTTTTATTTTATTTTGAAATTATTTTGCCGATGGCCTTGGCCATCGGCAAACTTATTGCCGACGGCCGAGGCCATCGGCAAAAAAATTCAAAAAAAAATTAAAAAGGCTTTGCCGATGGCTTGCGTCACGCCGGCCATCGGCAAAGCCGCCGTCCCGGCGACGGCGCGTCGGCTGACGTGGCGGTGTTGCCGATGGCCCACGTGGCCATCGGCAAAAGTTTGCCGATGGCGATGTCAGTGGCCATCGGCAAACTTGGCTTTGCCGATGACTTTTTTGTCGGCAGGGGTTTGCCGATGGCCACGTCAGATTGCCGATGGCAAAAGAGTCTTTGCCGATGGCGGCCGGCCATCGGCAAAAAACGCGATTCCGGTAGTGTAAGGAAAGGAGTGAGTTAATTAACGTCTTGGGAGGTCACACAAGAGTTATATATGACCATAGCTGGATAAAATAGTGACGAAGAACGGCGACTCCTGATAGGGGAGAACGTAATCAATGAGAATGTGTGTAGGAAGATGAGGAGAAAGAGGAGGGAGATGAAGAAAATAGAATGAAAGCACGAGGTAAGTGAGGTCACCGGCCTATATGCGGCATGCCTGTGGGCTGTGTCCTCTCTGGAGACAACCTTCGTTTTTCTCCTCGATATGAACCGATGGAAGACGACGATGACAATCAACTGTCCACGCGAGCAGTGCATGCACATACACCACACAAAGTACTAGCAAGAAGAAGAGAAGGTCACTTCACCATGGCGGTCGTTTTCAATAGACGCGTCCTCAGGATTCAATTCTTGGTTGCTAAACTAGCAAAGCTGGACAGGACCCAGGAGTCGTTGCTAGCTTGCTTGAGGGTCTTGCTTCTTTGTCTGAATCCAATCGGAACTTAAAATTTGTGTCCACACATACACAAGATCGGAAGAGCGTTTGTTAAACAGAACCTCTGACACATTGAAAGAAAAAAGGAAGGTGAGTCATGTTCTTGTCTTAACGTGTGGATAATTATTCACTCATAGCTGTACTTTGTTTGTTTTCTTTTTTGCGAAACGGTGCAATGGATTCAACTTAAAACGAACAGCTGGATAGACTAAAAAAAAAAAAAAAAAAAAAAAAAAAAAAAAAAAAAAAAAAAAAAACAGCTGGATAACGGGTCGGCCGTCTGCAACCAGTATATATGCAGAAATATCCTAGCAGCGCCTAGCGGTGGCCGGTGGGAAACTCATCAGCAACATCAGCCGCTGACGGGAGTGAGTTGAAAGTCACACAAGAAGAAACTGATGACGTAAGAGAGATGAGTTGGCCAGGGACACAAGCATCAGTCAGTCCTGTGTTGACCGAGTTATTGACTGAGAGATCATCAGATAGAGAATTAGCGATCCTGCAGGTGCCCCGTGCTGCCCGGCGACGACAATCTCTCTCAATTCTCACACAACAAGTCGGGACGAGACGGGCAAGGGGTGGATTGGATTTTTTTCCCACCTTGTACCTAGCTAAATCCAATAGTTCTGCTCGTACGCATATATGCTATTGACGGAAAAAATAGCGTGTTGGCAACTGACCATAACTCAGTTTAGTTCAGTTCTTTATAGTGGAGCTTAGCTACCTAGATTTAAATAATCCTCCATTTGATGTGGGTCTCGTATTTTCTATATTTATTTTAGAATGTATGTTTCTTCCAATGGTATGATGCATATGTCTATGATTATAAATATATTTTACTAGCAAAAATACCCGTGCATTGCAATGGGAGAAAAAATTTCTACCGAACATTAATAGAAATCAAAGATAGAATGCTACATATCTATTTATGTTGTATTTTCTATAAACTTTAAAATGATATATTTTTATAATTATTTTTCTAAATAATTTTTTTGTGGTAACCATATATCGTGCATCATGTGCTCGCTAGTGTCCAGTGGCGTATGTCAGTTGGTGTAGTTGCGGAGTCGTCCTTGTTGATGTCTAGACTCGTGTTCTCTGTGTGATTGATGTGGAGTCGTTATCGATGGCGTTCGGGCTCGCCTCCTCGATGAGGTGGCATCATTGGTGTAGGAGCCATTGATGATGGTAACCATGATTGTCCCAACGTTGCTTGATATGTGATATGTGTTTATGACAATTGAAAAAGACATAATGAAAATACGATTTTGATTAACGCTGGACGTGCACGCCATGACCCATCTTTGACATGACAACCGAAATAATTTATTAAGGACCAATAGTTCAAAGACTCGTATATATATTTATTTATTGCTTATTTGACATTTATAAGAAAGAGTAGGGGTAATCAAGTTTTTGGTTCATAGTTTAATTAGATGTATATTGGTTGATCTATGTTCTAATAGTAATATTTTTTGTTGGTAATCAGAATTATTTATTAAGTAAGGCCGAGGGTTCAAGAACTCATATGATACTATATTTATTATTTATTTGATATTTATATATTTATAAGAAAGAATAGGAGAGAATCTATATCCGTGGAATTCTGAGGGAGAATGAACAATAGACGCACATTTACATAGTTGCAAGCTTTGATATACTCATCAACAAGTGTAGCAATCTTTTTTTAAGCAGACGCAAGTCTAGTAGCTATAGCTAAAAATAGTATGATAGAAGAAGAATGGCATGAGAAAAGTATAAAGTGTAGTAGCTAACTAAGAGTATCACGAGAGAGGTAGGAATTAATTGCATGCATGTAGACCGGCCTCGCTACGAGCTCCATTGGTGCGTATGAGCACAGCCCGACACCAAGTCGGTTTTGGAGAGGTGGAAGAAAAAAGGGCAGAAAGAAATTTTGGCTTTTAATTATTAGGTGGTAAAGATTATTTATGCATTTTCGTATGATGCATATGTCTACGATTAAAAATATATTTTATTTCTATAGCATGTTAAATTACTCTATTTTATTTTTTAAGTTTATATATAAATATGGATGTCGAATATGAATGGATATTATTGATACCATATTTTCGTATTTTTGTCTAGATTCAAATTTGAATATGAATAGTGTCAACCATGCGGGGTATGAGACGATTGGATATCGACATTATAAATATGCGATTTAAGAATTCAGATATGGATACAATATCAGATGTTGAATATACGGACTCAGATACAGACGGGTCTAACCCCCGTTCCCCTTAAACGAATTCAGTCTTGAATACGGTCCAAAAATATCCATACCATTTACATCCATATATATATAAACCAATACAGGTAAAGACAAACCAATACATTGACCCAATGAGAGTGTTCTAACGGAAGGATACTGCCTCCTTGCTACCGAGCTAGGCCCTGCATGCCTTTACACAAGCTAGAGAAAGAAAGAGGGGGCCGGGGATAGTGGCTGACTCAAGTTGTGCCTAACGATCTCATATTCTCATTTTCTCATGTGCAGTTGACCGACTAAGGTCTAAAGCACAGCAGACTGCAGACAGTGTGTGTATGCACCGCGACTCAGCGTCAATCTTTGCCGGTCGATCAGTACGTGTGAGTTGTGACCCAAGAAGCAGCACAGGAGTATAGCCATATAGAAACACGCAGACAAACTTGCCCACTGACTAACCGACATGGTTTCAATTTCAATTGCCGGCGGTTTCCACTTGCAGAACAAAATCTAAGCTTGTACTCAGTACAAATAATTGTATTTTTTGGCTAATTAACTATCTTTTTCCAACTGTGGATGATGTGTTAATTTAGTCTCTTGGTGTTCTCCAATTTATAGTCTTCCTCAGTCCAAATAACTAGAGGTTGTGGTTGGTATAGTCTTAGCTCCCTAGGTGTAGGACAGGTTGGAGGCGTTTGTAGAGGTTGTTGGAAAACTAATCACTGGTTCAATGACTGTGCAAGAAGAAAATACGGCTATGCCAAGATTGACATCATTATGCTTGATTGTACTCCATTATAAAGGATTTTTGGATAAATCGCTGCGAAAATGCTACTAGTCCTATCAGCTTCGCCCATTTATTTTGCGCTATATGGGTGAGAACGATGAAAAAACATGCTCCTCATGCTCCAGTCCTTCTCCTATCATCCTTCTTCGCCATTCTACCCTCCTCCCCTGTCGACTCGACCTCCCACACTTCCTTCACTGCCCTTCTCCCTCATTTTGGTCTTCCCCACCCTTCCTTGCCTCTCCACCAACCTTCCCTGCATGGATCGGATGCCGGTGGGCTCTATGTGCCCTCGTCTTTCCCTACTCTGGTGATGAGGCGGGCTTCCGAGTTACGCCGATATTTCACTACTCTCCCTCCTCGTCTTCCTCTAACTTGCTGTCATCATCTTCCTCCGCCAGGACAACCTCCTCCTGCTTTTCCCCTCTTCTTATGCCGTTGCAGCTTCTCACATTGTCATCGTCGAGCATGAGCTAAAGCAGATGGTGGGACAACTTAGAACTTGGAAATGTTACCAAACATTTGGGTACGGAGCAGAGCATATATAGACCCTATTTGCAGTCGCTTTGCACTAGAAGATGCACCAAGCTCTCCAAACGGTGTACTTTTGAGGCAGCTTCCTCCACTCATGCTTCTCCACGTGGCTTTTGAATATAGATGCATAATCCTTCCCAGGCTGCAATAGGAAAAATCCGGAAGTTTCTCTCGTGTTTGCGCTCCTCCGTCGCTCCCTCTACTTCCTCTACCCCAGTTAAGGTTGCAGAGGGAATCCCTCCACCAAACGCCGAATCTCTCCTATAAGAAGTTATTCTGTCTAGAATTTGTATTACAAACAATAATCTTTATATCTAGATTTGTTTTGAATTTTTTTAAAAGAATATTTTTAGAAGTTAGTTGTAGGAGAAAATAAGTTTTGATTTAAATCGTGATCGAAGGTGCTGAGAGTGGATTGGAGCTGATTAGGAGAATGTCCGTACGGCGACTAGACCGTGTACTCACTCGTCAAGCAGTTATTTAACTAACTTTTATATAAGGTGTGCAGTGTGCATGCGCGCACGTTTCCTTTCCGTGTTCGGCAGAAGAGGAGAAAACAAAGGACTCTCTCTTGTGTCCTTCTTATTATTTCTCTTGTTCGCGCCCGCGATGATAGACTGAGACGTGACACCATCACACGGCGAGGGAGCAAGAACAAAAACGAAAAAGCGTTGTGGCTTGCATCGCGCCACAGGACGACAATATAGCGAGTAGCGCGAGTCGGCAGTCGCCTCCATCCTCCTCTTCCCTCCCCTGCGTCTGCGTCGCAGGCAGACTCGCAGTTGGTTCCTCCTTCCTGCTTCCCCTTCCTCTTCCCTTCCTTCCTGTGGCTCTCTACTCTATTTCAGTGCAGTCGCAGTCGCGGTTGCAGTTGCAAATCGATCTCCCTCCAGAGCAACCGCTAGAGCCTCCTCTTCTCTTCTCTTTTCTTCAACAACCGCTGCCGCCGGCCTGCTCCCGCGCGCCGGCAGCCTGCCATGGGGAACTGCGCCAGCGCCATCGACGCCTTCGTCCAGCGCGGCAACAGGGCGTCGCCGTCGCCGTCGCCCGCCGCTACTCCTGGTACGTACGCTAATCCCCGCCAGCATTTCCTCCTCTCTTTTCTCTCCTAAAGCTTCAATCTTTGGCCTCATGGTGCTGCGCTGCGGCGGGCACCTTCTTATTACCCCGCCCGCCTTGGAATGCAACAGGCGGTTCTGTTCGTTTGTTGCCTGAAATCCTCTGTTTTTTTCTTTCTCCGTCACCCATGCCCTTTAACTTCGGTCAGGATTCAAATTCAGCATATTCGTAACACACAGCCCATAACTGGAACATGCCTTTGTTTATCTGATACCGTAACGCGTGCAGTTGTTCTCTTGTACCACCACGTTGTCTTGTTCTTCTTTTTGGTGTTGTTTTACAAATTTCTGTTACCAACATGTGGTTGTTCTCCACATGGTGTTGTTTTACATCATTAACAAACCACTTTCCAAGAATCACATGCTGTTGAACATAAGGGCGCACGTGCTCACCAAGTCACCATGTTTTGTTTGGGACAATTGATGAATCAACTAAATTCTTCAAACTCTCTGCAACTATATTTTAATTTAATTCGTTATTTTGTCTGTAGAATAAAACAGACCATTCTCTTTCTTCTTCTTCTTCTTCTTCTTCTTCTTCTTTTTTAATACCGTATAATAAGAAAATTTAGATGGGTCCGTCAACTCTTTTCTTCTACCCTCTGCACTTGCACCATAAATTGAAGAGTATAATTTTATTTTGCTACCCAAATGGCAAAATTCGTTTACAAAATTAGTCTCTGTTATATAAATTCGAAATTCCTAATGCCATGGTAGATTAATATGCCTTTGAAACTTCTCATTCCCTGTCCTGCTATCCAACCAACCAACACCTCACATTTTTCTCCTATCACACGGGCAGGCATGTCTGCATTGAGGAGGACTAGTAGCTCTGCCACCACCGGGAAGCTGTCAACGCTTAGCAACACCAGCACCTTCATGCCATCCACAGTTAGTGGTGTCAGCGTCGACGACGATTACCCGGAGGAGGGCCAGATTCTCGAGTCTCCCAACCTCAAGATATACACCTTTGCGGAACTGAAGAGCGCCACCAGGAACTTCAGGCCTGAGACGGTTCTTGGGGAGGGTGGGTTCGGCAAGGTTTACAAGGGATGGGTTGATGAGAAGACACTCAACCCGTCAAAGGCTAGCACTGGCATCATGGTTGCCGTCAAGAAGCTCAATCCTGAGAGCGTGCAGGGAATGGAACAATGGCAGGTACAGAAACTGTCAAGTTACTAGTTTTTTTTGTTATTTTCTTATTATTTATTAATTGCAAGCTTTATAAAAATCCAATGGATGCAATCTAAGGTGGTTCCGGGTTTAATTATCAGGGAACTAGGGAAATGAATCAGTGAATGCTGCTTACGCATTACACAATAGTGCATCTTGCTGCCCTTTTCAGTTCGTTTCAATTGTGTACTGATTTTTCTCTCTATGGATATGGATTGTTAAATCATGTATTGCTCTTCTTTTTGTAGGATGAACCTAAGAAATCCTTATGTGAGTCAAGTTATTTATCAGTATTCTTTCCTGCTTTATTCACAATCAGAATGATCTAGTTGTTGGGTTAGTGCATGCTCCTGTACTACTTTTTATTTGTGCTTTTTATTTCTATAATAATATAATATAATTTTAGTCTTATTAACATAAGGGTTTCTGATTTACTCCATGTCTTCCTTTCTTTCCCCCCTGACTTAAAGCAATAATACTCTCTAGAATGTACTGTTATGCTTGTCTGTCAAAATTAATTTGCTTGTTCTCAATGCAGTCTGAAGTGAATTTCCTTGGAAGGATTTCGCATCCCAATCTTGTCAAACTCTTGGGCTATTCCATGGATGACAATGAACTTCTTCTCGTGTATGAGTTCATGTCAAAGGGGAGCTTGGAGAACCACCTGTTCCGAAGTGAGTATTTTAGTATATTAAGAAGATATTTTTTTCCTAAAAATATCATTTTCCTAATAATAGTATTCGATCCAGAAACATTTCTGCTTTATGTCACTTTGGTCAACACTCTTTATGCCAACTTCACCTGCAGTAGCGCACTTTGCAAATGTTGGTGCTTCTTCTGCATCTCAAATCATTTTCATAAAATATTATATATGAAGCACCATAGTCCATAGTGCCATACAACTAACGAGCATTTTTGGAGGATGTCAGCATCAGCCAAATTGTCCAGACCTGTACGATATCTTGTTGCTTCAGCCTTCAATCATTCTTGCCGAGTCAAAATGGAAATACAAGATGAAAAGTTGGCTCCACTTGTTTTCCCTGTTAAACATCTTATTTTTTGTTTCTGTGAAACATCTTTTTTTTTCTTGCGAAAAGAACATATCATTTTCTAGTTGTAATAAGACTGATTATTCACTGTTGACAGGAGGGGCGGTTTATGAGCCGCTGCCTTGGAGCCTCAGGCTGAAAATTCTCATCGGTGCAGCTCGTGGCCTCGCATTTCTTCATTCATCAGAAAGGCAGATCATCTACAGGGACTTCAAGGCTTCCAACATTTTACTGGATTCGGTAAATACTCATTGCATAGCTACAAATAACAAACTGTGGTCATCTGAGTGATAATATAATCAGCACACACCAATATCATGTCCAGCACTTCAATGCGAAGCTCTCAGATTTTGGATTAGCCAAGCATGGTCCAGATGGTGGGGAGTCTCATGTGACAACAAGGGTCATGGGAACCTATGGCTATGCAGCTCCAGAGTATGTTTCTACCGGTATGTATGCAGGGGTTTTCTCCCCACAATATGTTGATCCCTTATTATGGTTGACAATTTGTGCAAGCATCATAGGGAAATGTTTTTTCATAGACCTAAATGTTAAGTGATTGCATCTTTCATGAACTAGGCCACCTGTATGTGAAGAGTGATGTGTATGGCTTTGGCGTTGTACTGCTGGAGATGATCTCTGGCCTGAGGGCACTGGACCCGAAACGCCCGAGCGAGAAGGTGAACTTAGTAAACTGGGCAAGGCCATTGTTGTCTGACCGGAGGAAGCTTAGCCAGCTGATGGACAGTGGGCTGGAGGGGCAGTACAATCCCAAAGGAGCCCTCCTGGCTGCTCAGCTGGTCCTCAAGTGCCTGAACGGTGACCCAAAGAGCAGGCCATCCATGAAGGAAGTGGTGGAGGCACTGGAGAAGATCGAGTCTGTGAAGAGCAGGGTGATGAGGGAGCCCAGGAACAGCTCCTCGTCGTCGCGTCGCGGCCAGGTGCAGTCCCCTAGGACTGACAACGCTAGGAACAACTCCAGCTCCAAGGGCAGGTAGAAGCATGGCATAGTCACGACTCATGAGGATATTTAGGATGAACTGATTCTGATGCGGATGTATGTTGTAAAGGTAGTAGACCACAATTTTTGTTGTCATGACGAAGTTTACGCCGATCATGATGATCAATGTAATAGTGTAGCGGTACACGAAGATGACTTTGTAGTTGGCATATGCATAAATTCAACCATTCTTCCATGGAAGTCTTGTCTGAGTTGAGTTGCATCAGATTGCACTTACAATAGTTCCATTGCACTTACAATAGTTCCAGTCATGGTCATCCACTCCATTTTTCGGTCAGTCATGGTTCTGTACAAGTTCTGAACTTTTATATCCAGATGTGATGAAAAGAAATACTCTAATCATTACAAGAAAGATTTTTTCAACCTTTTCTATTATATAGAAAAAATATATATTATAATTGCTGAAAATCTTGAGACAGAAAGTGATGATGGATCATTGCTTGCTATAAAGATTTGGTCATACTCCCTCTGTAGCTAGTTTAAACTAATGTAATACTAGCTGTCCAAATAAAGCAATGTGGTGGCACTCTGCGTTCCTTTGTTATCAACGTTTCTAGTGGGATGCCCACTAACAAAGGCTGTCCAGAAACGCTTTAGATTAATAAGCGATAACTTTTGGTGGTAATGGGGGTTTTACAAATGATTTCGAGTCACTTAAGGATTTGGTGCCCTAAGATTTAGGCATCCAATTCTGCATTTCCCACTGGATGGTCAAAGTTCTGTAACTTGGTTGGAACTAAGCCTACCTGCAGATGTCATCAGTCGGCACAACGGAGTGCGTTTCAAGTCCATCTCTTCACACTGTTAAAGTACACATGTAGATTATGTATCCTGATCCCATGTTTAGTAGCATAGCGAAAAGGAGGTCGGCATGTCCCAGGAGTGACTTGACCGTTGACCCACCATTTGATCCTTGCAATACTATAGTACACTGCACCGTACTATTACGCAATTGTTATTTCTGTCTTTAGAATTTATAGTCTAAGTGTAAATTCAGAAAGTAGAACGGTTTTATGCTAGTTTTTGTGCAACCTTAGAAACTTCTAAGCGCTGGCCCGAGTGCACAAACCTCAATTGCAAATTAGTGCAACATTTTCCTCAACTTAATTGTAATATGCCCCACATATATATATATAATCTCGGAGAAAAAGACAAAAGCTTTTTAGAGAAACTACGATGGACAATTGTTGTGTTGTAGATATGTTGTAAGGATCAAGGTATACTTAGATTTAACTATTTAAGAGTACAAGTTAGGGTTTGTTCAATTTGGTGTGAATTAAGGAGGATTAAATACCTAACAAGTCATAATCCTTCTCAATTCCTTCTAATCCCCTTGGTAAGGGATCAAGCGAACAAGGCATGATGAAAGAAGAGCAATAGTCTTGAGTATTATGGTTTTGTATCTATCACAGCCTTAGTTCCATTTACTTCACTTGCTTCACGTCACAAAGCTTCCTCCATTTACACCACCACCCTATGCCTGTCCTAAGGATCATGCAACATTTCCATAGCAAGTAATGTCATCTTTTGTACACATCACACCATGCTTTTTTGTGAGATTTTAATAGGGCCGTCATCTACATCTTATGAAACATATCAAAAGATTCTAGAATGCTTCCTTAAACAACCCGCCCTTTTTCTAGTCACCTGGCGCATCAAAGAAGACATTTACTAGAGATGTCGTGCAATGCCTCGTAGGTCTCTAGTTTACATGTACTTAATTTGACAGAGCACTTCTTTGCCAAAACAATGATAGAGTACTTGTAGACCTAAGGGCATAAGATTTAAATTTTTTCGTGTTCTACTTGTTTTTTGAGATATTCTTTTCTTTTTTTTAGATAAAGGATAGTTCATACCCGGCTTCTTCTATCAAAAGATAGAATCAGACCAATAATTACAAAGTTTACCCAATGGACACAAGAACACAGGCTGTGAACAAAACAGCCAACCGTGCTAGGAACCAAATCGAAATAAAGTTTAAGTTAAACATGACCAATTAAACTTGAAGATAACCATCCTTTGGAACTAAAAAAATCCAGCACCGACGTCTCAAGGAATTGTCCAACCATGACCAATTGCTCCTTCTGATCATCATGCCGCTGCAGACTTGCCCATTGTCGAAGCCAAAACGTTCCCCTGAAGAGTACCTGCAAGAAAGTTTTTGGTCTACATTTATCAAAAACCACTTCGTTTCTGGTTAACCAAATTGCCCAACACAGTGCAGCCGCTGCTGTTAATAACAACGAATTATACTTTTTGTTCCCCTCTTTGACCAGATTTGAAACATGTTATTCAAATCCGTTGGGGGGGCTAAACCAAGTAGTATATGTACAGCGCGCCATAAAAATTTGGCATAAACACAATCAAGAAAGAGATGGTTACTTGTTTCCGGAAGATGACAGAAACTACAATGTTTGTCACCATTCCAATTTCTCCTAAGTAAATTATCTTTAGTTAAGACCACTCCTTTTTTCAGATACCAAAGAAAGATTTTAATTTTCATTGGTATTTTGATTTGCCAAATATCTTGTGACACTCTTACTCCGTTGTTAATTAGCGTAGCATACATGGACTTTACAAAGTGAAGGTTCCGGATGCATTTAGAGCCCAAACAAAGACATCCCTTTCCTCCGAGAAGTTTATATCTTGTACGAAGCAACAATTCTATGCCATGCCAACAAGTTCGCCCCCACTAGATTCCTCCCCGAAGAAAATATTAAATGGGGTGGACCTAAGCACTTTTGCTACAGAATCTTGTTTGTTTCGACTAAATTAAACAATGAAGAAAATTTGTCTTTAAGTGGTTTATCTCCCAACCAAGTGTCAAACCGTAACTGGATTGGGATCCATCTTTTATCCTAAAAGAACCGAAGTCCATAAAACAATCTTTTACATTCATTAAACTCTTCCAGAAATGTGAGTCCGTAGGTTTTTTAGTGCAACTACCTAAAGTCTTATCTTTGATATACTTATTTCTTAGAAGTTCTTGCCACATACCATCCTCATTCAGCAACTTAAACAACCATTTGCTTAAGAGACACTTGTTTTGGATATCTAAATTTTGTATCCCTAGACCTCCCTGGTCCTTGGGTTGACACATGACTTCCCATTTTGTTAGTCGGTATTTTCTTTTGTGTTGATCACTCTGCCAATAAAAACGCGATCGGAGGCAGTCTAGTTTCTCTAAAACCCCTCGGGGTAATTCAAAGAAAGACATCATAAACATCGGAAGCCTAGAAAGTATAGAGTTTATTAATACTAGGCGTCCGCCTACCGAAAGCATTTTTCCTCTCCAACCACTAAGTCTTTTTTCAATTCGATCCTCAATTGTTTTCCAGTCTTTATTATTTAGTTTCCTAATGTTCATTGGTAGACCTAGGTAACGAAAGGGGAACTTGCCAACGGCACACCCAAATAATTGAGAATAAAACTCCTCGTGGTCTTTTGCCGCACCAAAGCAAAATATTTCACTTTTGTGAAAATTTATCTTTAGGCCCGACAATTGTTCAAAGGTACTCGGCAAAAACTTCATGTTTTCGCCTTTTGAACATCATGACTCATGAAAAGTACAAAGTGTCATCGCATACCGCAAAATAGACAACCCATCCTCAATTAGATTCGGAATTAGCCCCTCTACCTGCCCTTCCACTTTCGCTCTGGCAATAAGTATGGCCAGCATGTCAACCACTATATTAAATAGTATGGGGGACATTGGGTCACCTTGCCTTAAGCCTTTTTTGGTTTGGAAGTAGGCACCTACTTGATCATTGACCTTGATGTTAACATTACCCCCTTCAGTGAAGTTTTGTATCCACCGACACCATTTCTCCGAGAACCCTTTCATTCTTAAAGTCTCATTGCAGGAAACTCCAATTAACTTTGTCGTATGCTTTTTCGAAGTCAATTTTAAAAATAATACCATCTTTCTTTTTGGAATGTAGTTCATGTAATGTCTCATGTAGGATAACATGCACCTTCCATAATATTTCTTCCCGGCAAGAAAGCCGCCTGGGTTGGCCTAATTATCTTTTGTGCTATGGTAGTCACCGTTGGTTGCTACTTTCGTAAAGATTTTAAAAGATACATTCAACAAACAAATTGGTCTGTATTGTTGAATGGCTTTTGCATCTTTCAACTTGGGTAGAAGGATTATATTCCCAAAATTTAGGCGCTCTAGGGGTAAATTTCCCCGATGAAAATTGTAACAACTCCAGTTTTGGCTTAACAAAATATTGCATCTCATGAGCATGATCATCACATTAGCATCATAATTGCATTTGCGTAGCAATTATTTGAGTGCTTGTTTTAAAAAATGCAAAATAGGGTTTTCAAATGATTTCTAGAAGTCATATTTGTGATGCTTTTCTCAAAATGGAGCTTTAACAAAGTTTGTAGAGAAAATTATTTGGAGAAACTTTTGTTTTGACCCCAATTCATGAAAATGACTTTAAAGGCTTCAAAAATGGCAAAAACAGTTTCAAAAATCAATTTTAAATGTATTTTATGTGACCCAAAATTTCATTTTTAAATCTAGGCCGATTTTGCAAAAACTTTCTACATGAAAGTTATTCCTCTTTTGATTTTGAGAAACTTTTATTTTTGGAGCATTTTCAAATTCGCAATATTTTTGAAAATATGGCCGAGTCAAAACTTTCGGTTCAACTTGACCGGGGTGGGACCCACCCCGGGCCCCACCTGTCATCGTTCCCCTTTCCTCCCTCTCGCCGGGCGCAGAGCGCCGTTAGCCGCAGCCGCAGCCGCAGCGCTTCCCGCTTCGCCGCCTTGCCGCCTCGCTGCCCGCCCGAATCGAGTGCCACTCGAATGCGCACTCGAGCACCTCCATGTGCCCCTCGTCTGCCTCGCTGCTCGCTGCCGCCCGCCTGCTCCGCCAGCTCGCCATCGCCATCGCCATCGCCGTCGATCCCGCACGCGCGCCGCGCCAAACGAAGCCGCCAAGCGAGCCACGACACCGCAACGGGCATGCCAAGGCACTCGAGCACTCCGCAGCGACGCCCGCTTCCCCACTGCCCTCGCTGAGCGCCGCTGAGACGCTGGCGCATCGCGCCGAGCCCGCCATCGCCGCCGATCGCCCCCGCTCGTCCATGCCGTCCACCCGGTCCAAATTGGCCACGCCAACCGGCCATAAAACACCCGCCCGCCTCCCGCACTCATTTGCCCCTCCATCTTCCCTCTTTCCCGCGCCACCGAGAGCTTCCCCGGAGCCGCCATGGCCGCCGCCACGGACCGCTCCGGCTAGCCACCTCCCCACTCCGCCATTTTCACCCCTCAGTGCGTCACCGTGACCATCATACCCTCCTCCATCTCCGACCGCCGTCAATTGAAGAGAATCGAGCCAAGGTAGGGCCAATTGGCCAGTTTCTTCTCCGCCGCGGAAGCCATGCGCCGGCGAGCTCCTTCGGCGCCGTCGTCCGCGCGCTCCTTCTTCATCTTCACTCCCTAACGTCCGCACTAGCTCCGCCTCGGCCTAGGCAAGCCCGTAGGCATTTCCTTGCACGCCGCCGAGCTCTGCGCCGGCAAGACGCCGTCGAGTCGCGCCGCCCCTTGCCGCCATTCGCTCCGCCCGATGCTTTAGTGCGCCATAGGCCTCATCTTCACCATGCCGGTGTCCGCGCCGTCGCCACGAGCACGCCGGTACCACCCGCGTCGCCGGACTCGTCGCCGTCGGCGAGCTATCGCCGGCCGACGGCGAGGTCCCGCGTCCGGGCGGCCGACAGGTGGGCCCGCTGGCCGGGTCCCACCCGTCAGCGCCACGCGGGGTACGCGTAGCAGCGCAGCCCGCGCGTCAGCCGCAGCGGGGGAAAACTCTGGGTGCGCGTAGCATTTAGGATATTCCCGGTTTTAAAAAGGATTTTCAGAAAAAGATGATTAATCTTTCAAAAATCATATCTCCTTATTTATAGGTCCATTTTGGGTGATTCAAGTGTCCATATTTTTCTTATTATGAGCTTTATGCATGTAGGGTATTGGTGTAATTTTTTGAAATACTTTTCTGTACTGTATTATTTAATGTCTTTAATTGCTAATATCTTGTTAAATGCATAAGTAAATGTAGGTTTATCGAAAAATGTGGTTCTTGTTTTGTTGCTCTAGTTAGGAGAGGCTTTATCTATGAAAAATATTATTTATATATGTCATGTGTAGAAAATGCCCTGTTTAATTATTGTGCTTGCTTTGCTTAGAGTTTAGGAAATTCATAATTAATTATTTATGCAAGGTTTAGGCTTGATAATTTTTCTAGGGTGTTTTTATGCCTATAAGTAGCTGTTATTACCCTGAGATCTGTTGTTGAACACTTTTCATAATGCAAAGTATTTTTAGGTCTAGATTTGTTGCTGTCTTGTCCTTTTTATATAGAATAAATGGTTCACTGTTTTGACCTGCAAATTTTATGGTAGGCTTGTGGTTACCTAGCTAAGCTACTGTAATTTTTGTAGATTTTTCTGAGCAGTCTAGCTATAGGTTGCTGTTATGCCCTGTTACGATCATGATCGGTTAATCGTCGAGGTCTAGGTTAACTAGTGTTCTTGCTATGTTTAATTAGGGTTATAAAAGGTGTAATATGCTAGGATGATGTTGACTACCTTGGAACTTCATGATTGGTTCATCATCATCATCATACGCTTCCATTTCGTATTGCATTCCCGATACTCATACGCATCGATGCATCATACAGGATTGCCGGAAGGAGTGACGCCAGTAGTTCCCGAGGAGCCGGAAGGAGAGGAGCAGCGAGGGAGCAAGTCTTTGCGGGAGGCAGCACGGGACGAGGATCCGGACGCGACTTGCCTCGAGTGCCCTAACCATCACCCTAGCTCCTTTGAGAAAGGCAAGCCCCGGAGCATTACTCCTACGGTTTTCAAAATATTTTACTTGAGTCACTTATTTATTATGATGCATTAAGTTAATAGGCGTTGACTTGGAACCGTTCTGCATTATGAGTACCTTGATCCACCTAAATACCGTTACCCTATTAAGTTCAGGATCGCGCTTATGCTTAGCACTGCTTAATTAGATCGGTAAAAGACGGGTGATTGACCCTCATCCGCGAGGTAGGTGGTTACTACCCTTTGGTTGATACTATGGAGGTTGGTTAGAGAACATAACCATGTGGCCTTGTTAAATCACGACTAGTCGGAGTTTGTGGTGTGTTAGACCGCGGAAAACTCCGGCGATGTCACTTAAGGGACTATGGCTTTGTACGTCCTCGGATCATGTTGAACAATGCCTCACAGATAGCTGGAAGGATGCGATCATCCGACCGCGAAGCCTTGAGGATGTTTGGGCCGGAATTTCAGCAGAGTTGAGTGTATTGCCCCCAGGCGCGGTATTAAAGCCAGTGGCCGGTCGCGCCGGAGTTACCTGGTAGCCGGGCATGCCCTGGTGTAATCATATTTGTTGAAATCCGCGTCTCCTCCCGAATAGACCAAGGTGACCGTCACTCGCTCTGGCCAGCGAGTGTGGTTTGTGTGAGGAATACCCCGCCAGCTGGTTTGCAATCGATTATAATCGCCATCGTTCCTGGACAGTGAACACTTGACCGAGCAGCGGCACTGTCGCAAATCATTGTGAAAAATAGGATGGTTATGGTTCTATGTTGTTGATGCTTTGGTATGCTCAACTTTGAAGGATAGGATAGCATTGTTTGCTCATACCCGGAGATGGAGTAGTACGGTGCTAACCTAGTGATGTCGGGATCCAACTTAAAAGATGATAAGCTAGAGAGTCTTTTATAACTAAATGATTATTAATAAGCTCACCTTTTTATCGCAAGTTTAAACGAGTCGGCTACCCCACTTATAAAGCCTTGCATACTCCTTGGTGTCACTTTATTTTCATTTATGACGGGTAAGTCTAGCCGAGTACCTTCTTGTACTCGGGGTTTTATTCCCTTGTTGTTGCGAGATGGTGAGATGTTCTATGGCTATTGCCCAACTTGCTTCTACCCCGCGTATGGGGATGAGTAGATCGTGGGCACGATCAATCTATCTATCGTACCTCTATGCTATTGTCGGGTGTGATGTTGGACCAGGCACTATGTTTCAACTAAGTGTGCGTTTGTGAACCAAAACTTTATTTGCTTCCGTAATTTGGATTTGAACTCGGTATTGTAATATTTATTTCGTACTCCGATGTAATCTACTATTTGTGAACCTATGTATCACTATGAACTGTTGTATGTTGAACTCAATTCGGTCCAGGTTTGTATTGTTGAAAGTTTGAAATCCTTCGAGATTTCACGGACTACGGGTTGATATAGCCACGGTGTGCTAATTAAGTTGCTTTGGCGACTCATAAGTACATTGTGTTTATATTAATTGGTCGGTTCATTACTGGCATGGCATCGGAGCCGGGTTCAACGTATTCATTGTTCATAAGTCTACTTAAAACAAAATGATTTTGTTTTACAAACACTAATTACGAACTTATAGCCACTTAATCTCATATATAGGTTTTTCAAAAGTGTGTGGTTTTCAAAACTTATATATGTGCCTTGGACCAGTCATATCCTTTATGCCCAATTAAGGACTTTAGGTGGCTTATATAAGTACTAACTTGGGGGATTATTGCATCATATTTTTATTGGTCGCGCTCATACACGACGGTTTTGTATGAGGGCCATTCAATTGAATGGTTGTGTATGGATCAGATTTGCCTCTACGCCAAGGTAAGTGTGAGTTGTGAGAGCATGATCGGACGCAATGCTGATCTAGGGGAGTGCTTATTGGTGCTGGATTATATACATGTTCACACATGTTTATAAGAAGGTACCCCATGTGAGGGTGTCGTCTTCTGATGACTTATTGGGTAGTATGCACTTGGGAATAGGTGCAAGTAATCGGAGATTTCACCTTGTTCGGAAGGTGTCCGGATTTTTACGTCGCTTGCATTCATTGGGATATTGGGCTGAAATGAATCTTGCGGGTACACTAACTACGTAAAACGTGTAGCCCGACTAGTTACCGATATATGAGAGCACGTTTTGTATGCCACCGCCTAGACGTAATAGATAATAATTTTAGGCAGTGAGGACGTATGGAACGTGCATGCATCATGATTTACATATATGCTCATGTCATTCATTACATTCTCCTCTTCCCTTACAATTAAATCGTCCCGATTCCGCATCTCCATGCTTTAATTATTAAAATTGTTGCTCATTGAAAATAAAACTCCTTTTCGATGGCTCGGACCAAGCGGGCCGCTCGCAAGAGTTCGCGTCCACCCCGCCACCGCAAGCTTGCTTCCCGTGGAAGCGCTCCTCTTGTGGTGCGTCGAGTGCCGTCCCACCGGCTCGGGGAGGCTGGCACTTTTCTAGGGAAGAGTGGCTTGCCCACTCTCCTCTCGGAGGCTTCGCAGTCTTGGTTACCCTTCGGGCATAGAGCCACGGTACTCTTTTGGGGACGTCGGTGACCGGAAGAACTATGGCTTTGTTTCTGTGGTGGTTGTGGTGCCATCCTTGGGCCATAGTGAGACTTGGACTGGATGGACGGCCAAGGGTGAGGGTATCACCGTTTTCGATGGTGCTCAGGATGCTGCTTTCCTGATACTTGAGAAGATGGTGACGGAGCTGCCTAATGAGGTTCAGAGGCTCATTCCTAGTGTTTTTCCTTTGGCTAGCCCCCGCATTGACACGTGGAGGCGAGGCTCCAGGATTGTCACTAGTGGCTGGACCTCAGGAGGCAGACTGTGCCAGTGCTCTTGCGCGAGTGTTGTGTTTGCCTTGATGAAGGCGTATGCGGCACGGGAGGAGCTTGCTCTCTTTAGGCACGACAAGCTGGAGCGTGTCGAGAGAGAGAAGGAGCAGCTACAGGAGATGTATGAGAAGAAGCTCGAAGAACTCAGAGAGGAGTTGGCACTGATGACCGGCGGAGAGACCAGCCGACCCGGAGAGAGAAGTTGGCCTTGCAAAGCGAGGTCCGGGAGCTTCGGGCTAGAGTTGGCGGGTGTGACGCCACTATCAAGAAGCTTGGAGACACTTTGGCCCGTATAGTTGGAGAGCGGGATGCAGCCCGGACTGAGGCACGTGGTTTGAGGGCTGCTCAGTACACTCTCCGGGAGGACTTACACGAGAAGGAGGTCTACATCGACACCCTGCGTGAGGAGCTCTACGCGAGACAGCACGGAGAGTGGGTTGAGTCCCCGCTCGGTGACGCAGCTAGTCAGGAGTGCGGTAGCCTTATGCGCCTAGACTAGTGTGTTGGTTAGTGTTAGCTGGACTGCTGTCCTTCGTGGTCCGTTGCGACTCTTTTGTTTATGTGTGTGTCTGTAGTTGGTACGCTAGTAAGAGTTGGATGTGACCTTGGATCACGTTGTTGTAATGCTATGTCGTCGCTATGCCTAAAAAGTCCAGTGTTCGTGTGTGCTGGCAACCATGGATATTGTAAGACTCTATGTGATGTTTCGACATAATATTATTAGTGCAGCTGTGATGTGGAAAAATGAATTATTGTGCCATGTGTGGTTAATTGTATGAATTAATTTTCCTTCAATTAATTTCGCAAGGCATGATCTATTTATTCGTTTACCCTCGAGATTCAGCTCCTAATAGTGGATCAATATTATGGTTGAAACATGCAGATGGCGCCGATCACCCGCAATGGTCGTGGTAGTGGTCGTGATGAGGAAGAAGGGCATGGTGGTCGTGATGGGGAAGAAGCACATGGTGCACCACCCCTCCTCCCCTCACCGCTGAGCAGTTGTTTGCACAGTTTCCGGGAAGTCAGCGCAACATAGAGCAACTTCTGCGTGCCAACTTTGAAGCAAACAACAAACACCGTGAGGATCATTAGCCTAATCAGTTCAGTGAATTCAAGGATTTCATGGACACCAAGCCCCCAGTGTTCAGGGATGCCCCTGATCCATTCATGGCTGATGCTTGGATCAACACTATGGAAGAAAGGTTTACTTTATTGAGGTTATCTGAGGAACTGAAGGCCACCTATGCTGCACACATGTTTGAGGGTGATGCGAGGTTGTGGTGGAACAACCATCGCCACACCTTTCCTGAGGGTCAGCCTATCACTTGGGATCAGCTTGTTCGTGACTTCCGTGCAACTTATGTTCCACCCAGTCTTATGGCAATGAAGAAGACAGAGTTCCATAACTTGACCATGGGGAATCGTTCTGTGAAGGATTATCATCATGCATTCCAGAACCTATCCCGTTATGCACCTGAGTTTGTGAGTACTGAAGCCAATAAGATTGCTGCTTTCAAGAAGGGTCTCAGTACAAAGCTGATGAAGACCATGGGTACCTCTACCCGTGTGACTTTCAATGACTTCTACAATGACTGTCTCACTCAGGAGAATCAGAACAACCTGCTTGCTGCTGCTAAGAGCCGAAAAAGGGCTAATGAAGGTGGTTCCTCCCAGCCGAGGGCTCCACCTACATATCGTCCTCCATTTCGCAACCAAGGTTCGGGGTCTAAGTTTAGGCCTCCCCAGAAGAAGAATGTTCCGCTCGGAATCGGCGAAGTTCTCTAGGCCTTTCGGGATGCCTATGCCTCGGGGAAAACCGGAGTCGAGGCCAATGCCGCTGGTGCCAAGCCGGCGATGATGGGCCCTTGCTTCAACCGTGGTCTGGACACCTCTACAAGCAATGTCCTCATCCAAAGAAGCAACTGTCCGCTCGTGTGCATCACACGTCCTTGGAGGAGATTCTTTCGGAGAACCCGTGATGGTGGTATGTTCCCCGTGAACCAGATTCCTCGTCGCTGTTTTGTTTGATACTGGATCATCGCATTCCTTTATGAGTCAAGCATTTGCACAAAAGCATAGTCAAACCATAAAGGAGTTGAATTTAGAGTTTCGGGTGAGTGCAGCTGGGGCTGACATCACCACGAGACAAATGGTACTTGATGCAGCCTTGGAGTTAGATCAGTGGAGGTTTCGGATGAACTTGATCGTTCTGCCCGGACTAGGTGTGGATGTTATCATAGGAATGAGTTGGATGCATCATTGGGGTGTAGTTTTGGATACTACCAATCGGATGGTGTCTATACGGAATCCGATGGGGGAGGGCACTTTCCAGATACCCTTACCTCGGAAGATTCCGTTAGAAACTGTGGTATATGCTACCAAAGTGACCCCTCTACATGAGATTCCGGTAGTATGTGAGTTTCCGGATGTCTTTCCTGATGAGCTTCCGGGTCTCCCACCGGATCGGGAGATTGAATTCCGCATTGAGTTGTTGCCTGGAACAGCCCCAATTTCTAAGAGACCTTACCGTATGTCCTCTGATGAGTTGAAAGAACTCAAGAAGCAGTTGCAAGAGTTAGCAGATAAAGGTCTCATTCGTCCTAGTGCATCGGAATGGGGTAGTCCCGCTATGTTCGTAAAGAAAAAGGATCAATCTTTGCGAATGGTCGTGGATTACCGCCTACTTAATTCAGTCACAGTCAAGAACAAGTATCCTCTACCACGTATTGATATCCTGTTTGATCAGTTGTCAAAGGCTAAGGTGTTCTCGAAGATTGATCTGAGATCAGGTTACCATCAGATTAAGATCAGACCAGAAGATGTTCCTAAGACCGCTTTCTCTACAAGATATGGGTTGTATGAGTACTTGGTTATGTCCTTTGGATTAACCAATGCTCCTGCATACTTTATGTATCTTATGAATTCGGTCTTCATGCCTGAGCTCGATAAGTTTGTGGTGGTATTTATTGATGATATCCTGATATATTCAGAAAATAAAGAGGACCATGCTGTGCATCTCAGGATTGTACTGAAAGACTAAGGAAGGCTAAGTTGTATGCTAAGTTTAGCAAATGTGAGTTCTGGCTTCGGAAAGTTCAATTCCTTGGACATGTTCTCTCTGATGAAGGAATAACTGTGGACCCTAGCAACATAGAGAAGGTAGTGAATTGGAAGACACCCAAATCAGTTCATGAAGTAAGAGGTTTCCTTGGTTTAGCAGGGTATTATCGCCGATTCATTCCCAACTTTTCAAAGATTGCCAAGCCAATGACAAAATTGTTGCGTAAAGAGCACAAGTTCGCTTGGACGGTAAGAGTGCGAAATGACTTTCCGCACTCGCGGGAAATGTTGACCACGCTCTGTTCTAGCGCAACCGGATATTGAGAAGCCGTTTGATGTATATTGTGACGCATCCAAGATAGGTTTGGGATGTGTGCTCATGCAAGAAGGAAGAGTCATAGCTTATGCCTCTCGTCAGTTAAAGAAACATGAAGTGAATTACTGTTGGTATTTGTTAAGTGCAACTAAAATAAGAAGGATTCGCAAGCGCATTTAACATACCATTGTAGCATTTTACCGGGAGTAAACCAGGTATCGTTATTTATATTTTACCACAGGGAAGCAAGGGTTAAAGAATCGGATAACTCACCATCATGTATCTACTAACTTAGTAAACCAACTAGACTAAAGCGAGGGGTAAATGATATGTAAGGTAATATAATAAAGCACACATGAGAATTCTATGATAAATGAGTAGCTAGCTAGAGTGAGAGGACAACGGGAGAGATCAAAGTTCCTATATACTTCTCTATTACTTTGGTTCTATGATAACAAGGGAATGGTTAGATATAGCAATCACACAATAGCACTTTGGAGCAGCGGAGTCCTTTCCAACTCTCGAAGAACCGGGTAAAGAGTAGTTGGGAGAAGGGCCGAGAGCTCTACGAGACACCAACCCGAACATGGTGGAATACAAAGGCCCGACGTAGCATTTGTCACCTGCGGGGCTACCACAACTATCCGTGGGATTGGGCGCAACCTCGGGTAACCTATAGTCTAGACACCATGCCTACACTATCGATTACTACTCTAATTACATATGATAACTAGAGCACTCAATACGAGCGAAGATCCCATGCTAGAATGTAACAACTATACTAAGCATACATATGAAAGGAATAAAGTAGATAGAGAAGATAAATATATTGAAGCATAAGTCTTACAAGAGTAGATACAAAGACATACCAAATCTCTGAAGACTTCTCCAGAACCGGAGCGTAGCTCCGCTCTCCCTAACTCTCGTCTAGATCTAATCTACTACATTGGAGTGTCTAGCTCTAATTCTCTAGAGAAGAGAAGTCATCCATTCAAGGGACGCCTCTACAACTCTGATCCCGCTAGGAGATAATGAATTAGGGTTTAAGGGATGCCTCCTCCAGGGGCCAGGGGCCCTGCTTATATAGCCCTCTAGGATGCACCACAGCCCTCGGATCAAACCGACCTAAACGGACGATTATTATTCATCCTCAAAGGCGGTGGAGCAGGGATCCGCGAGGCTGATGCTGATTGGTCCAGGTGGTCAGTCGGCCGCCCAAGGGGGAGTCGGCCGACTCTCCACCGAGCCCGTTCGGAGCTCCGTTTGGTCCGAGCCTTCTTGAACCTTCCAGACATGAATTTTCACCGGTTCCCGATTATCTCTATGTAAACCTGACATGTGGGCCTTCCTTTGGTATTTTCAGCTGACACCCTGCAGAAACAGACATTCACCAAAACTCGTGGAATTCCGTTAGTATAACCCCTATATCTAGTTGGTGAACATATTTTAGTCCTTTCTCATGTTTAGTTGACGATCAAAATTGGCACTTAACGACCGTCAACAATTACCCTACTCATGATTTAGAGCTTGCTGCTGTAGTGCATGCATTGAAGATCTGGAGACATTACCTCCTTGGTAACCCCTGCAATGTGTATACGGATCATAAGAGCCTGAAGTACATCTTTACTCAAGATGACTTGAACATGAGGCAACGTAGATGGCTGGAATTGATCAAGGATTATAATTTGCAATTGCAGTACCACCCTGGTAAGGCCAATGTAGTGGCCGATGCTTTGAGTCGGAAATCTCAGAGTGATGCTCTTCCGTCAGAGTTGGTAGAAGGCCATAATCTTATGCATTCAGTGATCTTGAACAATATTCGCATCAGTTGTGAACTGGAGGGTAAGGTTAAGGAAGGTCAAAAGTCAGACAATGCAATCTCAGAGATCAAGAAAAGAATCAAAAGCATGCCATCTCAGTTCTTCAAGGAAGATGATCAAGGAGTCTTGTGGTACGATAAACGTCTAGTTGTACCCACGGGACAAGGAACTTAGAAAGCAGATCATGGATGAAGCTCACTTGTCCAAGTTATCTATGCACCCCTGGTAGCAGTAAGATGTTTCATGATCTAAAACGTCAGTATTGGTGGTCTCACATGAAGAGAGATGTGGCTGAGTATGTAGCAGAGTGTGATACCTGTTGTCGGGTGAAGGCTGTTCACTTGAAGACAGGTGGTTTACTTCAGCCGTTGCCAATTCCAGAATGGAAGTGGGAATGTATCAGTATGGATTTCATCACCGGATTACCCACTACACCAAAGGGTCATGATTCTATTTGGGTCATTGTGGATCGTCTAACCAAGTCTCGCACACTTCATACCCGTCCATACAACATATCGTCCACCTCGTATCTTTGATATCTACGTCCAACACATTGTCGGGTTGCATGGTGTACCTAAAGAGATAGTGTCGATAGAGGACCGCAGTTTTGTGGCTCATTTTTGGGATCGGTTGCAGAAGGGTTTAGATACTCAACTATTGCACAAGCATCGCTTATCATCCACGAGACTTCGGGCGCCGACCGAAAGAGTGAATCGATTTTGGAAGATCTCGTTGCGTGCTTGTGTTTTGTCATGGAAGGGTTCATGGGAAAAGTGGTTGCCGTTAGCCGAGTTCTCGTATAACAATAGCTATCAAGAGAGTATAAAAATGTCACCTTTTGAGGCTTTGTATGGTAGGAGTTGTAGAACACCTGCCAGTTGGGTTGAGACGGGAGATAGACGATACTATGGTATTGATCTAATCAAAGAAGCAGAAGAACAAGTCAAGCTCATTCGTCAGCATATTGCAGCCGCACAGTCCCGACAGAAAAGTTATGCTGACAAGAAAAGACGGCCTGTAACATTCCAAGTTGGAGACCATGTGTATCTGAAGGTGTCCCCTATGAAAAGAGTGCAACGTTTCAGTGTGAAACGGAAATTAGCACCTCGGTATGTAGGACCTTTCAAAATCATAGAACAGAAAGGACCTGTGGCCTTCAAGCTAGAATTACCTGAAGATATGAGTGCTGTTTTCCCTGTATTCCATGTATCTCAACTCAAGAGGTGTGTGCGACTCCCTAAGGAAAAGATCAAGATGTCGATATCAAACTTCACGAGACTTGACCTATGAGGAGAAGCCAAGTAAAGTTGTTGGATGTCAAGGAGAGAGTGACACGGAACGTAACAGTCAAAACGTACAAGGTATGTTGGAGTCATCATGATGATCTGGATGCTACTTGGAGACTGAGGACTACCTTAAAGACACATACCCGAATTTCCATAAGCAATGGTTAGTTCGCTCAAATCTCGGGGCGAGATTTCTTTAAGGGGGGTAGGCTGTAACAACTCCAGTTTTGGCTTAAAAAAATATTGCATCTCATGAGCATGATCATCACATTAGCATCATTATTGCATTTTCGTAGCAATTATTTGAGTGCTTGTTTTAAAAAATGCAAAATAGGGTTTTCAAATGATTTCTAGAAGTCATATTTGTGATGCTTTTCTCAAAATGGAGCTTTAACAAAGTTTGTAGAGAAAATTATTTGGAGAAACTTTTGTTTTGACCCCAATTCATGAAAATGACTTTAAGGGATTCAAAAATGGCAAAAACAGTTTCAAAAATCAATTTTAAATGTATTTTATGTGACCCAAAATTTCATTTTTAAATCTAGGCTGATTTTGCAAAAACTTTCTACATGAAAGTTATTCCTCTTTTGATTTTGAGAAACTTTTATTTTTGGAGCATTTTCAAATTCGTAATATTTTTGAAAATATGGCCAGTCAAAACTTTCGTTCAACTTGACCGGGGTGGGACCCACCCCGGCCCCCCCTTTGTCATCGTTCCCCTTTCCTCCCTCTCTCCGCCGGGCGCAGCGCCACGGGGCCCATGAGCCGCGGCGCTTCCCGCTTCGCCGCCTTGCCGCCTCGCTGCCCGCCCGAATCGAGTGCCACTCGAGTGCGCACTCGAGCACCTCCATGTGCCCCTCGTCTGCCTCGCTGCTCGCTGCCGCCCGCCTGCTCCGCCAGCTCGCCATCGCCATCGCCAAACGAAGCCATGCGCCGGCGAGCTCCTTCGGCGCCGTC
Organism: Themeda triandra; assembly: GCA_018135685.1. NCBI lineage: Eukaryota > Viridiplantae > Streptophyta > Magnoliopsida > Poales > Poaceae > Themeda > Themeda triandra. Next base: position 35,087 of record JAENPR010000311.1, read on the forward strand.
GTCCGCGCGCGTCCTTCTTCATCTTCACTCCCTAACGTCCGCACTAGCTCCGCCTCGGCCTAGGCAAGCCCGTAGGCATTTCCTTGCGCGCCGCCGAGCTCTGCGCCGGCAAGACGCCGTCGAGTCGCGCCGCCCCTTGCCGCCATTCGCTCCGCCCGATGCTTTAGTGCGCCATAGGCCTCATCTTCACCATGCCGGTGTCCGCGCCGTCGCCACGAGCACGCCGGTACCACCCGCGTCGCCGGACTCGTCGCCGGCGGCGAGCTATCGCCGGCCGACGGCGAGGTCCGCGTCCGGCGGCGCCGACAGTGGGCCCGCCGGGCGGGTCCCACCCGTCGGCGCCACCGCGCGTCTTGCGCGCCCGTGTGCGCCACGCGGGGTACGCGTAGCAGCGCAGCCGCGTCGCCCGCATGGGGGGAAAACTCTGGGTGCGCGTAGCATTTAGGATATTCCCGGTTTTAAAAAGGATTTTCAGAAAAAGATGATTAATCTTTCAAAAATCATATCTCCTTATTTATAGGTCCATTTTGGGTGATTCAAGTGTCCATATTTTTCTTATTATGAGCTTTATGCATGTAGGGTATTGGTGTAATTTTTTGAAATACTTTTCTATACTGTATTATTTAATGTCTTTAATTGCTTATATCTTGTTAAATGCATAAGTAAATGTAGGTTTATCGAAAAATGTGGTTCTTGTTTTGTTGCTCTAGTTAGGAGAGGCTTTATCTATGAAAAATATTATTTATATATGTCATGTGTAGAAAATGCCCTGTTTAATTATTGTGCTTGCTTTGCTTAGAGTTTAGGAAATTCATAATTAATTATTTATGCAAGGTTTAGGCTTGATAATTTTTCTAGGGTGTTTTTATGCCTATAAGTAGCTGTTATTACCACGAGATCTATTGTTGAACACTTTTCATAATGCAAAGTATTTTTAGGTCTAGATTTGTTGCTGTCTTGTCCTTTTTATATAGAATAAATGGTTCACTGTTTTGACCTGCAAATTTTATGGTAGGCTTGTGGTTACCTAGCTAAGCTACTGTAATTTTTGTAGATTTTTCTGAGCAGTCTAGCTATAGGTTGCTGTTATGCCTGTTACGATCATGATCGGTTAATCGTCGAGGTCTAGGTTAACTAGTGTTCTTGCTATGTTTAATTAGGGTTATAAAAGGTGTAATATGCTAGGATGATGTTGACTACCTTGGAACTTCATGATTGGTTCATCATCATCATCATACGCTTCCATTTCGTATTGCATTCCCGATACTCATACGCATCGATGCATCATACGGGATTGCCTACAGGAAGGAGTGACGCCGCATAGTTCCCCGAGCCGGAAGGAGAGGAGCAGCGAGGGGAGCGGTCTTTGCGGGGAGGCAGCACAGACGAGGATCCGGACGCCGACTTGCCCGAGTGCCCTAACCATCACCCTAGCTCCTTTGAGAAAGGCAAGCCCCGGGAGCATTACTCCTACGGTTTTCAAAATATTTTACTTGAGTCACTTATTTATTATGATGCATTAAGTTAATAGGCGTTGACTTGGAACCGTTATCGCATTATGAGTACCTTGATCCACCTAAATACCGTTACCCTATTAAGTTCGGGATCGCGCTTATGCTTAGCACGCTTAATTAGATCGGTAAAAGACGGGTGATTGACCCTCATCCGCGAGGTAGGTGGTTACTACCCTTTGGTTGATACTATGGAGGTTGGTTAGAGAACATAACCATGTGGCCTTGTTAAATCACGACTAGTCGGAGTTTGTGGTGTGTTAGACCGCGGAAAACTCCGGCGATGTCACTTAAGGGACTATGGCTTTGTACGTCCTCGGATCATGTTGAACAATGCCTCACAGATAGCTGGAAGGATGCGATCATCCGACCGCGAAGCCTTGAGGATGTTTGGGCCGGAATTTCAGCGAGAGTTGAGTGTATTGCCCCCGGGCGCGGTATTAAAGCCGGTGGCGGTCGCGCCGGAGTTACTCCGGTAGCCGGGCATGCCCCGGTGTAATCATATTTGTTGAAATCCGCGTCTCCTCCCGAATAGACCAAGGTGACCGTCACTCGCTCCGCGCCGAGTGTGGTTTGTGTGAGGAATACCCCCACCGGTTGGTTTGCAATCGATTATAATCGCCATCGTTCTGGACAAGTGAACACTTGACCCCGAGCCGGCACCGTCGCAAATCATTGTGAAAAATAGGATGGTTATGGTTCTATGTTGTTGATCTTTGGTATGCTCAACCCGAAGGATAGGATAGCATTGTTTGCTCATACCCTGGAGATGGAGTAGTACAGGTGCTAACCTAGTGATGTCAGGATCCAACTTAAAAGATGATAAGCTAGAGAGTCTTTTATAACTAAATGATTATTAATAAGCTCACCTTTTTATCGCAAGTTTAAACGAGTCAGCTACCCCACTTATAAAGCCTTGCATACTCCTTGGTGTCACTTTATTTTCATTTATGACGGGTAAGTCTAGCTGAGTACCTTCTTGTACTCAGGGTTTTATTCCCTTGTTGTTGCAGATGGTGAGATGTTCTATGGCTATTGCCCAACTTGCTTCTACCCTGCGTATGGGGATGAGTAGATCGTGGGCACAATCAATCTATCTATCGTACCTCTATGCTATTGTCGGGTGTGATGTTGGACCAGGCACTATGTTTCAACTAAGTGTGCGTTTGTGAACCAAAACTTTATTTGCTTCCGCAATTTGGATTTGAACTCGGTATTGTAATATTTATTTCGTACTCCGATGTAATCTACTATTTGTGAACCTATGTATCACCATGAACCGTTGTATGTTGAACTCAATTCGGTCCGGGTTTGTATTGTTGAAAGTTTGAAATCCTTCGAGATTTCACGGACTACGGAGTTGATATAGCCACAAAGTGTGCTAATTAAGTTGCTTTGGCGACTCATAAGTACATTGTGTTTACATTAATTGGTCGGTTCTGTTACAAAAATCATCAAAAAGAGCCATCAGATCTTCTTTAATTACATTCCAGAAGACCTGATAAAACTCTGAGGGGAAACCATCCGGCCCTGGTGCCTTGTTATGTTCCATCTGGAAAATAGCATCCCTCACCTCTTGTTGTGAAAAGGAATCAACCAAAAACTCATTTTCCAGTTGAGAAACTTGAGGAATGTACTCAGTTCGCGTCTCATCTAAAACTAGGTGAGAGCTCTCTGGGGGACCAAACAAGTTTTTATAATAACTAGTGATATGCTCTTTAAGTTGAGCGTCACCTTGTATTATATTGCTGCCATCCTCCAACTGAAAAATACGAGTTTTACGATGTCTACCATTGGCAAGTAAGTGGTAGTATTTTGTATTTGCATCTCCCTCTAACAGATGCTTAACTTTGGCCCTTTGGTACCATTTTAATTCCTCTTCCCTTAGTAACTCTGCCAGTCTCTCGTTTAACACATGTTTAAAGTCTAATTCATCCTGAGTAAGCAAAGTGATCTCTGTTTTTTTGTCAAGCTCATCTAACTTATTCAGGATAGTTTTTTTTCCAATTTATACGCACCGCTCACATTTTTTGCCCAACCTCTAAGGTGTTGTCGCAGCCTTCTAATTTTGGCTTGCCGCCTCTCTATCGGGGAACCATTGACCGGGGTATTCTGCCACAAATCAGCAACCATTTCAAAAAATCCATCTCGTAGTAACCAACCCAACTCAAACTTGAATTGTGGTTGATATACTGTAGATGGATTGTTTGTAGAAACTAGTAGAGGAGTGTGGTCAGATATTTCCCTATTCAATGCATGTACGGTGGTATGAGGAAAATTCAACTCAAAATCTGTGCAAACAAGAACTCTGTCTAATTTTTCAAATGTTTGTTGTGGTAACCGATTTGCCCAAGTATAGTTTCTTCATGACATTTCCAACTCCCTAAGATTTAAGGAGTCAATGACAGCATTAAACATAAAGGGCCATCTACCATTATAATTATCATTATTTTTCTCATTCGGATGACGTATAATGTTAAAATCACCACCTATGATAATAGGTAAGGTTTCTTTGAACATACACGCACCATCTCGGAAAGGAAATTCGCTTTGTGTTCCTGTTGAGTGGTCAGAACCGAAATCAAGTTAAACTTGTAATCTTGTTCTCTATGTCTTACTTTAAAGCGAATAAAAAAATCCCCTTCCTCAATCTCCCCTATATCAAGATTTAGCAAATGAACACCTAGAATCATACCACCGGATCTACCTTTTGGATCCATGCAATGCCAAATAAAATCTCTGCCTGCGCAGATATTATTCAACGTGGATTGCGAGAAATCAGCTCTACCGGTTTCCGATAAGGCAATGAAGTCTAAGTTTTTTCCTTTGTTAAATCGAGATAAGAATCTATATTTTTAGGGTCTGCAAAACCGTTGCAATTCGAGAATATTCCTTTCATCGTGAAGATTTTTTATTACCCTTTTTCTTACCCTTAGAGCTGGAGCCTTTTCTGTGGGGCTTTTTACGTGATAAGGGAGTCTGTAGACACTTCGGGTCACAACCCCCATCACCTAGCCCCTCTGCTACATCATTACAGATGAAATTTAAGGCCTCTAAATCTATACCCTCATCATTAGAACAAAAAGAATCAGCATCATCTACTTCTGCAACTTTAGACTCTAAAGTTAAAAAGCCCTCCTGTAGTCTCTTACTTTCTACTTGTCTTAATGTTTGCAGCGACTTGTGAACATCAAACTCATTTTCCCTAAAGAAATGCCTAAAGCTCTTGATGAATTAAACAAAAAAGTATCATCGCGAAAAATAAAGGAATCGATGTGGGGCTGTTTACCTTTTCTTGAAGTGAACTCCAAGTTCTTGCGAGCCTTCAGCTCCGCTTTCTCCAGAGAGTCTTGGTTCACTGTTGCAGCCGCTCTCTTGCTTGTCCTTTCTGGAGACTCAGTCCCACTCCTTTGTGCCGCAATTTTATTTAATATTCCAGAGTCCTTGACCGGGTTTAAAAGCTTGGCTTGCCACTGACCATTGCCCTCTGGGGTCATTACTACCACTGGCTTTTCCAATGTGCTATGTAAACCTGCATTAGCACTTGGTGGCTGTTTTCCAGTGCTGCGTGGGAGCTCATCCTTGTTACTGTCAATGTCCATAGACTTATCTCCTGTTAAATCTGCATTGGGGTTTGCATTGGGATCTTCACCATTAGGTTCAGAATTTCCACTTTTAGGATCTTCATCAGGGGTAGAGTCTAGGTCCAGTAGAACTGGCTCACCATCAGACATATCCTTTTCAACCCCAAAGTGTAGCTGGTAAACATGATCTCCAATCACCACATCCACCAAGGTTGGGATAAGACTGGAGTCTAGTACTGCTACCTTGCACCTTGCTCTTCCATGAGCCTTAGTAAACTTGGTGTCAACAGTTTTAGGGACACCTAGAATAGTAGATACCACCCAAATAATGGGAAAATCTCTCAATTCTTTAGGTAGACCCTTAAACTGTACCCACCTTTTCTCTAACTCATATTTGACCACATCTTCCTCCTTGTTTTTTTCAAATTCAATTTTTCCTTCAACAGTTTTTGTGTTCATAGCACCCTAATTTACCACTGTCTCTAACCAATCAGCTGATGGGAAATTAGTGGTGAAGGCATTCTTGCCTTTCCCCTCAATCTCCCACTTGTGCTTAGCATGAAGAAGTTTTTCGGGTAGTAATTTTTTCAGTTCCACTGCTAACACTTCAGCAGTAATGGAACCTTCCAAAACACGTACCACTCCTAACTTCTCTTTGGCTTTATCTTTCTCTTTTTCTTTGGGGCTTTCATTAGATATTCTTTTCCACCTTGACTTAAAAGTAGAGGTAACCCACCTGTTGTTGTTCCGTATCACACCATACTTAGAGCATCTCCAATAGTTTGATATTTTTTTCTTTGTCATTTGTTGTAGTTTGCCAACTCCTAAAACGAAATGGGGAGGAGAAAAACAAGCCATCTCCAAGAGTTTTGCAAAATTGACTTGACATTTTCCAAATTGTGGACTCAACCGACTATATATGGCGCGAAGAGAGTCCTACATGCGCGAGAGTAGCGCAGGAGGAGCGTCCGATCGCGTTTGCCAGGCGGTCCGCGGCTTTGCAAATATGCTAAGTTTCTTCCGTCAATTGCCAAGTTGTCCAAATTGCAAAACCCAAATACAAAACGGTTGGATACCTCATTTCATGATTTTTTTTTTAAATTACAAAATGCAAACCCTAAATATCAAACTGTTGAAGATGCTCTTATCTAACCCTTGCCATTCTGCCCTCGCCTAGGCACTGACTATCACCCTTTCCTTGCATCCAACTCCTCTTCTATTGACTATTGTTGTTAAAAAAAGCTCCTCTTCTAGGACAAGAAGGAAATCCCCTGTCCAAATCAAACGCATTGCCGTGCTTTGTCAAAAAAAAAAAAAGAAAAGGTCATTGCCGTGCTCACTCGTTTACCATGGGTGTACGTGGCATTTTCAGAGGCCAAAGAACCGTAATCCCGACAAACGTGCCCTCCATTCCCGTTAACCGTTATGGCCAGAAAATAAATAAAAAAGAAAATGAAAAGATCCCTCGTTCTTCCTGCTACCTACACCCAGCTCTCGTCCCCCAAAATATTCTTTTTTTAATTATTAAAAAAATTCCACATCCCATCACTCCACTCCCCGTCCATGGCGTCCTCCTCGTCCGCCGCCCCGTCGGCGGCGGCCGCGGCGGTGTATCCCAGAACAACGCTCCCACTGCGGCGGCGCCCGGGGCTGCTGGCCCTCCTCCTCATCCTGCTCTGCTTCCTCTCCTTCCAGGTATGTACCCATCCCGTCGCCGCTCACCCCCTCACGGCTCACTGCAATGGCGAAATGTTAGGTTCATCGCGTTCCGGCCCTCAGAGCCAGGGATTCTTCCTTCTCTCATTGCTCACGCCGCTCCTCCTCCGCAGGTCGTGATCCATGTGCCCGCCGCCAGATCAGCGGTGTCGCAGTGGCTCTTCCCGGGTCACCGAGCGTAAGAACCCACGTCGTCCATCCATCCTTCCTTCCTCATTGCAACGTGATTCAATAAAGACTCTGACTTTGGTGTTACCGTGTGATTTTGGATTGTCAGCGACCGCATGATTCGCGAGAACTGCCCTGGCTGCAGCAAGTTACAGGTCACTCTTTATTAATTTATCTGAAAATTTGGCTGCTCAGGACATGCAATTGTGTTGTGTTGCTTCGCTCGCCATGCTAATGTTTGCATGGTGAATGGTTAGCAGGATGTGGATAAGGCTGAAAAGACGATCGCTTACACTGACCAACATGGCCGGATCAAGCTGTTTAAAGTCACCGCCAGAGAATTCGGTTCGTCCTCTATCTGGGAGAACCCTTGGTTGCCCAGAGATAGCCAGCCGGTAGCCGGAAGAGTATGTTCTGAAAAAAGTAAAAATTATCTGTATTTGTGGGGACAAGTTGGTAGGTTGTTCTATTTTGTTTGTATGTAGCTCTAATGCGTGTTTCTTCTGCTGTTGCGCCAGCAAGTGGCTGCCAGGGATCATCTACTCGCCAGTGGATCAGAAACCACCAATGTTTCAAGTTCTGAAACTCTGGCAACTGCAGTTGTTGATCCGATTAAATTAAGGCGACAGGTCGATTCCGTCCTCCCTCTAGTGACTATGAAATACAGTGCAATGGTTACTTGTGTTTTGAGATTTTTTTTTTTGTTTGGCTTGCTGTGTGATGTGTTAATCCTGCCCATCTGAGTGTTGGTGTGCCACTATGCTCCCGCAGGTATTTCGACGCAGAAGAAAGGAGCGGAGGGTTCAGGAGCTGCTTCAGATGGATAAGAAGGTTGAACTTGAGATGCGAAATGCAGCAATAAATAGCTCATTGAACTTCAATAATAAAGTTAGAGGCAGCTACAACATATGGAGGCAGGAGTTCCGCTTTATTAATACAGATTCAACACTAAGGCTCATGAAAGATCAGATAATAATGGCCAAGCTATATGCCACTATTGCACTCTCCCAGAAGGAACCAGACATGTATGCCTTGCTCATGAAGTGCATAAAAGAAAGCCAAACAGTTATCGGGGATGCACTTATTGACAGTGAACTCGATTCTAGGTACTTTGTTTCCCTTCTGAAGATTAATTGGCTTGGCTCTTTTCACACTTCGGTATTAATTGAAAAGTAAGTTGCTTATGACCCCTTATTTCTGCAGTGCCTTAGAGAGAGCAAAAGCAATGGGGCATGTGCTATCTTCGGCTAGAGATGTTCTGTACAACTCGGGTGAAGTGTCAAGAAAAATGCGTGTTATGTTGCAGTCAACGGAACTAAATATCGATGCAGTGAAGAAACAGAACTCATTTCTGGTTCAGCATGCTGCAAAGACAGTACCCATGCCCTTACACTGCCTACATATGCAACTGACAACTGATTATTATTTTCGTGATGATGCGACCAAGGAACATTTTCATGCTGCGGCTTTGAAGGCAGAACAAGATAAAGAAAAGCTTGAGGATCGGTCACTCTACCACTATGCTATATTTTCTGATAATGTGCTTGCAGCCTCAGTAGTTGTCAGATCAGCTGTGACAAATGCCAATGAACCAGAGAAACATGTGTTCCACATTGTCACTGATAGACTTAATTTTGCAGCCATGAAGATGTGGTTCATTACTCATCCTCCTCAACTGGCAACTGTCCATGTGGAGAACATAGACAATTTCAAATGGCTCAATTCTTCATACTGTTCTGTTCTTCGGCAACTGGAGTCAGCTCGCCTCAAAGAATATTACTTCAAAGCACACGATCCGTCATCACTCTCTGATGGAAATGAGAATCTGAAATACAGGAACCCCAAGTATCTGTCAATGCTCAACCATTTGAGGTTCTACATGCCTGAAATTCACCCGAAGCTTGAGAAGATACTGTTTCTTGATGATGATGTTGTTGTACAGAAGGATTTAACACCCCTTTGGGATGTTGATCTTAAAGGGATGGTAAATGGCGCAGTGGAAACCTGCAAAGAGAGTTTCCATCGCTTTGACACTTATCTCAACTTCTCACACCCAAAGATCTCTGAGAACTTCGATCCGCATGCTTGTGGGTGGGCTTTCGGAATGAACATGTTTGACCTGAAGCAGTGGAAGAAGCGAAATATCACTGGAATATACCATTATTGGCAAGATTTGGTAAGTAGTGGAATAAGAAATATACTGCTGATTGCATTTTTCCCATCATTTAGTGAACCTGTAATGAATTTTGTTGTTTCACTTACTAAGAGAAGGCCTATTGCAGAATGAGGATCGTAAGCTGTGGAAGCTGGGTACATTGCCTCCAGGATTAATTACTTTCTACAACCTGACATACCCGTTGAATCATACTTGGCATGTCTTGGGCCTGGGCTATGATCCAGCTGTTGATATTGCTGAGATCGATAATGCTGCAGTAGTTCATTACAATGGGAATTATAAGCCTTGGCTTGACCTTGCCATTTCCAAGTACAAGCCATACTGGTCCAAGTATGTAGATATTGACAACTCGTATGTTCAGCATTGTTATGAGGGCAAACAATGACATGTAAATATTCATCCAGTTTTGTTTTTCATTTCAGAGCATAAGTTATTCCTTACTAGGATGTTAGGCAAACTAGTGGTGTGTTTAGCATAGTTAAGTCTTCTTAGTCTTTGTTATTATGCTTCATAGTTATCTAGGTATTCTTATATGAACTAGTGCATGAGGTGATTTATACCTGACAACAAAGTAGGTATTCTTTTGTTTACTTTAGAATTTGCTGTACCTTGAACAAATTGGCAACAAGAACACTGTTATAATGGAGTACTGAATACTGGTGTTTAAGAATGTTGAAAGAAATGATAGTAAAACGAAGTTTCAATCTCAGAACTGTGCCAAAAGCCTAGAACAAAAGGGCACTGTTAGGGATGGGTTGACTAAAATAGACAGTGAACAGATGTTGCACCTCTGTCAAAATTTAATGACAAGATTGGTGTGCTATCATTTCTCTTTCACAGGATTTTTCTGGCCATGTTTTCCCCTTTTTTTATTTCAATTGTATGACACCATTGTAACAGCTATCTCAAAACGTAACTGATCATGCATGCCCTGAAATTGAAGACAAGAAATCCAGGATGGCTCCTGAAAGAGAGATTGCCACGAAATTCTAATCAATTGTTCAGCTTAAATTTGAAAAACCAAATACTAGATCAAATTTTCACCAGACCCCTCGAACTGGAACCCCTCTAATTTGTTGGTGGCCCTGATAGTCGCAACTAACCGTAACCTTGACTGCAATTTGTACAAGCAGTGCCCTTCCACATGGATATGGATACCAAAGAGGTAGATAAAACCAAGGAAAAGCTCAAGCGTAGTGTACAGTTGCGAATGAATGCTTCTGGTTCACAGTCCTGATTCTTCGGTACTTGACCACAAAGTGCCTTAGACGATCCACAATAAACCTAGGAATATCTGCTTCATCTATCTAAATGAACTCTGTGAGAACCAAAGAGTAAAAATAAAAAATTATCAGCTGATACGGCCATGCTCACTGGAATACCAATAGTTCAGAACAAAATTTCGGCACATTCTTCTGTACATCATATCCTCACGCGGGGATTTTACATACTGGACAGCTAAATCATAAAGACTCACTAGCCATGCATAGTCGCTAATGACAGTTAACGGCGATTATGATTGTGGTTTCTTGGCAAACCGCTGCAAGGCTTTTGGGAGTTCAACCACTTCGCCTATCCGCTGCTTCTTGTCAGGTCGTCCATCGATCTTATCGGATTGCTCCAGGAAGGGCCTCTTGGCTTTGAAAACATCTTCCTCTTTCTTCTTAGCCTGCTTGCTTGGTTTGCTCCTCCCCTTGGTCTTCTTCTTGCGCTCAATGTTCTTGGCGGCCTCAATGTCATCTTCCATTTCTTCCTCAATCTCCTTCTTGGTCTTCTTCTCTTTCTTCTTTGGAGCTCTCACAGTGGCTATCATGTTTGGGTTGAGCATGATAGTCTCCGGTGGGAGTTTATCAAGGAGAGCATGCACCTCCTTCTCACGTTTCTGCTTGGTGGTTTCCATTGGGTTGTCAACAAAGGTATCAAAGTTCGGCTCACCAGATCCTGGAACAAGGATGGAAGAAAAGCCCATCGTGTGCCCAATCCCCAGAATATCTTCGTATGGGCGGAACAAAACCTTCCCAACCTGATAGCCCTTCATTATTTTGTGCTTCATGTAAAGCTTATAATCATGTCCACCAAAATCTCTGTATATCTCTACCTGAGATCCATTGCTGCAGGCTAACAGCCCCTTCTGGCTAAAATCCAAGGACTGAGCACGCACTGGGTAAGAATTCACAACCTCATACTTCCTTAGGTCCCAGATCTTTAGGTCCCAGATCTTTATCTTCCTGTCAACACCTGCTACACCTGCTGTTGCCATAAGATTGCCACCCCTGTCAAATGCAACAGCAGTCACCGGGCCATGATGACACAACATGGTAACAAGGGGTTTCACACTGGTTGGTTTCCACATGGTAACTTTGCCACCAGAATGCCCAAGGCCAATGACAGCATTGTAAGGATTGGCCCGCATAACATCAGTACGGCCCAGACTTGTCCTGTAATTTGCAACCATTTCACCAGTGCTCACATCTTGGTAGTGGAGCTGCCCGAAGCTGTTTATTGATGCCAAGAGGAATTGTTTAGACAGAAATTGGAGTTTCAATGCTTTTCCATGTTCCTGCCAACATGGAAGCGATCACACTCACAACAGAAAACGTCTTTACTTTGTTTAGGATGATAACATGTCTATGCATTGAGGACAGGCTGAGACTGATACACATATCTAAAAATCTATTTTGCTAAACTGTTACAATGCTCATCAGCGCACAGAATTATATTCCAAAGAAATTCTGTCTAATAAGTTCATTTGAAGGCCCAGTGGGATTTAAAAGGAAAATAAATAAATAAATAAGGTACTGAATTGATTAGGTGACAAATGATCTCCTGGATGCAGGGCATTTGATGACTGAACTGTGAAGTGCTCCCTTCATTCCAAATTGTAAGTCGTTCTAGCTTTTCTAGATACATAGCTTTTACTATGTATCTAGACATGATGTATATCTTAGGTACATAGTAAAAGCTATGTATATAGAAAGCTAAAACGACTTACAATTTGGAACGGAGGGAATATGTGCTAATTTATTGTTTAAAGCACGCAAACTTTTATTTTCAGCAGTGCAGGAAAATTAGCCAAAGGAACTGTAAGGCATGTGTCCTCGGAAAATACCAGAGTTATTGAGACTCACAGTCACATGTAGCTGAGATCCAATTTCAGTTTGACATATAGTGCAGCTCATAAATGCAAATAAGAGAATATGATTCTATTTGAATATTTTCTTCTATAATTTTCCAATAGGCATGCGAAAACAACATTCGAAAACAACATTTGAACAGTAATATCATCACATAAATATCAACAACTCCTATATTCACCAAAAAGATATTGCCATCATGCTTACCTTCAGACAGTGAATTTCTGTACCATGTTGATTATAGATGTAGGGGTACCTGTTTGAAAAATGTTTCATGAGTAACTATGAAATGTTAATAGTAAACAGGAAACATTGACCAACAGCCATAATCAACTGCCTAGAACATTAAAGCATCAACTACAAGCATATACAATTTTTTCTTGATCTAGCCTAGTACAAACATTTCAAATTATAGAATAATTCAATGGCTCAGTAAAGTAATGATGACCAATTCAGATAAGCAATCTAGAATTCCAGATCAGTCAGAGCTCAGACCTCAAATGGCAGTTCTGCTCTTACCTCACATCATTGAGATTCAGATATGTACAAGAAGTTCAATGAGCTGCCAGAAATAGGCTTATTGTTCACAAAAATGAATGTTGCATGAAATAATATGGCTTCAGGATATTTCTATGAGAAACATGCAGCAACCATTTGGAAATAATTTTATGACCTGGTTGACCAACAAATTTCACAATAATTTGGTACTATGCTCTCATTTGAGACCCAGAACAGTGAATTCTGTGAATTTTAACATTCTTTTATCTCATATTTTTCAGGCCAACAGTCAATACAGGTTAAATATTTCATGAGCAATGATGACATAGAACACAGCTCCAGCAAAGTAAAAAGATTACTTTTTTTGAGCGACAGCATACAACTGCTCATTGTGTAAGAACGTCACATCACGAACAGTTTCCCTCACCTAAAGAAATTAAAACCAAATCAGATAAAACGTATTATCCATGAAGCACACCAAAAATGGGTGATGCTGGAAATATTTCAACAGAAATTGAAAGATGAATCAGCATTAGTGCACGGCCACCGAACATTGTTCAAAATAATGGAGGTTGTCTTAGTAAACATGGACCATAAACAGTTAAACACAAAGGAAAAGACAGGAATAGCCTCCTACTGTTCTAAGAAAATGACAAGCCTGGACTACAAAAATCTAACTTGGCATAGACAAGGGTATGTGAAGTAAAACCCGTATGGAAGGAAATGCTTCAATAGTAAAAGAACTTACCTCAAATTCCTTGATAAGATCCATATGCAACATATCCATCATTGCAAGGTGGCCTTTTCGTCCGCCTACTAGCATGTAGCGGCCATTTGATGTGTATCCTATATTATAAGGACCAAGTACTGCACAATACAAGGGTCAGTCATACCCCATAGTAGCCAGTAATCATATATTCTGAAAAGTTAATAGTAAGGTAGGCTAACAAAATTGAATATGCAGATTTCTGGATCAATCAAAACTCCACTGGACATGCATGTTGGATTCAGCAGTGTCATGTATAAAACTATAAATATCAGCAAAAGGGCAATTTTTGAGATACTGTATACTCTAAAGGATCATATAGAATCAACAAGGTTATTATTATCAAATAGTTAACGGCTGGATTAGGTAAGAGCGACATACAAGTTATGTTGACAGAAATTCTTAGAATACTAACATTAACTAAAAGATTTACCAGGTAAGATCATATCAAATGGTTTTCTTGAACTCAAAAGATCCACCTCCGTCAATATATCCTTTTGTGAAAATCTATCTGTTTTCTCCAAATGATCAGGCTCTAAAATACCTCCATCATTAGGCATAAGCCACTGCAAAAAGGAGTAACAGAAATCAGATAAACAACTTTTTTCCCTCAAATGGGCAGGAAAGCTGTGTGTTATTTCATTAAAGAAGAAAATTAACAACAGTTAATTCAGAGTATAACCATCAAGAATGAAGGTTATGAGAAAAGTGAATCAAAGAAAGAAATCTAAAAGATCAACATATTTAAGTTATGCAAGAGAGCGAATAGGTAGGCATGCCTGTGTCACAAATTGCTACTTCCTCTTATCACAAATATAAGTCCATTAGTTTATCTTTAACTTATCACAAATATAAGTCCATTAGGTTTATCTTTAAGTTAAACTTTTATTTTATCTTCAACTATCAATGTCTACTCCCTCCTTTCCAAATTATAAGACGTTTTAGCATTTCTAGATACATAGCCCTTTTGCTATGCACTTAGGTATACGCTATGTCTAAATACAGAGTAAAAAAATGTACCTTGAAAATCTAGAACGTCTTACAATTTGGAATGGATGGAGTATTTATATAGATTGATAGGACTACATTGGCACTACTAGCTTTATTAGGAATAGTGGAATACTAATTTCATAACGTATATCTCTGTTTAAGATAATAGTCGAAGTGTTATATTAGAGACCGCATCAATGTCCAAGTTCCGCTCAGACAAAGAGCTAGGAGCTGATTAAGATAACAAAGCTCTACTCCAGAGCAAGTCTTTCCAGCTCAGCAATAGTACTTTTAGCAAGCCAATAAGTACCCAAAAAAAAGCTACAGACAGATCTTCCTGAGGCTTTGACCTTTTTGCCAGTAATGTTTCAGGCTTTCAGCGACTCATATAATGCTAATATTCACTTGGTCAGTTCATCCAAACTGGATTCCCTTGAAGTCAAAACAGCTAAACCTCAATTGTGGGGTACAATAGCATACTACATGTAAATTAACCAATCACAGGTTTCAAATATCAGATTGTCATGTTTCACCCGCATAATGTTCACCTAATTGCATATTTTGCAATCCAAATCCACAACAATGCAATTGCAATGAAAAGAGAGGTGACCTTTTCGGTCTTTGCTGCCGCTTTTGCAGATTGGCCATATAGCTTCTCTTTTACACTGAGCTGCCCTTTCAACTTCTTGTCCCGCAGCGCCTACAAAGCCATTCCAAAACCAAGCTAGTCAATGCGCAGTTTCAAGAGAAAATGACTGTAGCATAGCTGGCCAGCATATATATTCATCCTGAAGTAGAACAGAACAGAATGATTAACACTTGCAGCTTGTTGGCAAGAGGCACAATAATGGATTACCTTCAAGTCAGCACCCTGCCCCCGCGAATACTTGGCCACCTCCATCTCCGTCTCCATCTGCTCGTGCTGAGCGTCCTGCTACGTTAAGGTTTGGGCGCACGGCTTCGCCCAGCAGGAAGGGTAGGGCGTAACTGGTGGTGCCGGCGAAGTTGCTGAAGCAGGGTGACGGAGATTGCGAGCCCGGCGAGGACGCGCGGGCGATCGACAGCGCAACGCAATTGAGCGGGGCGGCGGTCGGCGCGAGACGGGCCAACGGCGCAGGCACTCAGGTGAGCAGGGCGGGGGCTGCGGCGGCGACAGTGGGGCCAAGCGGCCAGAGCGGGGGCGTAGCAGGCCGCCTGCGAGCGGCGGCGCAAGCGGCCGAGCGATAAGGCAGGCAAGACGGCGGCGGCGCAACTCGTGCCAGACGGAAGTAGAATGATTGCTGGGTTGTTGGGCCAAAAAATTACATAGGTGTTCCTACGCTTTAATTGGACCATGAGTACGGCCATGGGCCATGACCCTAGTAACCCTATGCCCGTTTTTGTTTTTTTTTTTTTTTTTGAGTATTTCATCATCAATGCATAGATAAAACTATTTACTTAAATCTATCTATACTATAAAAGAGCTTAGAAATTGAAATTCATTTTCACCCAAAAACTTCTACCCACCTTAGTTTGAGATGGGACCCACTTCCTAACCACCTTACGCCGACAAGTGGACCCACAGGAGAAGCACGGCAGGAACATATGAAACATGCGTGTTTCTCTCCTGGCGCCTCGCTCCCGTCGGTTTTTTTGCACCATGCGACCCCGCGCGTACCCACACCCACCACCGTGACCCTTGTTCGCCGCCAGTCGCGACGCTTCGACCCGCGCGGCACCGAGGAAGTCTGGAGTAGCGCGGCATGCAGTTCCAACTTCCAAGCCTTCGTCCATCACCCCTCCACTTGCGAGATTGCACCCTGGCCCCTTGGCCAGGCCAGTTGCCGGCCACTGATCCTTGCAGTCCATCGATGGCAGCCCGTCGTCGTCGCTCTCTCCCGGCTCGCTGCGAGATTCCACCCTGGCCCAGCCGCCCAGGCCAAAGGAGAGGAAGGAAATCAAGGAAGCAAGGGAAGTGGATCGTTGGTGGCCATCGCGCTGCATGTGCGCCTTCCTCTTGCCGGCGGCGGGGTCAGAAGCGTCATCACCGTGGACTCCTTCGCCGTCGACAACCTCTCGCTCGGCTTCGTCCTGCTGCCACACGCCCACACCCATGTGTGATCGAGTGCAGAGAGCAGAGAGGCCTGAGGGGTTCGACCACTTCTCCTATATTGGATCAGCGCATGGATTCTGATCGAATTCAACGATGTTCTCGTGTCAGGGTTTGACGAGTCAACTTATCAGATTGTTTGACATTGTTTCGATGCTTGAAAGTCATGAGTAATACAACAGAATTTGGTGATAAAAGCAAAAACATTAGTTGTAGAATCATGGATTGCATATTCAAGCACTCATAACAGTAGGCTGCTGTGTGCCCATGGAAAATTTGAGTAAGGTACGTATATATTTCTCACGTCTGTACTTCTTCCTTCTCAGCCATGTTATATTGATTTTTAGAGTTTATAGAACATCTAAATTTACTGGCATCTCTGATTGCTTGTTCGCTTGTGGCTCTATTTAATAATCAAGCATTGGTTGCTCTTCAGGATTCAGCTGATTGCCACACCCTAATCTCTGGAAGCAAGACTAGATTAGTGCTCCAATCTAGGGCTTTATGATTTCAGATGATTTACTCCAACCTGGGGGGTTTACTTTTTAAGATAAGACAATTTTCTTATATTTAACATCACATTCAAAGATTGTACTGGTTTGGTTAATATATGTGAGAAATTTAGCATGGGGACATTTTGATTAACTTGAGAATTTCAAGTTTTGACATACTGACAGAATTTTGGTTCCTTTTTTGTTCTTTAAACCTATATATAAGGTGATGAATCATGAATTACTGATTTGGCTAAAAAGGTTATATATGGCATATGGAGATTGTCTTCTACTAAAAAAAGGGTCTGCTATGAGAAAATAGGGGAAAAGATTTCCTTCAAAATATTATCTGTGCTGGCTTAAATATTTTTTAATCATTTCAAATTAAGCATATTTATTTCTTTGGATTAGAAGTATCAGATTGGCTGTTTGTTACACTTCTATAGGCCTATCTTTATATAGCTTTCTCTCCATTGTAATTGTTGAGCATTATGAGGTTTGTTTTGTCACTTTTCTATCAGATATATAGCACTTTTATTTGAGTGTGCAATTTAGCTACCTCATAGAAAAGTTTTGCCATCTGTATTAGTAATCATCACTAATTTTTCTTTACCTCTTTTCTTGATTGTTAAGCGATGTATAATTAAATTTTGTTGTGACCTAAAATTTCATGTTTTGTGAACTCATGATTAAAAAAATGCAACTACATATCTTTACCTTAGAATTTAGGATGTGAAGGACATTAAGAACTAATTGTGAATATTATTTGGACAGAGATCATGAACAATGGAGCTGATAACTTGTGTCCAATTCACATGAATTATGCAAAAGCGCGTGAAGGAGAAACTGTTAGAGATGGTGTACTCTACGTCATTGAACATCTGACTCTCAAGGAGAACATATATATAATTTGGTCTGCACGTTAGCAAATACCTTTGTTCTTAATTTTCATGTTGAGCAACCTTTGACAACATTGAAACATGATGACTTACTAAAGGTTCCTTAGGATTACCTTGTTGCTTCTAATAATTAGAGTCAACCAGAATTTTAGTGGCGTGTTCGGCAGAGCTAATGTTCAAATAAAGTAAGAAGCCAAGTAGTTAAAGCTAGGAGTTTCTTGTGTTGTAGACATGTGCGTGTCGCACGTGCCTGTCCGCTAGTAAATCCAAAAGGCTATATTGTGAATTGCCAAAACCACAACGAGTCTCTTTGAATCCCTTCTTCCTTGACTAGAGCGGAGTTAGGCTGAACATGATCATTATATTCTTGACGAAGATACATATCCGCAGTGACTTTGGGTAGAGTATAGACGATGAACAATGACGTTGAGGCAGCCACTAACTTAACCCAGAGGCAGGCCAGAGCAGACGGCATTTGGCCAGACTGATCAAAACAACGAGGGCATTTGGCCGTGACTTGATAACCGAACAACCATAACATCGTTTCCTACAGTTGCCCACCCACCACATTGACACATTCTTTATTATTACGGCTTTCCAGAAAAGATGAGTGTACCCCAAAAGTTCCAGGATATGTAACCACCGCCACTGATCATCAGCATACGAGTGTACACCAAAAGTTCCAGGATATGTACCACACGACACGCATCCCTGTTTATTCAAATTATATAGGTGTAACAGCCATTCTCAACATCACCCGTTCCATGCTGTGTTGCATCCTCGACCATCTGCACCTGCTTTCTCCCTTGTTAATCTTACATGTTTGGCTTCAGGTTCAGCCTAGAAGCCAGCTTCTGACCAAGGGAGGCGTCACACTGCAGCACATAGGTAATATGGTTTCAGTACCATGATAAAACATGCGAATGTCTACATGGTTAGCAATCACTGTCCACTGAGCATTTTACAACAAACAACACCAAATCAACCTGAGACCAGTTGGAGATCCAAATGGTATGGTGTTCATGGGTAACACGAGGGTCTGACAGTACGTCAACCCATCTCTGGATGAACCGGTCTTGCCTGTCATCAGATACCAAAAACACTTGAATTAGGCAAACAGAAGTCTTTCTATACCTCAAAATCAATCATCCTGAGGTGCGGGGGCATACCTGGCCGGATCAAAGGATCTAAATCTCTCGCCAGCCTGCTTGAAGTTGTTCTCCTCCTGAATGATGCACTGCAGATTTCAACAGCACAAGCCAGGTTCTCAGAATCAAGAAACATTCCAACAATGATTCACCTTCGTCATTATATAGTACAACGATGTAGCCACAAGCAAACCATAGTATAATATTGTAACATAAAGGCACTGTTAGAATTTAAACACACTCCAATACACACCTTCTCGCGGCAGCCTGTTAGAACACGGGGAGGAATTGGGACCTTCTCAGCATGACGGACAGGATCAAACCTTGAAGGGAAGTAGTTCACCTAAAGAAGCAGAGAAAATAGATATAAGTGCTCGGGAACTCCCACATGTTACTTGTGTCAATAGGTAAGATGCATCCTAACACACTTGCACACAAAAGGAGAAAAGAACTCCAAAGAACATAGTACCTCCTCATCCCTGTGCATGAAGTTCATGAACCCTTCATGGTGGTTGTTGTGGTGGGCACATTTTGGTGCATTCACAGGAAGCATCAGATAGTTTGGACCAAGGCGGTGCCTCTGGGTATCAGCATAGGAGAAGATTCTTGTCTGGAGCAGCTTATCATCAGAATAGTGGATTCCAGGGACAATAATCGCTGGGCAGAAAGCAATTTGTTCATTCTCTGCAAAGAAGTTATCAATGTTCTTGTTCAGGACCATCCGTCCAACAGGTTGCAGTGGGATGATATCCTCAGGCCAGGTCTTGGTGACATCGAGTGGGTCGAAGTCAAACTTATCCTCACGGTCAAGATCAATAGCCTGGATGTAGAGCTTCCATTCAGGGTAATTCCCAGCTGCGATGGAATCATATAGATCCTTTGTTGCATGGCTGTGGCAAGTGCCTCCAACAGTCACAGCTTCATCATCAAGCAAGCATTTCACACCACAAGTAGGCTTCCAATGAAATTTCACAAGGTGAGGCTTTCCATCCCTGTTGATCAAAGTATAGGTATTGACACCAAAGCCCTCCATGTGCCTGTAGTTGAGTGGGATTCCAACATCATCGAAGACGAAGGTGAACATGTGTAGGCTCTCTGGGTGGTGAGAGAAAAAATCCACTATTCTCCAGTCCTCCTGCAAATTGGTCTTTGGGTTTGGCTTGGAAGCATGGACCATATCAGGGAATTTCATCCCATCTCGTATGAAAAACACAGGCATGTTGTTACCCACAAGGTCAAAGTTACCCTGAAAAGGCATGGAGAAAATCATAAGATACTATCCGTTTGGATATAAAAAGGTCAATACAAAGAGTTCTAAACATGGGGTCACTCGAAGGCAGCAACAATTGTAAAAAAAAAAAGTAAACAAACAGCGCAGTACAGAGATGGATTTGGTTATGAAATATCTTTGATTATACTGTTTCTGCTGAAAGAATCTGTGAGTATCGATGTGCACATTATGGAGCCAGAGTATTGCCCTTTTAAACAGAAGACACTTATATCTGTGTCACAAATTGGTAATTTAATTTCATAAAAGAAGTTCATCATGACAAGGTAAAAGGTCAAATTAAACAGGAGGTGGATATAGCTTCCAACTAAGAAAAAAAAGAAAGATACAGCTCATTCCAATGAATAAAAGAATGCAGAGCTATCATTTCATCTGAATAGCAGCTGATGCCAAGGATATCATCTACAGGGCTGAAGTACACATCAAGTTACTAAGCAATAGTTGAAATTAGCTAAACATTTGATATTGCATTTGTTGATGAATGCATACATCATACATTGACAGAAAAATACTTGCCAAGATGTGTCATATCTCACAACAGTTCTGAAAAGAATGTTTCTTCTTTTCAAGACATAACAAAAGATAGGACAGTTAAGGCGAGTTAAAATTTATTCTCAGTACCTCTCTGGTGTAGAACTTGACAGCAAAACCACGTGGCTCCCTCAAGGTCTCAGGACTTCCACGCTCATGCACAACTGTAGAGAACCGGACAATAACTGGTGTCTGGACCCCAGGAGCCCGGAGAAAATCAGCACATGTAAGGTGAGAGATATCATGAGTGACCTCAAACAAACCCTTGGCACTGGCTCCCCGTGCATGCACAACACGTTCAGGGATACGTTCCCTGTCGAACTGAGCAAGCTTTTCAATTAGATGATAATCCTCAAGGTGGATGGGTCCTGCCAAAGGAGAACACATCGTGTGAATCTGTAAATCAGCAGTTGTTTGCTAATAACATCAGAACAGAAAATGAAGCAGGTAGACAACAAAATAAACTCCTAAAGCAAAAGGCTTCTAATTTTTCTGACATCACTGATAGAAGCATATTGGTTACAGATAGGTGTACATATCATGTTCCTGTAATTGATGGACGCTTTTTGCGACAATGACATTCAAAAGAACCAAACTGGACTTGCAATCACTTTCAAAGCTTAGCCATACATGCTAAACAGAGAAGAACCAAGGATTAAGGTTTCCAGCAGTGATTTACCCTACCCCAAAAGTAAACATACCGTGTCAGTAACAATCAACTGTAGTTACCCTCCCCTGACTTTACAGAACCCTGCAAGTGCCGCTCACCTAAGATTATTGATTATTATTATGACTCCATAATGGCATTTCGTACTGGAAAGGTGCTCTCTTTCCCTTAAGCAACTTATGATATGACAGCGACTGACAAAAATATCCAAGGAATGCCCTTTGGGCAAGTCTCAAATTCACAGACGAAATTATATGACAGGTGAATCAATCCGTATACATATAGAGCAGCAAATTAGTCACTGGAAATCAATCAAAAGCACATCAAGATGCAAGCTTTGAACGAATAGGAAGCGAAATCCTCTGATCTACTGCTACAAGCAAGCTTCCACAGTGCAATATTAGGCCCCAAAGCAAAGGTGGCACAGACTATTCATGCATCGAATGGATCTCGCACAAATCAAGAACATATATGCTACTACATAGTGATAGCATACAGGAAATCGTGTAAGGGAAAAAGGAAACCAGGATGGAGAGACGAAACAAATGAAGGCAGCAGCAGGGCAGCTACAGGACAAACAGAGAGAGAGAGAGAGAGAGGGGGTCGGGTCTGGCCTCGCTGCCCGACGGTGAGGGCGGAGTTGTTGTTCCAGACGGGGGCGCCGGAGTTGGTCGTCCAGAAGCTGGAGTTGCTCCCGCTAGACGGGCGGTGCTGCAAGAAGGAAGAATCCCCAAGTCAGATGAGCGAGCGCATCAATCAAACAAGATGCGCAATTGATTTGAGGATCCAGTACATAGGGCAAAATCGATGTAGAAAAGAACTCGGGGGGGGGCACACCTTGTACGGATCCATGGCTGCCGGCGGGATCGAGTCGAGCAGGCGGGGCGAGCGGAAGGGATTTGGGGGAGGAGCAGACGCCTCTAGACTAGGGGGAGAAGGAGAAGGCCAGGGAATCAGATCCTCCGAATTCGGTCTCGACTGTTGGAAATCAAAGTCTACTAGTCTTCACAAAGACTAGTAATAGTATGTGAACTAAAACTTTGAAATGGTGGCCAATATTATGAAGAAGAGGAAGAGAGTCAAGGAGTTCAAACACTGCTTGCAATCTCGAGTGAACAAAAGAGCTGATTTCTAACACGTTATCAGCACGAGTTGTAAGAAAGGTAGGAAATCGGTTCTTTCACCGGGATACATGAGATGCTTGTTTTCGTTATATATTCTTTGCTGCGTACACGAACAAGCACAATCACGAGCACGTTTTACCTCTGTTGTTGTTGTGCGCGAGCCCCGGCCCTGAAGGCCACGGGCATGGCCGCCGCGGCTCCCGGCGCTGCCGCGACCCGGCGAGGGCACGCGGAGGCCCTTGGCAACGCTGCCGCGCCCTAACCCCCCGGCCACTGCTCGGGTGCACCGGACCGCAGGCACGCGCGCGTGGCGACGGACTCACTGGCCGCGCCAACCCTGCAGGTCGCCCGCGCAGCAACCCCCGGTCCCGCAGACGCCGCTATTTACCCAGCCCTGCCGCCGCTGCTGGAACGCGGGAGCCGGACCCCGTCCCGCCGGCCGCCCGCATAGCTGCTGCCGTTCGCTTCTCTCCATCTCCTGGATATTTCCTGAAGAAACGAGCTAGGAGAAAGGAGAGGAGGTACGCAGTTTTTTAGCCGAGGGCGTGGCACGGCAGAGAAGCACGCTGTGCTGCCGTATGGGTGCATGTGCCGCTGCAGTGATGTCCATGTGAGTGACATGAAAAAGAAAAAAAAAAATGGGAGGGCATACACTCGGTCAAAGCAGGATGGCCTGAAGCCCCTGCCACCTAGTACTACTGTGAACGAGTGTCTGTACGCTTCCTCAAGAAGTGGAGAGAGTTGTTCATCTCTTGAAAGAGATAAAAACGACATGATCATGGCCCTTTTTCAGCTCCCGATGGGGTGGCCATGACAAAGGCATGAAGCCTTAGGTTATTATGAGCATACCGGCGTGGCTTTAGCCATCGTTAATTGCAGCTGGTTTGGTGTGTTCAGCTGCATATTGGCGACCAGAAGTCGCATAGAAGGCCTGAAGCCTGTAAATAATAATGACCCGAAGTTCATTTTATTATTTTTATGTTGTCGCATACTACATTCATTTGATTAATGCAATTTACTTTGTCGCATTTAAATCCTGCAGATTTAATTATTACAGTTTATATACATTATTTATTGCAATTATGTGTCGCAAAGTGATCCCCGAGATCTACGATGAGATTAATTATATGCGGCATATAAGGGTGGCCCGAAGCTCACCACACCATGCCACTATGCGGTCTGAAGACTGTAGAAATTATTGAGGCCTGAAGACCTTGCATGGCATGATTATTTATTTTGTTGCAACTGTAAATTACTTTATATATTTGTTGCAATTTACTTTCTTGCATTTATTTAAATCCTGCTGATTTTTTTTATTGCAAGATTATATATATACCTTTTAATGTGAGTTGCATATAATCCCGAAGATTATATACATGAGAAAAATTTGGGGAAATACAGTCCTGAAGACTCTATATATGAGTGTAATCCTGAAGATTACACGTAGTCATAATCCCGAAGATTACGCATAACCGACATTCACTGATCCTGCACACTGGTCATGCAGGCATGTCGGACATTGCAATAAAACGGATTTACTGAGCTAGCCATGGATGGCAGCGGCTACCTTACATGGGCTATCAATGATACCTGGCCTCGATCATACCATTGCTCAGCCTGAAGCTGGCAAAGATGAGTGCATAATACCGAGTAAAGAAGGGGCATTTCACCTTTTTGTAGTACCACTTACTTTAGACCTGAAGTCTCTCACAAATAAAAAGAATAAAAGTAAGACACTCATTTGGTGCGGTAAAAATCTTCTCCTCACTTTCACCCTCACCCTGCGATCCATCCGCCTCCCCACCCCGGCCCATCGCGCGACCCTGCCTGCAAACAGATTTGGAAGCCGCGTGTTCACCTTCTAAAAATCCCTCCCTGCATGCAAAATGAAAGACCGCATCCCCTCTCACAATCCCTCGCTACTGCGTTCAAAGGAAAAAAAAATAACCGCGGCCATCTCTCCCCTTCCTTGCGATCTCCAAAAGGAAGGAAGAAAAAAAAGAAAGGAAAAGAAAACCGTGTGCAAGACATTCTCGCTGCGATCACGGTATCACGGAGTGAACCTTACCCCGCTGCGATCCCCTGCCTGCTGCACGCCCTGTGTCCACCGCCTCGACGCCGTATGATCTTCCCTCCCCGTACAACAGCATCTCCCCGTCCCGCCCCGCCCTGCCGCCTCAATGACACCGGTCGTACCACCGTCTCCACGTTGTTGAACGCCCTGCCGCCAGATACACCGCTGCCTCCACGACCTTCTCGATCGTCCCATGCGTGCGTCTGAACCGTCATCCTCGCCGGGCGCCAGCACCACCGAGAACACCATCGTCCTCGCCACGGGATCGAGTGCATGTGCTACGTCGTTGTCAAGGTGGTCGCCGCAGATTCGGAGGGGCGCGGATAGGCAGGTACCGGCGTCAGCGTGCCGCAGGCACGGGGCAGGGACAGGTCACGTGCAATGGGTACTCGCAGCGGGCAGATGCTTCGGTGAATCACTGGGCGGCTTCGGCAAATCGGCAGGCGGTCACGGCGAGGGCTTGGACGGGCGCCCACAACTAGCGTCCGACAAGGGGTAGCCATGGTGGGCGGTGAGCATGGAGCCGCCGCGGCAGGCTGCTCCTGCGACTTGCAGTTGCAGTCCCTGCACTACTGCTTGCCTGACTGTCAGAGTTTTCAAACGGAGTGACGACTCCAGCCTCCACTGATCCAGATGGCTGCTACTCTGCTTCGTCTGCAGGCTGCATGCCATGGCCGCTAATGGTGAGCTTGTGTTAAACTTTAAGACTATATGCTTTGCGAAGAGCTGCTAATAGTTGTTGACCAGTTCCAATGTTTTTTGTTCGACAAGGTTTCAAGTATGAGAAGTTAAAGAACACCTTCCTTTTTAATTACATTGCATTAATTTTTGTCTTTGTCCAGTAAGATTTTTGAGTGCCAGTAAGACTATATATTGTCATCTATGTTCCTCAACAGCTACCGGTGTGTATCAGCAAAGAATCATTGTTGACATCTATGAAGAATGGATTAACAGTGAAGATATTGAGAAGAAGGATGGAGGTTTGCGATAAACCTGTTGTTGACAAAAGGCTAAACCATCAGAAAGGTAACTAGGAACAATCAAACTTTTTGAATAAAGTGTTTCAGTTTGTCACTACATTGCAATATAGGAAGATAAAACAAATCAAATTTGCTGGCCAAACGCTTCAGGAATTTTAGATGCTGGTGTTTATTTCATGACAATGGCTACATTTATGTCGCTCTTGCCTGGACATAAGTGTGCTTCAACATGACCTGAAATCTGACGAAGGCATTCCAACATATATACTCTATATTGTTTCCGCATGCATCTGAATGTTTCATCTCCACAATCGTCGTCGCACCCATGCCTTCACAATGCAACGACCCGACAGGTTGTGGAAGTGCCGGAGTGCCTGCTCGCTAGCCATTAGGAGTTCAGGACCTCAATGACGTGGGAGGCTGGGACTCGACACTGATGCACTATGGTTGCCGCCGTCCATCCTATCAGAGCGGCGGTGGTGGCTGCTTATAGCCCGCATTTGTCTGAGCTTCAACATATCCGTCATGGAGAGGTTTATGAGGGAAAGGCCTAATTTACATGATTTATCACTGATTTCTAAAACTATAATGAATGAGATAGGTTTATGAGGGAAAGCTACTGTCACCCACTCTGACGTATATGGTGGTGACTGGTGAGTTATGGGGATCCTATAATGATAGCATATGCATGTTGTTTTTTTGGCCCAAGCAAGAGAATGCTGCTGTCACCCACTCTGACCTATCGGCAGCTTGGGTATAGTCAAGGAAAACATTCTGTCACCCAGAGCATATTCTAGGTTGGGACTTTGTGTGTCTATAAACTTGCACTTCTGTTTTCCGGTAGATATTCAGAGGGTATTAAGGGGACCTTGAGCTTTGAACTAGAAAATAATCTACTTTTCTCAAGCACTTACATATGTCCCAAGAAAAATTGCCCTTAAGAGCAAAAAAAACTTTCTGTGTGTGTCTCATCAAGTGTTTCTTCCTTAGATGGTTCGATTTCATTGGCCTTGGAACCCATTTAAAGAAAGTCCTCACTGATGTCCTCAAATTTGCATGTATGTAATATCTGTCCTTTGGTGGGTGCAGATAAAAAAGTGATGGAAATAAGAAGAGAAGCTGAATGTGCATGTTCCGGATGCAAATTCTCTCTTCCGTCCCAAAAAGAGTGTCGTTTTAGACTTCAGACAACGTATTTGACCACTTCGTCTTATTCAAAAATTTTAAGTATATTATAAAATAAATAAATCAGTATTAAATTATCGTTAATGATAAATATGTCATAACAAAATAAATAATATTTATAAAATTTTTTGAATAAGACGGATGATCAAACATGATGAAAGAAAAACCTAAAACGACACTCTTTTTGGGACGGAGGGAGTACACTTCAAGAATAAGTAATGCCCTTGCATGGGTTCCTTTTGAATTATCAGACCATTTTTATTTTGAATAGGTCAATTGATTTTAGTAGATTTAGTTGTAGAGGATTGTTCATGATCTAGGTAAAAGATCCTAGCTTACAGATTGGACTTGACCATGTATGTTTATGGAAGTGCATCGCAACCCTGCAATTAATCTAAACTGACAATAACTAGCTTCTGTGGTGTTTAGTAAAGCGAACTACAACTGGTAGGATATTTGTCCATACAAAATATTTCGGTTGCCTATGTTTGTACTCAAATCAAAACCTTTGTGCACTTGTCATTTCTTTATATATGAATTAGCTGGAAAAAAACATGTACGATTGTGTGAATTTAAAAACCCGTAGCAACGCACAGGCTGAACAACATAATGATTTGCTAGACAATATTATTATCATATCGTGCGATCTATGTGTTTTTAGAATAAAAGTTTAGTAGTCCCGTAGCAGCGCACGGGCACGCTACCTAGTCTGAATATAAGAATGAGAATGATCCAACTGGTTTTATGGCAGTCCTGAAGGACCGCTTTAACCAACATATGTTGATTGTGCTCTCCAAAGCACAACAAGATTGGATCGGTCTACGCTTATAAGACTATATGTCTGTAATAGCGTACGACTCTGCTTTACATATGGTTATGTCTAGATTGTGTCTATGTGGCCAGAAGATCACTGATGCAGAAATGATCGAGAAAACCCTTTCTACCCTTCCTAGCAACATAGTACTGCACCAGCCGTGCATGAACTCAAAGTACCTGAAGTACTATGAGCAGCTGATAACAGTACTATTGATTATAGAGCAACAGAATGTTGTTCTCGTGAACGATCATTTTGCATGGCAAAATAGCTTCATAGCCTGAAGCACATGCTAGCGTTGTCGAGAACACTTGTAAACGCAAAAATGGTCATGGGAAGGGAAAATGAAAGGGAAAGCCCAGTAGTAAGAGTGAATCTAAGGTCATAGGTGAAATATCTGAACAGCAGGATCATTGTTCTAGATATGGAGACATGAGACATTATTCTCGCAAATTTCGTGCCCCAAAGCACCTAGTTGAGCTCCACTAAAGTTCTTTTAGAAGCAAGAACAAAGAGAGTCAACATAAGTCTCACTTCACCACTAAGCCTGATGCTCTGAAATGCGATGACATGCTTGTCAGCATGAAAGAAAATGGTGAATATGTCCAAATGGATGAAACTGAGGATGACCTTCCAATTATGACTTTGATATATTCGGGGACACCGGTAATGATCCCTAGGATATCATGATAGTCATAAATGCAATGTCCAAATATACCAGCAAAGTTTGACCATTCATCCTCTGTTGAATGGTCATGCATGCTCCTGAAGAGCAATATTTTCCACTAGTTATGAATGTTGGTTTTTACACTACATGTTAAATCCCCAAAAGTCTCAGGCCAACTGCACCCCCTCACAGCTAGTGCGTGAGAAAGAATCAAGTATTTCCCATCTGCGTATATTTACGCGGTATATGTGCCAGTACCGCTACATCAGCGTACACCAAAGAGACCCCACCAGTAGTCGGGATAAATGAGCCTTGCATTTCCCAGCATTAGGGGGAGATAGGCATCCAGAAGAATGCCGGAAAATTGCATGAAATGAAATGGTGGAATGCATTCCTTAGACCCACGCACTAGCCAATCTGAACCAGAAGTTAAGAGGATTATGATAAATTGCAAAATGTTGCAAATAAGCTGCCAAATGCTTTCGCTGATCAGAAAAGTGACAAGGTCGCATTTACCTATAGTAAGTACGCCGGAGAGAGTATAAATAGCCTAGAAGGTTACCAACTCTATTGTCTCCATTCGATCCTAGGTTGAGGGGGAGACCTCCGGGTGCTCAGACAAGGTCAGGCGGAGATGTCCGCAGAGACTAAGTCTCAAGCCACTTGCATCACTTAAGGAATCAGTTGAGGAAGCTCGACCTGAAGTCAAAAATGCCCTTGAAGTGGCAACTCAACCTGAAGTTGAGGAAGTCCCTGAAGGACACCATCCTGGAGATGGAAATCCCAATGTGTCGCGCGCGCACCATCACATTGGAAGATTGGAAAGCCCCAGCTCAATCGTTATGGGAAATCATGATGAGCGGAAGAACGATCATGAGGAGATCGCCACTATGAGGAATCAGGAGAGTTATATAATCAAAAGACCACTATTGTCGACAAAATATATTGCCTCAAAATTGCTGGCTAAATGGATCCGGATCCAGAACTAAAGTCCATGGCAGAGTGCCAGAAGCACTCAAGTGGGACAAATGGAAAGCAACAATTAAGGCAAAGTAGCGCTCACTTTTATGAAAGAGAGGTTGTTCTAGGCCCGTAGACCTAACACCTCCCGAAGTCATCCCCGAAGGATGCAAATGGGTCTTCCTCTAGAAGAGGAACAAATATGGCACAAAGCGAGACCGGGTGGCACAAGGGTTCATGCGAGAGACCCATCATCAATTACGATGAAACTTTCTCTCCAATTATGTGTGACACAAATGTTCCAATATTTAATATTTATGACAGCTAACTTGAATCTATAAATGCAGTTGGAAAACATCGTGGCCGCATACTTGTATGGGTCACCTAATTCGGAGGTCCACATGAGAGTCCCTGAAGGACTAGAGATCCCTAGACCGAATCAAAATCGCATCCGCCTGCAGCGGTCGTTGTATGGGTTGAAACAATCCGAAAGGATGTGGTTCAACTATTTTGAGTAATCCCCCCTAAAGAGGGTTTACACAAATAATAATGAAGGACTTGGATGAAACCAAATCCTGCTTGAGCCAGCAGTTCAAGCACCTCAGTGAAGGAGTATTTATACACTGGTCAATAAGAGGGTGCTTAAGAAATTTTGATAGGGCAAATGCCACCCTCTTTCCCCATGGTGGACCAGTCCTCGGAAGTGGATAAGTCCCAATTAGACCCAAGGATAATAATGAGAAAATATTAGGACCTGAAGTTCCCTACTTGAGCGCCAATGTACCTAGTGAACTGCACGAAGGTTTGATATTGTGTTCACCTTTGGTACCTAAGACCTTAGTCTATGGCTCCTGAAGAACCAGGTCCCATCCATGGTAGGATATGTGGATGCTAGCTATACGTTTGACCCGCATAATGCTAGGTCCTAGACTGGTATCATGATTCTCTATGGTGGTACAACCATTTTATGGTAGTCTGTGAAGCAGACCTTGGTTGTCACATCAACCAACCATTGGAGATGATTGCCCTATATAAAGCCACACAAAAATGTGTTTGGCTCAAATGGATGATTGGCCACATCCTGAAGTTATGTGGCTTAAGTTTTGACGGCTCCGCACAATTATCTATGAAGATAATATCGCTTGTGTTGCACAGACACATATGGGCTATGTTAAGAGTGATCTCTCGAAGCACACTGCTCTAAATTCCATTACCCTGTAAGCTCTAGAAGAGCGAGGAAATAGACGCTTTGCAAACCTGGTCGTAAACAAATCCAGCAGATTTGTTTACAAGGTCTCTGCCAGCCTCTTGCTTCCAAGAATATATCTGTGGAAAGGGCATGAGACAGTTTAGAAGGTTGCTGGGTTCAGGGGGAGAATGCTCCCTGAGTAATAGTCCATAATTATGATCCAAAAGATCATAATCGATCTGAAGATTAGACTTGTTGTACTCTTTTTTCCTTGGTGAGTTTTTCCCACGGGGTTTTCTCGAGAATGTTTTTAACGAGGCAACAAGTGCAACACGGTTAGCGCATGTGATGTACTCTTTTCTCCTGCCTTTTTTTTCACCGGGTTTTTGGTGGAGTTTTTGATGAGGCATGCACATAAGCGCGAATCACGCAAGAAGGAGTGGTATGTGAATCAAAGGCTAAAGGATATAGAACAAAAATTGACTACAAATTGGTCCTGAAGACCAATAGGTCCTGAAGACCAAAGTTGCATTGGTTGGTCTTGAAGACTCGAACCAACTGCTGTACCCTTTTCCTTGATGAGTTTTTTCCACTGGGTTTTCTCATGCAAGGTTTTTAATGAGACAACAGATGATGCATAAGTGATGCACTCTTTCGCCTACCCTTTTTTTTCCACTGGGTTTTTGGGAGGAGTTTTAATGAGGCATACACATAGCATAAATTGGCCAAGGGGAGTGTTGAAAATCAAAGTCTACTAGTCTTCACAAAGACTAGTAATAGTATGTGAACTAAGACTTTGAAATGGTGTCCAATATTATGAAGAAGAGGAAGAGAGTCAAGGAGTTCAAACACTGTGTATTGTACCCATCAGTGGTCTCCCTTCTATAAATAGGGTGTCATTGTGACGTGTAAGAAGCAGTGAAAAGTAAAAATACAGAAAGCCTCCTTCCTATCATCTCTATTTGTGCCTGTGCATTCTGTGTTGTACTTGTGTGCTTACAATCTCGAGTGAACAAAAGAGCTGATTTCTAACATCGACGACAGCTCTTGGCAGTCACTTGATCGCGGCCGTTCACTGCCATCAAACGGAGCAGCTGAGCCCAGTCACTTTGGCTCGTTTGCACGTGTTGTGGCCCAATAACACGGCCTGTTAAGCGTAAAAAGCAGCGGCCGCGTTCCTCCTTTTGGTGCGACTCCTTGCTGTTTTGGCGCGGACGCTATTTGTTTTGGCGCGGTTCCGGGGCTGGAGCCGAGAGGACTGAGGCGGCGATCATCTTCCTTGCTCGTGCCATGCTGCTGGGTGATACGATAACTTGGTGGTGCACTACTAGATCTTCGTCTCTAATAAATTTTTTCAGTGTTCTAATCTAGCCATTGTTGCCATCCCTAGATGTGTTGAAACGAAACCTGCATGTTTCAGATGGCGGAAAATAGGTATGTGATATCATGATTGTTTATTTGCATTATCAGATTAGGTTAATTGATTCGCACAAATACAGAGTCTCCTTTTAGTTGCTTAGTTTAGCACCGAAATCAATTTTTTCTTGTAGGGAGAGTTTAGTTCCTGGTTTGCTACCTCAAGTCAGTATGGAGTTCAAGATGTTTTGGGTTACCTTTGGAGGTCAAAAAGGCTTTGAGGTTAGAAAAAATATGCAAACAAAAGACAATCGATGAAAAAATTAGATCATGCAGATATGTTTGTGCAAATAAAGATCATAGATTGAAAGATAAAAGAGATCATCTCACAAAGTGTCCAAGAGCTAAAACTAGAACCGATTGTTCAGTCCGCATAGGTTTTAGACTAGACTAGGAGAAGGAAAATTATAAAGTAACTGATATGATTTTAGAACACAATCATTGCCTTCACCTGCCACAAACCTCACACTCGATGGCGTTTCAAAGAAAAATTTTAGAGTTACAAGGTTTTGAAATTGAGACTGCTGACGATGTAGGAAGTGGGCCCAAAGCTGCACATGAGTTGGCTTGCATCCAAGTTGGTGGCTCAGCTAATCTTAGTTACACTCTTCAAGACCACAAGAAGTATTTACGGGGCAAGAGACAACGGGAGATGGCATATGGTCAAGGAGAAAGCATGCTTAGGTATTTTCGTGAAAAAATTGCCGAGAAACCATCATTTCAATATGCATTGCGAGATGGATCGGGAAGAACCGATTGCAAACATATTCTCGGGTTGATGCTAAAATGCTCATTGACTATGCATATTTTGGTGATGTTGTCAATTTTGATACTAGCTTTGGTACAAACAAAGGGAGTAGGCCTTTTGGCGTATTTGTTGGGTTTAATCATTTTAGAAAAGCAGTGGTTTTTGGTGCTTTTCTCATGTATGATGAGACATTTAAGTCCTTTAAGTGGCTATTTGAGACCTTCCTGAGAGCCCATAACGGCAAACAACCTAAAACAATATATATTGATCAAGATTATGCGATGAAAAAAGTAGTTAAGGAAGTCTTTTTAGAAGCATGACATGGTCTGTGCACTTTTCACATTATGCAGAATGCTGTTAAGCATCTAGCTGAACCAAGATGATGAAGAATCAGGTGCTTCTCCCAAACAAGAAGTAGATGACAGCAACAAAGAACCAAGTATTATCTCAGATTTTAGTGCACGTATGTATGAGTATGAAGATGAAGCAACATTTGAAGAAGCATTTAACATCAAGAGGTCAAAGGCAAGGAAGCAAACCTGGTTGGATAGTGTATACAAGGTAAGAGAAAAATGGGCTGAATGTTATATGAGATGTGTTCACATTAGGGATGAGAAGTACACAATTCAGTGAGAGTTTGAATAGCGACCTGAAGCGGTATTTCAAATCTGATTTTGATATAATTAGATTTCTTAAGCATTTTGAAAGGGTTGTATAATATAAAAGGAAGAAGGAACTGCAATCTGAATTTGAATCAAGAAAAATTACCTAGAATCAAAATGAGGTTAATCCAAGCTAGCAAGCTATACACACCAACTATTTTTTAAGCTTTCCAAAGTGAATACGAGAAATCAATGGTAGCATGCACCATAGCATTGGAAGGCACAAATGAATATCTTATAGCAATTGGGAGTCTAGATGAAAATTTTACCTTTGAGAAAGAGTACAAAGTTATTGATGATCCATTAGAACAGACCAGCATATGCAGCTGTGGCAATTCAATAGAATCGGAATACTATGTGGCCATGCTTTAAAAGTCTTTGATTTGATGAAACACTGAAGCAATGGGCCAACATAATACTAGTACTAGTGTACCTCCTTGCATAACCGTGGGACTACGGCCACCGCTTCCTCGTCGATTCCGTTGGCGCGCTCGAGCCGGCACTCCGGAGGTTCTCCGACGAACAGGTGGTGTGCGGCAATCTAGCACTTCCTTCTTAGCGATTCAGCGGGTGGTTTATCGATACAGCTTTTGCTAATGGTTCTACGTGCTCGGCTTGGCTAATGTGGACTACTTGCAAGTTCGTGTGTACTTGAAGGCGGAATGGCTCTCTGTCTCTCTCAATGCAAGGTTTCACGTCGCTGTTTCCAAAGTGACACTACTGAAAACTGAGTATGAAACAAGCACTCTCAATGCACAGTTTCATTTTACGGTTTCATAGGCTAGCTGCAACATTTAATTCCTGCATTGTGTTATGATAAGTACGCCATATGAACTATGTAGCCATTTGATATTATTGTAAATGAAATTATATTAATTATCTCAATATTCATAGGATATGAAATGGAGTCGCACACATGAAAATAATTAGATAAAATATATCTTAAACTACGTATTAATTATCTTCAATATTCTATTGGCACACTCAAATTCAGATAGCTATTTCCACACTACAAGCTGCAGCATTCACATTCAGATAGGAGTTTTTAGAACTCTGGCAAAAAGTTGATCACAGCGGCATAGAATGAAAAGGGCTTCATCGTTGTTAGCAAACAACATTCCTGCAGAAAAGAAAAGTAATTCATGATGAGCTCTCACTAGACGCAGCTAGAACTGAAAATTATAGGCTGCACAGATTCATCTTCACCAAAATTAACTTCAGGAAACATAAAGAATGAACAGATTTGACTTCACCAAAACGAAAAGTAATTCAGGGTGAGTTTTCACAACTAACCAAATGCTTCACCAAGCAGCTTTTACTTAATCCTATGTACTACCTTCTCTCCGTTTAGACTTATATCTTGTTTATTCAATTGAACTGAACATAACTCGATCAAATATGCTCAGTGGTACATGCTACTCTTAAATTACTGAGCCAAATGCTACTCTGAAATTACCGAGCCACTCTATTATCCCAACTTGACACTAAAGCTGCAATCAAAACACGAGTCTTACAGACGGAATTTCTATACTAAACAATATTCAGAAGCACGAACATGTTAGAACTCCGAAGAGTGATGAACACACACACACACGAACGCGAGAGAGTTTGGTGCTGCAAGCGACAGCATTTTCTGATGTTCTCTATCTCTATATAAAGAAATTACATTCAGGTTTTCATGACAACTAAATCACGGCACGCTCGTGATCGGCTGCTGCCATCCCAGCACCTGGGCCGTGCCGTGAAGGACGCGCGACATGCGCGGCGTGCGCGAGCACCTGGAAGGTGATCGTGCGCTAATCTACTTGCTAGAAATAGAAGAGCTAATCCTGGGCTTACTATAACAATCTCCTCCTAAGCCCTGGAGTACAATTATACAAGTTTTTTTCATGCCGATCCAACCATGAAGCTCGTGGAACCGAGTGCGACCGAGCGCCTTCGTGAGAATGTCGCCCAGCTGATGCCCAGTACCGATGAACTCGACGTCGATCAGCTTCCTGTCGCAGCATTCCCGGATGAAGTGGAACTTCACATCTATGTGCTTGCTCCGGTCATGGTACACAGGATTCTTCATCAAGGCGATGGCGGACTTGTTGTCCACCTTGAGCTTGGGTGCGAGGACTGCTCCACTGATGAGCTCAGCCAGCAGACGTGCCAACCAAACCGCCTCGCATGCAGCTCCAGCAGCAGCGATGTATTCTGCCTCGCAGGAAGACAACGCGACTACCTTTTGTTTTGCCGATTGCCATGCAACAGGTCCGCCGGCCAGGAAGAAGATGAGGCCGCTCGTGCTCTTCCGATCATTGACGCCGCCAGCTAGGTCGCTGTCGGAGTAGCCTAGCAGCCGAGGTGTCGACCCCTTATTTCCTCCTGGGTGGTAGTGCACGCCCCAGTGCACTATGCCTGCGCAGCGCAGGACACGCTTCACCGCGGCGAGATGCTCTTGGCGCGGCGCCTCCATGAACCTGCTGAGATAGCCCACTGCATATGCTAGGTCCGGCCTTGAGTTGCACAAGTACCTCAGGCTGCCGATGAGGCTGCGGTACTCGGTGGCGTCCACGCTTGGAGTCGATCCCTCCTTCAGCAGTTTGAGCTTTATCTCCATGGGCGTAGCGCTCGCGTTGCAGCCCGCTAGCCCAGCTTTCTCAAGGATCTTGACCGCATAGGCGCTCTGCCGTAGCGTGATGCCTTGGGCTCCTTGGGTCACCTCAAGACCAAGGTAGTAGGAGAGGAGCCCAAGGTCACTCATCCGGAACGTGTTCAGCATCCAAGGTAGTAGGAGAGGAGCCCAAGGTCACTCATCCGGAACGTGTTCAGCATCTGCTTCTTGAACGTTGCCACAGCATCGGCATCACCTCCCGTGATGATAAGATCGTCGACGTACACGCCCACGATCTGATGACCCGCTCCTTGTCCACGGGTGTACATGCCATGTTCATCGATGCAGCGCTTGAACCCGAGCCCAAACAGCTCGGCGTTGAGCTTCTGGTTCCACACGCGAGGGGCTTGACGAAGGCCGTAGAGCTCTTTGTTGAGCCGGAGCACCCTGTGCTTGTACTTGCTGTCGATGAAGCCTGGAGGTTGCTGAATGTAAACCTCCTCCTGGAGTTCACCGTTCAAGAACGCCGACTTGACGTCCATGTGATGAACGCCCCAGCCGAAGTGTGCTGCGATGGCGAGGACCAGCCGCACCGACTCCAGTCGAGCAATTGGTGCGTGCACCTCCTCGAAAGTCGACACCGGGCTGCTGCACGTAGCCCTTGGCGACGAGGCATGCTTTGTACTTGACGATGCCGCCGTTCTCGTCGCGCTTGACCTTGTACACCCACTTCAAGCCGATGGCTCGATGTCCGCGCGGGAGCTCGACCAGCGACCAAGTGTCATTGTCGCGGATCAACTTCATCTCCTCCGCAGCGACCCAATTGTGGTCGACGTCGGCCTCCTTCAGAGACCTGGGCTCCTCGACGCTCATAGCGTGGCTGATGCTATGGAGCTCAGCCTCCACGTCGTCACGATGTTCCAGCCCGAGCGCCGCATCCGAGCCGAGGATGTTGTCGAGCGTCCAGTACCTGTGCACCCTCCCCTCATCGTCGTCGGCGTCGAGGTTCGGATCAGTGGTGAGGGGTGTCGCGAACTCGATGCTCGTTCCAGCGTGCGCCGGTGTCGAGAGCACCGTTGTGGCCTGCGGTGGGCTATGAGCAGCTGGTGATGCTGAGCTCGCCATGGGATGCTGCGGGGAGCCTGGAGTCCTCCTAGCACTTGGCGACGCCGACCGTGCTGGCGAACCCTGCCGATCGGGCGCCGGCTCCTCCTGCACTAGAGCATTCGCGCGCTGGTGTCCCTGCACATAGTGCTCCGAGACGGTGAACGGGAGCTCACAGTTCACGCCCGAGGAGGCTCTCCAGTCCCAGCGCGCGTCCTCGTCGAAGATGGCGTCGCGAGAGACGTGCACGCGCTCGGCGACTGGGTCGTAGAAGCGATACGCCTTGGAGCCGTCCTGGTAGCCGATGAAGACGACCCTGAGCCCGCGATCGTCGAGCTTGGCGAGGTGTGGTAGTGCACACTTGATGTAAGCCACGCACCCGAACACTTTTAGGAAGGGAACAGGGGGCTTCTTCCCATGCCAAGCTTGATACGAGGTCATCCCGTCGAGGGCACTGGTGGGCGCCCTGTTGAGCAGGAAGACGGCGGTGTGTACAGCTTCTCCCCAGAAGTGACCCGGCATGCCTCGAGCACGAAGGATACTCCTCGCCGTGCTCATGACCATCTGGTTCCGGCGCTCCATGACGCCGTTTTGTTGAGGCGTGTACAGCGCCGAGTAGTGGCGTTGAATGCTTTCCCCTGCACAGTACTCACCGAATTGAACAGAGGTAAATTCACCTCCATTGTCAGTACGGAGCACCTTCAGTTTCTTCCCGGTCTCACGCTCGACCCGGGCTTGAAACGACATGATCGCCGCCGGGGCGTCCGCCTTGGAACGCAGGAGCATGAGCCACATGTATCGGCTCATGTCATCAACCAGTAGCAGGAAGTAGACGTTCCCGGCCGGCGTCGATGGCGAGATCGGGCCGCAGAGGTTCCCGTGGACCAGCTCCAGTTGGTCCTGAGCTCGGTAATTGGCGGCCTTGGGGAACGGCGTCCTCTTCAGCTTCGCTAGGACGCAGTCTTCACAGACTTGGTCGACGTGGTCGACGGCTGGTAGCCCGCGCACCATCTCATCTCGCCCGAGCTTCCGCAGCGCTTGGAAGTTGAGGTGGCCGTAGCGCTCATGCCAGCGCCACGCCACGTCGCCGACACGCGCCGTGAGACACACAGGAGCGGCAATGGTCATGTCGAGGAGGTACAGACGGCTGGGTGAACGATGCACCTTCGCCAGGAGTTGACGCTGCACATCATAGAGACGCAGCACTCCCGCCTCGATGTCAACCTTGTACCCATCCTCGTCCATCTGCCCGAGGCTGATGATGTTCGTCGTGAGGCGGGGGATGTAGTAGACTCCATCCAGCCGGCGATGCTCGCCGGTCTTGCATGCGAAGAGCACGGTGCCCTTGCCTTGTATGCCGACCACCGACCCATCACCAAACTTGACGGTGCCGGTGACGCCGTTGTCCAGCTCGGCGAAGATGGAGCGCGTTCCCGTCATGTGGTTCGTCGCCCCGGTGTCCAAGACCCAGTGGCGTGTGACCACTGTCTCCTCCTCCTTATTGAGGTGGAGAAAGACCTTCGGTTCGTCGAGGTGGACGTGAACCGGTGGCGAGTCGGTGCGCGGCGCGAACCTGTGTCCAGTGGAAGATTCATCATGCACTTTTACATCGGCGTCGGCGGCGATGTACATGAGCGCGTGCTCATCCTCCTCGGCCTGCACGACGTGGGCCGCGCCCTTCTTCTTCCCGCGGCAGTCCCTGGCCCAATGGCCAGGTTTGCCACAGTTGTTGCAGCGAGTCCCCGGGGGTGGCTTGCCACCACCTGCTTGCCCCCCGGCGTGTTCTGGCCGTCACGGCCGTCACGTGCCGATGATCCGCCATTGCCTCGCCCGCGTCCGCGCCCACGGAGCTTGCCGCGGTCACCGGATCCAGACCTGCTCCCCGAGCTCTCCTGCTCGCGGCGAGCCTTGCGGCGGGCTTCCCAGTCGTCCTCGCAGAGCATCAGGCGCCCCATGGCGTCCATGAGCTCTTTTGGCTTGCCGCGTTCCTCGAACACGCGCAGGCGTCCTATGACTTCCTCGATCGACACTTTGTTGAGGTCGAGGAACATCTCCAGGGACACCGCGGCCTGGGAGAGACGATCTGGGACAAACTGCAGCATCTTTTTCACTACCTCGGCGTCCGAAATTTTGTCCCCGAGGATGCAAAGGTTGGTGGCGAGCGTCATGATGCGAATGCCGAACTCGGAGACGGTCTCGCCCTCCTTGAAGACGAGCATGCCGAACTCGCGGCGAAGCAGCTGCGCGCTGGCGTCGCGCGCGCGATCGTCACCGATCCGGAGCACCTTGACAGCGTCCCACACCTCCTTGACGGTCCGCTTGCGACCGAGGGTGCTCCACATCTCGGAGGGAACCGAGCGCAGGAGCCCCGCCATGGCTTGGCGATCTTGCTGGTATTCATCTTCATCGGGATCTTCCTCGATGCCGAGATCGACGGCGTCCAGACGCGGAGCGTCTGGAAGTTCACCTGCATCACCAGCGCCCACTCCGGGTAGTTCATCCGCGTGAGCATTGGCCACGCGACGTTCGCGGACGGGCGCTCGATGACGCGCTCGACGACGTGCGATCCGGAGCGGTGGCGTGACCCGCGACCCTGAGAGCGGCCACGGCGACGGCGCGGTGACTGCGACGGCTGGACCTTCTTCTCGCCGGAGCCATCACCAGTCTCCTCCTTCTTGGTAGGGGACTGCGACGACATGGCGGCGGCGAGGCTAGGCTCTGATGCCAAGTGTTAGAACTCCGAAGAGTGATGATCACACACACACACACACGAACGCGAGAGAGTTTGGTGCTGCAAGCGACAGCATTTTCTGATGTTCTCTATCTCTATATAAAGAAATTACATGCAGGTTTACATGACAACTAAATCACGGCACGCTCGTGATCGGCTACTGCCATCCCAGCACCCTGGGCCGTGCCGTGAAGGACGCGCGACATGCGCGGCGTGTGCGAGCACCTGGAAGGCGATCGCGCGCTAATCTACTTGCTAGAAATAGAAGAGCTAATCCTGGGCTTACTAAAACAGAAGAGGAGTACTACGGACCTGGAACATAAACAAGTTACCATGTAGGGACAGAAAAATTGATCTGGGTCCTCATTCTACTCCTTGCAGTTGCGATGGCGCATAGGAGGAAATCAGTGATGCAGATGCATGCACAGGCGACGAATTGGGCAGTGGCGCAGGCAATGACGCCGCTTTGCGATTGCGCTTGGCCGCTGGCAACTCCGTGCCCTTTTCCTCCCCTGCCGGACGCGCGTCTCCTGAGGTTTTCGTCGCCGCCCCCGCCGCTGTTGGAGCCGCGTCCAACTGGAGACTGGGGAGATGCCCGGGGCAGAGAGGAACAGGGAGACCCTGGAGATTCGACCCGCGTGCTCGCTGGGAAGGGAGAGGAGGTGCGCGCGCAGCTCGCCGTACCAGATCGCGGTAACCAAAGTTTCGTGCGCTTTACGACTCAGAGGAAGCAGCGCCAGTTCCTTTCGTGGCCATGAAACCGGAACGAAATCCTCTGCAGTCGGTTTTTTCGATGGCGCAGTGCAGTCAGCAATTCTCAGCCAATCAATACGGATCCAATAGCTACGGACGCCAACCAGGCTTGCATGTCTCGTTCGTTAGTTGCACTGGGCCTCGGCCCAGCAAGGACATCACGCTGCCGCTGCAGCAGCAGGGAGTGTATTTTTGACGCGAGTCTGCGCGCGGTTTCCGTATTTTGGGGCGACGAAACGCGAAGGGCGGGTCCTCTTCGATGGCAGGTGTGTCGCTTTTTATTTTAATTTGTTCAGTATGGAACACTGTCAGGCATGCTTTTATTGAGAATCAATGTGGAAGTAGAATAATCATGACAACTCGCATCCTTGATGTGGCCAAGCAAGCCAATAGTATCTATGAACTAAGACCTCTTTCTCCTGCTGACTCAAGAAAGTTGTTCTACCGAAGAATATTTGGCACTGAAGACGGAGCTCCTCCACATCACTTAGCTGAAGTATCTGAGAACATTTTAAAAAGGTGTGGCGGTGTACCTTTAGCTGTAATTACAATAGCCAGCCTATTAGCAACTAAAAGGAGAAAGGAAAATGCAGATAAGCACTGGTATCCAGTGTATCAGTCCATGGGTTCTGGACTTAAGAAAGCACAGATGTGAAGGCCATGAGAAGGATATTATCTATCAGTTACTATGATCTGCCGCCACATTTGAAGACTTGCTTGTTGTATCTGACTTTGTATTCAGAGGATTATGGTATAATAATAGAAGAGGTGATATACAAATTGATAGGTGAAAGTATTATTCATAAACAACATGGGCAAACTTTTTATGAAGCAGGAGAGGATTACTTTGAAGACCTCATCAACAGAAGCGTTATCCAACCAGTGTTTTTAACCATGGGAGTAAGGTATGGTCTTGTTGTGTGCATGACATGATGCTTGATCTAATCGCTTCTATGTCATCAGAGGAGAATCTTTTACAAGCACTAGGTGGTTCCCAGCCGATGTCTGAGCCAACAAGTAAGATCCGCCGATTGTCCCTCCAAAACATAAAGGTTGAAGATGTCAAGAAGGTGGCAGCCATGAACCTGTCCCATTTGAGATCACTAACCGTGTCACCGGAAGCATTCGCTCTGTTGCCGACCCTTTCCAGCTTTCCTGTACAGCTTGCTTATTTTCCCTGGTTTGCTATACACACAATATACTTGCACAAAATTGCAAGTTCAATACAGAACACAATGCTTATACAGGTTTGGATTACAAACGCAAAGTTGATCTCCAATACAGAATTGCTACTTTGCTCCAATACAGAACACAATGGACCGTGTCCTGCTTCCCCAGGAAAGGAGTCAGTTCCCGTAGCGCACGAAGCAGGCCCGCAGCTGCACGGCGCCGCCGACCGCCCAGGCGCAGAGCGAGGACAGCCTGGAGATGGCGGAGCGGACGCAGCCGCTGCAGATGGAGGCGGGCAAGTCGGAGCGGTACTGGTAGAGGCCGACCACGGACGCGTCGGTCGCCGCGGTGAAGTTGTCGTATGAGCTGTAGCCACTGGGAGGGCACGTCTCTGTACCCCGACGAGGGGAAGGAGGCGGATGGTGCGGATCGGACCGGCGGCGATGCAGAGGACGTCTAAGAGGTCGGGGTTCGGCCAGAGAAGGACCGGCGGCGGAGGCAATCCGGCCGGCGTGGTGAGTTTCACCCGCACGTGCTAAGGCTGGCCGCGGCAAGGCCCGAGCCGGCCCTCGGCAGCTTTGCCCGCGCGAGCTCTGGCGGCGGCGGACTGCACCACGACGGCCAGGCGGGTGGCGGCACAAATCGGCTAGGCGAGCATCTACGAGGATACCGGCAGCGGCAGGGCGGGCGACGGAGGCGGAGCATCTACGAGTCTGCGACTACAGGACGACGGCCACAAGGGAAAAGGGATGATCGCTCCTGTTTATGGGCCTCGTGGGCTAGAATGGGCTGCTCAAAATGGCCTGCTACGTGACTTTGCTGAAGCTGCTGTTAGATTCGTATGGAATCTGGTTGAGATTCGGTGACTGCACTGCGCCTTCAGTACCAGCGACTGCCCAGGATTCCGTTCCACATGAAACCATATCCTTCTCTCCCTTCATCAACTTAGGACAAAATCGTTCTTTTTTTCGAGGTGGCACTTTATTTAATGTGCATGAAACTACCATAAAATTAGTATTGGGACTCGCCTTATGCGTGAGGTGTCCATGACGCTTGGGAGTTGGGGCGCGGCATTTGGTCCTTTCGGCCTCTCTCTCAGGTCTGTAATCCCAAGTGTCCAAACCTTTAATGTTCATTTTCGCTCGAAATTAACGTGCTGTATCTTTGATTTCTCACAATGTGGTATATGGTGTGTATCTTTGGTTTCTCTGAACCTGGTATATTGGCGTCACAGAGACAGGGTAGTTGGTCGTCTCCTATCCTCTGAGTCCTTCAGTTTAATCTGATAAATGAAGCAAAATGTCCTTTCTACCAAACCTGCCCAGCACGATCTCATTTTCAGGGACCGAGCAAGGGATGAACGCCCTCAGAAACTCTATTGTGCCCATATATCGGATTAGGGAGCTTTAACCTTGAGTCCAGTAAAAACTCTCAAGTCAGGCATTTTGTGGAAGATTCGAAACTTATTTATTAGAGAAAGCAAAGTCACGAGGATACCAACCACTCTCCTTTATTTCCTCACCTCCAAGCAGCAGTTGATCCTTTTACAAAGTCTGAAACTCAAAGGTTCACATGCTAAATAAGGTACTCATTTTATACAGCTTTCTAGGCAGTGGTGACACGTGATTATATATAGTAGTTCCATAAACGTAGAGTCGGTTTCAATTTCTTCAGGTTGTTGATGCCTTGCTTTGCCCTGCTCTGCTTTTTTTTTTTTTTTTAATGAAATGCTTGCTCTGCTTTGGTGGCACAGCTCTGTGATGCCTTGTCCTGAGTGCTTTGGGGAGATTAGTGACGAGCTGCTGGGTTCCTGCGAGAACGTTGCACAGTTTGGTGGACTGCTGTACACTGTACAAATCCAAATTCTAATGGCCAAGTCAGTCTAGATGCTTCGTGTGTGTGTTAGACAGCCCTAGTATAAACTCTAATGCCCAAGTCAGTCTAGATGCTGGATGCCCAAGTCAGTCTAGATGCTGGGTTCCTACGCATCGATTGGTGCTTCCAGCATCGATTGGTGCTTTTAATCAGACAGCATGCTTTTAACCAGACAGCATGCACTAACTACAGGGACACATCGATTTTTTTGTCTCATTTCCTTGACTTCCCCTTTCCATCTCTGACACTGGGTTGCAGCATCGTTGTTCCGCCAGATGCAACACCTCCAACTCTCCACAAAGTTAAACCGCGACTAAAACAAAGCTTGACCTTCAAACGTGCTTGTTCTATAGCTTCTCGTACTCAGGTAACACTCTGTCAAATTTCATCAGTGCAAGGTTT
This sequence comes from Themeda triandra, assembly GCA_018135685.1. Taxonomy (NCBI): domain Eukaryota; kingdom Viridiplantae; phylum Streptophyta; class Magnoliopsida; order Poales; family Poaceae; genus Themeda; species Themeda triandra. The sequence continues at coordinate 79,196 of JAENPR010000311.1, forward strand.
GAATTCATTTGTTTTTTCTTTAAAAAAGTTCAGATTGTGGAGCTGAAAGGTAACTCAGAGTTAATTTTGTGATATTTGAAGTTCAGATTGTTGACGCGCGCATGTAACTCTGACAAGTACACTTCCCCGTTTCTTACCTTCCATTAAGCCTTAGAGCAGTACAACGCTATTTCTCACCAGATGTAAAACAAAGGCCCGATCTGCAACTATGCTTGTTTTGTTCGCCTATTCAGGTAATCCATAGTAAGATTTCATCACACTGATTAGCTTAATTTGAAGATGGAATTCATTCCTGAACTCTGTTCTGGGCTTTTGGCTGCAGCTATGCAACTACACTTGCATCTCTCCTAACAACTCGGAGTCCTCTAGCATAGCAAGCGCACACAACCACCATGGCCGAGGCTGTTGTTGGAGTGCTGATTGCCAAGCTAGGTTTAGCTTTGGCAAAAGAAGCAGCAGCCTATGGTGCATCCCTGCTTTGCAAGGAAGCTTCTGCACTCAAGGTTCTCTTTGGCGAGATCCGCAAAGCTGTGGTGGAGTTGGAGAGCATGAAAGCCTACCTTAGTGACTCTGAGAAGTTCAAGGATACTGACAAGATCACTAGCATCTTCGTCGACAATATCCGGCAATTATCTTTCCAGATCGAGGATGTCATCGACGAGTTCATGTACAAGCTTGAGGAGGACAAGCATGGAGGATTTGCAGCAAAGATGAAGAAGAGGATCAAGCATGTCAAGGTTTGGCACCGTCTAGCTCATAAGCTCCGTGATATCAAAGCTGAGCTTGAAGAAGCTGCAAAAAGGAGGGCCCGTTATGTCATCCCAGGAGTGCAGGGACACGTTGGGAGGAGTGACCATCATGCCAGATCCACCAATCAAAATTTGTGTTTTGCAAGGGAAGATGATGTAGTGGGTATTGAAGATAATGCAACCAAGCTCAAACAGTGGCTAGTAGGTGACCTGAAAGAAAAGAACTACAAAATATGCACAGTGTGGGGAATGGGTGGTGTGGGTAAAACAACTTTGGTTGACCATGTCTACAAGATTGTGAAGCTGGATTTTGATGCTGCGGCATGGGTAACAGTGTCAAAGAGTTACCAGGGTGAAGACTTGCTAAAGAGGATTGCGAGAGAGTTTGGCGTCGTAAATGATGCTACTAATATGGAAATTAGAAGTTTAAATGAGATCATCCGGAAACATCTTGAAGGTAAAAGGTTTATCTTGGTTCTTGATGATGTTTGGGAAAAGGATATATGGATTCACAATATCATGGGAGTCTTTCCAACTAATTGTACCTGCCGGTTTGTACTCACAACAAGAAAGTTTGAAGTTGCATCGTTGGCAAATAGTAATTGCAGAATTGAGCTGGAACCTCTAGGAGACAAGCACTCTTGGGAGTTATTCTGCAAAGTAGCTTTCCGAAATAGTGATGACAAAAGGTGCCCATCAGACTTACATGATTTGGCTATAAAGTTCTTACGAAAGTGTGAAGGCTTGCCTATTGCCATTGCATGCATAGGCCGTCTATTGTCTTTCAAAGAACCAACATACTCTGAATGGGATAGTGTGTACACGGAGTTAGAATTGCAGTTCACTAATAATGTGATCCAGGGTGTCGATAATATACTAAAAGTAAGCTTGGAGGACCTTCCATTTGAACTAAAGAATTGCTTCTTACATTGTGCAATATTTCCAGAGGATTATGAATTGAAGAGGCGAAGGTTAATTAGGCACTGGATTACATCTGGATTCATCAAGGAAAAGGAGAACAAAAATCTAGAACAAGTGGGAGAGGGCTACCTCAATGACCTTGTAAACCGAAGCCTATTGCAAGTTGTGAGGAAAAGTGCATCTGGACGAGTGAAAGGTTGCAGAATGCATGATGTTATCCGCCATCTTGCCCTTGACAAAGCAGCAAAAGAATGTTTTGGTAAAATTTATGAGGGTCGTGGGACATTTTTGGTAGATGGGACACGTAGAATATCAATAAATAGCACCAATGTGGCATTGAATCCATCTGGTGCGACACATCTCCGTGCAATCTATTTTTTCACGAGTTCTGCTGACATCAATCTGCTGAGGTCTATCCTTGCATCCTCAACATTGCTATCAACATTGGATCTGCAAGACACTAAAATCAAGATGCTCCCTGATGAGGTCTTCAGCTTGTTTAATATGCATTTCTTGGGTTTTCGAAATACTCAAGTTGACATTCTACCTGAGGCTATTGGAAGATTACAAAACCTAGAAGTATTGGATGCATTAGGCACTTGTCTAATATCTTTACCAAAGGGTGTAGCAAAACTGAAGAAGCTTAGGTACCTATATGCATCTGTACTAGTCCATGAAGGATCTTTCTCGCGTTACAGTGGAGTAAAGGCGCCTAGGGGCATAATAAAGAACCTGACAGGACTGGATGCTCTGCATAAGGTTAAAGCTAGCCCAGAGACTCTACGTGATGTTTCAGCTTTGATGGATTTACGAACATTTGGAGTTGACGATGTGACAAGTGAGCTCTCATTAATCTTGTGTAGTGCTGTCCGCAAGATGAGCAATCTTATCCAATTGTCAATTACTATGTCAAATGAAAATGAGGTGTTGCCATTGGAACAATTAAGTTTACCAGAAAGTCTTTCTAAACTCGCACTGGATGGGCAGCTGGAAAAGAAACAGTTGCCCGAGATTCTCTCTTCCTGGTTGCACCTTAACAATCTCACTCATCTATGGTTGATTTTCTCCAAACTTGATGAGAACTCATTTCCTAGTCTCATGGTGTTGCGTAATTTATGCTTTCTTCGCCTTTTAAATGCTTACGATGGGCATACATTATGCTTCTCTGCACAGTCATTCCCTAGATTGAGAGAACTACGGATAAAGGGTGCTCCGCAGCTCAGCCAGGTACAAATAGAAGAAGGTGCACTAGGCAGCCTCGTTGAGCTACAGTTTGGAGGGTGCCCAGAACTGAAGCGCCTCCCTCATGGCATTGAGTATCTTACAACGCTTGATGAATTATATTTGGTAGATGTTGCAGATGAGCTTATAAAGATCCTTAGGCAGGAAGGTGAAGCAAATGAATACAATGAAGAGCTAATGAAGATCAGCCACATTAGAATGGTTGTTTTAAAATTAACAGAGGAAAACTTTTGGCGAAGAATTGTAAATAGAGAAGGGAATGCATTCGCTGGTTGAAGGCTTGGACCCTAGCTGCTATTTCAGGTCACGTAAACGGTACTGTTTTTATGCTACTTGTTTATTGGACAAGGCTGGAGCACAACCGTGGCTCTTAAAATGCCTCGTTCCTTTCATTTCCTCAGGTTGCTGCTGGCTTTGGTCTGCTTTGGACCTTTGGTGGTTCAGTTCAGTGTTAGTGGACATGTATTGAGCTACGATGGAGGAAGCACAGGACATCCGCCCATCAGTAAGAGAAATGCCTGAATTCTGCATGGGTGCAGATTACAAAATAAAGTGTGAATACGAATTTACTAAATCAGTTTGCGAATTAAGCGTAAAAACTGTTGTGATTTTAGCTGCACCGTCATGTTGTCTGTGGTGTACATCTAAAATAAAAATTTGTGCCTGGTGCAGAGACTAGAGAGTGCTTGCTTTGGGTTTTCTTTTAGTCTGTCTGGTCAGAATGGAATGGCCTGATGACCTTTACAGGTGAGGCATCTCCCAGGTCTGTAACAAGCTTGCAGAGTCTTTACTTCTCGTTTTGCAGAACTCAACCTTTTTATTTGGTGGTGCTTTCTGATGTATGGAGCCAAAACTTTTAAGTTTCAACCAGCAATTTGTTTTTATTTATTTGATCAAATGAATGGAATATGGGTGTAATTATCCAAAAATTCTACACTTCTATGGCATTATCATTTTAATTGTCATAAAGATACATTGTAGTATAAATTAAGGGCTGAATATGTAGGTTTAGGCTGCACCATTGTTCAAAATTTGGCAATTTGTATGTTCTTTTTAACTGGCAGCAGGAGATATGACTTGGTTTCTAGCTATATGCTATGTGACTTTCCAAGTGTAACATGTACAACAAAAACTGAAAGGAAGTAAATATAGGTCTAACCTAGAATCGAAGGCAGGTGAGACAGTGTGGTTTCATCACTGTCATGGGCATCGTCAGAATCAAAGTCCTCATCAGCAATGGAATCCTGCTTTAGGAATTTGCGCTATTTAGAGAGTCCGAAAGTCTTTAGATTGGTAATTTGTATGGAAGTTTATATATATTTGACCAATTTGTGTATTAGTCACGGCAAACCTTGTCAGCGACTGTTGTTTCAGTAGATTTTGCAGCAGCACCTGTGGCCATCTCTAGTTGTTCCTGCCCACTGAAGTTAGTCTGGGTTTGTAAATAATACTTGAGAGGTTTAGTAATATCAATTGGAAAGTATAGCGGACACAAACATCTTCTATGGGAGCATTGTGCGGAAATAGTTCTCGCTGAACTGTTGCTCCGTATCTGTTGGTAGTCGAGACAGCGCGTCCATAAAACAAATGGCGAGGAAAATTTAAAAGAACACCGATCAATTAGCCCTGATGAACATACCAAACTAAATGCATGGAACAACCTAAAAAAACAAGGCGCTTAGTAATCCAGTACAAATCTTGTAGTGAAAATTAAGCAGGCAACTACACGTCCCTTTTGATCTGGAATCAATAGAAGCTAGCAACACGTATTAATATAAATCTATGAGGCACATAGAGGAATTGTGAGCCCAACAAAATTCAGTTAAAGGTTATGGAATTAAAAATAAGGAAAATCACCTACACAGATATCTTCGGAATTAAGTGGCTATGTATATTTTTTCATGCACGTAAATCTAGAGAAAACAAACATCTTAACTTTTGATGGTCCGAGGGTGAACGATCAGAGAACTGGCATTACGTTACTTGTGTCCAGTTTCCTCTTTTATATATTTCCTGACCATGTAGTGCATATAACTATATTCAAATGAAAAGGTATATGCTTTTATAAAGATACACCATGTGCATGAATATATGATTGAGCTCGGAAAATAGCATGCCTAAAGAACAACAGAGTGTTATGTGTGGCAACTTTAGGGATTTCAACATGAATCACTTGTCCTCTAACAACTTTATTTAAGGCACATAACAGCTGAACTAACTATATGTTACTGAGCTCAACAAGGATTAGGCTTCAGTGTTTATTATGCTCCACATCTGGCCAGTAAAAAGTATAGTGAGGAGAAATAATAAAAACGCTTTACCTTCGAAATGCAGAAGTGATAGCCAACCTTTGTACAACCAGAAGAGCCTGGCTTCTTTGTTACTGGTAGCTGGGAGCGAGTGAAGCTTGTGTCCTGGCATTCATGTAAAACCAGAATCCATGTGCACCCAAACGATCATTAGTCTATTACCTCCATCGTAAGATAAAAATAATGAAGCCAGTGGCATCAGTGTACACACATCGAGACTGAAACTAATAAAATTAAATCCAGTAAAGTTAGGCTTAGCAGCACAGAAACATCTGGGCATGCACAAAAAAAAAAAAGAAAAAAAAAAGAAAAAAAAGAAAAGAAAAAAAGAGAGAGAGAGAGAGAGAGAAATCCTACGCCAAAGAATACCCATGGACATCAAAACCGATTTGTGAACTAAATTATCTTAGAACTAAGGATCCGCACACTGAACTGCGGTTGTTGACCTAAATATCCAAATTTAATTTTAAGAGAAAATATATAGACACAGAAATCAGTAGCACAGGTAGCATCAACCCCAAACATGGTGATCTGTGGCAAACTGAAACAGAGGCACCTATTGCAGCCACCCAAACAATGAATCTGTGCTAAGTAGAAAAATCATTGGCAATGTGGCGTGCTCAGTAGAATAACAACAATAAATTATGTGAAGTAAAGACATCATAGGCACAGAAGATCGCAAAGAAACCTTTAAAAAAATTGTAGGCCTCAGAAATATATCAATTATCATGTGATCAAGATCTTAGAATATCAAGCAATCAGAATAGATGGAAAATGCCGAGTCTCTCAGAACATCCTGATCATTGTATTATATTGTAAATCATAAATGGATATGAACGATTTCATCATAGGCATAAGAACAAATGGATCAGAAGGAAGGGATAATAATGGTGCCCAGGTCGCATAAATAAAATTACAAAGAGCAAAGTAAAATCAACACAAGGGCCTAGATCATAGGCAAAGAAGGTCGCAAAGAAAATCATTATAAAAAATTAGAGGCCTCAGAAATATATCAACTATCATGTGATGAAGATCTTGGAGTATCAAGACAACAAAATAGATGGAAAATGTTGGCTTCTCACAAGATCTTGACCATTGTAAGTGGGTACGAATGATTTCATCATAGGCATAAGAACAAATGGATCAGAAGGAAGGAATGTTAATGGTCCCCAGATCGAAACCTGGTTTCCAATTTTGCATAAAAAAATTACAAAGACCAAAGTAAAATTGACACAAAGGCTCAGTTCATAGACAAAGAAGATTGCAAAAGGAACCTTTAAAGACTTTAGAGGCCTCAGAGATACATGAATCGTGATTTGATCAAGGTCTTAGTACGAAGACATCCGAATGGATGGAAAATGCCAAGTCTCTGACAAGACCTTGATCATCGCCTGGTACCACTGCGGTGGACTAATGGGAGGGGGATAAGGTGAGTTTGCGCTGAGGTGGAACAATGGGAGATTTTTTGGAGACGTGGCCCCTATGGTTGCATGGGAGTGACCTGCTGTTTGTAAAAGTAGATGTTATATAGACAGTAATCAAATCTTTCAAAGTTCTCAACACAAAGAAAATTCTCAAAGGTATGAAATCATAACTATATAACCTAGCATCACGTGTGAACCAAGTTTCAGGATAGAACTCTATAGCCTCCTTAGAAATCATAAGGACATTTGGTACGACATGATACTTATGCATCCACCTGATCAAAATGATGCAAGTTGCAATGCAGCTTAAGGCCTACCAGCAAAAAGTAGTGCAAGACATAAGCTAAAGCCCTGGTGGATAAAAGAACCATTTGACAAAGAAATGAATTTGCCGATGAAATAGACAGTACCATGCATGACGAGCTCATGTCTGAAATGCCAGAGAGTAAATCAACACCTATGTTTATGCACGGATAGCAAAGCCATCTGTACATAGGTTATTAAGAGGAAGACAGCAGTAGTACACAGCCGAGTTTTTGAATTGCCCAAAATTGGTGGAATGTCAAAGCATGGGCTAAAGCCCAAACTGGGATGCATATACAGCCAACAACAACTAAATGGCACACATGGATGCAAACATACCATCGATTAAAATTAGGACCACTCATGTTGGACGGTGACCTCATTATATGTCTAGCAATGCAGAGGACCCCTCCAAGGATGCATTGGCTGTAGTACAATGATCGTAGGCCCCAAATAGGACATAAAAAATCAATCTCAGAGCTAGATTGATAATAACATATCACAATCAAATGTATATCATTACCATAGTACTAATGTTTTCTTTTTTTATTCCAGATCAGAAACTTAGCAAATAATTAGGTAAAAGTGAAATACTAAGGCTACACATGACTGAATGGGTGCTACCCAAAATATTATCTCTGAAGGTTGTTGTATATATTTCAATGGAAATATTGGGTAAATAGTAAATGGGCATCTGACTGAAGGTGACTATTATTTATTTATGAACTAAATATGGCACATTTGGGTTGATATATAAATGTTACTTACCAACACATTGGAAGAGTATAGAAGTATATGTATGGGGAACCATTTTTTGCTGATATCATTCCATTTGCATCAGGTATGAAACTCTAATATTGAGGGAACTACACATGGTGTACGTGGGACTTTTTTGTAGCGTAGCTTAGCCCAGTTATTCCTCTCTCCCGTCGGCATTCACATATAGGCAACATAAAAGGCAAAACAACAATGGCCTAGAAATATGTATACATTTTACCGGATGCACCTGCCAGGAAACGGAGCAATATTAAAGCACCTAGTGGAAGCTGGTAGACAAAAGTAATCAGTTCATTTTGAACTAATGAACTTCACAGCAAGGTTAATCTAATGGGATAACAAACAAATAAAAACTATGGACTCAATGGAATGATTTCCTCAAAATCTAGTGCAGAGCAGGGGAGGGACAGAGAGAGGACCTTGCTTTACCTCGGAGACGCCAAGAAGCGAATGGAGCAGAGGGGGCTTCCCCTCCAGGCAGCCGGGGCTGCCGCTCTGGAGAGCGAGAGGGATAGAGCGAGGGAGAAACAGGCCGGCTCCAGCCCGCCGCGGTGTCCGTGTGGGAGGAGCAGCCGCCGCAGCGGGTACCGATGGTGGTCGCGCGCACCACAGGGCGCCGTCCGCCGCGGATCCGCTGCTGCCAGGCTAGGGTTTGGCGAACCACAGCAGCAAGCGTGAAACGGCAAGAGGAGGCAACAGTGGCGGAGCCAGCTTTTACATACGACTAGGGCCTCTAAGAAGTCAAGAACATTGTACGATACACAAGATGAGATGAAAAAAAAAAATTATCTACTGTCTAGTGAGAGGTGCATTCGCATCTTCCATCGCTTCAATTGGTTTCCGAAGCCCAGGATCTGCAATAATGTCTTCAGGAGAAAAGACATGATTCGAATCTTGCTCAATAGCAACATCTTGTGCAACACTTGCTGCAGTTCCGACTGTCTCTTGTGCTGCAACGCTACCATCTTGGGTTTGGATTGTTTCTGTTGAAGGTGGACAGCAGCACACGCACCATAGGTCTGCTCACCAAGTACTCAGCGGCAGCAATCAGGAGGTCAACATGCCTCAAGAGATCTGCGGCAACAAAACAAAGGAATTGGCACCTGCTGCATGGAGGCACCTGCGGCGATAGCAATAGGGCGGCAGCAATTGGAACGGGTCAGGAGATGAAACTAACCAAGACTGGGGGTTGGGGCCGCCCGGAGGCCGGAGGCAGGACTGCAGGAGACCGGAAGGCAGGACTTGCTGGGGCTGCGGCGGCCGGCGCGGCGCCCTCCACTGGCTGCGGCCGGAGCGGGCCGGAGGCTGGAGCGCTGCTGGCCGCCTGGCCTGCTGCCGAGCACGGGCGGGAGGCAGGAGCGCCGGACGGAGCGGGATGCCGGTGCGGCGAGCGGCGGAGCTCGCAGGACTGCCGGCGGCGGCAGCGCGGCGCGCAGGACTGCTGGCCGGCGCCCGCTGCGGTGCCTGCCTGTGTGTGCTGCGTGCGAGGGAGAGGCCGGAGGTCGAGATGGGCTCGAGGCCAAGGGCTCTAGCTATCAGTTCATGGGCCATTGATATTGGGCTGAACTGCCGAAAAATTTTACATAGGGTATGTAAGGTTCGTGGGCCGACGACTAGGGCCCAGGCCCTAGAGGCCTGGGCCGCAAATCCGCCGCTGGGAGGCAACCGGCAGCGGCGGCGCAGCGGCCAGTGCGAGCCACCGCCGGAGAACGTGCGCGGCGCCGCACCGCAGCCTGGGCTCCGTCGCTCGTCGCTCCCCAGCAGCACCTGCTGCCGTGAGCTGGCAGTGCGGGGTCGGCCATGACGACGCGAGAGGGAGGAGGAGGAGGAGAAGGGCGACGGGGAGGAGGCGACGGCCAGGCCTTGCTGGCGCGTCGCGACGGCGAGGGATCGGGGCGGAGAGGAGAGGCCGGCCTTTTTTGTTGGAGTCGAGGAGAAGGTTCGGGAGAGGGAGCCGGCGAGAAGGTGGAGATATTTTGGTTTTCTGATCGACGTGGAGGAACCAGGACCAAGGGAAGGCAACTGCTGAGATGGACCAATGGGTGGTGAAGGAGGTGATGTGGCACCGAGCTGGACCAATGGGAGAATTTCAGGCGACGTGGCCAGGCTGGCCGGCCGGGAGCCGATGGCCCTTTCTATAGGTAGATTTATTTAATCAAAGCAAGGGGTCCCACCTTAATCTGTATATCTACAATAGCTATTTTGAGTTGGACAAATAACGATGATCACTTATTGTGGGTCTTAGCTTAAGATGAATTTTCACATGCAACAATGCACATGCCCTAAGGAATTTGTCCCTGCAACTAAACACGGAATACGAAATAAGGGTGATTCCGTCCTAAAAATAAAGATAAAATCATCCCATCCCTTATTGTCCCCGAACTAATCACAAGTGTCCTGCAATCCAGTCTGACGTGTCCATGAATAAATGAGGAGAGGGTATCATTGTCGTCTCACGAGATGACGACATCTGCTCCCATTGTACGGGCTCCCACAGGCCACCAACAGCGTCATCTAATTCATCCCGGACGCGCGTGACACGATTTCATCTTCTACCACTTCTTCAGCTGCTCTTCTTCCTCGATGAACCACGCTAGCCCGCCCACCCCCTCTACCGCCCACTACTGCCGGCATTGCCCATCTAGTTGTAACACATAAAAAAATAATGGATTGGAACTTTGGAAGAGGACCAAGGCCCAGCCAGCCCACTATTTCCCTAGCCCAAGTCACCGCCCTTTCCTCTCTCTCATTCATCTCCTCCAGACCAGCCCCCTCTCTCTCACGTTATTTGCTCCTCCCCTTGTCTCCCATGGCTGTCTTCCCCCTAAATCCCCTCTCTACAGCATCAAACCCTTCAGGGGAACTAGCAAATCGGATTGAGGACAACAAAAGGAGCAAGAAGAGTTGCCTCCTCCATATACATCGGTCTTTCCCCATTTCTTCCCACTGCCCTAGGGTTTATGGTTGACCAAGGTGAGTTGGAATTCATCCTTCCCCGCATGGATTAGATGTCTATGATGGGGTTTGGCCTTGGGTATAAGTGGACCAGAGCGGACGAAAAGTTGTTGTGATGTCATTCCTGAGATTTCAGTGGTATAGTTCCTATAGCTTTTTTTTGGGAAAGCGATTAGGGCTACTTAGAGGCCGAAATAAGTGTTTTGGTGAATTACTTGTAGAGGACCTTCAGATCTATTATCTCGTGAAATTTCATGATTTTAGGCCAAACGGTTTGAGAGATACGATTTTTCTAAATTCACTGTCATGTTCTGACGAAGTTTTGGGCAGAACTGGATCTAGTAGGTTTTTGAGAACCTTAGAAGCTTTATATGACTTTACAAATCATAATATATTTATTAATACTTTCCATTAGCTTTCCAGATTGGTGAATATCATGGCTTTTAGATAAGAGGAACTCTAGATATAGATTTTCAAAGTGAGGTGTACTATTTTGTCTGCAGGATTTTTAATTAAACTTTGCTCATTCATTAGGCCATCCTATTGACCATATCTGCAAATGGGAATAATATAAAATTGTAGATTATGAAATTATATGATAGCTGGTGAAATTTTATAATTTATGGACATATGAATTTGGAGATATGATAATATGAAGATTGCTGTCTCAATTCTCGAGCAGATTCTGAACACTGTTTTCAACTGTGGATTACGCTACCTTAATGGCATGGTAAAAACATACATCCTTTATGAAAGTTGTAGATCATCAAGTGATTTGTTATCTGGTGAATTTCATAGTTTTGAGACATAAGGGTATGGAGATATAAAAATGTAAAACCTCCTGTCTCAATTCTTAGTCAGTTTCTGAAGTCTGTTTTCAACAACAGTTTAGTCCATCTTAAATGCATGATAAAAATATAAGTTCCTCATGAAAGTTGTAGGTCTTGTTGTGCAGATTCCAAAAGTTTATTTGTTTTCTATTATAGCCTTAATAGATTAAAAGATATAAAAAGATGAAGCAACACTGCTGCAGTTGGCTTGATGCTTTATTTGCTGCTTTGCTTTTATATCGGGTTGGAGTAGGAGCACTTTACCTACTGATTTTATTCGTTGAAATGAGTTCAAACTCTGATATTATACTACTTAAGTAGGTGTTAGTGCTTCAGATCGCATATAGAGCGGTCATCACTTCGTTGGAGGCAAGTAAACATAGTGGTGGTTTGCTATAATCTTTAACTTGTTATTTACTCTGCCTCCATCTTAAAAATTCAGAACCACAACTAATATACTATTGCCTTTCAAACCATGTTTTATTCATTTTCTTGTCCTTTATGCTTTCTATGTGAATATCTATATTCTTTTACTAATGGTTGATGATGCTCGTGTAATGGAATATGGCTTGATGTCTCTATGGTGAGACACTCATGATGTTATACGTGGTATATCTTTCCTTCTATAATATTTCATTGCATTCCATTCTTGCATTGGCATATGGAATTATGTCGCCGCTTATAGCCGTGACCGTAACTGTACAATATCGTTTATTGGGCAAACGATGCGGCTTCATACCTTGTAGGGTATGAAGGCAGGAGACATGGCATTTGCATTGCATATGCATTATAATTTTGGCCTATGGCATGATGGCTTTGGACTAAGGATTGGGAGAGTTTTTGAGAGGCTATGCTTCTCCAAGGTTTGATGGTGATTAATCTTTATCTTATATGAGGTTGTATCACTTGTTGGATGTATCTCATTGTTGTTGGCTTACATATAAATGAGGTCTAAATTGATGCTTATGAACTTGTAGTTTAAATAGCTTTATAAAGTAGTTTACTTGCTAAGATTTTCATATCTCACACCCCCTTTCTATCTTTCCAGGCACTCAGGTCGCTTTTGCTTGAAGTGTGGGAAAGTAGTAGCACATTCAGCACATTCATGACAACCTTTAATGTGAAAATTTGTGCTGTAATAATAATAACACTAGAACTTAGAGTCCCTATTAATTAGTTAACCTTAACCTTGGCTTGTTGTTATCATTGGAGTGCCTAGACATTGTTTGACGATGACCTGCTCATTAGGATTTTATATATCTTGTTGTTGGGCTTACCTATATTTTCACTGTGTTGTGCTTCCTCAGTACTCCTTTTTTAAGGGCAGATGTTGCCAAAATTGTTATTGATCTCTGTAGTTCTATATCCTCTAGTGGCATCTCAGGAAGGTAGGTTTTTGGGATGTTATAGTTGATATTCGGAGCTTAGGTTATAGGTTCTAGTCTTTATTAAAACTTGACTCAATATATAAATTTGACACACATGCACTTGTAGGTTGGGAGTTGGGCTTTTTCTGCCTTAATATGGCTTGCCTTGCTTTATGTTTTGGTGGACGTTGCTACATTTATGTGCTAATCTTGCTTATGGTGATGCTTTTAGTTCTTATGGTTATGTTTTCTTGTGTGGTAGTAGTTTTTGTTCTTGTTTTTATCGGTAGGACCCTAGAAGTTCTTATAGATAGTAATTATTGTTTGGCTTTGCAGATGGGTTGAGTAGAGGACTGAAAAGTCCCTAGTTTAGTTTTGGCTAATTGATGAAATCTTGGACTAACCTTGTTTATCTAAGTGGATGATTTAGAGAAAGGTGGTCCATGTGATGAGCATACTGAATATGAAGCATGACGCATGTCACAAGACCGAGATGATGAAGATCAAGGCAAGACTTGGCTTGATGGAACGATTGCTAGGAAAAGGGCAAGTTGAGGCTTCGAAGTGATGGACCATCGAGGCGGTGAAGCTTGGGCAAGACTTGGCGCCAATGGACCGACGCAATGGTGAAGAGCAAGTGAAGCCACGATTGATGGATCGAGAAGGTCAAGTGATGGTGTGAAGTGTTCATATCATATGGTGGCAAAATGGGCTCAAGGCAAAGGTACATGCAATAGGACCATTTTGTTTTGCACTCAAGACACCATAGAGGGTGTGAGTGGTTTAGGATCGATAGCTGAGCTATTAAGAGGGGAAATCTTATCTGTTATTTTATCCATGGGTGCCACTAGGTTAATCATATCATGTCAATGCATATCCTAACCTTAGTGAGCTTGAAAACCTTTGAAAAATGTTGTGAAAATGCTAACACACGAGCACTTAAAGTTATACACTTGGTGGTGTTGGCACATTTGCAAAGGTGGCGGAAGTTGGCGTCGTCGCGGGCTTGAAATTGCAACATTTCAAGCGCCGGACGCGGCGCACTGGAGCGTCGGACGCTGTCCGGGCGCGTCCGGCGCATGAAGGCAGAGGCAGACAGGCTGGTGTGCGCGCGGTGCATTGGCCGGACGCCCGGGTGCGTCCGACACAGCGTCCGGCGCTGGCGTCCAGCAGTTGTCCCGCGCTCAGCACTCTCTGAGTAGCATCTGGCGTGGGCGGACGTGTCCGGCGCGTGTGGAAGCGAGGTGGCGCAGCGGTGCGACTTTGTGGGCCAGACAGTGAATAGTGATTGGGCCGCGTCGGTGCTCAGTTGATCTGGCGCGTCCGACGCGAGCCCAACGGCTACTTTTGAACTCGGCATTTTGGCGCGCGTTTGGTTAGCACGCCGGACGCATCCGGCGGTGGCGACCTGGCGCGTCCGACGCTTGTTACACAGGTAGCCCGAGGGGTAATGGCTAGTTTGAAGAGTGTGGGTTATAAATAGTGGGTTGCCCAGGGCTTGGGCACTTCTCTTGGCTTTCTAACTCACTCTTCATCCCTTTGAGCTAAGAAACAACACTCCAACTCATCTCTCTTGCTTGGTTGCAAATCCAAAGTGAGATTGAGTGATTCGAAGTGCATTTGCATGAGAGGTTGCATCTAGAGGCACTTGTGGATTGATTAGCCAGTAGAATTATTGTTACTCTTGGAGAGTACCGCTTCTAGCCGGCTTGGAGTTTGTTGGAGGCGTTGGCAAGAGAAGGAGATTGTTTTTAGCCACATCTCGGTGATTTGTAAGTGGTTCTTGTGCTTTTCCTCGGCGGAGTGCCAAAAGCAACTCTAGTGGATTGCGCGTATCATTGAGCTACCTCACTTGAGAGTGTTTCCTTGTGGTTCCCTTGCGGGGAGTGCCTTGCGGGGCAAGTGGCTTGAGGGCCGCACCAAAGGACCATCTAGGTGTTGGTCGACACAACGGGTGACGTAGCTTGTCGGTGCACAAGTAAACATCTGGAGGTAAATCATTGTGTCATCCATTCTTGGTGATTGGTCTTCATTTATTGTGTTGTCGATTGTGATTGTTTGTTCATCTATTTGGTGATTGGCAACATCGTCTCTATGCGTTGGTATAAAGATCATCACCCTATCTCTCGCATTACTTACTTGTTCATATTGCTAGTATTGTGTGGCTTACCTTGTTTAGCTTCTCTTGCTAGAATTGCTAGTGTAAGTATTAGTTGCTAGTCTCTTGTGTGGATTATTTGATCATATACTAGAATTGTGGATAGGAGGCTTGCAACACTATCTAGGCTAAGCAAAACTCGCTTTGCGCCATTTGTTATACTAATCAAAGTTGCTTAGTGCCTTTGTAGAAATTTTTAATAGGCTATTCACCCCCTCTAGCCGTCTAGGACCTTACAAGGACCCCCCACAACACCTTCTCTGCTCTGCCAAATGAGGTTGCCTGAGTGTTGGTTGACCCATGCATCTATTTTCAAAGGAAATGGTTGAATGATGGATGGGTTGGCCTCCATGCAGTGCATTCTAACTATTTGCTCTTGACATATCAGATGGGTGGGTCATTATATGTTTTATCCTAATTGTCGATGAAATATCGGTGGCAGTCTACCACGGGTATACCCGAGATAGTAGATGTTTGGTGAGGGATGCAAGGAGACAATGAGCGAGACATGAACAAGGGGCAGAGACACAAGGTTTACCCAGGTTCGGGCTGCGAGGATGCGTAAAACCCTATGTCCTCCTCAATTCTGTTATTGCTGGTGTGGTGTCCTGATTACAAGGGTGCAGTCAAGATGTTTTTCGATGGGGGTCCTTGTCCACCTTATATATCCGGGGGACAAGGTTATAGATCTGGAAATCTATCTCTAGGTCAGTTACAGAGTTCGTATCTAAGAAGACACAGTTTTCCTAACACGACTAAGCTTTCCTTGAGAGTCAAGTAGCTTCCTTGTTGTTCGCCTAGAACTCCGACCAGGCACGTTGCTCCTGATCGGCCTTCATCTTGTGGGCTGGCCCGGTTGGCGGCCAGGCCCAAGATGGGCCGTGGGGTATACGGGTACTGTACTCCCACAGCTAGTCCCCGAGCACCTTGAATTCTGAGGGAGGACCTCTATCTTGACGCAGTTCGAGCAGTCTTGCGGTTGAAGATGATCTGTAGGTAGATATTGCCGAGCAGACTCCAACCAGGTTTGTGGCCGTTTTTCAACATCCGACCAGGTTCTTCTGATAGCGTGATGACTGTGGTGGTCGCGACAGGGTTTTCTCGATGGATTCTTTGGTGCTCTAAAAAAGAAAAAAGAAAAAAGCGAGCCTCGTCCGCGTATGGTGACGTGGGCCCACTGTTAGCTATGATGCTTAGCATCGTAGGTGCAGAGACCGTGTAACAATTTCGGTTCAGGGACTGTCTAGCTATTATGAAATACCTAGAAACGAAAAATGAGGGTTCTGTCGATGCTTGGCATTGTTAGTACAGAGAACAAGTTTGTATAGAGCTACTATACCGATCTGTTTTGAACTTTTGACCAAGGAAGGGGCCAAGTCACGCTCAGTGACGTGGGCCCATGTAGTCTCCGAGGTTGGTATAAGATGTACATGTTGTAGCAAGCTCAAAATTTTGACACTTTTCTCTTAGCCCAAGTCACCGATCAGGTGACGTGGGCCCACGTAGTCCCCGAGCCTGAGAGAAGGTGGGTCACGTTATGTCAGGGTTTAAGAAAATCAGAAAATCAGGTGGCGACCATTCCTGTTTTCCGGCCTCGGAAAAATTTTTCGAGCAGTACATGAGCTACGTGTACTTGATCGGAATGGGAAACCATGTCATGACTTAGTCATGATACGACCAACCACAAGCTTGGTTTTGGTTGGCAGTCTCCAGTGAGGCTGTGAGACCATGGTTTTGTAAATAATGGCCCCACAAGTAGCTTAGCTAGTTGCGTGCCGAACCGCCCTGATCGTGGTCGGCGAGTCCCCAGCTTGGCTGGTCGACTGTGTTGGGCACTGGGGTTCTATGTCATGACTTTGTCGTGATGGGTTGGAACAGCTTTGCTGTGAACCCAGTCCCAGCTAGGCCGTCGGACTATAGAGAAAAGCACGACTAATAGCTTAGCTATTGTTGGTCATCTTGGCGTCATATGTGTTAAGCTAGCCCCCAGGTTGCGCTGGTTGGCTGAAGCTGTTTGACCACATACTCGCTAGACCAGTCCCCAGCTTTGCTGGGTGACTGTGTGTCAGCATGAGGAAAAGGCGCGACTAAATAGCACTACTATTTGTTGGTCATCTTGGCAAAAATATACGCTAAGCCAGTCCCCAGGTTCGCTGGTAGACCTTTTAGCCATCGTGGCAGTATACTTGCTAGACCAGCCCGTAGCTTAGCTGACGAGCTGTGTGTCGGCCGAGAAATTTGCATGTACAAAACATGCTGGTAGCTCACGCTACTGGTAGCTTTCGCTACTGCCTAAGTGTTGGAGCTTTGCTCGAATGGCTTAGGTGCCGAGCATGACCGTAACCGGAGCTTAGCTGCGGTGTGACTACACGACTTTGTCATGGGCCAGTCCCAGCTTTGCTGATCGACTGAAACCGGGTCGATGCTTCAAGCTAAAACATTGGTGGCAGGTTTAGAGCACTGTGTCTGCGCCACAAATCAGTTTAGCTAATTGTCAGACTGGCAGCTGCCGCTTTGATTCCTTCTCATGGGAGTGGGCCGAGTAATTTTTGTTAGTGACTTGGAAGTCACATGAATCTGGTCAGTCGAGGATGACTTGATCGATTTTTGTGTAAAAAAATCATTTGACTTGTGTTCTCTTGTGTAGTAGAGAATATTTGGCCCGGTCCATGGAAAGAAAAAGCAAGTTATAAAATATTACCGCAGCCCATGGACACGTACAACCCATGGGGGCCCAGTAAAAAATTAGGTCAACCGGTGGTCAAAGCGGGGGATATAAATGTGGGAACTGCTGCCTGGGCACATTCTCCACTTTCGCATTCATCCCCCACCTTCCGCGCTCTCGTCTGCTCCGCCGCCGCCGCCGGTTAGAGATTTGCATTTAGGGTTTGATTCGAAAATCCTTTGCAACCCACGCCACTGCTGTCTGGGCACTGTTGTGGCACATCTTCGACCGCCGCCGCCGTTAGTGCTCAGGGATGACCAAGAGATCGATGGCGGGAAAGAAGAGGATGTCTGCTGCAGAGAAGAAGGCCAAGAAAGTGGAGGAGGCGAGGCAGCGGGCGTACGCCGAGCTCATGATGACGTATTGGGAGCCGTCGACCTCTACGCCTGCCTCGCTGAAGAAGCTCGAGGATGAGGGGGTGCTGCTGAGTTCGGAACTCGGCGTTTGGAGGCCGCCGCCGGCTGGTGAGTTGTATCCCAAACCCGAAGATGATGAAATTGTTGTTTTTGAAGATTATTTCATTCGGGGCTTGGGGATCCTGTGCACAACCTGTTAGTTGATGCTTGTATGTTCTGGGGGATCTCATTATGTCACCTCCATCCCAACTCGATCATGTCAATCGCAATTTTTGTTGTGTATTGTGAGATGTACCTCTGCATCCCTCTGCACTTTGCTTTGTTCCGCCACTTCTATTACTTGAAGAAGAAGGGGGAAGGTTCTAGGGGTTCCCAGATTGCTGGTAGCGTTTATGTTGTGCTGCGGGATGGGAAGAAAAATAAGTGGTTGACCGTCGACCATTCTGCAAATGTGAAGGACTGGTTCAAGAAATGGTTTATGCGAACCAGAATTTGCAGGGTCGGCGGGTGCCCAATGATATTTGGCGCATCCTGGAGAGAATTCGAGCTGGTCTTTGGAGCCGACCAGCCATGAGATGGAACATGTAAACGAGCTCAAAGCGTTGATGGATCTGGAAAACATCAATGGCTTTACCGTGGCGTACATGTTCATACGGCGTCGGCTGCAGCCGTTGAAAGAGAGGGTCAATTTCATGTGGGAGTACCGAGGACATGATGAACCGTCTCGTGGATCGGAGGCTGTGATGGATAAGAAAGACATCAAGCTTCGTCTCGAAGAAGATGTTCCACAAGGATGGAGATACGAAGTTGAGGCCAAATGCGCCGAAACCGTATGATTGGAGGGTTGATCGGCCTGCGGTGAGTATTTGGATCCTTTGTTATCTTTTATCCTTGTGGTGTATTTCTCTGATTTTGAATTTATTTTGTCAGGGTCGACGAGTTTATGAATCCAGGGTGCCTTTAGAGCCCCTGCCAGTTGGAGACACGCTGCATTGGCAGCATTCGGGTTTCGACCGAGGACTTGACAAGCAAGTTGTTGAGGCTGAATCGTCGAATCTTGGGAAGGCGCCTTGCCGAGTCGCTGGCAAGCGGCCGACATTGCAGGCGCGACATGATTCTGTGCTGGGAGTAGAGCCCGGCGATCGGTTGAATTTGGGCCCTGACCCCCATGTTAGTCAGAAAAGGGGGGCAGGGCAATTTGTTTTCGCATCTTCTGAAGTGAAGTAATCGAGTGAGGACAAGGCGGCACTGGGCTAGGCCAGCCGGCCCAGTAGGGAGGCCGGGCGGCCTGCTCTAGTCCCCCCTTGTGGCCTTCTTTTTTGCAGAGCCTTCTTATGTGTTTTTATCTCCAAGAAATATATTTACGCTATGAATCAGAAAGAGGATGATGGAGGCAAGATTCTATGGCAAAATGATAAAATCTATTTCATCTAATTCCTCAAGCCCTTTATCAGGTTCTAGAAAGATCTTGAGACAGTGACCATTTACCTTAAATAACATACCTTCGTCATCTTGAAGTGTTACTGCTCCTCGAAGCTTTCCGTGCCCGAATAATTTTACTCTAGAATTAAAAAGTAATACCTTATCTCTTAGGGTGAAGTCCTTCTTCTTGATCCTCTTGTCGTGCCATCTTCTGGTTCTTTCCTTGTAGATTCTGGAATTGTGACATGCTTTTTCTCGCCATTCATCTAGTTCTAAGAGTTGCATCTTTCTTTTTATTCCTGCAGCCTCAAAGTCCATGTTCCATCATCTGATTGCCCAGTGAGGCTTAAATTCTAGCTCAACAGGAAAGTGATAGGTCTTCTCATAAATGAGTTGATATGGTGACATCCCAAGTGGTATTCTATAGGCCGTTCTGAAGGCCCATAATGCATCGGGTAGTCTATTCTTCCATTCAGTTCCCATCTTGTTGACCATCTTCTGCAGAATGTTTTTTATCTGCTTGTTTGATGTTTCTGCCTTGCCACTTGTCTATTGGTGGTATGGTGTAGCGATGTTATGATGGATCCCATGTCTTGATAAGTACTTGCAAAAGTCTTTATCAATAAAATGAGTTTCTCCATCACTGATCACCATTATTGGAACACCAAATCTTAAAAATATTATTTCTTTGAATATCATCTTGGAGCTTCTGGAATTAGCAGCTTTGCACAGCATGGTTTCAACCCTTTTTGAGACATAGTCAATTGCCACCAAGATGTACTGTGAGTTCTTTGATATTAGAAATGGCCCCATGTAGTCTATACCCAGGCATCAAAAAGTTTGATCTGGAGGTTATTGGTGAGTGGCATGACATCTCGTGAATTGATGTCTGCCAAATTATTATTGGAGCTAAATTATTTCAATAAACTCTGCATTTACTGTAGTTATAAGCACAGGTTAGGTACTACCTCCTTTTTGAAACCATTTTTTCCCAGTAGAAATAGAAAGCACTATACCTGTCAGTAGGTCCTGGGTACACTTCTATTTATCTAATTTGTTTATGGTCAAAGATACCTCTCTTAGAAAAGGGGGAGAGAAAATGAGTGAAGCAAGTGGTCCGGGTCGTTTGGGAGAGAAAAGTGCGAAGCGAAAAAGTTGTCAGTGTCAGGCTTGAATACGTCTTTTCAGAAAATGTTCCAATACAGATTACGAAGAAGTATACAGGTTGGGCTGTAAAGGATGACACGGATCTCAAAATGAAATCAATGGCCGCATGCTTGGGAGCATGTGCTCTTGGAAGCAAAATTTCCACCTCCCCTCCGTATTCCTGCTCGCCGAATAGAACCTAGCGCAGCCGTGCAAGGTTGCCATGTAGATCGATCCGCCTCTGACTTCATCGCAAAACCAATTGAGGACATCTAATCAAACATCACCATTTAATCATCGCAAGGGGAAGGGATTGGTCCATCACCTGAGTTCCGCGAATGAACCAAGCATTGAATCTGATTGTGCTCAACGACCCTGTGGCCGGCATTCGACAGTGTCTCCCGATCCCCATGGCAGCCTTCCCCGCCGCCAACTACAGATGAGCTCATACAGCGGAAGGAGATGGCACGAACCCTTCGAATCGAAATAACTGATCAAAAGAGAACTTCAACTGACCTTGTATTGGCAAGCACTGGGCCACCTCCGTGAAAAAACGAAAATTTGAAACACACACCCACATCCCGCCAACCCAAAATCCACTCTGCCGCGTCAGCATGATTATGTTTGATTACTACTCCTAAGCAGCAAACGATGGGTACAGGTGTCAGCCATCGGCTCCGGGGGTAATTAAATCACGTCCGTCCAAGGGTATGGATGCATCACACCTGAGACATCAAAACATTCGTTGTTACGGGCGTATGGCGGCCGGCCGGCCGCGCTCTTCCATCTGGCGCCCGGGGGCCGGGTCAGCGGCACGGAGGCGATCTCGCTGCTGCACGCTACTTACATGACGATCGTCAGTACAGGTGTGCTTGCTGAAATAAATCCTCCGTCTAAACAACTACTCTACGTAGCAATCTAGCCATGGATGCTCCCTCAAGTTCTAGGTCACGGCTGGAGTGCTGCCGTACGTCGCTGGTCACCCGGATGCCCAGAGTCACGATATTGGTCGCCACCGCCTCCAGCAAATCTCTTCCTCGACGTCCATCCGTTCCCGTCCCATACCCATGGGTGCTGATCGTGTCCTCCAATTTCTCGGCAGGCCCATAGGCCAGCCCCGTATATCAACAGGTGCAAAGTGTGCACCTGTTCTGGGCCTCCGGATTTTTACGGCCTCCAAATTTAGTACATATACCACCAAGTAGAAACTAAAGGAAACTAAATAACCTATCAGCATATGACACTTGGCAGGCTATCCGACTCCTTCCCCATATATGTACACGTAGGCCTACAACTTTGCAACGATGTTTGCCACAATCCAGATCATGGTCGCAATCCAGCCCATGACACCATTATTGTATACGAGTTTTGTTAACCATTCATGTTACTTGTTGCATCTACGGATAGGAGCTTTTCTAAACCTATTGAAGTCCTACTTGTGATGCGTAATAACACAAGAAAGACTCAATGAGTTGGCAACGTATATTTGAAACCTTATAATAAAGTAAAATTATGCTTTTTTTATATTATTTTCTTATACATTTTAGGGCCACATCATGAATTTTGTTCAGGGCCTCCCAAATTGTAGGTACGGCCCTGCATAGGCTCCGGAGCCGCTGTCTCCGCCCGTGCGGCTCGCCAGTGTCTTCTCTAAATGCGGAGCCTCCACTTCCGGGTTCCGGCAGAGTTCTGTGGGGATGCCGCGAGCGTCCATAAGCCCTTGTTCTATGATTTAAGTATAGATTAGTTATTATTGGTTTGAGCTTGTGAAAGATGCAAGTTTAATGTTCTTGTATGATTGAGATTTGTTTGTGCGACAACTTTAAAAGTATGCACCATGCAGTTGGATGGTTTATTTGCTGCTTCTCACTTGACGCAGTGACAATATCAATTCGGTAATACTTCCTTGCGCTCCAATTCCTGAAACTTTGCTTTCCTGTTGCTTTATCTAAACAGGGGACGATTTTCTTGTTGCTAGCACGGGCGGCGCCGCCCCAGGTCCCGCATCCCCCGCCCCCTGCGTCACTCTCCCTGAGGGCGGCACGGGCGGCGCCACCCCAGCCGCGACGGGCCACCCCTTCTCCCCATCCCCCCGACCGCCGTCGCCGCCTCTGCTCGCGGCGGTGGCATCCTGCGGCGGCGCGCTCCCGGGGCTGGCCGGCCGTCGTCCGCTCATCCTCTCGGCCCCCGCCCACCCCCTCCCCCTCCACCCCACCCTCTCTCCGACGAGTCGACGGCCAGGTGGGCTCGGGATGGCCGGATCCGGGCCGTGGGATGCCGAATCCGGCGTCCCCCACCCGTTCCCCCTGTTTCTTCGACGGTGCCAGCGTCTCTCGGCGGCGGTGACTGGCGAGCTCCGGGTGGAGCTCTGGCGGCCTCGACGGCCGGGGTATGGCTGGATCCGGGCCCCTGGGCCCCGGATCCACCCTCCCCACCCCCTTCGGGCTGCCGGCCATGAGGGGCCGGGTGTCCCTCCGGTTGGCCGGGGGGCATGCGGGGCCCATGGGTGAGACAGTCCATGTCCTCTTCCCCGTTTGCGCCATTGTGCCGTGACTCACACCGTGGTGGTGTGAGTGCCGGCTCTGGCGATGCGTCATCAGCATCATGGTGGCGTGGGTGGCATAGTCCTGCCCGGCTACGCGCTAGCTGCGCCATGGTGGCGTGGCCAATGTCGGCCGGGCGGGTTTTCAGAGGGCGATTGCGGTGGTGGTCGGCGTGGATGTTCAAGGTGAAAACCTAGCCCGCTTCTGGGCAGGCAGCGGCGGCGCTTCTGCGTTGCAGTCCTTCTTGAAGGCATTGCCGTTGAAGTCCATGCTGTGGCGCCAGGGTTACCTCAACGTTTGGTCATCGACTTTGTCTCAACTGTGCCTACTCGTGCTTCTTGTTTCTCGTCATCTTGGTCTGCCTTTTAGTGTGTGTTGTAGCCGCCGTACTTGTGTTCGTTCTGGCGGATGCTTTGGCGCCGAGGGTTTTTTTGGCGGATGCTTTGCCGCAGAGGGTGCTTTCTTCTTTCTGCAGGCAGGTAGTCCTCCTCGCCCGTGGTCCTGAGGGAGAAGGCCTTAGTGACTCGGAGGAGCTATCGAGGTCCTGATTCCGCCGGATGCTTTGCCGCCAAGGCTCTTCTTCTGCAGGCAGGTAGTCCTCCTTGCCCGTGGTCCTGAGGGTGTTGGCCCTCAGTGACTCGGAGGAGCTATCGAGGTCCTGATTCCGGCGGATGCTTTGCCGTCGAGGTGGTTCCAGTGGATGCTTTGCCACCGTGGTTTCAATATGCGGCTCCTATCACTTTGGGCTACTGAGGTGTTGATTTTTAGTTTGTATTAGGCTCAGTTGTTGGGGTTGTCTCACGGTGGAGCTCCCGGCGGCGGATCCCTCACGGTGGAGCTCCCGACAGCTGGATCTAGCGCGGTGGAGGTCCCGACGGCGGCGGGCTCGGTCGAGCAACGACGGCACAGATCGAGCAACAGCGGCGAATGGGCTCGTAACCCTATATGGGCTCATCGGGCCCGGATGGGCTCGCTGGGCTTGTGTAGGGTTTTTCTCTTTTTTTTGTTTTTTCAAACCATTTACCGCAGCGGGCATCCTAACAGGCCCGCTGCGGTAAATGAGATTAACCGCAGCGGGCCTGTTATGGTGCCGTGGTTAATTGCTACAACCGCAGCGGGCACCGGTGTTGGCGGTCCTTAACTACGATTTATAACCGCCAATTATAGATTATTTTGGAAGAAATAAATATTTTATCGCACATATACATTTATTATTGACCTAGTTCCACTTGTACTTGGAAGTTGTGCCACTTTGCAGAAAATACACCAACTGCAGGAATTTCCGGAATAAAAAGGCGCTTTTCGGAAGGCGTAATTGAAGCTAGAGGACAAGACAACCCACTTCGGGGTCGACATGGGCCAAAGCACCACCACAGGCGCGGCCCAGAAGGTGGCCCAGGCCCACACGCCAAAGGCGGTCAGGGGGTACATGGTTTCGCTGGTGCTTTTACCTGGATGCCCCCGAACCGCCTTCCACCTATTATAAAAGAAGAGTAGAGGCACCCCCAACACACACACACACCATTTGGAGCTCTCTCTCTCTACCTCACACTTGTTCTCTAGTCTTAGTATTAGACCTTTGGAGCTAGGCAAAGCTACTTGGAGAGCTTCTCTCCAGGAAGAAAAGCTACACCTTTGGTATAAATCTATGGAGCATTCTTCCTTAGTCAAGTTCTCATTATATTTATATAGTCTAGCATATGAACTAGAGTATAGTCTAGTACACGATATATTCGATGATCAGGAACTAGACCATAGTTCTTGTGAGAATTGTTCATCGTGTTCTACATTGTTCTTCATTGTTCATGTGTCTTACTTGTTTAGATTAGATTGTAGAAGAGGAATAGCGGTTCGATGTGCCTTCGGGCTTGCCTATGTTCTAGCTCGTCCATCCGAAGGGTGGGAGTCCTGGGGGGATGTAGGTAGCTCCTTAGTATGCGGGCGTGGTGTCTGGATGCACGGGAACCTTCGGATATGACGACATACCACGGTTGAGGTGGTAGGTGGCAGGTGGTGACAGCCCTGTCCGTCCCGTGTAATCCCCCACGTTCGCATGTCGTGTAGGAGTTTATAAATGCCTCCATCGACTGGCAGACCAGTTGCCGAGGTCTTCCCATATTCCTAGTCTATAGTCGACTCTTGACTTTATAACATGTGACTTTAGCTGTTCTAGCATTGACTATATAGGACCTGCCTGCTCCGCCTAGATTATTCTTTATTCTTTATTCTTTATTTTACCTTTATTCCTTTTGAGATTGCTCTGAGTGTGTGTCCACTATCCAAACTACCATTTGCTTACCCCGTATAGCACATTGGTTGGTTTCTCCTCATACTAAATATTATATTCATACCCATGCTAGTTACTTAACAACCCATGCCTTCCTTTGGGAAAATATAAATAACGGGTGAAATGCTACAATGATATATCCGTGCGCTTGCGGATATTATTCTAATAGGATGTGATCTATCTCTTGGCAACTCTCGCATAGTTACTAGAACTTGTTTCTAGTGATTGTGTTGAGAAATGCCAACAAGCATTTCTAGGCGCCGTTACCGGGGATGGGCTTTATGTCTGTTTTTGGTGATTGCGCTAAGAAATGCCAACAAGCATTTCTGGTGCCGTTGCCGGGGAAGGCATGGAAGTTAAGCATCTAGCAGCATGGATATGCATATAATACAAAATGAGAAACGACAATGTCTATACAGGCTAACATTTATGTTTTCTCCTGTTGTGGATGAAAACAGGATAGTGCATGACTGGTTTCTCCTTGCCGGAAAACTTCATTTCTGATCCGGAGGCACTCCTAAGGAAGAACAGGACTCGTGCCTCTTCTTCTTCTGCCGCTCCGCCAACAACTGAACCAGTCACCGCCGCACCTACCGCACCACACTCCATGGCCAAGTCCCTGTGCGAGTTCTCCGTTCCCAATGTTGCCAACGTGCCCACCGGGCCCGCTGTCAACCTTGGTGACAAGAAATTCGAGCTCCGGACTGGGCTCATTACCATGGTGCAGGCAAGTTCATTCTGTGGACTGCCTAGTGAGGACGCCAACGCCCACCTTCAGCGGTTCCTTGAGATATGCGACACCATTGTCATCAAGGATGTCGCACCGGACGCAATCAGGCTCCGGCTCTTCCCTTTCTCTCTTGTGGGAAAGGCGAAGACCTGGTTCTACAAGGACAAAACTGCTGTCGACACATGAAGCAAGTGCTCCACCGTGTTCCTCGCTAAGTTCTTCCCCATGGGCAAAACCAATGCCCTACGGGGGAGAATTGCCAACTTCCACCAAAACTCATTGGAACCCATCCCTGAGGCATGGGAGAGGCTCCCAGGAATGCCCTCACCATGAGATGGAAAGTTGGCTGGTGCTCCAAAACTTCTACAATGGGTTGACACCCATGTCGAAGGGGCACCTGGACGCCGCCGCTGGTGGCGCCTTTCTATCATTGACTATTGATAACGCCACGGCATTAATCAACAAAATGGTGGAAAATCAAGCTTGGGGGGAGGACCGCACTCCCACTAAAGCACAAAAAGGCATGCATACCGTGAAGGAGGCGGATATGCTCGCCGCAAAAATAGACCTACTCCTGAAGAAGATTGATGGAGGTGCCATCACCGACGCATCAGGCACCGTCAACGCCATGGACGCTCGCATGACATGCGAGGTCTGTGGTGAGGCTGGACACTCGAGGAATGACTGCCCCGAGACCCTGAAGAGGCCGCCTACCTCAACAACGGGTTTCGCCAGCAACAAGGAGGAGGTAATGGCTGGAACAACCAGTCCCGTCCTCCATTCCAAGGTAATTCGAATTACACCTCCGGGTTCAATTCGAATCAGCCTTCCCTGAAGGACCTGGTTTACGGCCAAGCCAAAATCAACGAAAACCTCACCAAAAAGATGATGCAAAACGACAAGATCCTAGAAAGCATGAACAATAAAATAGAGGGCCTATCATCTGCTGTCAAGAATCAGCTGAGCTTCAATAAGATGATAGAGACCCAGCTTGCCCAGTTAGCTGCCGCCCTTCCTAAAGCTGGGGATAAAGATATTAAGGTTGAGGTAAAAGCGGTAACCACGAGGGGTGGTAAGTCCACTCGTGATCCGCCACACCCTAACCATGCAGCAGCAGGAAGACAAAGGGCGCAACAACAAGAGGAACCTTCCACTGAGGAAGAACCCCAGGAGGCAGCACCAATGGAGGCAACGGTAGACTATCCCGACACAACTCACCTACCGTTCTCCTCAAGAACAAAGAAGCAATCCGTGGATGCACAATTCACGCGTTTTGTTGAGATGACCGAGAAAGTGCATGTGAGCGTCCCTCTTTTGGACGTCTTGCATGTCCCTTCCTATGCAAGATATGTCAAGGATATCATCAACAACAAATGCCCTCTACCATCAATGGAGATGGTCAAACTGACGGAGGAATGCAGCGCGGCGATACTCAATCGCCTACCTAAAAAGAAGGACCCTAGATGCCCCACTATCACTTGCTCAATCGGGGGACAACAGTTTGACCATGCCCTATGTGACCTGGGAGCCAGCGTGAGCGTCATGCCAAAGATAGTCTTTGACAAGTTGGATTACACACAGCTTGCGCCCATGACCATGACACTCCAGCTGGCCGAGTCCTCCATCCGCTACCCTGCAGGGATTGCAGAAGATATCCCGGTGAAAATTCGAGGGTATTTTGTGCTAGTCGACTTCGTGGTGCTCGACATGGAACTTACCAAAGAGACACCTCACATCCTAGGGAGGCCATTCTTGAGCATCGCTGGAGCCCAAATAGATGTTGGGGCAGGTGAAATCCGCCTCAACATAAATGGCCAGGAGGAGAAGTTTGAATTCCGACCTCGTAAGCAAGAACAATGCAACATGATCTGAATCAAATACGGACCAAATACCCAAGGCATACAGGAAGTCGAGATCCAACCCCAGGCCTTCATGAGCAAGAATAAAGCCAAGGAAAGAAAATAAGGAGAAACCAAAGGCAACTCCTAAGAAGGAGCAAAAGGCTGCAACATAGCCTAAAAAGAAGAAAACCGCTCCCAAACAAAAGGCCAAGAAAGAGGAGGATTCCACACCACCTAAGAATGTGGTGCAGAAAGAGCAGGAAGAGTCACCTGCCACTACACCACCTAAAGTTATCAAGATGGAATGAAGACCCAAGAAGGTACAGCCGTCAAACCTTCTTAAGACAGACGTACCATCCACAAGTTCAAAGGTGGAGGAAGTCCTGCTCGACCGAACTATAAATGGTGAGTCCTGACCGCCATGAGCTTCAGGATAGCTTGGGGGAGGACCCCCACTTGAGGTACATGCATTTGCATATTTAATTCCTGCAATTTATTTTCTTTTTAGCATGTTTACATTCGAGCTTTTATTCCTGCATCGAAAAAAAATTCCACTCTATATATATGTGCTATGAAGTGTTTAGTTCTACCCATGTTGACATGATGAATAGTTGATCTGTCTTATGTTTCCTTTGTACTCGATTTAAAATAGAGCTTTCTCTAAGGTTTGAGTTTATCGGCTTTAAAATATCCTACTCTAAAAACTTGATCTAGTGAGTTGCATATAATTGTTCTAGTCTAGGTTATTGCTCGATATGATATGGTGACATAGACCACAGCAATGATTTCGTCCCAAAGTGAAAACCTGATATCCGGAGTTTTATTTCAAAAATTTTAAAAACAATAGTTCCTCAATGATCATGAAATACCTACCAAGGCCAAATACGACATGCTTATCAACAAGTTTACAAAATCCTTTTTGTCGTATGCTTCTTGCCGATTGTTGGGCCTTTCAGGGTGTTGAACCTAACCTAGATTTGGGTCTTACACATATGGTTGAGATTCACTTGCACCCACCAAATAATTGTCGATTCTCACACTGAGAGTTGCGCACAACATGCACCCCCTTTTTCGCCTATAATGCCAATTCTTACTCTGAGGATTGCGCACCATTCCACCAAATAAGAATGCCGATCCTCACCCTGAGGATCACACAATCCCTTTTAGTTGACAAAAATGCTCCATGCACCCCATCATGACATCTCTCTCTCCTTCATCTTTTTACAGGCATAAAGTTATGGGCTATGTTCTTAGTTGAAAAAAAAGAAAGGGAAAGAGAGAAATAAGTTTTAGGACATTCCAATCTTTTAGACAAACGGGAAATCTTAGATCCCCGTTCAAAAAAAGGGGAGAAAGAAAGAAAAAACAAATTTGGTTACTTTTATAGCCCATATTCCTTCATCTCATCATCCACCAATAAAAGAGAGTTTATCATGATGCATGGAGACCCAAAAATACCACAAAGTTAGGAAACATTTCTCATCCATATCACACACTTGCACATCTCAATCTAGTGTATGGCTCTAATCTTAACTTGGTTCGGGGTTTGACTTGGCTACACATGATCGGTAAGTAAGCCATTCCTTGATATGCCTACCCAGAACTCCACTCAAAATACTAGAGGTAGGATATAAAGGCGATCATCAAAGCCTTCGGTAAGGTTACCATACATTTTGAGCGATCGAGTGGGTCATTTGAGGAACTTGGCTTATTTTTCAAAAATCTTGCAAAACCTCCGGATTGAAAGTTGATCTTGGGATGAATGAAAAGCACCGGTCTTTGAAACTGTTCTGTCTTGCAATCGCCCAAGACCTGAAAAATTAAAAGCCCCGCTTTATTCAAGAATCACAGAGTAGATATAATTACCAATTTATTCAAATTGCAGTAGGAAACTCTCTTTTAAATTTGGTACAATTGAGATGTAATCGGCATTGCAGCAACTCCTGATCAACAACCCAACAGCAAAACCTCGCTCGGGACGAGCAAGGGGTAAGCTTGGGGGATCTTGTTGGCGGTCCTTAACTCCGATTTATAACCGCCAATTATAGATCATTTTGGGAGAAATAAATATTTTATCGCACATATACATTTATTATTGACCTAGTTCCACTTGTACTTGAAAGTTGTGCCACTTTGCAGAAAATACACCAAGTGCAGGAATTTCCGGAATAAAAAGACGCTTTTCGAAAGGCGTAATTGAAGCTAGAGGACAAGACAGCCCACTTCAGGGTCGACATGGGCCAAAGCACCACAACAGGCGCGGCCCAGAAGGTGGCCCAGGCCCACACGCCAAAGGCGGTCAGGGGGCGCGCGCGCCAGCCCTGCTGCCAGGTGGGCCCGGCCGAAGGCGGTTTGCTCCTTCCATCTGGAGCATGACGGTTTCGCTGGTGCTTTTACCTGGATGCCCCCGAACCACCTTCCACCTATTATAAAAGAAGAGTAGAGGCACCCCCCAACACACACACCCCATTTGGAGCTCTCTCTCTACCTCACACTTGTTCTCTAGTCTTAGTATTAGACCTTTGGAGCTAGGCAAAGCTACTTAGAGAGCTTGTCTCCAGGAAGAAAAGTTACACCTTTGGTATAAATCTATTGAGCATTCTTCCTTAGTCAAGTTCTCATTATATTTATATAGTCTTGCATATGAACTAGAGTATAGTCTAGTACACGATATATTTGATGATCAAGAACTAGACCATAGTTCTTGTGAGAATTGTTCATCGTGTTCTACATTGTTTATGTGTCTTACTTGTTTAGATTAGATTGTAGAAGAGGAATAGCGGTTCGATGTGCCTTCGGGCTTGCCTATGTCCTAGCTCGTCCATCCGAAGGGTGGGAGTCCTGGGGGATGTAGGTAGCTCCTTAGTATGCGGGCGTGGTGTCCGGATGCGAGGGAACCTTCGGATATGACGGCATGCCACGGTTGAGGTGGTAGGCGGCAGGTGGTGACAGCCCTGTCCGTCCCGTGTAATTCCCCACGTTCGCATGTCGTGTAGGAGTTTGTAAATGCCTCCATCGACTGGCAGACCAGTTGCCGAGGTCTCCCCATATTCCTAGTCTATAGTCGACTCTTGACTTGTATAACATGTGACTTTAGCTGTTCTAGCATTGATTATATAGGACCTGTCTGCTCCGCCTAGATTATTCTTTATTCTTTATTATACCTTTATTCCTTTTGAGATTGCTCTCAGTGTGTGTCCACTATCCAAACTACCGTTTGCTTACCCCTGTGTAGCACATTGGTCGGTTTCTCCTCATACTAAATATTATATTCATACCCATGCTAGTTACTTAACAACACATGCCTTCATTTGGAAAAATATAAATAACGATACCCTGAAATACTTCCGGGTAAAATGCTACAACGATAGATCCGTGCGCTTACGGATATTATTCTAATAGGATGTGATCTATCTCTTGGCAACTCTCGCATAGTTACTAGAACTTGTTTCTAGTGATTGTGTTGAGAAATGCCAACAAACATTTCTAGACGCCGTTACCGGGGATGGCCTTTATGTCTGTTTTTGGTGATTGCGCTAAGAAATGCCAACAACCAGCACCCGCTGCGGTGCCCCACGATTTACCGTGGCGTTGCACCGCTAGCGGGCGCAGTTGCCCGCTGCAAAAAACCAAAAATACCCGCTGCGCAAGTTCAATCTGGACGTAGTGCAAAGAGGTTCTGTACATGCTGGCCTATTGTCATCATTGCGGAACTTGCTGATAGGCTCCACCCATGCCCCCTACGAGAGCAACTCAATCACTGTGAAGGTGGGTACATGCCTGGAAATACTCATCTTTTTTCTTCTTCTTCAACTTAGTGATGTGCAGTGACCAAAGGCATTCAGAGCACTATGGCTATCCTCATTTTCTGTAGGCAATGTAGTACATGACGACAAGGTTCCTACTGATGTGAGTTGTTGTTCATCAAACTACAGGGAGAAGATCGTGATTTGGCTCAAGCAACAAATATTGTTGGTAATCTATATGATTTTAACATGTTGTTTGCATTTTTTTTTTAGCCTTTCATTTTATGCAAGACACGGCAGCTATTCAAAGCAATAATAATTTGGACCGAGTCGAATATGCAAAGCTACGTAGAAGAAACAAATACTCTAACTTTAGTTATCTTAATGAAACTATTGATAAATTTATGGCCTGATAATTGTTATTACTTTATATATTTATCTCTACTATAATGGAATACTTCTATGTGCTCTGCCTTTAAAATCAATGGCCGAAAATATATATACCTTAGATCCAAGGGCTGATGAGAGATGTTTGATGCAGGCTTCCCACTCTCCTCTCACCCGGCACCCGCCCTCGCATCGCGCAAGGCTCGGCCAGTTTCGCGGAGGAAAAAACGCCCCCTCCGCTCCTCCCCACGCGCGCGGCTTCAAACGTCGCGAGCAGGGATGGAAGGCTCCCTCGCCCGCCCGTGCCCCTCTACCTGACTCCACGGCGTTTTTGTAACCCTAGCCGCCACCTTCTAGAAACCAGATCCCGAGTGAAGGAGGAGGAAGGGCAGAGAGGAGGTGCAGAGAGAGGGAGGGCGTCGACATGGAGAATGACGAGATCGTGGAGCGTGTGGACGAGGCAAGCATCCACATCCACCAGGACGGCGACGCGTTCATGAACCTTGAGATCGTCTCCCGGTACCCAGAGACACATTAGATCATCGCGGACGGCAAGCCCCGGATGATCTGCTGCATCTGCGACTTCGAGATCCCCATGGCGTGCGCCCGATCTGCCGCATCTATGAAGGCGAGATGGTTGGTCAGATGGTGTCAACCTGTTCGACCTGCTCGTGGGGGTTCCTTCCTAAAAAGGTTAGTATGTATGCGCATTGCCTCTTGTTAGTTTCTTTTTTTATTCTGCTCTCCATCGCCGCCGCCGCAGAGCGCTACCGCTCCCATTGCCTGGACCCGCTCCCCTTCGACGATGCCGTGGAGTGCAGCCCTCGTCCAGACCCGACGCGGAGCCATCGACGCCTCCGTGGACGCGGCCGAAAACAACGGGCCGGCGCCGTCCTCTGCGCCTCCTTCCCCTCCTGCGAAGGCGACGGCAACTAATCCCGGGGGCGACGAGGACCACCTCGTACAGTAGCTCCATCGACGCCGCATCAAGACTCACGGATCTCAGGTCAAAAGCCAAAAGGAGATGGATAATGCATGAGCTTGTAGCATTTTCTTTTTCCGCGATTCCCTTCATCTCGATGTTCCTATTTCAGAAGAACAGACATGATCCTAACATATGAGCAATTGTAAACTTGTAGTTGCTGTGCAAGATTAAAGCTGGAGGTGAGTTCAGATCAGATCAGATCACTGTAACTCGATGACAATGTTGGGATGGACGGCACAAACATTTAATCAATAGGTATTTGTAGTCTCGGTCGCCAATTTAATTATTCTTATTTGCTAATGGCTGAAACAAACATTT
This sequence comes from Themeda triandra, assembly GCA_018135685.1. NCBI lineage: Eukaryota > Viridiplantae > Streptophyta > Magnoliopsida > Poales > Poaceae > Themeda > Themeda triandra. The sequence continues at coordinate 112,717 of JAENPR010000311.1, forward strand.
GATAACCATCATCAGGATGAGGATGTGTTATTCATCGTTCTTTGTTATTCTGTTGTGAATTATTGAGGCAAATTTGGGGGAACTCTGATTCGAACAGATCAGCTACAGAAAATATTATCATTGGAATATCAAGGCAAAACTTCCCATCCCGAACCGGTGACCCCGCGCGTCGCCTTCTGCTCGGTCTCGTGTGATCCACCTCCAGGTGCCCGGTTCTGGCTCCCACGCTGAGAGGCAGCCACGGGCCGCGGCCGTACAGGGCCGGGCAGGTGGCGGGCGGCGGCACCCGGCTGGCTATCCAGGTGCCCATGCCAGCTGCCCGCCCAATCCACCACTCCACCGGGCAGCAGCAGCTGCAGGCGGCAAGCGAAGGCCAGGGGCATCGGCCAGGCCCCCAGGCAGCAGACATATATACACAGGTATTTTTCTTCAGATTTGCCTTTCGAAGTTGGAGCATATAATTAATTGTCCAAAAATTGATTAGATTTTTATAAAGTGATTTGAAGACATGAAGAATTGGTGTATGTTAGTGCCTCGGAATAATTTAGTAGTATGACATACTACGTTATCTTCTGCTTTCAAAATTTTGAAGTTAATCTGTCACTAATTTATTTTTTTTGTATGCAGATTGTTTGTAATGAATCATGGACAAATGAACATGTGAATGCGTCGTCATACATCTTTCAATTGTGTATCTAAGTTTTGAAGGCATGCTTGGTCTGCATTTGTTCAACCGAGCCCCTCCTAAAGGTTTTACCTGGATCCTAGGTACGTCAACTTCGTCGTCCCTCGCGACTACCATGTGCTCAGTTTGTCCCACTCTCATGCAAAGCAGTGTCGGGCTGCAGATTGTCTACGAACAGCTCCATCTGCCCTCCTCTCATTTTGCACTACTGAATTGTTATCTCACCCAAGCCTATGTATAAGAAATTGAAACAATTGTTCAATGTATTTATTTTCAAAATTTTACCTTGTGCAATGGAAACAATTGTTCTCTCTTTTGTAGGATGGTTTGAATTTAGGTGAGGTTTCGTTCTCAATGTCTTGTAGGTCTATTTTCTTGTCTTCAATTGTGGCCTTTCCATGTTCTGAGAACCATTTATAGGAAGTCTAAATTGATGGTATTCCAAAATTTCATCTCACCCAACATGTGTCTTTGCTGGCTGCAGGTAGCAAAACAAGAAAAACTGGTGGAAGGAAGAGGATAAGGGCTAAATGAGCATCTTTGACAAAAAAATGATTCATCAGTTAGATTGTAACTAAGCATTTTAACTTTCGATTGCCAAAAAATAGCTCAGTGGTGTTGCCTTTTTTGCCTGCTTGATATCCTTTTGTCCTCATATTATTGGGCATGACCACTCTTTTGGTAGCTCTTGATTTGTTTTGCTAATATATGTATTTTTCATTACATTAAAAATTTTTGCGAAACGACATTCTAATTTTGTTAAAGAAAGTCTCTGTGGGGTGCATGCGTTATGCACGGTCCATCTTAGTTCAATAGCACTGACCTTAGAATGCACACCACACCATCTAGATTTTTGATGTGGAGCTGAACGTATTCTATAAGTTTTGACTGAAGCTAGGCTTGGCTTGTGAAGCCCTCAGAGCCAATTGTCACAGGATGTTCGGTGTAGTTAGCTGCAGGCTGTTTTACTTCAGTTCTGAATGACAAAATAAGATGAAGTTGTGACTTGTGAGTGCCGATCTCTTTGCAATGGGAGCAAGCAACCTTACTGTAGGCTTCTCCCAGATGATACCTTTCTTGATCTTTTTGAGCTTGGTGCAGAGATACCAGGTTTGGGGACTGAAATCCTGAATTATGTATGTCATGCAAATTGACCCAAAATCTGTTTGGGACGGGGTCTTCTTGTATACTTTTATATTGCTTGCCTTCTTTATAGAGTAGATTTCAAGTAATATTCAAATTAGTATATGCATTCTATTTTTGAAACTTCTGTCTGTACCTTTGTTATGCATCTCAGATCCACAATCTCATTCCTAGGTGATCAAGGCAACAATTAACAATTAATGGAAGGTATATATATGCATCTCTATTGATATTTCGATCTTGTGAAGAATTAGATGCAATTCAGAAAAAGAAGTGAATCTAGAGAAAGAAAGAATATTACCTATGGTCCAATAAAAATTTAGAGAGATAGAATATAATGAGAACTTGATGCTCATCTAGATAACAAAATATCGAGGAACGGTGTAACTTGAGTGAACATGTATATTATAAGAAATTTTCTTTTTCTGAAACATGGACTTTTCTGAGATGAACATTTACATGATCTGTATGCATGTGCATTGCAGTGACTGTCATCTATGCTTATTACAAGACATTGAGATGAGTGGCTTTTAACTTAGTATTTTTTTTAAAATTTAGATGGACGAGAGGGCCCAAGATATATGTTGCCCAGGAACTACAACTACAGTATCGTCGAGAAGAGTTTCAAACAAGATATATGTTGCAAACAGAAATTATAGCTTGGTATTAGGGCTCAACCAACCTGTATCAGGTCTTAGGAATAATAACAACTCTTATGCACCTGTGGATGAGTCAGAGCGAATGAGGTTAGAGGTGGCTTGCAAAGTGTATCCTTGTCCGGGAAGCCGGCGAAAATCAGCCACCGCCTCTATGCCGCCAACAAGTTGTAGTGAACGGATCTCTTTTGCGTCAAAAGCGCTGCTGTGTTTGTTCAACCATATTTAGAATTTGTTATCCTCTATACAAATGATGATATACTTAAAGATATGGGCTACTTGAAAAAATATTGTTTGATTTTCATGTGTATTCCTGAAATGAAGCGATGGCGTTAGCACGGGCACTATACTAGTTATTATAAGGTCTAAGTCTAACCATATTATTTTTTATTATATATGATTTTTTCATAGACACGTGTGCGTCGCACGTGCATTTCTACTGGTCCCGACAAACATGCCCATTTCCCATTAACCGTTATGGCCAGAAATAAATAAATAAATAAAATGAAAAGATTCGTCATTCTTCCTGCTACCTGCACCCAGCTCTCGTCCCCCAAAATCCATCTCTCCCTAAACTTTCTTTTGTTTTTTAATTAAAAAATTCCCCATCCCATCACTCCACTCCCTGTCCATCCCCGTCCATGGGAATCAGATCCTCTGCATTTGTACGGACCAACTTGTCCCTCCAGTTAACATCCTGATCGTTTATATCTCATCCAACCGTCACTCCAGATAAGCTAGTCTAACAGGGCTTTTCCCGGCCCACATGAGCCCATCTTGCACGCATTTTGGTCATCACGCCAGTTCCTCATTGTTTTTTGGCGCGAGTATTGCCTCCAGACTACGTTTTTGGCGCGAGTGGAAGGGCAGAAGGGTCGTGTGGCGGCGATCGGCTGCTGCTCTTGCTGCTGCTCTCGGCTCTCCATCTTCTCCTCGTGTGCTGGTGCTCTCCATCGGTCAACTATTTTTTTCGAGATCGAGACTTCACTCGTATTTCATTAAGAAGAAAGGCCAAAGAAAGATCGAGTTACAAAGAGGTTCGCGGGTAATCCTAGAATTACCAACGAAGCCCCAACACAAAAACATAAAGCAAGAACACGGAGAGGCTCCACCTAACAACCCCAAGAACTGAGCCTAATACAAAATAAGTTTCAACACCTAGGTAGCTAGCAGTGAAAGGAGCCGTAGACGAAACAGCGAGACACAGCGGCAAAGCATCCACCCGACCCGACGGCCAAGCATCCGTCCCCACCTCAGCGACCTCAACGGCCAACCTGCCGGAGACGCATCCTCGGTGGCAAAGCACACCACGGCGGCAAAGCATCTGCCCAAACACCCGACGGCCATGCATCCGTCCCCACCTCAGCGATCTCAACGGCCAACATGCCGAAGATGCGTCCTCGGCGGCGAAGCACAACACCCGATGGCCAAGCATCCGTCCCCCACCTCAGCGACCTCAACGGCCAACCTGCCGGAGACGCGTCCTCGGTGGCAAAGCGCACAGCTCCTCCGAGTCACTTAGGGCCACAGCCCACAGAACTACGGGCGAGGAGGATGTTCCTGCAACAACAACCTACCTGACGAAAAGAACACCGGCGGCAAAGCATCCGCCCCAACAGACGACTACGGCTACCACTAGCACAACTAGACATACCAATTGGAGGTAATTAATATATTTTGTTTTCTCTGAATAATACCTTGTCATTATGTTGAATTATTTTTCTTCTATTTTACAGGGACCAATGATAGATGAAGTTATTGGTGAATTCTAGTAGTACAGATTATGGAGCTTGCAACCTGCATCATTTTGTGCATCGCAGAAACTAGCAACATCTTTTGTGTAGTCATATGAAACTGCAGTAATCCAGTAACCAGTGCCTGAGAGCAATTACAGAAGTGAGAGCAACAATTACGGAGCATCCATGTAATGTTCAGTAGTTTGGTTTCAGGCTGGATGACAAAAAGATATGATCAGCAACAACTTCTGTGCATTACTGTGATAATGCATTCCAGAACATTTATATATAAACCAATGCCATCTTATAATGAGTATCACTTCCTACTGAGTGACATTTTACAATATGTTCAGTAGCACTTGAACAATTTACAGAACTGATAGCACTTGGTCAATTTACAAAACAAATAGCAATTGCAGTCTCCTAGTGATAGCAATTGCAGTCTCCTTCAGTCCCTGAGTCTTCTACAGTCCAGCGACGCGCTTGTCCATGGGTAGACAGGGCCTGTAGCCGCCTGTAGCCATGAAGCTCCCATGTAACTTGGTGGTCAGGTTCTGATTTGTAAATTTTTCCGGTTCTGTTCCTCGCCTCGTCGGCAGTCTCGTGTGTGCCAGCCGCCCATGTATGCGCCCAAGCGGGAGGGACGGAGCGCGCAGATGAGACTGCGGCGGCGCCCGGTTCTGCTGGCCCTCCTCCTCATCCTCCTCTGCTTCCTCTCCTTCCAGGTTTGTACCCACCCCGTCGCCGCTCACCCCCTCACTGTGTACTGCAATGGCGAAATGTTAGGTTCATCGCGTTCCAACCCTCAGAGCCAGGGCCCCTTCCTTTTCTCATTGCTCCCGCCGGTCCTCCTCCGCAGGTCGTGATCCATGTGCCCGCCGCCAGATCAGCGGTGTCGCAGTGGCTCTTCTCGGGTCACCGAGCGTAAGAAACCATCTCCATCCACCCAATCCTTCCTTGCTCATTGCTACGCGATTCAGTAAAGGCTCTGACTTCGGTGTTGCTCTATGATTTTTGGATTGTCAGCGACCGCGGGACTCGCGAGAACTGCCCTGGCTGCGGCAAGTTACAGGTCACTCTTCATTTATCTATCTGAATTTGGAATTGCATTGTGTTGCTTCGCTCACCATGCTAATGTTTGCCCACGGCGAATGGTTAGCAGGATGTTGATAAAGCTGAAAAGACGATTGCTTACACGGACCAGCATGGCCGGATCAAGCTGTTCAAAATCACCGCCAGAGAATTCGGTTCGTCCTCTATCTGGGAGAACCCTTGGTTGCGCAGGGAAAGACAGCCGGTAGCCAGAACAGTATGTTCTGAACATAAAAATTATCTTTGTTGTTTGTGGGGACAAGTTGGTAGGTTGTTCTATTTTGTTTGTATGTAGCTCTGATGCGTGTTTCTTCTGCTGTTGTGCCAGCAAGTGTCTGCCAGGGATCATCTACTCGCCAGTGGATCAGGAACCACCAATGTTTCAAGTTCTGAAACTCTGGCAACTGCAGTTGTCGATCCGATTAAATTAAGGCGACAGGTCGATTCGTCCTCCCTCTGGTGACTGAAATACAGTGCAATGGTTACTTGTGTTTTGAGATTTTTTTTTTTTTTTTTTTGGCTTACTGTGTGATGTGTTAATCCTGACCATCTGAGAGTTGGTCTGCCGCTGTTGCTCCCGCAGGTATTTCGACGCAGAAGAAAGGAGCGGAGGGTTCAGGAGCTGCTTCAGATGGATAAGAAGGTTGAACTTGAGATGCGAAATGCAGCAATAAATAGCTCATTGAACTTCAATAATAAAGTTAGAGGCAGCTACAACATATGGAAGCAGGAGTTCCGCTTTATTAATACAGATTCAACACTAAGGCTCATGAAAGATCAGATAATAATGGCCAAGCTATATGCCACTATTGCACTCTCCCAGAAGGAACCAGACATGTATGCCTTGCTCATGAAGTGCATAAAAGAAAGCCAAACGGTTATCGGGGATGCACTTATTGACAGTGAACTCGATTCTAGGTACTTTGTTTCCCTTCTGAAGATTAATTGGCTTGGCTCTTTCACACTTTGGTATTAATTAAAAAGTAAGTTGCTTATGATCCCTTATTTCTGCAGTGCCTTAGAGAGAGCAAAAGCAATGGGGCATGTGCTATCTTCGGCTAGAGATGTTCTGTACAACTCGGGTGAAGTGTCAAGAAAAATGCGTGTTACATTGCAGTCAACGGAACTTAATATCGATGCAGTGAAGAAACAGAACTCATTTCTGGTTCAGCATGCTGCAAAGACAGTACCCATGCCCTTACACTGCCTACATATGCAGCTGACAACTGATTATTATTTTCGTGATGATGCGACCAAGGAACATTTTCTTGCTGCGGCTTTGAAGGCAGAACAAGATAAAGAAAAGCTTGAGGATCGGTCACTCTACCACTATGCTATATTTTCTGATAATGTGCTTGCAGCCTCAGTAGTTGTCAGATCAACTGTGACAAACGCCAATGAACCAGAGAAGCATGTGTTCCACATTGTCACTGATAGACTTAATTTTGCAGCTATGAAGATGTGGTTCATTACTCATCCTCCTCAACAGGCAACTGTCCATGTGGAGAACATAGACAATTTCAAATGGCTCAATTCTTCATACTGTTCTGTTCTTCGGCAACTGGAGTCAGCTCGCCTCAAAGAATATTACTTCAAAGCACACGATCCGTCATCACTCTCTGATGGAAATGAGAATCTGAAATACAGGAACCCCAAGTATCTGTCAATGCTCAACCCGTTCTACATGCCAGAAATTCACCCGAAGCTTGAGAAGATACTGTTTCTTGATGATGATGTTGTTGTACAGAAGGATTTAACACCCCTTTGGGATGTTGATCTTAAAGGGATGGTAAATGGCGCAGTGGAAACCTGCAAAGAGAGTTTCCATCGCTTTGACACTTATCTCAACTTCTCACACCCAAAGATCTCTGAGAACTTCGATCCGCATGCTTGTGGGTGGGCTTTCGGAATGAACATGTTTGACCTGAAGCAGTGGAAGAAGCGAAATATCACTGGAATATACCATTATTGGCAAGATTTGGTAAGTAGTGGAATAAGAAATATACTGCTGATTGCATTGTATTATTGCATTTTGCCCATCATTTAGTGAACCTGTAATGAATTTTGTTGTTTCACTTACTAAGAGAAGACCTATTGCAGAATGAGGATCGTAAGCTGTGGAAGCTGGGTACATTGCCTCCAGGATTAATTACTTTCTACAACCTGACATACCCGTTGAATCATACTTGGCATGTCTTGGGCCTGGGCTATGATCCAGCTGTTGATATTGCTGAGATCGATAATGCTGCAGTAGTTCATTACAATGGGAATTATAAGCCTTGGCTTGACCTTGCCATTTCCAAGTACAAGCCATACTGGTCCAAGTATGTAGATATTGACAACTTGTATGTTCAGCATTGTTATGAGGGCAAACAATGACATGTAAATATTCATCCAGTTTTGTTTTTCATTTCAGAGCATAAGTTATTCCTTAGGAGGATGTTAGGCAGACTAGTGGTGTGTTTAGCATAGTTAAGTCTTCTTAGTCTTTGTTATTATGCTTCGTAGTTATCTAGGTATTCTTATATGAACTGGTGCATGAGGTGATTTATACCTGACAACAAAGTAGGTATTCTTTTGTTTACTTTAGAATTTGCTGTACCTTGAATAAATTGGCAACAAGATAAAGAAGTTCAACGTCCTGTGGTATGAACACTGTTTAATGGAGTACCGAATACTGGTGTTTAAGAATGTTGAAAGAAATGATATTAAAACGAAGTTTCAATCTCAGAACTGTGCCAAAAGCCTAGAACAAAAGGGCACTGTTGCTAATGACATAGTACCTCTGTATAGTGTGCTATCATTTCTCTTTCGTGCAAGATTGGCTTCTGGCCATGTTTTCGCTTTTTTATTTCAATTGTATGACACCATTGTAACAGCTATCTCAAAACGTAACTGATACATGCATGCCCTGAAATTGAAGACGAGAAATCCAGGATGGCTCCTAAAAGAGATATTGCCACAAAATTCTAATTAATTGTTCAGCTTAAATTTAAAAAACCAAATACTAGATCAAATTTTCACCAGACCGCTCGAACTGGAACCCCTTTAATTTGTTGGTGGCCCTGATAGTCGCAACTAATCGGATGACAACCTTGACTGCAATTTGTACAAGCAGTGCCTTTCCACATGGATATGGATACGGAAGAGGTAGATAAAACCAAAGCTCAAGCGTAATGTACAGTTGCGAATGAATGCTTCTGGTTCAAAGTCCTGATTCTTCGGTACTTACAACAAAGTGCCTTAGACGATCCACAATAAACCTAGGAATATCTACTTCATCTATCTAAATGAACTCTGTGAGAACCAAAGAGTAAAAATAAAAAATTATCAGCTGATACGGCCATGCTCACTGGAATACCGATAGTTCAGAACAAAATTTCGGCACATTCTTCTGTACATCATATCCTCACGCGGGAATTTTACATACTGGACAGCTAAATCATAAAGGCTCACTAGCCGTGCATAGTCACTAATGACAGTTAACGACGATTATGATTGTGGTTTCTTGGCAAACCGCTGCAAGGCTTTTGGGAGTTCAACCTCTTCGCCTATCCGCTGCTTCTTGTCAGGTTGTCCATCGATCTTATCGGATTGCTCCAGGAAGGGCCTCTTGGCTTTGAAAACATCTTCCTCTTTCTTCTTAGCCTGCTTGCTTGGTTTGCTCCTACCCTTGGTCTTCTTCTTGCGCTCAATGTTCTTGGCGGCCTCAATGGCATCTTCCATTTCTTCCCCAATCTCCTTCTTGGTCTTCTTCTCTTTCTTTGGAGCTCTCACAGTGGCTATTATGTTTGGGTTGAGCATGATAGTCTCCGGCGGGAGTTTATCAAGGAGAGCATGCACCTCCTTCTCACGTTTCTGCTTGGTAGTTTCCATGGGGTTGTCAACAAAGGTATCAAAGTTCGGCTCACCGGATCCTGGAACAAGGATGGAAGAAAAGCCCATCGTGTGCCCAATCCCCAGAATATCTTCGTAGGGGCGGAACAAAACCTTCCCAACCTGATAGCCCTTCATTATTTTGTGCTTCATGTAAAGCTTATAATCATGTCCACCAAAATCTCTGTATATCTCTACCTGAGATCCGTTGCTGCAGGCTAACAGCCCCTTCTGGCTAAAATCCAAGGACTGAGCATGCACTGGGTAAGAACACACAACCTCATACTTCCTTAGGTCCCAGATCTTTATCTTCTTGTCAACACCTGCTGTTGCCATAAGATTGCCACCCCTATCAAATGCAACAGCAGTCACCGAGCCAAGATCAGTCAGAGCAATGATGAACAATTCAGACAAGCAATGATGAACAATTCAGACAAGCAATCCAGATCAGTCAGAGCTCAGAACTCAAATGGCAATTTTCAGTTGCTCCTACCTCACATAATTGAGATTCAGATTATGTACAAGAAGTTCAATGAGCTACCAGAAATAGGCTTGTTGTTCACAAAAATGAATGTTGCAAGAAATAATATGGCTTCAGGATATTTCTATTAGGAACACACAGCAACCATTTGGAAATAATTTTATGAACTGGTTGATCAACAGATTTCACAACAATTTGGTATATGTTCTCATTTAAGACCCTGAACAGTGATTTATGGGAATTTTAACATTCCTTTATTTCATATTTTTTTCAAGCCAACAGTTAATACATGTTCAATATTTCATGAGCAATGATGACATAGTAAACAGTTCAAGGAAAGTAAAAGAAGAATTACTTTTTTTGAGCGACTGCATACAAGTGCTCATTGTGCAAGAATGTCACATCACGAACAGTTTCCCTCACCTAAAGAAATTAAAACCAAATCAGATAAAACGTATTATCCATGAAGCACAACAAAAATGGGTGATGCTGGCATAAACAAGGGTATGTGAAGTAAATCCTGTATAGAGTGAAATGCTTCAATAGTAAAATAACTTACCTGAAATTCCTTGATAAGATCCATATGCAACATATCCATCATTGCAAGGTGGCCTTTTCGTCCGCCTGCTAGCATGTAGCGGCCATTTGATGTGTATCCTATATTATAAGGACCAAGTACTGCACAATACAAGGGTCAGTCAGACCCCATGGTAGCCAGTAATCGTATATTCAGAAAAAAATAATAGTAAGGTAGGTTAAAAAATTTTAATACGAAGATTTTGGGATCAATCAAAACTGGCACTGGACATGCATGTGGGATTCAGTACAGTGTCATGTATAAAATTTTAAATATCAGCAAAAACGGCGAGTTCTGAGATATTGATTACTCTAAAGAATCATATAGAATCAACAAGGTTGTTATATCAAACAGTTAACGGCTAGTTTAGGTGAGCAACAGACAAGTTATGTTGACAGAATTTCTTAGAACACTAACATTGACTAGAAGATTTACCAGGTAAGATCATATCAAATGGTTTTCTTGTACTCAAAAGATCCACCTCCGTCAATATATTCTCTTGTGAAAATCTGTATGTCTTCTCCAAATGATCAGGCTCTAAAATACCTCCATCATTAGGCGTAAGCCACTGCAAAACGGAGTAACAGAAATCAGACAAGGAAAAATCTTTGAACTCAACAACAGCTTTTTTTTTTTCCTCAAATGGGCAGGAGAGATGCGTGTTATTTGATTAAAGAAGAAAATTAACAACAGCTAACTAGAGAGTATAACTATAAAGAACAAAGGTCATGAGCAAAGTGAATCAAACTAAGAAATCTAAAATATCAACATATTTAAATTGTGCAAGAGAGCCCCTCTACTGTCTTAAAAAAGGTAGTCATGCCATTTCACAAATTGCTACTTCCTTTTATCATGGATACAAGTCCATCTAGGTTTATCTTTAAGAGTTTAGGTTAAACTTTTGTTTTTATCATCTTCAATATCTACTCCCTCCATTCCAAATTATAAGACGTTTTGGCATTTCTAGATACATAGCTTCTGCTATGCAATTAGATATACACTATGTCTAAATACATAGTAAAACAAATGTATCCAGATTCTAGAAAAGCCAAATCGTCTTATAATTTGGAACAGATGGAGTAAAATATCTATATAGATTGATAGGACTAGATTGGCACTACTAGCTGTATTAGGAATACTAGTTTCATAACATATATCTCTATTTAAGATAGTATCCTTTCATAGGTATGCTAGTCAAAGTGTTAAATTAGAGACTGCGTCGATGTCCAAGGGAGCTGATATAAGATAACAAAGCTCTACTCCAGAGCAAGTCTTTTCAGCTCAGCAATAGTACTTTTAGAAAGCCAATATGTACAAAAAAAAGCTACATACAGATCTTCCTTGGCAGTAATGTTTCAGGCTTTTCAGCAACTTATATAATGCTTAAAATGGTAACACTGTATGTGCGAATACTCACTTGGTCAGTTCATCCAAACTAAATTCCCTTGAAGTCAAAACAGCTAAACATCAATTGTGGGGTGCGATAGCACACATAAACAATAGCCCAGGTTCTAAATATCAGATTGTATTGTTTCACACGCATAAGGCATAATATTCACCTAAGATTTCTAGTAAGACAGACACCAATTGCATATTTTGCAATCCAAATCCACAATAATGCAATGCAATGAAAAGAGAGGTGACCTTTTCCGGCTTTGCTGCCGCTTTTGCAGATTGGCCATATAGCTTCTCTTTTACACTGAGCTGCCCTTTCAACTTCTTGTCCCGCAGCGCCTACAAAGCCATTCCAAAACCAAGCTAGTCAATGTGCAGTTTCAGGAGAAAATGATAGTAGCATAGCTGGCCAGCACATATATTCATCTTAAAGTAGAATAGAATGATTAACAATTGCAGCTTGTTTGCAAGAGGCACAATAATGGATTACCTTCAAGTCAGCACCCTGCCCCCGCGAATACTTGGCCACCTCCACCTCCGTCTCCATCTCCAGCTCGTGCTGAGCGTCCTCCTACGTTAAGGTTTGGGCGCACGGCTTCTCCCAACAGGAAGGGAAGGGCGTAACTAACTGGTGGTGCTCGTCGCCGGCGAAGGTCCTGAAGGAGGGTGGCGGCGGCTACGGGCCGGGCGCGGCCGCGCGGGTGATGACGGCGCAACGCAATCGAGTGGGGCGGCGGTCGGCGGGCGACGGGCCAACGGCGGAGGCCACAGCACTCAGCAGAGCAGGGCGGCGGGCGGCCGGAGCGGGGGCGTAGCAGGCCAGCAGCTGCGAGCCTGCGAGCGGCGGCGAGAAGGCAATCAAGACGGCGGCGGCGCAACTCGCGACGCTCGGGCGAGACTCCAACTCTAGAAGTAGAATGATTGCTGGGCTATTGGGCCAAAAGACTGGGCTATACTTGGGCCACGAGTAGGGCCATACTTGGGGCCATGGGCCATGACCCTAGTGACCCAAGGCCTAGGCCCGTTTTTCATTCGATAAATAAATAAATAAATAATCAAACAAACAAATAAAACTATAAAGCAGAATCTAAAAGGCCCCGTTGTTTTTTTAAAATATATCTGGAAAAGACCCCTTTTTTGAGATATATTAGATGTAAGGCTATATTGTGAGTTGCCAAAACCACAATCATAAGGTTAGGGCTTTCAAACTCGGATGTCCTCTAGATAAACTTGAATGGGGGCTTTCAAATGCAAGAAGGGGGTGGGGCTTCGTCATCAAAGACGACCAGGGCGCTGTGATGAAAGCTGGAGTAGCAGTTGAGTCTTTTCTTTTCGTTGTTTTTCATACCGAGCTATTTGGTCCGAAGGAAGTAGTAAGGATGGGAATTGCTCATGTAAACTGATGCAATCATGGTGAAGGAGGCAATAGAGGGAGGTGAAATTCGGTTGGTCCTTCTCTAAAGTCTAGTGACTCCTTAAGTTTCATCCCTATAAGGTTTAGTGACTCCTCTAAAGTTTAGTGACCCCATATTTCATTCTATTCATTGAAGATCACTAAAGTAGCTATCCCATGTACACTATAGTCAGTTTTAGCTACCCCTTCATGACTAAAAGTTGCCCCTAAACTGTAGTGGGGTGTTTAGCATTTTAGGTCCTGTTTGGTTCATTTAGTTACCCTTCCTAAAGTTTAGTCACTTTTAGTCCCTTTTAGTATAAAGGATTAAAGACCTTTTAGTCCCATTTAGTAGAGGTGTTTGGTTAGAAAGCTACTAAAGTGGACTAAATAGGTCCTAGCTTAACCAAACACCATCTTAATCACTAAAGTGACTAAAGTTTAATGTTCTTTGTCTTCGTCTTTGTAATAAAGTAGTGCACCCAATTACAAAAATTGGTTGTAGTTATCCAGGTGAATCTGATATCACTTCGGATGAGGTACCTCATGGAGTTGAGCACCTAGTGCCCAACAATTTAGCTGAAGCAAATGAGTACATAAAAGGCCGGAAGTTACTTCAAGAGGTCATTTAGGAAGTTTCTTCGTCGGCCGGTGGGCGGCCGACAGCTTTCATTTAGTAATTAAGTTTCTCCATTCGAGGTCATTTAGGACCTGTCGGTCTCTGGGGGAGCCGACAAGCCTATTTGCCCAATATGGCCCATAAGATGATTTCAAATGAAAAACTTGTCAACTACAAAGTTTCGAAACTTTTTGATACCTACAACTTTCATTTGGGAAGGTTTTCCATTCGAGCTCATTTAGAACCTGTCGGCCAACTTTCTATATGTGCTGTCTCAAGCTACCTCCCACTGTGGTGTCTCAAATAGACAGAGCAAGAAAAGCATGTCTCTGGAACAAAGGTGATCTAAATTACAGAGGAAAGGCTATGGTGGCCTGGGAAGAAGCTTGCAAGCCCAAAGTTGAGGGAGGTCTAGGCATCATAAATATTGAGAGACAAAATGATGCTTTGCTCCTTAAGCACCTAGACAAGTTCTACAACAAAGCAGACATCCCCTGGGTCACTCTTACATGGTCCAAGTTGTATGTGAATGAGAACATTCCAGCCCAAGGAAGATCTCCAGTGGCTCATTTTGGTGGAAAGACCTTCTCAAGCTTTTCCCAAAATTCCAAAACATGGCAATCTGCAATCCTAGTAAAGGAAACACTGCTTTGCTCTAGTCTGACATTTGGATTGACATTCCTCTTAAACAAAAATTCCCTGAACTCTTCTCCTTTAGCAGAAAACCCAAATGCTCCATCAGATTTCTTTTCAACTATCAGATTGATAGAGTTTTCTGTCCAACTCTCTCTACCCAAGTGTAGGGTCGAGATGGACTAGAGGGGGGTGAATAGTCCTTCCTAAAAACTTACGCACCGGCTAACCAAAATAAATGCGGAATTAAAACTATCGGTCTAGCCAAGACTAACCCCCACTAACTACAACTCTAGTAGCACCTTGTAAAAGATCCTAAACAAGAAGCAAGGTGCTAAACTAGCTAGTGCTCACCTAAACAATTCTAGCTTGCAAGGTCACACAAACCTAAGCAACTAGTACTTTAGCGAACCGGGGAGCACCTACACAATTCTAATGAGCAAAAGCACTAAGCCAAACCTAAGCTCACTAGATGCTCAAGGACAAGGCTACACAAGCCGAACCCAAGAGCGCAATTCACTTAACTACACAAGCTAAGCAAGACACTAAAACTACTTCTAGCTACACAAGCAAGAAGGTGCTCAACTAGCTACACAAGCAAACGAGCACAAGAGCCACTACTCAAGCTAAGCAAGAATGTAACAAATGTAAATGCAAGCTTGAGCTAGAGGGGATGCAAACCACCGCAAAGAGTGGACACACGAAGTCGCGGCGGTGGCGAATCACCGGGCGTAGAGACCAACCACCCGCACACAATCACAAGGGAGGTCGAAGCCTCACACACAAGCACAAGGAGGTCGAAGCCTCGGCAATCACAAATCGACACACGATTTTTCCCCGGGTTCACTTGGTCGCCACCAAGCTAGTCCGGTTGTGGCGATACACCGACTTGGTGATGAGAAGGCCGCTCAAGTTGGCTCATCGCCAACAACCCCTCCGGGAGCCCCAACTCCAATCAACACAAGACCGGGATCCTCCAAGCCACGCTCAACTAGAGTAGCCAATTTGCGCTCCGCGGAAGGCTCAAGAACCCCTCACAAATCCTCCTTCGGAGCACCGCACAATCTCCACGCGGTGCTTCAACGAAGTCTCTTGCCGCCAAGCCGTCTAGGAGGTGGCGACCTCCAAGAGTAACAAGCACACCGGCTTGCAACACGATCACCTAGTGCCACTCGATGCAATCTCTCAAAGCAACGCACTAGAATCGCTCACTCACTCGATCGGATGATCACTCTCAAGCACAAGTGAGTAAAGGGCTCTCCAAGCACTCTCCAAGGTGGACACCAAGTCCCCAAGGTGCTCAGCAACCAGCCATGGCCGAGCAACCCTCTATTTATAGCCCCAAGGGCTGAAATAGCCGTTGCCCCCACGCCGGAACAAGTAAGGCGCGCCGGACGCGGCGTCCGCCATCACCGCCGGACGCTCCAAGCCGCGTCCGGCGCTCCTCCGTGCGCCACGTGTTCCGACCGTTTGAGGTCGACCGTTGATGCCCAACGGCTAACTCCCGATCGTGCGAAGAAAACCTGCGCAACACGCGCCGGACGCGTCCGGCGGACGCGTCCGGCGCCCTCGCCCGCCACCGCGAGCCGACCGTTGAACTTTGAACGCGCCACCCGCCACCGAACGCCGGACGCCGCACGCAAACCGCCGAGTCCGACGCCCGAGTCTGCCGTGCGTCCGGCGACCCAACCGTGCGAGACCGAGCCCGACCAGAAAGTTTCTGGTCGGCGTCCGGGGACCGCCGGACGCGTCCGGCCCGCCTGGCCGCGCGTCCGGCGCCTTGTGAATCCATGATTCACAGCCCGTCGAAAACGCGATCTTCTCCACCATGCTATCCAACAAGTATACCAACTTGATCACCATGGATAGTATGTTTCCAACAACAATTTGCATCCGGCGCAATTGAAAATATGCCTCCAATTTTCCCGAAAGCGCGAATCCCGCCTCGCAAGCTCGGCGGGAGGGAGAGAGGACCCAAACCCAACTCTACCCTACAAACCAAAGCGCGATCAACGCCACCTTTGTAAATGTGCCAACACCACCAAGTGTACATCACAATGTGCATGTGTGTTAGCATTTTCACAATCATTTTCAAAGGATTTTCTCTTGATCTCACAACGCCACTCGATCCTAGCATGTCGCAATGTTAGATCACTCAAGTGGCACTAGATGACCGAGATGCAAACAAGTTTGCCCCTCTTGATAGTACGGCTATCAATCCTAAATCCGGTCATCAACTTCTCTACACACCTCATGACCGGTGAAATGAAATGCCCTATAGCATACCTTTGCCTTGCGCATTTCCACTTCCACCGTCTTCCACCGGAGTACCAATGCAACACATGCACCGACACGATCTCAAGATGATATGATCCACTTCATATCGTCATGCAACCTCTCGGTTCATCGATCTTGATCTCACTTGCTCTTCACCGCCTCATGGTCCATCGGAACCAAGTCTTGCCCGAGCTTCACCATCTCATGGTCCGTCGCTCCACTGCCTCGACTTGTCCTTCACACACCCTCCGGTCTCGAGCCAAGCTTCATCTCGATCTTCACCGTTGGTCACATGACTCCATGTCATGTCACATATTCAATGAAGCTCCTTCATCTCACATTCACCTGTGGACTAAATCCCTGTGTATTCTCATGATCACACAATTAGTCCACCTAAGTTGTCACTCAATTATCAAAACCAAACAAGGGACCTTTCACCAAGCTTACAGTCAGCTACAGGAACTGCAGGTGCTTTTAGATAACAGAGATTGGGACACAACAGTTGATGATCAGTGGACATACAGTTGGGGATCCAACAACTTCAGCAGTAGAAAAGCATATAAAGCCATGAGCACTCCAACAGCTTGCCCACCTTTATTTAAATGGTTTTGGGGTTCAAGCAATTTAGGAAATTAGAAATTTTTCTTTGCCAGACTGAACACAAGAAACATCCTTAAAAGAAAAGAGATGCATCTGCCAGATTATTCATGTGTTTTGTGCAGCTCCAATACTGAAGAAACTTGCTTCCATCTTTTCTTCGAATGCAACTTCAGCAAAGAATGTTGGGATTCCATCTCAGTTAAATGGAACTTTAGTTTGAATCCAGTGGATATGATCCTCAAAGCAAGGGAGGACTTTAACAACATCATCTTCAGAGAAGTGTTAATATGTGCTTGCTGGTGTATCTGGTGCATGAGAAATAAGATAATTTTCGATAATGGCAGGAAATCAGTCCAACTCTGGAGAAGTCATCTCTTGGATGAACTAGGTTTAGTCTCTTTGAAGGCAAAACCCACCAAGAGTGCCCTTTTAAATGTTTGGAGAGATAGCTTTAGTTAGTCTTTGCTGTTTTTAAATTTAGGCCTGAGGCCTTTGTAAAAAACCCCTTGTACCCATTCTTTTATTTAATTGAAAAGAAAAAAAAGTAGGCCGGGGACTCCCCGACCGATTCGGTCAAAAAGAACCTGTCGGCCTCTAGAGGGCCGATAGGCCTATTTACCCAATATGGCCCACAAGATGATTTTAAGTGAAGAACATGTCAACTATAAAATTTTGAAACTTTTCGAGACCTACAACTTTCATTTAGGAAGTTTATCCATTTGAGCCCGCCACGTCATCCAAACTCCTCCGATCTCCCATCTTTTTTGGTTCTGTTCGCGGGAAACTGCAGGCACAAGGTGTGGAAAAGAATCGTCCAGCACACCAACTGTCCGAATCGCGAGCGTGGTACGCTGTCCAAGAATAGCGAGCGGAGCGGAAGGAATGGAGAGCTAGCCAATTTGGAGAGTTGCATGGAGAGTCTGTTGGAGGCTGTTTTTCTCTAATAATAGCTAAATTTAGCTTTACAAAATCATTTGAATAATCTCCTGGAGATGCTCTGCTTTTCTTCTCCCTTTGCTTTTCTGAATTCTGTTCAAAGAGACCCTCGGTGGGGATGGGACCCTTGCTATTCCTGTCCGTGCTTTCTGAATTCTGATGCTGCAATCTGCAACCACCACACTAGAATTCCTTCATTCTATACAACCGTGATCAATCAGAGATGTAGCAGTAAATAAACCGTCAAAAACATACTCATTACTGTTTCCTATAGACAGGCGAGCACAGAGCAGGATTTTGTATTACAGGCGACAAAAACATCGCCACCGTAAACTAACCATAACATCGTTTGCTACCGTTGCCCACCCACCACATGACACATTCTTCTTTATTATTACGTCTTTCCAGAAAAGATGAGTGTACACCAAAAGTTCCAGGATATGTAACCACCGCCACTGATCATCAGAATAAGTACCACACGACACGCACATCCCTGTTTATTCAATTATATAGGCGTAACAGCCATTCTCAACATCACACGCTCCATGTTGTGTTGCAACCATGGGCACCAGCACCTGCTTTCTCCCTTGTCAATCTTACATGTTCGGCTTCAGGTTCAGCCTAGAAGCCAGCTTCTGGCCAAGAGACGCATCACACTGCAGCACACAGGTTATTGGTTTCAGTACCAAGATAAAACATGCCAATGTCCACAGCTGTTGTACATGGTTAACAAGCTCAAGTGGCCACTGAGCATTTTTTACCAAAAACAAACAAAAATGAATGAATACCTGAGACCAGTAGGAGAGCCAAATGGTATGGTGTTCATGGGTAACACGAGGGTCTGACAGTGCGTCAACCCATCTCTGGATGAACCGGTCTTGCCTGTCATCAGATAACAAAACAATTGAATTAGGCAAACAGCAGCTTAAAGTCTTTCTATACCTCTAAACCAACCATCCTGAAGTGCGGGGGCAAACCTGGCCGGGTCAAAGGATCTAAATCTCTCGCCAGCCTGCTTGAAGTTGTTCTCCTTGTGGATAATGCACTGCAGATTTCAATAGCACAAGCCAGGTTCTCAGGATCAAGAAAAATTCAAACAATGATTCACCTTCGCCATTATATAGTACAACGATGTAGCCACAAGCCCACCATAGTATAATGTTTTGTAACATAAAGGCATTGTTAGAATTTAAACATACTACAATACACACCTTCTCGCGGCAGCCTGTTAGCACACGGGTAGGAATAGGGACCTTCTCAGCATGACGGACAGGATCAAACCTTGAAGGGAAGTAGTTCACCTAAAGAAGCAGAGAAAATAGATATAAGCGCTAGGGAACTCCTAAAGAAGCAGAGAAAATAGATATAAGCGCTAGGGAACTCCCACATGTTACTTGTGTCAATAGGTAAGATGCATCCTAACACACTTGCACACAAAAGGAGAAAAGAACAGTACCTCTTCATCCCTGTGCATGAAGTTCATGAACCCTTCATGGTGGTTGTTGTGGTGGGCACATTTTGGTGCATTCACGGGAAGCATCAGATAGTTTGGACCAAGGCGGTGCCTCTGGGTATCAGCATAGGAGAAGATTCTTGTCTGGAGCAGCTTATCATCAGAATAGTGGATTCCAGGGACAATAATCGCTGGGCAGAAAGCAATTTGTTCATTCTCTGCAAAGAAGTTATCAATGTTCTTGTTCAGGACCATCCGTCCAACAGGTTGCAGTGGGATGATATCCTCAGGCCAGGTCTTGGTCACATCAAGCGGGTCGAAGTCAAACTTATCCTCATGGTCCGGATCAATAGTCTGGATGTAGAGCTTCCATTCAGGGAAATTCCCAGCTGCAATGGAATCATAGAGATCCTTTGTTGCATGGCTGTGGCAAGTACCTCCAACAGTCACAGCTTCATCATCAAGCAAGCATTTCACGCCACAAGTAGGTTTCCAGTGGAACTTCACAAGGTGAGGCTTTCCATCCCTGTTGATCAAGGTGTAGGTATTGACACCAAAGCCCTCCATGTGCCTGTAGTTGAGTGGGATGCCAACATCATCAAAGAGGAAGCTGAACATGTGTAGGCTCTCCGGGTGGTGAGAGAAGAAATCCACTATTCTCCAGTTCTCCTGCAAATTGGTCTTTGGGTTTGGCTTGAAAGCATGGACCATGTCAGGGAATTTCATCCCATCTCGGATGAAAAACACAGGCATGTTGTTACCCACAAGGTCAAAGTTACCCTGAAAAAGGCATGAAGAAAATCATAAGACACTATCCCTTTGGATATAAAAAGGTCAATGTTAAGTGTGAGAAAAAGGGGGGACAAATCATAACTACAAGGCATCAACAACTGTAAGAAAGTAAAACAGTGAAAACAATCTGTAGGTGGAACTGGACAGAGATGGATTCATTTACAAAATATCTTTGATTATTCTCTTTCTGCTGAGACTCTGATTATCCATGTACAAATTATGGAGCATTGGATTGGAGCCAGTGTGTTATTCTATTCAAGGAAATGACACTTATATCTGTGTCACAAATAGGTACTCAAAATTTGATTTCGTAAAAGTTCACATTAGAAGGTAAAAGAACTGTCCTATAAACATAAGAATGTGGAAGCTTTCAACTATGGGAAAAAAAAGGAAAGATACGTAAATTTCAATGAGTAATAACCTAGAATTATCAGTTCATCTGAATAACAGCTCATGCCAATACATCATCTACAGGGCTGAAGTACACCTTAAGTTACTAGAAATTAAAGCAATAGTTGAAATCAGCTGAGTGTTTCATATTATATTCTTTGACTCGATGAATGCATACATCATACATTGAGTCATTGACAGAAAAAAAAACTTGCCAAGATGTGTCATATAACTCTCAACAGTTCTAAAAAGAATGTTTCTTTTTATGACATAACAAAAAAAAAAAAAGACAGTTAAGATGTATATCAATTTCCCCAAGGAGACAAGAGTTAAAATTTATCCTCAGTACCTCTCTGGTGTAGAATTTGACGGCAAAACCACGTGGATCCCTCAAGGTCTCAGGGCTTCCACGCTCATGCACAACTGTAGAGAACCGGACAATAACAGGTGTCTGGACCCCAGGAGCCCGGAGGAAATCAGCACATGTAAGGTGAGAGATATCATGAGTGACCTCAAAGAAACCCTTGGCACTGGCTCCCCGTGCATGCACAACACGTTCAGGGATACGTTCCCTGTCGAACTGAGCAAGCTTTTCAATTAGATGATAATCCTCAAGGAGGATGGGTCCTGCCAAAGAAGAACAGATTGTGTCAAACCATAAATCAGCAATTGTTAGCTAATAACACCAAAACAGAAAGTGAAGCAGGTAGACAATAAAACAAACCCCTAAAACAAAAGGCTTATCATTTTTCTGACATCACTGATAGAAACATATTGGTTACAGATAGGTGTACGTGTCCTGTTCCTGCAATTGATGGACACCTTTTGCGACAATGACATTTAGCAGAACCAAAGTGGACTTGCAATCACTTTCAAAGTTTTGCCATACATGCTGAGCAGAGAAAATCCAAAGGTTTATGCTTTCTGGTAGTGATTCAGCACTAGCTCAGGTAAATATACCGCACCAGTAAAAATCAACTGTGATTACCCTTTCTTGACTTTACTACCCTGCAACTGCCCCTCACCTAAGATTTATCACTATGACTCCATGATGCGTTTCGTAATGGAAAGGTACTCGCTTTCCCTTAAGCAACTAAATGGTATGACAGCGACTGACAAAAATATCAGGACAAAAGTTTCACCTTACAGCTGATCCAAGGAATAAGACCTTTGGGCAGCACACTAAGCAAGTCTCAAATTCATCGTCAAAATTATATTTCACACGAATCAATCCGTAATATAAAGAGCAACAAAATTGTTCACTGGAAATCAACCGAAATCACATCAAGCCGCAAGCTTTGAATGAATTGGAGGTCAGATCGTCAGGCCAACTGCTACAGCAAAGCTTCCACAGCGCAATACTGGTGCAGTGATCACAGCAGCTAGCAACCAAAGGACTAGTTCCCCATAACAAGGCTAGCACAGATCTCATACCGAACTGAATCCCACACAAATCAAGAAGGATCGTGTGATAAGGGAAAAGGGAAGGACTAATGGAGGCAGCAGAGCAGAGGCTGACCTCGCTGTCCGACGGTGAGGGCGGAGTTGTTGTTCCATACAGGGGCGCCGGAGTTGGTGGTCCAGAAGCTGGAGTTGCTCCCGCTGGACGGGCGGTGCTGCAAGAAGGAAGAATCCCCAAGTCAGATGAGCGAGTGAGCGCATCAATCAAATCAACAGCGGAAGGAAACAAGATACGAAATTGATCTGAAGATCTTGTACATAGGGCTAAATCGATGGAGAAAGAACTCGAAATCGAAAAACAAAACAGCACCTTGTACGGATCCATGGCTGCCGGCGGGATCACGTCGAGCAGGCGGAAGGGATTGGGGAGCAGGCAAGAAGGAGAAGGCGAGAAGGGGAAGAAATCGACGTCGGTTGGATTGGTGATAAGGACGAGGAGAAGTAGGAAGCCGCTTTTTCTAAGCAATCAATTAATGGAGGGAGGATGGGCACGACGGTGTGGTGGCTTCGTGCTCTCGTAGCCACGTCGACTTCTTGTTTTCTTGTTTCAGCCTGTCGGCGAGGGTGGCCCACTTGCAGTTACACAGATGAACGGAACAGAGAAAACAAACCCACTTTGTGGAGTTGTAAAAAAAAAAAAAAAAAACCCCCACTTTGTGTACGTGATTACCTCCTGTCTGTAGCCAAATAGCAAACAGATGCATAGATTATGATAGTGATGATGAGAGGAGATTTTTTTTTTTCATTTACACGGGAGCTAGAAACTAAAAAAACTAGCTCCTTGCTACTCTGTCTATTTAATCCCAACCATAACCATTTTCACTTGCTTCCTAAGAAAATCACTGTCATATAATCAGGGAGCTAGAGCTGAGAGTCTAGTACAGTATTTGGTAGGGCTCTTTCTCCTCCTGATTCTCTATGAGAAGTAGTATAAAATAACGAGATAGAGATGCTGTTGTCACAAAAAAAAACCGAGATAGAGATGCTGTGTGCATTGTCCATGCTGTTGCTGTATGCACTATTCTACTTCTCGATTATACAACCTTATCCCATCCGTGATGTACGGAATATGTATATAATATATAGCCTCCACATCAGATCAAATAAAATTATCAAATTTATCAGTACCATAACCTCCATAGGACGTTATTTTATTTTATTTTTCTTTGAAGTAATCTTTATGAGCAGGGGTGCACTACAAAATTCAACATCCCGCCTTTTTATGGGCAACTTGGTGGTACACAAAAGATTTACACTATACTTAAGCTCTTCCTTGATCGATCACTAATTATTTATCAAGTACGGAGTATGGCTTAGTCCACTGTGAGGACCTTCCCCACGGTATTTTGCCGTCAACAAAATGTGACGAAAAGTTATTGCCATATATCTGAATCAACACATCAGCAACATGTGTGTAAACATCCACAAAATGTTATTGGCGTGTTCCATTGTCTAAATTCCAACTTATTTCGGCTTATTCTTTCTCATAGAATACTACTGAAATCAGCTGGCGTTTTAGCCAACTGAACAGTGCCATCGGAGAATTTGCAAGGGTAAATCTGGAGAGAAGACCAAAATAACCCAAACACCAATTCAAACTCTGTTTGAATGTTAATAACAACTAGAGTATTATTAATAGAATAAAAAATTTGAACTTTTCAAAACTTCAGAAATTTTGAAAAAAAAAATTATAAACTATAAAAAAAATACACAACGTGGAACATAAGAAATGAAGTCAAATACGTATGGAAAATGTATTTCTAGAATTTTTCAACTTTAACGTATCCATAAATATATTTTTGATAGACAATGGTCAATGGCAGCTCAAAGAGTAAAAAATGGAAAACAAAAGATTTTTCTTCACCAGAGACAAGTGTACAGAGGGGGCAATAAAACAGAATCAGGTAAACACACATATATAGTGCAAAGAGTATTTGCACAGCACAACACTGATTTCACTAGTTCGCAGTCGTTAAAGCAACAAAAGATGCTGATGTAATAATTGTTGTTGCCGATCCGTTAGCAACACACAAATAAAGATACAGAATAAAAAAAAACGTCATCGTTGGAGATGGCTGTGTACATTCCTTGTACTTTTATCGAACTGGCGACGAGGACGAATCCATCATCAGGGCGTACAGTCTATGAAGGGGTCTTCTCTAGAGAGGACACCATCCATCCAAAATAAGAGGGGTAGCTCAGGCATGAAATGAAATAGAGCACATCTAGAGGCTCTGTTCTCAATATTGAGCTGACTGCGATGGTCTTCAAGCCATTCTAGAGTGCAAGATCTATCGAGACAGAAATTCATGACCTCGAGGATCCTGGCTCTCTCAACAAAGAACTTTTGCGAAATCGACCTGTGGCTTGGCTCCTCTATATGATTGCAGCACGATGGTCTTGAGGCTGTGGTCAAGACACTCGATAGGAGCAGATGGGTCACAGTGCACTTCCAGACCAGTCTTCCAGCTGGTGTGGTAGAACTGCAAATAGCACCAACATATTATACAATCCAGCAGCGGGTGGTGAATTAAGACTTTAAGATAAGAGTAACTTAAACTTGTTCCAAGGAATCACTTAGGTAGGTGTGAAACAATGTTGGTTAAGAAGATTTGGACCTCTAGCGAACCACTTATGCAAAATTCATAATCCTACAAGGAAGGGAAAAGATTTGCTTAAGATGTTCAAGGACGACTAGCTATATATGGCGTATTTTACTCATGAATATAATGAAATGTGGCAGTAAAAAAAAGAGATTGCAACAGGAAAGGCACGTACCTTGATCTTGAGCTTCTCCAAGCAAGGAAAGCATCTTAAATAGGCTATGACAACCTCCAACTTTGGCAATGCAGGCATCTGCAATGCCAAGATCTTGACAGTGGGGAAGCGCTCCACCAAGCTGACAGGAACCATGCTCTTAAAAATAGTCTTGTCGTTGAGTGCAACAATGGGGAAGCCAGTTGCGAGGTAACCTATCACCTTGAGTTTTGTTGCACCGAGTATCCTTACTGACGCTCCACCGCCTCCAGAAGAAGGCGTTCCAAGCTTGCAGCATCCTCGACGACTAGATCAGTTAGGCCGTTGCTGCTTGGCATGTGCATAAGGGTGACCCCAACAGCCAGGTACCGGAGCCTGGGTAGGGAGAGGTGCAGCCGACGGTGGCCAGAATTTCCATAAACACCAGAGACTCCATGCCGGGGCTACTGGATATGACGCGCTGCAAGAGCTCCTCGGTGACCCTCCAGTTCTTTCAAAAAAAAAAGAGCTCCTCGGTGACGTCGACGAAATAGATGTTGGAACCGTAGAAGGTTCCTGCCCAGACCGTGAACGCCGGCGTGCGGCTGGTGATCGTGGTCACCACGGCGAGAGCGAGATAACTGGAGCAGATGAATAAAACAACGAGAAGAAAAATATTTGTCGCTGCCAACAACACAGCTCTTTGGTCCCTGTATACTTGTATTTATAGACTCGATACAAACCTGAGTTCATACGACTCATACTCCCCCCGCGCCACGAGAACAAAGTGCGCCGCACCGTTGCTCAGCGGTGCTCGCCGTGTGCGCCCTGGACTCCATGACGCGGGCTGACCAAAGACTCTAGGATCTGATTGTGATCTAGCACACCTAAGATCACAATTGTCCTATACACCAACTAATGCATATCTTAACTAACTAGGAATCAAAAGATTACATGATAAACTTGTGCGACAGTTTGACTAACAAATCACCCCTCAAACCTGTTGCACCTGCACCACTCCAAGAGCACTCCTAAGTTCCACAAATCTGACACGCCCCAGCGACTTGGTGAATATGTCAGCAAGCTGCCCTGCAGTACCGACATGTTCAATCTCCACCTTTCCCTCCTCAATGCACTCACGAATGAAATGATACTTCGTATCAATATGTTTGCTTCGATCATGATGCACAGGATTCTTGCTTAGTGCCATCGCGGACATATTATCCATGAGTAACTTCACCGGTGCCTCCTTTGTTCCCATCATGTCTGCAATTAGCCGGCTCAGCCAAACACCCTGGCATGCTGCTGCAGCTGCTGCTACATATTCAGCCTCACAAGAAGAGAGTGCCACAATTTTCTGTTTCTGTGACAACCATGTAACCAAGCTATTGCCGAGGAAGTAAACCACACCAGTAGTGCTTTTCCTGTCCTCAATATCGCCTGCAAAGTCACTATCGCTGAAACCGAGTAGA
Source organism: Themeda triandra (assembly GCA_018135685.1). Taxonomy (NCBI): domain Eukaryota; kingdom Viridiplantae; phylum Streptophyta; class Magnoliopsida; order Poales; family Poaceae; genus Themeda; species Themeda triandra. The sequence continues at coordinate 139,120 of JAENPR010000311.1, forward strand.
ATTGGCTTCAGCTCACCTCCCTTCTCATACTTGCAACCATATCCTGCAGTGCCCTTTAGGTATCTCAGAATATGTTTAACTGCTGCCAAGTGTTCTTTGCCCGGAGCCTCCATAAATCTACTCACCACTCCTACAGCAAATGCAAGATCAGGTCGAGTATTTATAATGTACCGGAGACTCCCTATAATGCTACGGTATGCACTTGGATTCAGTGCATCCCCTTCCCTCTTCTTGCCAAGCTTGAGTCTACACTCCATGGGTGTATCACATGAATTGCAATTCTGCATACCAACTCCTTCCAAGATCTTGAGTGCATATGCACTTTGACATAGAGTTATCTGTCCTTCTTCCCGCTTTACTTCGATGCCTAAGTAATAGCCGAGAAGCCCCAAATCACTCATGCTGAACTTGCTCATCATCTCTCGACTTGAACTTTACGATTTCATCAACACTCGGTCCAGAAATAATCAAGTCATCCACATAAACTCCTACAAGAAGAAAAGAATTTCTGCTGCTCCTCCTATAAACAAGCATTATCCAGCTTGCTCTTCACAAAACCGAGAGACACAAGCTGCTTGTCAAGCTTTGAGTTCCATGCTCGAGGTGCCGCCTAAGACCATATAGTGCCTTTTTCAGCTTCAAGCACCTTGTCACCCTTGCCAATTATAAAACCCGGAGGTTGTTGCACATACACCGCCTCCGTGAGATCACCATTCAAAAATGCGAGACTTAACGTCCATATGATGAACTTCCCATCCACCATGTGCAGCTAGAGCCAACAAAACTCTTACAGTTTCAATTCGGCAACCTGGAGCAAAGACCTCATCGAAATCCACTCCTTGACGTTGAGCATATCCTTTAGCAACCAAACGTGCTTTATACTTGACAATTTTCCCATCTGGATCCTTCTTTACTTTGAAGACCCATTTTAAGCCAATTGCTTTCTGTTTTGGAGGAAGATCACTGACAACCCATGTACTGTTGTCTTCTATCGACTTCATCTCAACCTCCATGGCCCTTCTCCAACACTCTTCTGACATTGCCTCTTCTACTATCTTCGGTTCATCAGCAGCAACAAGGCAGAGCCCACTGTATTCAAGATCTTGTACCTCATCTGTAGTGTCCATCAGATTTGGGATCGATCTGTACCGTAGCTGAGCTCCATCAGAAAAATCATCATCGTGTGACGGAGGTGTGGCCCATCAGATCTGTTGATGTGGTGGCGTGTGTGGAGGTGTTGCTCCCCCAACGGATGGAATTGAGCTCAGGGAGACGCTGGAACCGCAGCCTGCTCGCTTTCCGACAATGCGCCCGCCTGATCATTAGCCTGATCATCGTCCGACAACACGCCATCAGGCTGTATTGCCGGACCAACTACAGGACTGTCGAAGTGCTGAACTGAGAAGGTTTCAGGTGCTGATTGCTGCAGTCTTCTGCATTCCTTCCCATCCCAATTCCAAGCCGTCTGCTCATCAAAGAGAACATCGCGACTCACCATCAACTTGTCTTTAGCCGGATCATACACCCGGTAACCCTTTGTTCCCGGCTCATATCCGAGAAACACTCCTGGCACGGATCTGTCAGAAAGTTTGCTGACGCCCGGTCCTACTTTCTTGACATAGGCAACACAACCGAAGGTTCTCAGGTGCTTGACTCCTGGTTTCTTTCCATGCCATACCTCAAACGGGGTTTTGCCACTGAGACTCTTGGTGGGCGAGCGATTCAGCAGGTACACTGCTACCTTCACCGCCTCTCCCCAAAACCGTGCTGGAACGCGCATGCTTTTAAGCATACATCGTGCCATCTCAACCCGTCCGGTTGCGCCGCTCCACTACTCCGTTTTGCCGCGGAGTATATCTTTGTGGTTGTGTTGTGCCTCGATTCCATGATCCTGACAGAAAACCATGAAAGCACCCGAATTGAATTCACCACCACGGTCCGACTCCGAACGCCTTGAGCTTACGATCTGCTTCCGGTTCAAGTTTCGCAGCCTTGAACTTCTTGAAGTACATCGGGGCTTCATCCTTGGTGGCCAAAAGCTCCAACCACATATAGCGGCTATGGTCATCAACTATGAGCAAAAAATACAGCTTGCCACCCGGTGTGGGCGGGGTGACATGCCCACAGAGATCGATGTGGACCAACTCAAGGGGATCTTACGCTCGGTATGCCGAGGCCTTTGGGAAAGATGCACGGTGCTGTTTCCCAAGGGCACATCCGTCACATACTTGCTCTACTCGCGAATGAGCGGTAATCCCACCACCATCTCTTTTGCTGCTAGATTTCGAAGTGATCTGAAATTCAAATGCCCATACCTTGCGTGCCAAAGCCACGCACCGTCACTCATACTCGTCATCGACATACAGGTTTTGTCGCCTTGACTTTCATGATGTAGAGCCTGTTCTTACGAACTGCTCTAATCAGAACACCACGGTCTTGGACTGCTTGCTGAGGTCGCTCGAACACCTGCATAACACCATGTTCAATCTCTACGCGACATCCTCCTTCTTCCAGTTGACCGAGGCTGACAATATTGCACTTGAGGGAGGGTATATAGTATACATCGAAAGTACACGATGTTCCTTGTTTCGCCTGCTATCGTCACCGCACCGATTCCACGAGATATCAACCTTGGATCCATCGCCAAACCTTACTGCTCCCTTAACTGTCTCATCAAGACTTGCAAGTGCTTCCCTGCATCCTGTCATATGGTTCGTTGCTCCTGTATCTAGAACCCACGATCCATCCTCATAGTCTGACGGTATTACTCTTTGTTGATTCAGAAACACTTGAGGTTCCCCATCTGCTATCCGCATCACGTTACACACCTGGGCAACCATGAGTGCAGGCTGTGTATCTGCGTCAGCATTGGCATGATGGACTGTCTCCATCGCCTCCTTCGTAGCTTTCTTACATTCTCTGGCCCAATGACCAGGTTGCTTGCACTTGTTACAACGACCAGCCGACGAGGTGCCTGGAAATGTACGTTACCACCATCTTTGTTGCACGAATCACGAGCATCACGGTTTCCACCGCCTCCTCCACCTCTTGCTCCGTTTTTGCTTTTCTTAGGAAAATTTCCCTTGCCACCACCTTTACTCCCTGATGACGATTCTGTCATCATCTTTGCCTTGTGCTTCATCGTCCAGTCGTCCTCCGTCATCATGAGATGTCCCTGCTTATTCGTCACTACCTCTTCTGTCAACGCGGATTCGAAACGATCTTGCGGCCGGCCGTCCAACGAGTTCTTCCACGGACAAGGTCTTGAGATCACAGAACATCTCAATCGTAACTGCCACTTGATTGTATCTCGGTGGCACGACTCTGAGGAACTTCTTGACGATCCTAGCATCATTGATGCTTGTCTCACCCAGGCCTTTCAGATCTGTGGCAAGTTTCCCAATTCTGACAGCAAAATCTTCGATCGTCTCTCCAGATTTGAACGAGATCGACTCGAATTCAGCAAGTAGCTTCTGTGCATTCACCTCCTTCACCCTATCTGCACCAAGACGCATTGACTTGATCGCTTCCCACGCCTCCTTAGCTGTCTTCTTGTTCAACAACATGGAGTGAAGCTCCGTAGGCACGCCACGCAGCATGGCGCCCAAAGCTAGCCGATCGTGACGTCGCTCGATCTTGTCGATTCAACGCATCCCACAAGTACATGGCTTCGAGGTTGCATTGCACATGAACGGACCACTCCTGGTAGTTAGATCGAGTTAGCATTGGCCATACCAGATTGCCTACGGCTGTGACCAAGCTCTCTCCTTCGTGTCTACTCCGGAAGGTCCGACATGGCTGTCGATGGTGTTCCCCGACTTCTTCTTCTTCTACTGCGGTGACCAAGGCACCCTTCGATCTCTCCTTCGTCTCCTGTCCACCGAACGCTTCTCCACCGGCGAACTCGGGCTCCGATACCACGTGTTGGAACCGTAGAAGGTTCCTGCCCAGACCGTGAACGCCGGCGTGCGGCTGGTGATCGTGGTCACCACGGCGAGAGCGAGATAACTGGAGCAGATGAATAAAACAACGAGAAGAAAAATATTTGTCGCTGCCAACAACACAGCTCTTTGGTCCCTGTATACTTGTATTTATAGACTCGATACAAACCTGAGTTCATACGACTCATACTCCCCCCGCGCCACGAGAACAAAGTGCGCCGCACCGTTGCTCAGCGGTGCTCGCCGTGTGCGCCCTGGACTCCATGACGCGGGCTGACCAAAGACTCTAGGATCTGATTGTGATCTAGCACACCTAAGATCACAATTGTCCTATACACCAACTAATGCATATCTTAACTAACTAGGAATCAAAAGATTACATGATAAACTTGTGCGACAGTTTGACTAACAATAGAGCGAGAGGTGGTTGAGGCATGGGAAGGCCAGCGTCGTTCCACAGCCGGACGGGAACGAACACCTTCTGAGGTGAAGCACACGGAGGGTGGCGAAGCGGAGCGCGGAGGCGGGCAGCTCAACCGGTCCCGAGTTGAAGTGGAGTAGCAGGTCCTGGAGCTTGTCGAACACCGGCCGGCGGAGCCAATCGTCGTAGATGCTCAAGTTGCTGTAGAGTTGGATGTTGGTGGTGGCGAGGCGGCGGACGGGGCCCGGGTGAGCAGCAAGGATCTGGGAGATGACCCGGATCCGATCTCGTTCGCGGTGCACCAGCCCTCTGAAGCTGTCGTCGAGGTTGAGCGGCGCGGAGCGCCACACGGGAAGCCAGCGGTGGGAGATCACGAAGGTGCGGGCGCCCTCCTCGGGTTTGAGGATGGTGACTATGGCGCCGAGGACGTTGTCTGGGAGGTGGCTGATCAGGTCCGGCCCGTCGTAACTCGGGATCATCTCTTCGTTGCGCTCCGGCTTCCGCTTCCGCTGCCGCTCCTGCTCCGGCTTCGGCTTTCTAGGGAAGAAGAGGATGCGGTCCATGGTGGTACGTACGTGGAGATCAGAAGGGCATATCCAGGAGGATGTCAGCCCCGTCCCGGTTTGGTCCTAGGGTTTATTGGCTCTGCCTGTCCCTCCAATCAACCGCGCGCGTAGCGGCTGCTCTATAGCGGCCTGGCTGGTAGAGATATCATTGTGGCCGACAAGAGTTAAGTTCCTTCCTTCCTGCTGCGGCCGGTCGGGTCGGTAGCTGTGACGCAGGCCGCGCCATGCATGTACAATTGTACATACGCTCCCTGCCCGCGATCTCCGGTTGGTTGCTTCGGGAAGAAACAGCCTGCTGGCTCCTCGATCGAATTCGAATTCGAATCAGCACACAAATAAAGGTGTGTTATGTGGCTTTTGAAAAAGCTGCTGTGGGCTGTGAGCTGTGGAAAAGCAGCTGTGAGAAAGCAGCTGTGGGAAAAGCAGTAGGCCGTTTGGTTAGAGGTGCTATCAAGCTATAGATTGTCTGAGAAATACCTCTTCTTCTGCCTTGTCAGACATACTTGAACCAAACAAAGAAATTTTGATCAATTCATTTGACCATACATCACACAACCAGTCAATCCCTTATTAATCATACATCTATTCCAGAGATTACTCATGCATCCATCACTTAAAGAAAGTTTGACATGAGGATTACAACATTGCAATAAAGGAGATGTCTATTTTTAAACAAGATTGGGAGATGCATGATGCAACATCGCACATTTACTTACACTGGTGGACGAATGGAAATGTCTATTTTTAAACCAGATCAAAGGTTACCCGACGCCCATAACATGAAAATAACAGAAACGGAGATGTCTATTTTTAAACAAGGCCAGGGGATAGTCGCCGGATGGGGATGACTCCGTGGACGAACAGGGCGACATGGGGCGCCCTTGGCTGGAGCTAGCGGCCAGGCTTGGGGTGGTGCTTGTCGATGGGGACGACTCCGTGGACGAGCAGGGCAGCAGGATTCGGAGCAGAACAGGCGGACGGAGATCCGAAGCAGGACGGGCAGACGGGGATGGCGCCGGCGTCAGACGGCCGGTGTCGGGCGGGTCCTGTGGTGGGGCGGCCGGTTGGAGGAAGCCTCTGACGGGGGTGGCGGCGGAGTAACCCTAGGCGGCGACCATGGCAACTCGCGACTCGTGGTGCGGGAGGTATCGAGAGGATACAGAGAGGAATAAAAGAATAGAGCGAACCGTTATTTGTCCTCATAACCAGTGGCAGTGGTGTAGTTTTTTACCCAAAAGCCAGTGAAAGCAGGGGGTAGAGGTGCTTTTGAGTTTATACTGTGGCAAAAGTTGGCTTTTGCCAAAAGCAGCTTCAGCCTTTTAGCCCTTTGGTTGGGCTTTTGGCTTTTGGAGGCAAAAGCCACAGCCAAAAGCCCAACCAAACACACCCTAATACGGAGCGGGAGCGGGACACACACATACTTTCCTCTATAAAATTTGATAGAGTTCCATGTATGTACTAGTTTGCAAACTATTTGAGACTTATGCTCTGTCACAAACACATACTCCTCTACGTGTCTACGTATATACATGAGATAGAGTTGCTAGCTGGATCGAGCCTAGACACAATCACCTGTGTGTATCTCACATAAACACATACTAGTCCACCTAGGTTGTCACTCAATTATCAAAACCAAACAATTAGACCTTCACATCGTTTACTTTTCATCAGGAATAATAGCTAATAGGAGGGGATACAACAGTAACTAAGTAAGATAATTAAGTAAGACGGGAATATGAGAAATAAGTCAGGGCCTTATGGCTGTGATCCATACACTAACACATTCCTGCCATTGCCATATTATGGCTATGGATCAGGTGTAGAAGCAGGCCCTATGCAGCACAACTACTTATCTCCTTATTCCAGCTCCTCAGAGCCATTACACGTGCATCTATTTATTTTAAATAAAAAATAATTTTATATATTTTCTTCACTGTGTGCAAGTAGTTCTTCATCCTATCTATGGGGTGAATATTGTCGTGTGGGTCAAGAAGAAGAACGGGAAGTGGAGGGTATGTGTCAACTACACGAGCCTTAATATGGTGTATCATAACGATCCCTTCATTGCCTAGTTGGAGACTCCTTTTTCCTATCAATCTTTTCACATAACAGCACCCCTTCTCCTCTTTTCCTCCATCTATTTCTTGTTGTGTTTCGATTCTTAGGACTATGCAAATTACGTGACGCCAGCATTTGATCACGACCATTGTCCTCTTGACGTACGATGACCAATGTCACATGTGCTGCTCTGGTGGTGGGCCGGCATACCCGGCATACGTTTACCCTATTCATTTATTTGAGCTTAACAACATTGCTTATATGTTTTTCTCTCATAACAAATCAGCACTAGCCAGTTTAACGGTTGCTAAACCATCGGTCGGACAAATACGCTACTCTACCTCATGGTAGTGTGCTCTCCATCCACTAATTCTCGGATCTCGTCGGCCGAACTCTCTCCTCAAGCTGTTGTCTTCTCGTCACCTGGAGTCTTAGAGATCCGGGCCGCCTGACAACATTAGTGTAAAAGCCGTGCAAGCTTGCCTTCGTGTTAGAGGAGTCCGTGAAGGTGCACCACGGCAACATGTCAGACAGGTCTTCCTCACGATGATGCACATCGACCCCGAGCACACCCTTGTCGAGACGTTCACCCGGGCATCACATACCACCGCCATTGTCCGGGCGGCCAGGGGCCCCTTGTTCTTAGTTAGCTATCGGCCCCTTGTCGGCCACCGCCACCGCCTGCTACATACCCTTGCTGCTGCTTCAGTTGGATGATTCCAGTTTAGTTTAATATCATCGTGCATTCGAGAAAATTATATTTCACCATGTAATAATTTACCCCCTGTAAGAAGAAGGTGGCGTACGTCCGGGCGTCGGCTGCAGCAGCAGCAGCAGAGAGATGTATGTGTGTGTGTGTGTGTTTATACCGGGAATGTTTAGAAGTCAATCTAGCGATTCATCTTTTCACCTGGAAGTGACTTTCGATTGTATTTTGATGTTCACACACCAAACCCCATGTAAATCTTTATAAATAAGGATCGACACATGCGTCGTATACGCTATCTCGGTGTGTATCATGGTTGACGTTCAATTCGTCATATATTTGCTTCAATTCTCACATTGCAACGCAATGGCTTGGATTGTATGCGTGTGAGTATACATATGCGCTGCACATGTGTGACACACACATGCAACACACGCAGATTTGTTACTAAGAAAATGAAGTCGGATAGAGTTGGTTTCCAAGTACATCTTTTTTCTAGGCCGTATCCACCAAGTAGAAGAGGTAGGACAGGGTGGACAGAACAGGCGGCTATGCAATAGGCCTAAACCGGATGCTAGTTTGGTGTTTTTGCTTGAGATCAGGGTACCTGGGTGGTAGAAGGAGTCCGTCAAGGCACACGTACGACGGCAAGAGAGTTTCCTCTCGATGCACCTGGAACCCGCTACAAGCAGAGATCTCGTCGATCGAGAGCTTCACCCTGGCGCAGGCTGCAAGCTCCACGCTGGTGTGCATGCTCTTATATGGTGCTGCATGCCGCCCACGACATACGTTACTACAAGGCATCTCTGAAGTTAAATACACACTAGCTCTCCCCCAGCCGGCGGTGCCCTCCAGTCTCTGTTCCCTTCTTGGATCTCGGTCCATCCGTCGAACTCTCTGGCGGCCGCCGCGCGTCGTCACCACTCACCACAAACCATAGTAGCTAGCAGCCCCTCCTCACCCCACCCCTCGATCAGTGGCGAGATGAGCGTGGCCGGTCCCGTGGTTCCGCCTGCCGACCGGAGGCGGCGTGGGCATGCAGCAGCGCGCGACAAAAGGGGACGATGACCCTGCACTCCCCGGGCAGCGCCTCATGTCGGCGCACGAGGCAGGGCTAGAGCCAATTCAGAGCAGGGCTAAAGCCAATTCAGAGCAGGCCCGGCCGGGCTGCCCGACAAGCCACCTGACGTTCGCGTGCAAGCCGTGCAGGCTCGCATTCACGTGTGGGAGGAGTCGGCGCACCATGCATGGCAACAAGTCCAACGTCTTCCCCACGATGCTCGTCGACCCCGCTACAACTACATCCTCGTCGAGACCTTCACCCTGGCGCAGACCGCCGCCACGGGCAACCAGGGCCCCCCGTGCTTAGCTAGCAGCCCCGTAGTATATATAACTGTAGCAGACACACGCAGATACACACACACATGGAAATGATAAATAATGTTAAATGATAAATGTGTGACACACAAATACAACACACAGTATATGCGTATGAAGTGATAATGTGTCACATGAACACAAAGTACATACATGAAATCATTTACTATTCATCAGCAAAAATAGGCATACAATAGTAAATAATAAGATGAGAATACGAGAAGTATTCAGAACGAAGTCTAAAGCATATAGATATCCAGAGCCTTATGGTGCTATATTGCCATGCTATGGTATGGAATCGAGTGTAGTGTATATATGGAATCCTCCAGACCAACAACAAGCAGGCCCATGCAGCACAACTACTTGTCTCGTTATAACAGCTCATCAGTTCCATTAGGTGCATCTTTTTATTTTAAATAATAGTTTTATATATTTTTTTCCTTGTGCAATTAGTTCTTCCACCTATCTATGGGGAGCGAGTATACTGTCATGTGTTTAGCTTTCACCTTTTTGGAGATTTCTTCCATGTGCAAGTAGTTCTTCTTGGATCGATCTATAGGGAGCGGGTATTGTCATGTGTGTAGCTTTCATTTTTTGGGGTTCCCGATGCAAGGGGATTTGGGTCGATCTCTTATAATACTGCAATGCAATTCACAGAGAGCCATATAAATAATGAGGTTCAAAGCATGAAGATATTGTATAAGTTGGTTCTTTATCGGGGCAAATTTTAGGAAATGTCATAAGTGGAATATGCCTAGCACATTATTAAGAACGAATAGAGTTTGATTAAAACCTTGTGGCTCCTACTCGCATGAGAGTGTTCGGAGCATGGGTGGCGGTGACACACGTTTCTGTACATTTTATAAAGAGGTCCTCTAGCTTTTTGAAATCAACTTGCAATCCAGTATGTCGCCCCCAAATAGTGCGCACGTATGTGGACGTATAAACAAGAAAACCAATTTCTATTTTATGTGTAGGTGCTATGTTGATGATATGGAAGACGACGAATAACACAATCTTCAACAAGGTGATGTCTTCACCAACGATGCTCATTTTCAAGACACTAACGATGATTAAGACCTGGAAGTCTCTACACAAGCAAGAACTGAAAACCACGGATGGTGAGGTCACTAACTTGTTGATGGCGCGTGCACCTTAGTTGGTTGAATGACAAGAGATAGTTCCGACACTATGTTCTGCCAGTGTTTGGATGTAATCAATTTTATCTTCGTTTACTTAGCGTGTTTCTAAACTTTAGTTGAGTTGCGGTTGGTAGTAGTTTCTGATAGTTATGCTTTTAAGTTTAAAACTGGTATCCTCGGTGTCACGATCTTTGGCTTTCATTAAGCTTTTAATAAAACCGGGGAATGCCTTTGATCTAAAAAAACAGTGCACACATTGGAATAATTTCTAAATAAACTCCTTATGTAAATTTATTCGACAAGAAGAGAATGCGAGAACTGTCTCATTTTTTTTTTTTTTGCATAAACCCCTAGACAGTTCGTTGTCCCATAGCTCGACCCAAACGGCAAAACCCGAATCCCCTCCTCATTCCTCTCACTTCTCCCACACGTTGTTGTGGCTCTCCACGCTGCCCACAAGCACATCCCGGCATCGTGACCTCGCCAGTTGGAGAGCGCGACGACGGTGCTCGGCTTTCGGGGAGCGCGGGAGCCCCTTCTTCCTGCCCGCATCTTCTTCTTCCCAGCCTCGGCCTTGTCTCCCATCCGTAGCTCTCTCTTCCTTCTATCTTCTTTTCCTGTTTCTCTCTATTTCATTCCTTCTATCTACTTGTTTTGGGATGATTAGTTCACTTGCCTGCTTATATTATTCAGTTCCTTCAGAAATGGTAAGATCTTTGGCGCAAGAAGAAGGGGCGATCCATATCATCTTGGTGATTTAATGGCTTTAATTTTCATCTAATTAATTACTCACTCCGCGCTAGAACGAGTAAGCTATATATGTTTAGAGTTTAGAATTTCTCCCAGATTACACATATGCTTGAGTTCAAAAGCCTGATTGAATAGGTGAATGGATGTAAATCTCCGCAGATCAATAAATGGTAGCATGATGATTTTTATGTGAATGTTTCAAGTGTTGATATCCGATCCAAGCTAGTGTAATTAGGGTCCCTCAGGGACACTCAATGAACTACCAGATTTATGTTGTCTCAAGTGTGTATCGGCTAGAAGTCCCTAGAATTACAAGAGGCATACTTGTGATATTATTATATATTGGACAGTTTTGGGACACATGCATGGCCACCATCAAGATCTAGAATATTTGTGGAGCAATGCGTCGCACAAAGAGGATACCATCGTGGCTTAGAGGGCAATCAGTTGACCTCGCTAGGGTGAATCGGTAGTAGAAATAAAGTTTAGAGGCTTGTGTGTCGTCATATTTTCTTAATATTATATAATCCATAGAACTCAACGAGCACATATTATATCGAACGTAATATTTCCCACAAACAAAACATGTTTTAGCAGACATAAAGAAAGGTAGGTTCTTTTTTTTTCTTTGTCACTGGTGGTCGAATCTCCAGGCATCGATCGTGGGCCATGAGAAGCTAAGTTGGAGGAGGCAGTGAAATTTGCTGAAAGGACCACGTAGGGCAGAGAAGGGCAACGAACTAGGGCCACCACTGCTAATACAGTTTGCATACATGATATATATCTTTGCCGCCTTTTAGCGATAGGATAGAGAAGAGTTAGAGATAAAGATAGAAATTTGAGATAGAGATATAAATTAAAGATAGAGATTAGAGATAGAGATAGAAAATAAGATAGAGACTAGATATAGATATTAGATATAGAGATAGAGATATCTTATAAAGTATTAACACAAAATATAATTTAATCTTGCACAAACACAAAATAGAGATAGAGATAGAGATAGAGATAGAGATAGAGATAGAGATAGAGATATTGATAGACATAGACGTTGAATAAAGATAGATAGTAGAGATAGAGATAGAGTATATTAACGCAAAATATAATTCTTTGTCGAAACAATTAATCATGCACGAACACACAATAGAGATAGAGATAGAGAGATAGAGATAGAGATAGAGATAGTGATAAAAAATAGAGATAGAGATAGAGCATGTTAACACCAAATATAATTTAAAAGTATGCACATACAAACACAAAATAGAGATACACAAAGATAGAGATAGAGAGAGGGATAGACATAGAGATCGAAACTAAGTAAAGATAGAGAATAGATATAGAGATAGAGTATATTAACACAAAAAATAGATTTTTTTGTCAAAAACACAAAATATATTTTTTTGTCAAAAAAGACAAAATATATTTTAATCATGCATAAACACAAAATAGAGATAGAGATAGAGATAAATATAGCAGATAAAAAACAAAGACATAGATAGAGCATATTAACACAAAATATAATTTAAGCATGCACAAACACAAAATAGAGATACACATAGAGATAGAGATATGGATAAACATAGAGATCGAAATAATAAAGATACATATAGAATATATTAACACAAAATATATTTTTTGATCAAAAACACACAATATATTTTGTCAAAAACACAATATATATTTAATCATGCACAAACATAATATAGAGATAGAGATAGAGATAGAGATTAAAGATAGAGAATAGAGATAGAGATAAAGCATATTAACACAAAATATGATTTAATCATGCACAAACTCGAGAATAGAGATACAGATAGAGATAAAAACATGGATAGGCACATAGATACAAATTAAAGACAGGGGATAGAGATAGATATAGAATATATTAACACAAAATATATGTTTTTTATCAAAAACACAAAATATAATTTAATCATTGCATGAACACAAAATAGAGATAGAGATAGAGATAGAGATAGAGATAGAGATAGAGATAGAGATAGAATTTAAGCTACCATTATGGTTGCATGTTTTGTGTGGTCAGTCTTCTCTCAGCTCCCAATTAAATCAACATTGCTAGTGCGTATCCACTAGGATTGTCAACCCATTGTGTTTTTCTACTGCACAACAAGCAAAAGTGATATAAGAAACTACGGTCATGAACTCACTAGTTCCTTGCTCCTGGATTGTCCTCAACAAAGTCTTAATTGAGTATGCATTAATTTCTCATGAATGAAATAAAGCTAAAACAAAGGGTCCTTGGATATGCATGATCATTACATCGATTACAAGTATCTTCACTAATTTCATGTTTCGCAGGCCTAGCTAGTTTTCAATTGTAGTGTGCACGTCGTCCAAATAGTAAAGTGGTGTTATCAGCCAAAAGCGGTGCAACTGAACCCTTGTTTTTCATACGAAAGCAGGGTAGTAGAGAAGAGTTTTCGGTCTTCCTCAGAAAGCTTAGGGATAGAGTAACGCAACAAGCTACTGCATCATATATATGTGTTATTATGTCACACTTTTTTGTTGCTAGTTTGTGCTCACTGATGGTCACGGAAAGTATTTATATACTATTTATTTCCACACACTAGCTAGAACTAAATAAGCGACTATGCTAGCTTAATAAAAAATGTTTATGTATCTAATAAGTTTGATCTGGAATAACTTACAATATAATCCAATGTTAACCCCATAAATAAGCGACTGCTGCCGATGTTTTTTCTCTCCTTGAATTCATTATGGCGCTGTTTCTTACAAACAATAAGTGCAACGTATAGAGGGCTGACATGTCCATTTGACTGACCTTTGCAACTATGTGCGCACTGAGAGCCGGTGCCCAAACAAGGACTAGGACAGATCAATGCCAATATGCCATCAATTTAGTGTCAAGCCACATGTTGGAACACACAATAATGAAAGTAATTTAGATAATTCATATAGAAATACAATGTATGCAAGTAAGTAAATGAAACAAATTGTGAAGTTAAACTAGCTAGGAATTAAGTAAACACAAGAAATTTAAAGAAAACTCGAGAAGTGAAAGTACATATTTTAGGATGAGGATTGTTTTATAAACGCGAGACATATCGATCGATCTTAGTATGAGCTAGGTTTGGGAATTTTGGCACATGTTGGAACACACAATAATGAAAGTAATTTAGATATTTCATATAGAAATACAATGTATGCAAGTAAGTAAATGAAACAAAATGTGAAGTTAAACTAGCTAGGAATTAAGTAGACACAAGAAATTTAAAGAAAACTCGAGAAGTGAAAGTACATATTTTAGGATGAGGATTGTTTTATAAACGAGACATATCGATCGATCTTAGTATGAGCTGGGTTTGGGAATTTTGGCATTATACATAGCAGGATAGATGCTTAATGTGATGAAACGGAAATATATAGTATGTGAGGTATACACGTTGTTGTCTATCACGCGATCGAAGGAAAACAAATCAACTCAATTATCGATGATTTTGTTGGTATTTGCTATCGCTGAATTGAGATTATATATTATTCATGTCGTTGACTTTAATATGCTTGTCGCGACACTAGACGTCATAACATAGCTATTTCCGTTTCCTATGTCGTTATGGTACGTGTAACCATCATACTCAGAAGCTTCTAAATGCGGCATTTTATACTCAAAAAGTTGAATTTTGTCGACTAGTATGCGAGATGTATGGGTAATTGGAGACTCGTGTACATGTTCGGTGGCCGCCCAACCTAGTGGGAAAACAAGCTAAAGACTAACAAAGTGGTGGTGGTATGGGGTTGGGGGGGGGGGGGGGGTTGCTCAAATCTTATTCTTTTTTCCAATCAAACTTTTAGGGCTCCTTCACATTAGAGTAATGTTCCTCTTTTCCTTCGTCTATTTCTTGCTGTGTTTCGATCGGAAGCGTGACTTCAGTGTTTGACCACTACCAGATTCAACTTGACGACAACTAGCGTCACACGCAACGCAATGCTCTAATGGTGGGGCCTGCCTACGTTACAAGTTTACAGCACGCCATCTCTCTCAGCTCTATCGCTCATCTCTGCAGACTGAAGTTCACTATAAAAAAAACGCTCTCCATCCCCTCCCGGCGGTGTCACTACTACAGATTTTCATATCACAGCCGGTTCGTAACCCTCATCACAACCGGAAAGTGAACCGGCAGTGTGCAAGCGGCAGTGTTGTGGGTGGTGCATCACGGCCGGTTTTTTCACCCCGGGCTGTGATGAGCACACAACACTGCAGTTTCGTAGCGGACACCGGCTGTGTTGTCGAGACCAACACTTTGCCGGCTTGTTCCAACAACCGGCGTGTTACAAGAACGAACTTGCCGGTTCATTTCTAAAACCCATTGTGTTTCGGGACGAACACTTTGCCGGTTCATTCCTAAAACCGATGTGTTTCAGGCGAACACCTTGCCGGCCCATTCAGGAGCCGACAGGTGTTGTTAGGGAAAACTTTCTTGCCGGCTTGAGTGTTAAGCCGACGGTGTTGTCGGGAAGAACACTTGCCGGGTTAGGGCTGGATCCGGCAGTGATTTTATTTTTCCATTCTTTTTTATTTGTAATTATAATAATTATATAATTACAATAATAATATTGGACATTAATTATATAACGAATAATTATGAATAATAAATATAGAACTATCATTATATAAAATTTATTATGCTACTAGTTTCCATCGAACATGCACCTTTGTATATTCGTTACACAAATGTTTTTTCGACAACAATAAAATAAGAAATTATGCATAAGAATCTAGAGAAGGGCGATGTCCTCTTTTGTATAATGATCCTTATACTTCTTTGCGATTTGCAATTGTATATAAGCCACACATTGAAAACACATCCGCCACCATGAATTTTGCCACCTCGACCGAAGTGTCTCTATCTCATAATCTAGCAGCCTTTGATGATTAAATTTCTCACGCTGTTCCAAAAAGAGGCAAGTATAAAAATCAGTACAGTATATATGATTTTTTGCATTAAAAGAAATAAATGAAAAACCGACAGTTATACTCACAAATTCATCGGCATCTTTGTAGGCTGTCCAATATAGCGGTACATCGCCCACATGACATAGAAGCCACACTCATTGTTGGCATACGGCTGTTTGAGGTACGGGATCTTGGTCATTTCAACGACATTGAAATCTGTTTGCGTCCCACCTCTATGCTTCTTCCGCACACTATGCAAAATTAGGAAGAATATTTAAAAGGAATAAATAGAAAAGGCATATTGTGATCATAGGACTATGGTGTTGCTAGGATCGCTTACGCATTCGGCACGTCGACAGGTGGCTGCATATCCTCCGGTGGCTTTTTCTTGGAGTCCCACACCTCGATCTCATTTTTTATAAGATTAACACAAATGAGGGCGTAATGTTCTTGCAATCGAAATCTGTAAGTAACGAATAGTCCGGAAAAAAAATTAGTGTAAACACCCGTGGTCAAGAACACATACTTGAAGTTGTAGTGTAGAAGTATGTGGGTTTTCTTTTTGTCAAAAAACGCTTCAAAAATCGGCACCAATATCTCTACCATGTTATCCACGCCGGAGGAATTACCAAGTTGGCCGAGGGCGGGCTTTTTGATTGACCACGATAGGGTCTAAGAAGCCTATGTGGCCGAGTTAGCGCTGCCTTAAGAAGCAATATTTTGCAACTAGCCTGCATAAAAGATCATGTAAAGTGCACAAAATCAAACAATTTGTGTCTAGAAAGAGCATTCCGTAGCATTTCATGTGTGTAGGGTACTTACATGGTCCACAAGCACAAAATCTGTACATCGAGGCAACGTCTTTGGTACGATTGAACAGGCACTCCCAATCGACGTCGTATTTCACTTCTTCTTTATAAAAGAAAACAGCGGGAGGATTGATAATGACAAGAACGATGCGGTTTCAGTTGACCGTGAATGATACAAGTAATAATCATGCAAGCGCTTAAGCGGGGCGGGCAATCCCTCGTATTCCTCCGGGAGAACCAAATCCATTTTAAGCTCAAACTTCTTTGCCAAAGGTCACGGTCCCCACTTTGAGGCCCAATAGATTTCCTCCACTTCTTCTACGGTCCGTGCAGGGTCTTTTGCAAAGCAATTCATTTATTCTAAGTGCATGGATATGGAAATCGTCCTCGTCGGTCATTTCATTTTTGTACTTGTTCGATCGATGCTTTTTAAATTCGAGGGATTGACTGTCACGGGTCATGGTGCCAAGTTGCTTAAGGAATGTAACATAAGCGTCCTTAGGTACGGTGGGACGGCTTTTGGCTGCATAATGTTTGTAATCCGCCACCGAATGGCCTCTTGTTTTTCTCTTTCGCACTTGGTCAACCTCCTCTCGAGGATCTTTTGCGCTTTGCGACGATGCATTAGTTGTTGCTTTAGGCGCAGGAGGATGTTTCGCTGTCCTTTAGAGGTGGTGTAGAGCCGGTAGGAACCTTTCCTTTTCCAGCGGAGGGTTTTGTGTGGACCCTCTTGATGTAGAGCGACCGAGCGGGAACAACATTAGGTTCAGGAGGAGGAGGTGGGAGGCGGTGTCTTCTCGCGAGTAGGAGGTGAAGGTGGAGGTGGAGGTGGAGGTGGAGTTGGATGTGAACTGGAAGAGGAGAGTCTTGGCGAGGAGGAGAGGTCATCCCCGTGGTTCTTTGCATCCGGGGGCACTGTCCTCCGCTCAAAGATGGTAGGGCGAGGAGTTGCATTGGCCCTCTTCCTCATCCTCTTCGTCCGAGGACAACTCGTGCTCAAGCTTAATGAGGCGCTTACGCCGGGCCACATGACATCCCTTGTACGGCCAAGTTTCGGCATGGACTGCGATGCGGGGTGCTCGATCATTATCTTGTTGTACTTCTTCTCAAGTACCATGTCGATGGTCACATGGGCATACCCCGGTGGAATCGGGGTGCCATTAATGGTGCCATCTCCCGCAGGCCAGGCTCGACCAATCGCTACCTTGTCCTTTGTCCATGACTGTTGGATGTACAGCCTGACATTGACGCTCAGAAACATTTCGTCGAACGGATTGGTGTCAGCAGGTGTCGTGACCACGTTCCAGTTATCAATAGAGAACGGGGTAAGTGCTTCATGTAGCCATTCTAATGGGTCTATGAACTGCGACATAAAATAAAATGCAATAATTCAACAATCATATATTTAACTAAATATATCTATTTATGAGCGCAAAAAACATATGAGATATTTGGAAAGTGATTTATACAATAGCTGGCCTAGGGAATGGCCTAACGGGCACATCAGAGCAAATGGCTCGGCGCGGCGTGGAAACCCGAGTGGCAGTGGTGGCGGTAGCGGAGGTGGTACATTGTGCGAGAAGACCGATCGATAAATTCAACAATAAATATAGAAACAAAAATATATCATAAATAAAACTTGAGTAATTAAAACGAACTAGCTAAAAAAATAATCGAATGCAAAAATAATCGAACTATATAGAAATTATATATGTACCATAGTAATATCCTGGGGCCATTGCAAAATTACGTCGAAGTTGATTTGGCAAGAAGTGAGAGTGGAAGTGAACTCAGAGTTTGCGTTGGCGGAGTATGCATGTGGCCGGCTCCGCATTTTATAGATGGAACTTAGTTATCACAGCCGGCTCGGAACAACAACCGGCCGTGATATGTTACATTCGCAGCCGGGCCGTGATTACAACCGGCAGTGATACTACATTACTGCCGGCGCCTTCCAAGATCCGGCAGTGATACCCCTGCCATGTCAGAATTGACATGCTCGCAGGCTGCAATCGATGCATGCATGGATGCTGCAATCGATGCATGGATTTTTAATAGTGTCCAGGGATAGATAGGTAGGGGAAATGTATTTTTATTTAATTTTAGACCAACATAGATATGTGTGCAAAAACAATACCATAGGAAAGAGGGCTTTTAATAGTAAATAGTGAAATATTTATTTAGAATGAGTACAAAGATAGAAGACAAAAAAAATCATAAAATACATGTTAAATATACGATAACAAAGACCTTTTACTAAAATTACATCCATGTGTATCAACACATTGTAATTTAACCACCTCAGTATAATTCTTGTTGCATCCTGCAGTGGAGGTGGTTATGAGCTGCGCCTGTTGAGATTATAAAGGAGGTTATGCAAAAGTTGATTTGCATAACCTCGGTGATTTGTGACGACGGCGAAAACTTCATGGACTTGCAAGCACAGTCGTAGGAATTGCTTGCGCATTCGTAGGACCTGCTTGTGCAGTCGCCGGGTACCCCAACATTCGGCTCAGCTGATCTTCAGTAGAATTCTTCTAGCACCAAATGTGTGCACCATTTTGGTGGACTATTATGATGCCTAAAGATATTTGAATGTGGAGGGCTTGATCCCACGGAGAAGCCATGTATTTGAAATATCGGGAAGAAAGAATGAACTGGAGAAATAAGGAGAATGATACTTGCAAACCATGGTGGAGGCTCTATCTTTGGAGGAGGGCCATTTTATAGACCCCCCGTGGTAGGTGGGAGCGGTGCTCTGTTGTGCTTGTCGAGAGGAGCACGCCCCCCAATAAGGAGTCTCATATCACTCGGCGCTTATTCAAAACCGGCGGTGATTAGCCTCCAACGGCCTTTTTTTATAAAAAGCCGAGCCCATCGCGGACGCGGGCTCTACGGTGCCGGGCTGTGGTTAGAGCCGGCAGTGATTGGCCACCAACGGCCAATTTTTTTGTAGATATCCGAGCCGACTGCGGACGCAGGCTCTACCGGTGCCGGCTTTCGTGGTTAGAGCCGGCGGTGATTAGCCACCAACGGCCATTTTTTTGTGTTGATATCCGAGCCGGCGGGACGCGGGCTCTGCCCGACTGGCGCGGTGGGCGGGGCACTGGGAGGAAGTATTTCGTTTAGATAACAATGGAACTGTGTGAAGTAAGATTTTTAAAGAAAGGAATGTGTGAAGTAAGAACGATGGAAAAACAATGATATATTTATTCGAGAGATTACAAAGATAGAAAAGAAAAAAACAATATAAACAAATTACAAATACGATAACAAAGACTATTTTTTTCTTGTCAATGTTACCATCCATGTCTATCAACACATTATAATTTAACCACCTCAATAGGATTCTTCTAGCATCCTATGGTCCAACAAAGTGATGAGGTGGTTATGAACTATGCCTTTCGAGATGATCAAGGAAGGCAACCACGCACCGCAGGAACTCCTCCGTGGGACAGTCGAAGCAACCGGCGCGTGCATGGCCATCTCTCAGTGTCATTGGTTCGGTGGCTATCATGGGGTCAGTGCAATCTTCAATGTCTTCTCCGGCCATGTAGATTTCACGTACGGACTTGCAAGCCCAATCTTGGGACTTGCAAGCAGTCCTCATACTAGCAACACCAAGACCCCAGGAGGCCCTCCATTGGAGACACTAATATGTCGCATAGCTATTCGGTAGAATTCTTCTAGCACCAATCTATGCACCATTTTGGTGACTACTACGAAGCATGTCGATATTTGTATGTGGAGGGCTTTACGCCACAAAGAAGCTATGTATTTAGAAATCTTTGGAGAATCTAAGAACACAAACACAAGTAGCCATTGTCATGGAGAGGCTCTAGAGGTTTGTCATGGAGAGGCTCTAGAGGTTGGAGGGCCTTTTTATAGAGCTCTTGTCGTGGTAGGTGGGAGCGGTGCTCTCTTGTGGTGATCGAGGGAGCAGGAGCACTCCACTTGGAATCTCCCTATCACTTGCCGGTTCTTCTCACAAGCCGGTAGTGATATAAAATCCCTACGGTTTATGATACGAACCGGCGGTGATAGGGTCCAAACGGTTACATTTTTACAAATAATAAGTCGAGCCAACCTTGGATTTGAACTCGGGCTCGACCACAAAAAAATCAATTTGAGTTCTAAGTGCAAGGCATATCTTTTATATATTGTTTATAAAAAGAAGTTCAATTCAATAAATCAAAAAAATTATCTACCATATACTAGTTTAGAGGTACACAAGTAATATTAATTAGAATACATATATATAGTTGGTGAACAGCGTCCGACTACAGATTACATAGTTATCAATAATCTAACTATCCTTAGGTGGATCAACAATAAGGGCCTCATTATGATCGCGCCTTATGTAAGCTGGTTCGTCGCCCTCTCCAATGTTAGTTAGGGATACGGTCGACCCGAATGCAGGAATTTCCTCATAGCCTCTGTAGCCTTCTTCATCCGTCACTCCATCGACGCCGACAATCTTTCTTTTGCCTTGAAGGACTACACTTCTCGCGTTGTTTGCATTGTACATTGCGTAGAACACTTGCATTGCATCTTTGCGAGGATGAAGGGGTCGTCTTTGTATGCTTCTTTTTAAGGTCAACTGTAGTCAACCCATCTGGTTCTTTCTTGATTTCGTTTAGATGGACCCACTTGCAGCAAAAAGGGCTACCTGCACCAAGCCATACGATAGCTCCCATATCTCCTCTATGACACCATAGTATGTCTCAATCACATTGCCG
Source organism: Themeda triandra (assembly GCA_018135685.1). NCBI lineage: Eukaryota > Viridiplantae > Streptophyta > Magnoliopsida > Poales > Poaceae > Themeda > Themeda triandra. The sequence goes on from JAENPR010000311.1 coordinate 160,565, forward strand.
TCTTCGTCTTCGGCATTGAAACAAACACCACTATTCGATTTGCACTCTTTTCATCTTGGTTTTCGGTGAAAAATGTGAAACCATTGACCTCATATCCCCTGGTACTTAACAAAGTGACTAGAAGGCCCCCGGCTAATTTGTCCAGTTGATTACCCAACGTTACGTAAGCAAGCGACGTCGCAACCGGTCAACAAATTCGATTTTATGTTTTTTATGATGCCAAGCCCGTAACCTTTGCGGATAATTACGTAGCAACTCTTGACGGTGTTCTTCAATGTATGGCATCACCTCCTTGGCTTGCTGGAGAACAGTGAATTGAGCACGTGTCCAAGACACATAGTCATCTACTGTACACGGTTTCCTACCTAGTGTGCCTTTGCCACCTAGTCTGCCTTGGTGACGGGACTCAGGAACTCCTGCCTTGTTGATGTCCATATAATTTGTGCAGAATTCAATGGACTCCTCCGTTGACCATCCCTCAACCATGCTCCCTTCTGGTCTGAATTTGTTCCTAACATACTTCCTGAAAACTTTCATCAACCTTTCGAAAGGGAACATCTGATGTAGGTACATTGGACCAAGTGCTCTTATTTGGTCAACCGGGTGAATGAGAAGATGGGTCGACATATCAAAGTAAGTTGGTGGAAATTGCATCTCTAAACTAGAGAGAACTTCGGCAATGTCGTCCTGTAGCTGTTGTAGCGTGCTCGGATCAATGACCTTTTCGAGATCGCATTCATGAACCAGCACAACTTTGTGACCACTTTGCGAACATCTTCCGTCGGGATACCACGCAAGCATTTGGGAGAAATTGAGTCATAATGACATGACGGTCATGGGCCTTCATAGGTCCATAGTTGAACTTGCGTTCTTTCTTGTTCACTAGCCTCTTTGGGTTTGCACTGAGCCCGTCGGAACTTTTAGTTTATCGAAGAATGAAATTAACATCTCCTGCTCTTTCTTGCTTAGTGTCCAAGACGCATTTTGGAAGTACATATTGGCCATTTTCTTGAACCACGGGATGCGGCTCGGCCCGATTCCCAAATACTCCATGTCTTTGCGTGTGTCGTACGAATCCTTATGTGTCCCCCGGTGTTCATCAAGGTGTTAAGTGTGTGAAAGCACACGTTTTTAGTAATGTGCATGGGATCAAGACAGTGGCGTACAGACAAAAATGGCCGTAAGGTAGTTTCCAAAATACTGATTTTTCTTCCGAGATGCTCTCCTCGGGCGCTTTTTTAGCCCTTGCCCCTTGCCAAGAACAACGTCCGTTTGTTAAGTTACGCAAGTATCTGTTTCCCGTTTCGATACTTAGGAGGCTTGCGTGTCTCAACTTTGTCCATCAAAATTTATCTTGTTTTTTCGGAATGTTTGTGTTTAATAGGCGGAAACTTACGGTGCCCCAATACAACCATTTTTGAGTTATTGGGTAGGTGTACCGCATCGTTTCGTCTAGGCACTCGACACAACCTGTATAGCCTTTTGTCTTCTCTCCGGACAAGGAACCTCGCCTGGAAGGTCGGTGATTGTAACCACAAGTACCACCTTGACAAGTGATTTCTTCCTTTTGTACTCATCCCAAACATGCTCAACACCCTTCTTGAACAGATCCAGTAGTTCATCGACAAGCGGCTCTAGGTAAGTGTCGATGTCATTCCGGGTTGCTTTGGGCCTTGGATCGATAATGGCATGCGGATGTACGACCGCTTGAAAATGAGGTGAGGCGGAAGGTTGTATATACAAAGCGTCACTGGCCATGTGCTATGAGTGCTTCTAACCTGGTCAAAAGGATTCATCCCATCCGTGCTCAATGCAACCCAAAGGTTCGTTACATCTCCACCGATTTCCTTATAGAACATGGTTTTCGAGAGTCCTCCGATCTGTCCATCGGCAGGATGCCTCGGCATGCCGTCGTTCTTACGGTCCTCACCATGCCGCGCGCAGCTTGGCATTTGTCTTCGCACATGCGAATAGCCTACGTATCCGTGGTTTTATAGGGAAGTACCGGGCGACCTTTATGGGGCCTCCTCTCGTCTTCGTACCCTCCTCCTCCTCCGACGGCTCGCCTTGTACCGTGGATGATTACAAATGGGGCAATTATCCAGGTCAATGTATTTGCCGCGGTACAATATGCGATCATTGTAACACGCGTGTATTCGTTCAACCTCAAGTCCAAGGGGGCAGATCATTTGCTTGGCCTGGTATGTATTTTACGGTAGCCCACTGCGAGGAGTATTTTCCCTAGTTTACCTAACAAGTCATCAAAGCTGTATCGCTCAAGCCGTTTGTAGATTTGAGTTCTAACAACATGATGGTGGCTTCCAATTTACTCATAGGACAATGCTTGAACAATGGTGTCTTGCCATCCTCTCTCATTTTCTCTAACTTTTTAAGTTGAATAGCACTAAGAAACCCGGTATCTGCATTACGGAGCATCAAAGAAATGCCATCTTCTTCTGCCGTGTCATCCGCTAGCGTATTCCTAAGCACCTCAGCAATAGGTTCCGGGTTGACAATGGGATCGTCATCATCGTCGTCGTGGTGCACATCAGCCATGTCCACATCATCATTGTTTCCCTCTGCATCAAAAGCAGGAACTTCCCCATGGTGACACCATGTCGTATAGTTTGGCATGAACCCCTCATTTGCAAGTGCGATTTGATAGTGCACGGATTCAAAATCATCCTAACATTCATGCAATCTTTGCATGGCGGAAGATCATCTTCCCAACCCCGGCGTGAGCTACTTGCAGCTTTGCAAAAATCTCTTACGCCTTTCATAAAAAGATTGTCCGTTCGAGCGATTCATCCACTTTCGATCCATCTCTCGCACAAAACAAAAGAAGAAAAAGTAGTACCTAGTGAATTAGCTTCATGGACAAAATTATGGATTAATTATGAAAAAAATAAACAAGGTGTTCCCACCGAATTTACTCTCCTTAGGAGAGAGGAAGAACTACAATGAACTACAATGAGAATCAAGCAAGCAATGTAGCCATCAAAACATAGATTGAAGCTAGAAAACCAAAGGAGTGGATGCTTGTGACTAACCGTGAAGCAAAATGATCAAGGCATTCTTTAAAATTCAAGTCCTAGCTCACGGTTTTCAGGTGCCACAACAATGGAGAAAATGGCCCGCGCGCGGTCCTCTGTTCTGGAATGGACTGAGGAGGAAAGCAGAGGACGATGGTACAAGGCTTTATGTCTTGTCAAAACATCACTGCCGGCCGTATCCACGAACCGGCAGTGTTGTCTTGACGGGACATAAAGGTTTCGTAATCCCTGCCGGCTGGTGGCAAGCGCCGGCAGCGATGATATCAAGTACTGCCGGCCTGTGGTTCGACCCGGCAGTGATACTATATACATCCCTGCCGGTTGGGACCAAGCCGGGATTAATTACCGGATGCTTCGTCTTCCTCGCGGCTGCGTAGGAACCGAAGCGCAAGGGAGCATGGGAGGCGCAGCGGCAATGGGGAACCGAAGCGCCCACGCTCGGTGACCTTTATAAAGCTGCGCCATTCGACTTTGGAGTCTTCACCGGGCGCTTTCTTTCTCCTCATACTACTCTTTCACCTACGATCCCCGCTCCGACGACAATGAATGCACGGGCGGCGGCGGCGGCCCCGCGCAGCCGGCGGCGGCGGCCCAGAGGACGGGTAACTTCCAGTGTGCGCACGCCGGAGAACCACAATCAAGCCCTGCGCGCAGCGCGCCCAGAGCGGGGCTGGGCGTAGGGAGGTGGAGGTGGAGGCTGCCTCGCTCCGGCGGGGAGGTGGAGGTGGAGCGGGCGGCCCGCTTGTGGGCCGAGAATGAGGCCGACGCGCTCCGTGAAGCGCTGCACGCGCGGCGCAGCGGCGGCGGAGTCGCCGAGGCGGCCTTGGCGGCGGCCCGCCGTTAAGGCCGTCGGCGGCGGGCGGCGACGGCGGTGATCGCGGGGGCGCCATCGTCGATCTTTAATAGTATTTATTAGAATATAATCAATCCTCTATGTAATGCAGAATTCGTATAAGAATTCTATTCATATGTAATACAAAAAATTATTATTAAGTTGGTCTTATGATTCTTCGTTTTTATTTATTTATATGTAATGAAAAAAAAGATGAGGAAGAAAGCAAAAAATTCATATTTTGTACTCGGTGAGGAAGAAAGCAATCCGAAAGAAAAAAAAAGGACGAAGGTGACCACTGCCGGTTCTTGCCAAACGCCGGCGGCGATTGATATTACCACGGCGCCTGGCTAGAGCCGGCGGCGATTGATATTACCACGGCCGGCGCCTGGCTAGAGCCGGCGGTGATAGTTGCCATCACTATCACGCGGCTCGTAACACGAGCCGGCGATAATATGCTCATCACGACGGTTCGAACACGAGCCGCGTAATATACTCATCACAGCCGGTGCCTTCGCTGCCTGACGCGAGTCAGGCTCCGTCGAGCTTGGCACCGGCTGTGATGAGTCATCACCGCCGGTTTCGCCATTTCCGGCAGTGATACAGTGGGCAGTGTTGTGCGAATCTGTAGTAGTGTGTGCTCCACTTCTCCGATCTCGCCCCACAGTCGTTCGAGCTCTCCACCGGCCACCGTTCTCAACCACTTGCCTCCGCCGCTTTCTCCACCGCTAGCAGCTCCGGCCCCCGGCTCGATCACCGACGGTATGAGTGTGGCAGGTCCCGTTGGTGCGCACCACCCGCCGGCGGCGCCGCGTGGGCGGCCGCGGCCGCTGGCGGCAGCGACGGGGACGACGACCCCGCGCTCCCCAGGCGGCGCGTCAAGTCAGCGCACGAGGCCGACCTGGAGCCGGTCAGAGGACCGGGCCGCCTGATGTTCGCATGCGAGCCGTGCAGGCTGGCGTTCGCGACGGAGGAGTCCGTCAAGGCCCACCATGGCAACCGGTCCGACGTGTTCCTCACAATGCACGTCGACCCCCGCTACGACCACATCATGGTCGAGACCTTCACCCTGGCGCAGGCTGCCGCCATCGTCCGGGCGGCCAGGAGGGGCCCTCGGTAGTGGCCTCTTGTCGCTCGGTCACCGCCGGCCGCCTGCCTGCGTGCTACCCTTGCTGCTGGTGCAGTTTTATCGTTATCCCAGTTTCGTTTGATTTCATCGTGTACTAAGAAGAAACAAGGCGGCGGCTGCAGCAGCAGGAGGGATGTCAGATGTGTGTGTGTTTTTGTACCTTCGCTGTGAGCAATTTGTCTTGGCTAGCTATCTCGGCCGTGTGATGCTCGCTGCGTGGTTCTGGAGATAAACTATTTTTGTTCGTCTCTATTAGGCGTCTTTTTTCTGATGTACCTTTGCTGCCTTAACAATTTGTAGAGGTTCGATCGGCAGCTATATAGAGGTTCAGCGGGACTCCGAAAGGAGGTCGAGGCCCTCAGATAAGGCTCCTCCTTCGCCCCTCCTTAACACCGCACAAAACGTGAGTTGGGAGCTCTCGAGAGGCTAATCTGAAGTTCCCATAAAAAAGGTTATTAGCAAGCGTGGAATGCATCAACAACCTTCCAAATGTGAGGGGTATAAACTACATCATTCTACCATCATGAATACTCCGTATTTGATTGTGTCAAAAAAATATAACTAAAGTGTATATAAGTACAATAGTACATCATGTGCCACAATGCAAACCACATATGCATATGCACGTAGACAGCGTGAGCTTATGAGAGGATTTATTTATAGGGATTCTAAAAGATGTTTTTGTTAATAAGCCAGATAATAATTCCACGACTAGATACTAGTTGTTTTAATTACTTCTTTTTCCTAGAGTATTCAAATCTCTACCTATCGAATCTCGGGTCCAAGCTCGGCCACCCGATTAAGCCACGTCACCCGTTAGTCTCCTAGCCGTCGGATCAACCCCTCGTGCAATATTGACTGTCCGATGCTGGTATTATCGGGCCTCTCGCCCATCAACCCGCAAACCGGGTCACTCGCGAATCGTCGCGAACCCGGGTGAGTGTCCGCTTCCCCTTCGTTTGGGCTCCTGCCGATGCCGATGCCGCCGCCGTCCTGCCGTTCCACCCTCCGCCACTACGTAACAGAGGCTCCTTAGGGGCGGCTGCCCAGCCTCTGTAGGGGCGGTTGGGGCAGCCGCCCCTATGCCCCCGCTTCTACGGTGAGAAACCTTGTAAGGGCGGTTCAACACGAACCGCCCTTACAAGGTGCATTTTTTTAAAAAATCCGAAAAAAATTCAAAAATAATAGCAAAAATTTTTTTTAAATCCGGGAAGGGCCCCCACTAGTCAACCACCACGCCACTCTATTCACACCATATTTTTTAAGCGTTTTGGACTTTTGCATCACCCGGGATTCGAACCCACGACCTCACCTCGCGGTTCCTCCCTTAACCACCGCACTACACCATCACATGTGTTTCTATATAGTTTTGGTTCCCATATATTGTACCCAACCGAAAGTAATTTGCTTATTTAAGGCCCTAAACAATATCAAATCAAAAAGTCGTCAACTACAAACTTTCATATCTTTTTGAGATTTACACTTTTCGTTTAGAAAGTTTTTTCATCCGAGGTCATTTATAAAATTTGAATTTCAAATTTAAGAAACTAAAACGTAGGTTTCGCATGACTAGATGAAGTCAAATAAAAAAGTTTTCAACTACAAAGTTTCATAACTTTTTGAGATGTACAAACTTCATATAGAAAGTTTTTCCATCCGACGTAGTTTATAAAATTTGAATTTTAAATTTGAGAAACTAAAACGTAGGTTTCGCATGACTAGATGAAGTCAAATAAAAAGTTTTCAACTACAAAGTTTGATAACTTTTTGAGATGTACAAACTTCATGTAGAAAATTTTTCCATCCAACATCATTTATAAAATTTGAATTTTAAATTTGAGAAACTAAAACGTAGGTTTCGCATGACAAGATGAAGTCAAATCAAAAAGTTGTCAACCACAAAGTTTCATAACTTTTTGAGATGTACAAACTTCATATAGAAAGTTTTTTCATCCGACGTCATTTACAAAATTTGAAATTTTTTAAACCCGCTTATACACCTACAGGACCACTTTGTAAGGGCGGCTGTCAATCAGCCGCCCGCACAGTGGTCATCCGTAAGCGGCTGGTGATTGAACCGCCCTTACGGTGACCCTGATCACCAGCCGCCCTTACAGTGAAAGGGGAAGCGCTCCCTTAGTGCTTTTTTCACGTAGTGCGCGAACGCCTCCGCCCACCGGCCACCGCCTTCGGTCTCCTCCCCCATCTCATCTTCCGTCCGCAGCAGCGCTGGAGCTCGATCAGCTGAGGCGACGGCGCTTGCCTTTGTCGGCTTGCCGCTCAACCGTTTGTTGCCCAACCGCCGTGGAGGAGGCTGAGACGCAGTGTACCGCTATAGCCATCCGTCGGCCTTCCCTGTTGCTCAGGTCAGTCACCGGCCCCTTTTGTTCTTTCTCGAAGTGATCTGGACACGCGCCCGTGTATAGTGTTTGAATCGCAGCACGCGCCGGCGCGTCCCTTCCCTTGGGAACCAGCGGAGAGCTGCCCCAAGCAACTGCCATGAGCCCGCGCGCGGCAAGCTGAAGCTGCTACGCCGCCGCCGCCGCTGTGGGATGCAATTAGCACCAAGTCACAGTCGTTGGCTGCAGCTACAACAACTCCATCCTCCTCATGTTGTCAAGATGGCAATCCTTACTGCTTACGTATCCTTTCTCCTCTTTTTTAACACTGCAGCCATGGTGTTTGATAAAATGTGCATATCGGCAGTTTTGATGATTAGGAGGAGCACCATGATTATATTATATGTGATATGTCTGTGATGCAGTATTCTATTTAGTTCACTTATTATCATCAGAAATATATGCTAAGTAATTATGCAAATCACCAATGATGATTTACTTGTACCTCAAAGACAAGCTAAGCAATTATGCGAATTACCAATGATGATTTACTTAAATCTCAAAGACAAACCTCTGATGCAAGTAATATTCAGTGTCTCTGATTAGTATTTACACTTGTGTAAAATGGCTTATTACGCATAAACGATGGCTACTTCCTCCCATTACAGTGTGTTCTAGATTAAAGTTGCATGCAAATTTAATCTCGGTCCAATGGTATGTTGATTTTTTATTTATAATCTTCAACTGCAGCTACTTAAATGGCTTGGTAAGGCTTTGATCAGTATATACGTAAAAACTTGCATCTGGCATCTGCTGCTACTGCTTCAAGGTAATTAACATATTTTCTTTAATTTGGTGCTATTAATCATTCTAGGTACAGACTAAAAGCACAGAAACATAGATAATTTTTGTTTATATGTGCTTGGTAATTGATCTTACTTCCATGTCCATTTTTTAACCAGAAAAATAAATGAAGTCAATTTATTGAAATAGTAGCATTGAAGAGACCCATGTACAATCTAACAGTTACCAGTGTTGCCATTACAAGTCATAAAATAGTAGATATATATATCTTATATTACGAACACGAAATGGCGCTCCATGCCTTTCCTTGAAAAAAATCATATATAACCTGCTTAGCTTTGAAACACCTATATGTTTGTTATGTCAATTTACTCTTTTTTTATTATAATTTTAAATGTATAGCATCCAATCCTAATAATCTCACAAAAACAATACTTTTCTTTGTCTGCTAATCTGCAGTAGCATCACCACAACTGAAATAGCTCACCCTCACGAACTGGTTATCCAAGTTTGGGTCCAAGAAGATTGTGATTGGTTAAGTGTTTTTATCAGAAAACAACATGCATGGCATTATCAGACATATATCCTTTTTTTATTACTATCAGGCATGTATCTCTTCTTTTTATTACTATATCACTTGAAATCTGTTCTCTGTATCTATATGTTGAGACACTGATGTACTGCATCATTCGTCTTATCAATGAAGATGTATACTTTGCCTGTGCACTTACAATTGAATAAAAGCACAAATCACCAGGCCGAAGAACATCTCATCTATTCAAAGATCACTTTGTTCTTTCCTTTGCAAAATGTTAGATACATTCAAAAAAATGTTAGATATCGGATTGATCAATTGGAAAGCGAATGCAAAACTTGGGCTACAAATATAACCTAATGGAACTGGGGAAAACTACAACAGCTCAGCTCAAAGATGGCGCGGCAACGCCGCGCCTGGGCTTTCTAGTTTTGTATTGAATCCAGGGGGTGCCACCCTATGTTGTGAATCATGTGTCAAGACACAATAATGAGAGTAATTTAGGTAATATGTAGAATACAATGTATATGCAAGAAATAAATGAATAAATTACAGAATTAAACTAGGCATTAAATATATACAAGAAATCATACTAGTATATATGTTTCTCTGCAGGCTTAGCGACAGTGTCCACGAGCTACAGTCCTACAGTGTCCGTAGCGTTTCCCGTCCGTCCGATCCGCTTTACAGTGCTCCATCCCGTCGTCCATTCTCAGTCACCGTGTTGCCCGAGAAGCTTCCTGCTTCCTCCGCTCGCCCCTTATCCTGTGCCCACCGCCCACACCAAAAAAAAAAAAAAAAAAAAAACTCTTCCTCTCTCTGCTTCCTCCCGAGGCGGCGGCAGCGGCCGTGAGGCGACGGCGCCTACTGCACGCCGGCGCGCGCCGCTCCCGGCGGCCCCTCCCCTTCCCCAACTCCCGCGCCGGCGGCTAACACAGCATGGCGTTGCCCGGCCACGTGCCGCCAGCACGGCGTGGCGTCGGCTCCGCACGACGGCTCGCAGCCCGGCAACACGGCCTGTCGTCCGCACGGCGACGCGGTCCTGCCGGAGCAGCGCCCCACCGTCCACCTCCGTCAACAGCGACACGGTCCCCTGCACTCTCCGCCAGCCACGCAGCGTGGCACTGCACCACCGCCGCCGGTCCGTGTTGCTCCAGCGACCCGCGCGCTGGCTGCCCGCTGCATGAAGACGGCCGCCGGGTCAGAGTTGATGACGACGATAGCGATGCTGCCTGCCAGCACCAAAGTAAGATTCCCAAGGCCAAATTTAGTACAAATTAGAGTTTCGATCTGAGTGTTGGAGATTGATTCCTCCACGTTTGTATTTCCAATAATTAACCTTTACATATTTTACTCAAATCCAAAAAAAGAATAATCTGCTGTGCTGTTCTGTATACAATGAGCTAACGAAATAGAGCTTCTAATGTTCAGATAGCGAGGTTGTAGCGGCCTCCAAATGCATTCGTGCCTACATGCACTCAACCTGTTCGATCAAGTGCCACCAAACAATGTAAATTTCTGATTAAAAAAACACGAGTTATGCATCATGCAATACCTAGCCCGCGGCAATTGCCGCGGGGTTCTGGCTAGTTTAAAGAAAACTAAGGGAGGCATTACACAGCAGTATATAGGATGCTCCATGTGAGGAAACATAAATAATATAGTATATGACGTGTACGTGCGCTGTTCTATCATGTACAAAGGAAACAAATCAACTCAGTGATCGATGATTTTGTTGCTTTGCTGTCGAACCATTTTTTTACCAACCGGGGTAACCCATTTCTATTGCATTAATCAACGGAAATACAACATTCAAGGATATTACAGGGAAAGAGGGAAATTGTTCAGAAGTGAGCTCAAACCTTAACGGGCTCAAGAAGCCAGCCTAAACTTAGACAGAAAACAGCTACCGCGATAACCTGGTTCAGGGACTGAAACCAGCAACAGTCAACTAATATCATCGACATAAAGTTTGTTTACACAGTTTCTTCAGAAATGTTGCACCAGACATAGCCAAATCATATGGCCACCAAACTTCACCTTGCATTCAACCATCATCAGTACTCTCAGTCTTCAAAGCTTTTGTTCTCAGGCCTTTTGGATCACGGCTGCATGTCGTCTTCAGGTTTAGCTTCATCTTGCAGCAGGAACCTCACACACCCCGACGCTGTGTTTAAGTCTTCAAAATTCTCTTAGCGATCTCCAACATAGCTCGAGCTGCCTCCTGGAGTTGTGACTGGTTCGCTTCACCATATAGACCTGACCAATAAACCATCAAGGCATGTATGTAACAAATTATCTCTATAGGATCTTTAATTAACTTGCCATCAAAAACTGCTTTATTTAATTATGTATTTCCAAACAGCCCAACAAACTGCCCCAATCCCCCATGCCAAAAAAAAAAAAAAACTTGTAACCATTGGGGACCCAGTTCTTGCACCAAAACCAACTTCATTCCAAATAGGAAGGCAGATTATTAGCACCAATGCTTAATGCAACAATCATCCAAATTACTTTACTAACTAATGTCCAGTTAGTAAAGTAATTTGGATGATTGTTGCATTAAGCATTGGTGCTAATAATCTGCCAATACAGTTTGAATACAGTCACAAAATACACAACCTGGGTTCCCATTCCAATTCCTTTTCCTCAGATTTTCTTTTGTTAGCACAACATCATTAGCAATCAACCACAGAAAAAATCTTAATCTTTTCAGGAATTTTGCTCTTCCATATCCACTTATGATATATACCAGAATTATTACTTGTCAAGGCGTCATAAAATTGACTTAACAGAGAATCTACCTTTGTCATCAAAAACCCATGAAACCTCATCACAGTCACTACTAAGTGTGCAACTCATTGAATCCTTATATATCCTATCCCGGGCAAGACACAGTTCTGGGTACAACCATATTCTTAAAAGGATTGGCTTCCCTAATCTGACTTGATCAACACAAAAAAAATTTTATCCTCATCTAGGGAATACAAACTAGGTCTTTGAATATGCTTGTCGCGACAGGTCTTTGAATTTGCAGCCAGGGAATCAGGTGTCGAACCATTAATCAAGATTTAAGATTATATTGTTTCTCGTGGACTTTAATATACTTGTCGCGACATTAAACGTCACTCTCAAAATATATCTTTGAATGTGCCATTTCCATTGGCTTTGTCATCATGGTGTTAACCATCATACTTGAAATTTCTAAATGCGACATCTGTATGCTCAAAAAGTTCGATTTTGTCGACTAGTATGCTGGATCTACGGATTATTGGACACTCATCATGTACCTGTTGGATGGCCGCCCGACCAAGTTGGGAAACAAGAAATGGACTAGTAAGGGGTTAGGGGTTTTGGGCATTTTTTTTTTTTTTTTGAAGGCAAGGGGTTTTTGGCATTACACATAGTATGATGCTGATCTATATGATCGGAAACAGAAATACATAGTATGTGACATATATACGTTGTTGTCTATCGTGTTGAACAATTGATTCCACTGTCCTGATAGCAGTCCTGTATTAGTGGTAACTTGCTTTTTTTAGCACCCTGCGTTTGAGTTCAAGTACAGGCGATTAAACCATAAGCCCCGGTATGCAGGTCATTGTTTTTTTTTTTTTTGAAATATCCAGTTGCCCGGCTTGTCACTAAAATTACACAAGCGAGAGGTTACAGAGATTGGAGCACCTTACAAGAGTGAGGATAGGTAAACAGCAGGAGGTTTTGAAGAAAATAATAATTACTCACACAGGATGGGCAATGAATAAGGGACAAAAAGGATCATGTAGGTCGATGTAGGCCTTGTGCACTATAAGATGAAATCCAGAGACCGGTATATATTTGACTTCTTTGGAAATCTATATTAAAGTGATCGATGATCCAAATTGGATCATATATGCTGCTATGAGCTCCTTCTCTATCTTTATACAGAAAAACATCAATTCAGTATTTTGTTTCGTTTTTTAGAAGGGTGGCAAGGATTCCTGTCGAGTTTTATTAGACGAGGAAAAGAAACAAAATACAGGTTATGTACAAAAAAGCAAAAGAAAAACAACTCAACTCTACTCCGACTAATGGAGACTACCAGTTCTACTTCTAGTACAGACGAGCGTACGTAACCAGAGCAACCCAAAGACCGCCAAAAACGACTACCAGACACCAAAGTAGAAGAAGAAAAACCACTAAGAATGCCTCTAATCCTGCTCATGTTGTGGTGATGGATCTTTGGCAGACTGGAACTGTTTGATATCATCCCTACATAATTGCACGACTTGAAGCACCTGAAGACTTTTGTTTTGGAATGTTCTTCGATTTCTTTCCTCCGGACAATATTTTGTTTGTTAATGTAGTATTAATTGGTGGGGATGGGATGGATGGATGGGATGAACTCATTTAATTTTTTTCATTGCATTTAGTTTGAGGATGAGAGATCATGGTGAATTCGGATCACGAAAACTTCAAGATTTTCCTACTAAAACTTTGTTAAGTTTTTGAAGGTAAGGATAACATCATAAGGATCTAGATGGATATAAAGGTACATTTTTGATGTGTTAGTATGCAAATACATGTTGTAGTATATGAACCTAAGCACAAACTCAAACCACACCCCACATGCACACAAACTGTGCATAAGTTAGATCTACACCAATATTTGGACACATGCAGCTGAGAGGTACTTGAAGATCATCAAACACCAAGCGTGACGGGCATGGTACTTAGGCCATTGTGGAGCAATATTCATGCTTGAGGCTGCAAATAAAATTGGAGAAAAACCCCTGTGTGAATTTGCGTTGAGCGGTGCTCAAACGCAGGCGACAGCCACTCCACCGAGCAGCCTTTACCAATGTGGCTTTTTGCGGTCTAAAGGTATATTGTATATTATACGAATCTATAGACTGTGCTCAACAAGGTCTATAGGCGTCATTAGGTAAAATTTCATCTTCTTGTGTCAAGTTTTTGCTTCCTCCATAACCATAGAAATAGCTTCTAGTCCCAATTCTCAACCCTTTTGTCAGACTAGGCAGTTTTTTAATTCTCAGTTTTGTACAACTAGGACTAAAGGTGTTTATTTAGTAAAAAAGGAGGAAGTACGAAGATTCATACTGAAGACCTCCCACTTTAGCCATTACGGAGGGGGGGGGGGGGGTTGTTGACCGAATCGGTCGGAGAGGCCTCGGCCTATTTTTTTAATTAAATGAAAGAATGGGTACAAAACAATGGGTTACAAGGCCTTAGGCCTAAAGTTGAAAAAGAAAAACTTATCTATTGCTACCATCTTAACTCCACTACACATGACATAGATAAGATATGCTCCCCTTTAGATTCACCGTAGAGGCACCTTTAGTCTGTGTTTATGCCTCAAACTAGGACTATACCTTTAGTCTATGTTCATGTCTTAAACCACGACTAAAGCCTCCCACACTCACACGCCTTGGTAATTGTTACAACCAGCCTTGGCGTTGCTTTAGTCCTCGTTGCAATTTTAAACTGGGACAAAATATTTTTTGGCCATCGATGAAACTTCATTTCTCTATAAGTGCACTTATCTTTAATTTCTATTTCTCTCTCTTTGTGCTTTTTGTTTGAGGCAACTCTAGCTCTAAGAGTTTGCAGTTAGGTGCGCAAACAATCATAGGGTTACTGCATACACAAACTTAAGCAGTAGTGGATAGATTCTATAATGTTCTCACCTTTTGTTCTTTCTTAGTATCTTTATGATGTATGGGTTACCCTTAAAAAGACTTGTCGAACTTATCGGCCATGTTTTACCGATCATGGTATATTGTTTTTTCTCATAACAAAACAACATCAGCTAGTTTATCAGCCGTAAGAAAAACCATCAATAGGACAAGGTAGGCTCAATATAAATGACTAGTTCAAAATTCTAGTATAAAAAAGTGTTGACAACAATTTATCGAATTGAAGGCTAAAAGATAACGACATAAAAAAGACAAATGAAAGATAAAGAATTAAAAACAAAAATGGAAGGTGGGACGAAGGGACGCACCGACCGAGAAAAAGGATCCACAGAGAGCGTGCGCGCCTATATATGTAGACCCCACCTTCCAAGAGTACTCCTGCCCTTCACAACCCAGCAAGCAGTGCACCCTCTCTTAGTAGTCACTGTACGCTGTGTCTCCCGTTGCACGCGCAACGGGTGACACCATTGCAGTTTTGTTTGCAGGGCAGAAGTGCTATGAACGGAGCTCAGGTGTTCTTCTTGGGCGTGGCCTACGGGCAGTGCCTCGCCGGCTGCGTGGGTGCACCCCCTGGTGGCGGGGGTGAGGACCCGAACCGTCCGTGGCGCCCCATGTCGTCGCACCAAGCAGACGCCGTCCCGGCGGCGCAACGGCGGAAGAAGAAGGCGGTGTCCCGCAACCGCAGCCGAAATGAGTCCGGGGACGGGCCTCACCCCTGCCCCATCTGTAACCGCCGCTTCGACTGCGCCAAGGCCGTGCACGGGCACCAGCGCAGCCACCCGGAGCGCGCCTATCGCGGCATGGCACCGCCGGCCGAGCTGCCGGTGGTTGCCGTTACTGCTGACGGGAGGCAGCTGCGCTACGAGTGTGAGCATTGTGGGGCCCAGTTTGAGACGCGCCAGGCGCTCGGCGGCCACCGTGCCAGCCACAGCGGCAAGATTGGCTGCTACTGGCTCTCCAAGCAGCAGCAGGACGGGCCGGCGCAGCGCGTCGTCATGCCCTTCGATCTGAACGAGCCAGCTGTGCCACCATCACCGGAGCAGCAGCAGGAGGATTCGGACAAGGAGTAGGAGCAGCTAGGGCTCCTCCCGCCGATCGCCGACATAGATATCGTTCGTTTTGCTAGTAAATCCTCATGGTTCGTTTGCAGCGCCCAACAAATAAAAACTGTTATAAATCGGGGCTGTAGTAATAAAAATTGGAGGATTAAGGATTAACCATGCAGGTAATATACTAATATATGAGTGCATGCATGAATGAAGTGGCGTTATCAGCCAAAAATGGTGCAGCTGAACCCTTGCTTTTCATACGGAACCGCCGGTCCCTAACCCTGCTTTCATGAAAAAAAAATCTTAGCGATAGAGTAACGTTAACAAGCTTTTGCATGCATATATATGTGATGTGGCATACTTTTTTGTTGCTAGTTTGTGGTCACGTACGCTGGTCACGGAAAGTATTTATATATTATTTCTTTCCTCACTAGAACTAAATAAGCGACGATGCTAGCTTAATAGAAAATGTTTGTGTGTGTAATAAGTT
This sequence comes from Themeda triandra, assembly GCA_018135685.1. Classification (NCBI taxonomy): domain Eukaryota; kingdom Viridiplantae; phylum Streptophyta; class Magnoliopsida; order Poales; family Poaceae; genus Themeda; species Themeda triandra. Next base: position 176,492 of record JAENPR010000311.1, read on the forward strand.
TGATTTGGAATAAATTATAAAATGATCAATGTTAACCCCTTAAAAAATAGGCGACTACGCGGCTGCCAATGTTTTTTCTCTCTCCTTTAATTCATTATATAATATATATATATATGGCTCTGCTTCTTACAAACAATATGCTTAGTTCGTTCTCTCTATACATACACGCATGCATCATGCTACACGCACATTGCACAGCACACGTATACAGAGGGGCTGGAACATGCATTTGACTGACCTTTGCTACTACGCGTGCGCACTGAAAGCCGGTGGCCAGCCAAATAAGGAATGCTCTTTTGGCTTTAATAATTATTATTTATTTCTCTCTCGGTTTGGGACCTAGTCCTTTTGTTCCATTCGATCGGGCAGGCTAAGTGATTTGCAAGGGACATGCAGCAGTACGCTGCATAAGTAATATAGAGATAGATACAGATACAGATATAAATATAGATATAGATACAAATATAAAAATAGATATAGATATAGATATAGATATAGATATTATAGATATAGATATAAATATATAGATAAAGATAAAAATTCTTTTTCTGCTCCTATAGTTGGATTCATCTGATGTAGAAGTAGAGCCATGTGAGAAGCTTTCCTTGATCTCATGGGCAAAGATAAAAATGACAAGTTATTAGCTTAGTCTAGCGAATTCATTATATTATTCCCACAATTACATATTCTAAAATTAGAATTTATAACCAACAAGTTAAATCTATCCACCATCACAAATAAAAGTATACATTTTTGTGCTTTAGTTAATATATCTTATCATTTGCTATATATGAACTTGATGTAGCCTCTTCTAATTAAAAACTTGTCCAACTCTCCAAAATAAACTGCACAAGCACCTCAAAGGATGTCACTAATAAACTTGTCCCTTAGCTCCCGATGCAATCTCACTAATAAAGCAGTATTTTGTCGGCTATCGTTGGCATATAGTAATAACAAAGTGTTGTTTCACCAGCTATTACTGGTGGATGCGATTAATTATAAGGCGGTTTTTTGTGGGCTGTCAGTGGTAGTTGATTATAAAAGCAATTTTTGTTAGCTGTGAATGGCAGCTGATTATAAAGTGACATTTTCTATCTTGTCAAAAAAAAGTGACATTTTCTAAATTAAAGTGACATTTTTCTAAATTGTCATGACAACATACTTATAAAGTGGCATTTCATCAGCTATCACTTGCAGCTGATTATAAAGTGTATTTTTGTCCGTTATCCTTGTGGCGATTATAAAGTGGTTTTTGCGGATTTCATTGTTATATATTGTTGTATGTTATTTCCTAGTCATGAAGAACTTTCATTACTATATATTGAATGTGTTTGTCCAATGTCCAATCTTTTAGAGATGTTCTTCTAAAAAAATCTTTTGGAGCTGTTTTTTTCTATACTAGTTACTAGATAAATAAAAATATTGCTTATATTTTCATCAGAAAAAATGATTGGTTATAGACCCATGAGCAGAATAATATGTGTGCAAAACCATCGGGATGTTTTGTTTCATTTATTAGTTACTCTCAGTTTTTTGGCCTATCAAATTTTTTGGCCTCCTTCACATCTATACCTCTTATATAAACAAACCCCACTATAGAATTATCTCAACATGCAAGCTATCCACATAAGCAATCCACTAAGCAATCCACTAAACTTGTAATTATATCCAACTAGCACATGTAATTATGACAACTACCACTTCATCCACTAACACACATTTAGTTGTTCACATTGACATGTCATCAAACCATTCATCAAAATTTATTTTAACATTATTTCATTTTTATAACTATAAATATAAATAGTTTATTTTTAAAAATTAACTGGAATCCCCGCAGCAACGCGCGGGGTATTCTCCTAGTTACGTATACATAGCTGCTAGCTTCTCATCTTTCTTCTTGTGTTTTTTCAGGAACAATTAGAACGATGCAAATAAAATTAAACACGTGACGTCTGCCGACGTCGCACTTTGCCTTGGTTCGGCTGCTTGCTCACGCTGCTGTGCATACTCTCTGGTGGTGGTGGTGCCGCCACCCACGGCATACTCGTTAATTAGTACATGAGCATCTCCAACTATTTTGCGTTTTTGTTTGGCAAATGATGAACTTTGTCAAGTCTTAACTAAATGTGGCAAAGCTAAAAAAAGACAATCTCCAATAATTTTGTATTATTCACTTGGCAAAAAAAAAAAAAAAAAAAAAAAAAATTGCAGCGGCGGGAGGCACGAAGCATGCACGGGAGTACGCACGAGGGAGTAATTCTCGCGAGCGAGCAATGCCAAGCCCGAGCCGGCTTGACATATATAGGAGTCCTTCCTAGCTTTTTGTCAAGTTAACAAAAATGCCAATCTCATTTGCCAAACCGTTGGATATGTGTTTTTTAGACTTTTTTGCAAATACATGAATGCAAAGCCTATTTGTCAAACAGTTGGGGATATTACAAGCCTCTAAAGCTAAATAATCTGACCCTCCGTGGCGGTGTTTCAAACCATTTCTTGGTTCTCGGTTGCTCGGTCGATGGTCGAACTCTCCTCCAGTCGCCATTCTCAACCACTTGCCTCCGCCGCTTTCTCCACCGCTAGCAGCTTCGGCGGCCGACTCCGGAGCGCCCCTCGATCGGCGACGAGATGAGCGTAGCTAGTCCCATCTTTCTGCACCACCTTCCAGCAGCGCCGTGGGCGGCAGCAGTGACAGGAACGATGACCCCGCACTCCCCAGGCGACACCACATGTCGACGCACGAGGCGGACCTCCGATCAAAGTCCCGGGCCACCTGACGTTCACATGCGAGCCGTGCCGCAGGCTCGCCTTCGCGACTGAGGAGTCCATAAAGGCGCACACCACGGCAATAGGTCGGACATCTTCCTCACCTCACGATTCACGAACTCACGATGCACGTAGAATCGTCGACTGGTACGGTCGACCCCCGCTATGAGCAGATCCTCGTGGAGACGTTCACCCTGCCGTAGGCTGCCGCCATCGTCCAGGCGGCCAGGGACCCTCTGATGCCTAGCTAGCTATATAGCGGCCCCGTGTTATTACTGTAGTAGGTTCACACACGTTAGCAGGTTCACACACAAACACGCGAGAAATGATAAATGTGTGACACACACAAATTTACACATGCATGATAAACGTGTCACATGAACACAACGCCTAGCTAGTACACACATGAAATGAAAAGTGACGAATGTGTGACAGGGCCAAAGCAAAAGGGTACTAGATGAGCTAGTCTAGTCACTCTGGCGACGGTTCTAACCCCCCCGCCCCCCAACCCCCGACGATATGTGTGTGGCCAGTCCACCACCCACCGGCAGCGGACCCTGCACTCCCTTGGCGACGCCTCATGTCGTTGCACGAGGCGGACATGGAACCGATCAGAGGCCCAGGCCACCTCACGTTCGCGTCGGAGGAGTCTGTGAAGGCGCACCACAACAACATGTCTGACGCGTTCTCACAATGCACGTCAACCCCCGCTACGACCACATCCTCGTCGAGACCTTCAACCTGGGGTAGGTCGGCGCCATCGTCCGGGCGGCCAGGGGCCCTCGTGCAGATAGAGATATATATATTACAGATAGAGATTAGAGATAGAGATAGAGATAGAGATAGAGATATCAGATAGAGTATAGTAACACAAAATATAATTTAATCTTGCACAAACACAAAATAGAGATAGAGATAGAGATAGATGTTAAATAAAGATTGAGAATGGAGATAGAGTATATTAACACAAAATATAATTCTTTGTCAAAAAAATCATGCACGAACACATAGCGATAGAGATAAAGATTTAGATAGAGATAGAGATAGAGATAGAAATTAAAAATAAAGAATAGAGATAGATAGAGCATATTAACACCAAATATAATTTAAGCATGCACAAACACAAAATAGAGATACACATAGAAATAGAGATAGGGATAGACATAGAGATCGAAATTAAATAAAGATACAGAATAGAGATAGAGATAGAGTATATTAACACGAAATATACTTTTTGTCAAAAAACACAAAATATATTTTTTTGTCAAAAACAAAATATATATATTTTAATCATGCACGAACACAAAATAGAGATAGAGATATAGATAGAAGATAAAAATAGAGATAGAGATAGAGCATATTAACACAAAATATAATTTAAGCATGCACAAACACAAAATAGAGACACACATAGAGATAGAGATAGGGATAGACATAGAGATCGAAATCAAATAAAATAGAGAAAAGATAGAGATAGAGATAGAGATAGATTATATTAACACAAAATATTTTTTTTGTCAAAAAATACAATATATATTTTTCAGAAAACATAAAACATATTTTAGTCATGCACGGACACAAAATAGAGATAAAGTATATTAGAATGAAATATATTTTTTGTCACCCGCTACGAGCATATCCTCGTGGAGACCTTCACTCTGGCATAGGCTGCCGCCATCGTCTGGGACCCTCTGATGCGTATAGCTAGCTAGCTATATAGCGGCCCCGTGTTATTACTGTACCAGGTTCACGCACACATAGCAGGTTCACACATAAACACGAGAGAAATGATAAATGTGTGACACACACAAATACACAACACACAGTATATACACAAGCGTGATAAATGTGTCACATGAACACAACGCTTAGTACACACATGAAATGAAAAGTGACGAATATGTGACAGGGTCAAAGCAAAAGGGTACTAGATGAGCTGGTCTAGACGTCTAGTCACTCTAGCGACAGTCCTGATCCACCCCCCCCCCCCCCCCCCCCGACCCGACAAGATGAGCGGCAGTCCTGACCCTCCCCCAAACCCCCGATGGGATGGCCGTGGCCAGTCCACGACCCACTGCCAGCGGAGCCCTTGGCGGCACCTCATGTCATCGCACGAGGCGGACATGGAACCGATCAGAGGCCCAAGGCCACCTCACGTTCGCTTCGGAGGAGTCCGTGAAGGCACACCACAGCAACATGTGTGACGCGTTCTCACCTTCCACGTCAACCCCCGCTATGACCAAATCCTCGAGACCTTCAACCTGGGGCAGGCCGCCACCATCGTCCGGGCGGCCAGGGGCCCTCGTGCTTAGCTAGTGGCCCCTTGTCTGCCATCGTCGGCCGCCTGCTAGGCTGCTACCCTTTGCTGCTACTTCAGTTCGCATTCCAGTTTAGTATAGTTTAACAATGGAATGGTTTACCCCTACAAGAAGAAGGCGCCGACGGCATTGGCAGAGCAGAGATGTGTGTGCGCGTGCACGTGTGTGTGTGTTCGTGTGTATGCATGCGTGTGCTTATGCCGTCTTGGGGCATGTTTGGAAGTCTAGTGAAAAATCAACCACCATTTGCTAGTGTCTTGTCTTGTGGCCCTGATCTGATCAAAAATCAAGACACGGTGCTGTGAGAGGATTTGGTAGTCATTTTGTAGGCTCCCAGACGTTGAGCATTTTATCTTGGCTAGCTGATTCTGCGTGGGATGCTCGCTGCGTAGTTCTAGAGATATAAACTCCTTTCACTATTACAAGGAAGCACTATAGGGGCGGTCAAAATTTCACTATAGGGGCGGTTACTGTAGCCGCCCTTACGCCCCCGATCTTACAGTGGGGGGGCACTGTAAGGGCGGCTCAACACCAGCCGCCCTTACAGTGGGTTCACTGTAAGGGCGGCTGGAGCCGCCCTTACGGTGACCTCCACTGTAAGGGCGGCTGGTATTCCAGCCGCCCCTATAGTTAGTTGTTGTAAGGGCGGCTCAATCTAGAGCTGCCCCTACAGTGAATTTTTGGCAAAAAAAATATAAATTACAATAATCCAATAGAGCATTCAGCGCAGCATATATATATATATATATATATATATATATATATATATATATATATATATATATATATATATATATATATATATATATAATCAAATCTGACCACAAACATCAAATTCAAGTTCCATCATCAAATTTACAAATTCAGAAGTTCCAAGTCCATTAGATCCACAGGTCCAACAAGTTTCACTCTTTCTACAGATCTAAAAATGCAGGAAGAAATCTAATATACTAACTAGCTAGAACTGCAATCAAAATCCATCACAGAAGAGCAAGAAATAAGATCCTTGCCTTACAAGCTCAGCCCTGCAGAAGATCAATGATGGCCTTATCCTACATTTGGCTCAGCTCCAGCAAGAGATCACTGGCTTCCTGTGTTGAGAGGTGCAAAGAAATGAGACCTCAATGCGAGCTTCAATCAACACACATAGTGACATAGCCAATATAAAACATCAAGTAAACTAATTGCCAATCGACCATAATACTACAGAGCAAGTCCAAACGGATCACAAAATCATGAAGCAAACAATATAAGTGGTAGCCTTTAGTGCTATAACAAAAATAACCAATTTTTGCTGCAATGCGGCGTGTAAAAAAATCTTATCAGTTAAGCCACTGTGCATTCACATTTTTCTCAGATCATGGAGCAAGATCTCAACCAAGATAAAAAAATCTATAGATAAAAATGTCTACTGCTGTAGCTCTAGAATACATTGAATCTCATGAAGCAATAGAAGTTCAACTTTTGCTGTAGCTCACCATATACAAAGCACTGATTTATCTTATTGCCTAATTCTAGCAAAATTCTACCAATCAGGAAAAAAATCATTGAGAACAGGCAAGTGTTAATTTGAACATGTCCTGGTGTTTTAAATAAGAGAAAGGAAACAGTTATAACTTCAATTGCTTCCCTGGGAGACTTTGAAGCCAAGGCCAATGCTCTTCTAGAATTCTTTGTGTTATAAAATTAAGAAATCAGCTTGAGCAAAACCTTCTCAATCTGTAGGGACATGGAGATTGAAACCATTACAATCAAACCAAATGTGAATTGTGAAATCAAACTGTCTAAGCTATTGTGAAATAAGCAAACCACATAAGCTGGCACCGGATCAGGAAAGTTGGGAGAAGCCTGCAGCACAGCATCACATTACCAAGCTAATGATGCCGAGTCCAAATCTCAGCAACTAGAGAAGAATGCACATCTCACATCCAGCCCATCCTGGCATGGACACGTACAGATCTAGAGTTCAGCAGCACCTCCCACGAGTGTTCTAACAAAACCTTCACAGTGCACATGATTACCAAAATGCAAACGCACAAATCCACACCTTATTTGTCTGTGCTCAGATCTGGAACATGAGCAACAACTGGGATCCCAACTCACCCGAGATCTAGGAGAGTGGAAAGGTCGAAGGGGTAGGGTAGTGCGGGGAACGGGAGGAACTCTCGCCACGAATCACGAAGGGTTCGCGGCGCGGCGGCGTTGAAACCACTTGTGGCCGCACCGTCACAGGGAGAGGGAGTCAGATCCGCCGCCGTCGTCCCTGTGTCGCGCGCCACAGCTTGCAGGGAGATTGCTGCCTCTTGGTGGCCGCACCGCCACGGCGTGAGGGAGCCGCCGCGCCTCTCCGGCATAGCCCCCGCGCGGATCGAGGAGGGGCGGCCCGCGCCGCCGTTGAGGAAGCAGGGCCATCGCCGCCTCCATGGATCCCGTCCGGGGCAGTGGTGAGCTCGTCCGCTGATGGGGGAGGACAAGGGATGCGGCGCCGGGAGAGGCGGGGACGCGACGCCGCTGCTCGGGGGGGCGGCAAGGCAGGACCAGCAGGCGGCCGGCCATGGAGGAGCAGCGCGCCGCACAGGGGTGTGGGGGGAGCGAAGGAGGAGTGCCGCACAGAGGAAGCTCGCCGTGCTCGGGGGCGAGAGAAGCGGCGGCTGGCAGGGGTGGGAGTGAGGAGGTTCTGAGTGTGTTAGGGTTTAGGTGTTGCTTATATACTTAGGTTGATCGTGGGCTGGGCCTATACAGTTTAGGGTTTTTCAGCTGGGCCGATTTGGGCCGACATTTTTTATGGGCTGAATTTCTATACAATATAAACGAAATAATGCAATTAAATAATTCCTTTTTTGTTTATTTTATAATAAAAATACAACAACTTAAACTATATGTCCTGTCTAACAATGTCAAAAAAATAAAAAAAAATATGTAAGAATTCATGTTGTATTTGAGATCACATCCTATAATCGATGAAAAAATAAGTATTTTGTTGAACATTACTCACATCCTATAACCAAGTTAAACCTTCGTTTTTTCAGAAAATACGCGTTGACCGGACCCTAGATGGCCTCAGGTGCAAAAGTGATGAACATCAAGTTTTCTCCACTCATCAAGATACACATTTTTCTAATGGTCACCTTTTCATTTAAGATTGTTTGGACCACTCAAACTTTGAAACTTCAGTTTTTCACGGCTACACGTGGGTTTTCGATACCCTAGACGGGCTCACCTCGGAAAGTCATGAACATCAAGTTTGATCCACTCATCAAGACCAACAATTGATATATAGGTCATTTTTGCATTTGACGAAGCGTTATGAATGTGTAGTTCTAAATCCACACGTCCCGCATGAAGTTTCATTAAGTCTGTGTGGGATTCAAGAATTTGTGACTAGAGTTTACCAACACTTTCTTAAATGTAAAAATGTTATATGTATGAAATGTGTATCTTGATGAGATATAACTTTCTTGTATTAAAATTTTTTTCATTTGAGGTCATTTGGTACCTCGTTTGACTAGAGTTGACCATTCTCGCCTTGGATTTTCAAAACCTGTGACAAGAGTTTACTGGAAGTTTTCCAAATGCAAAAGTGTACTATGTATGAAATGTGTATTTTGATGAGGTGTAAATATTTTGTATTCAAAAGTTTTTCATTTGTGGTCATTCAGGGCCTCGTTTGACCTAGGTTGACCAAGTCAAACCTTCGTTTTTTTGGAAAATACGCGTTGACCGGACCCTAGATGGCCTCAGGTGCAAAAGTGATGAACATCAAGTTTTCTCCACTCATCAAGATACATATTTTTTCTAAAGGTCACCTTTTCATCTGAGATTGTTTGGACCACTCAAACTTTGAAACTTCAGTTTTTCACGGCTACACGCGGGTTTTCGATACCCTAGACGGGCCCACCTCGAAAAGTCATGAACATCAAGTTTGATCCACTCATCAAGACCAACAACTGATATATAGGTCATTTTTGCATTTGACTAAGCGTTATGAAAGTGTAGTTCTAAATCCACACGCCCCGCATGAAGTTTCATTAAGTCTGTGTGGGGTTCAAGAATTTGTGACTAGAGTTTACCAACACTTTCTCAAATGCAAAAATACTCTATATATGAAATGTGTATCTTGATGAGATATAACTATCTTGTATTCAAAAGTTTTTCATTTGAGGTCATTTGGTACCTCGTTTGACTAGAGTTGACCATTCTCGCCTTGGATTTTCAAAACCTGTGACAAGAGTTTACTGGAAGTTTTCCAAATGCAAAAGTGTACTATGTACGAAATGTGTATTTTGATGAGGTGTAAATATTTTGTATTCAAAAGTTTTTCATTTGAGGTCATTCAGGGCCTCGTTTGACCTAGGTTGACCAAGTCAAACCTTCTATTTTGAAAACATACGCATTGACCGGACCCTAGATGGCCTCAGGTGCAAAAGCGATGAACAATAAGTTTTCTCCACTCATCAAGATACATATTTTTTCTAATGGTCACCTTTTCATCTGAGATTGTTTGGACCACTCAAACTTTAAAACTTCAGTTTTTCACGGCTACACGCGGGTTTTCGATACCCTAGACGGGCTCACCTCGAAAAGTCATGAACATCAAGTTTGATCCACTCATCAAGACCAACAACTGATATATAGGTCATTTTTGCATTTGACGAAGCGTTATGAAAGTGTAGTTCTAAATCCACACGCCCCGCATGAAGTTTCATTAAGTCTGTGTGAGATTCAAGAATTTGTGACTAGAGTTTACCAACACTTTCTCAAATGCAAAAATGCTCTATGTATGAAATGTGTATCTTGATGAGATATAACTATCTTGTATTCAAAAGTTTTTCATTTGAGGTTATTTGGTACTTCGTTTGACAAGAGTTGACCATTCTCGCCTTGGATTTTCAAAACCTGTGACAAGAGTTTACTGGAACTTTTCCAAATGCAAAAGTGTACTATGTATGAAATATGTATTTTGATGAGGTGTAAATATTTTGTATTCAAAAGTTTTTTATTTGAGGTCATTCAGGGCCTCGTTTGACCTAGGTTGACCAAGTCAAACCTTCTATTTTGAAAACATACGCATTGACCGGACCCTAGATGGCCTCAGGTGCAAAAGCGATGAACAATAAGTTTTCTCCACTCATCAAGATACATATTTTTTCTAATGGTCACCTTTTCATCTGAGATTGTTTGGACCACTCAAACTTTGAAACTTCAGTTTTTCACGGCTACATGCGGGTTTTCGATACCCTAGATGGGCCCACCTCGGGAAGTCATGAACATCAAGTTTGATCCACTCATCAAGACCAACAATTGATATATAGGTCATTTTTGCATTTGACGAAGCGTTATGAAAGTGTAGTTCTAAATCCACACGCCCCGCTTGAAGTTTCATTAAGTCTGTGTGGGATTCAAGAATTTGTGACTAGAGTTTACCAACATTTTCTTAAATGCAAAAATGTTCTATGTATGAAATGTGTGTCTTGATGATATGTAACTATCTTGTATTCAAAAGTTTTTTTAAGTGTACTATATATAAAATGTGTATCTTGATGAGATGTAACTATCTTGTATTCAAAAGTTTTTTATTTGAGGTCATTTAGTGCCTCGTTTTAACTAATTTTGTGAAAAACCACTGTAGCCCTACAGTGGTCTGTTGTAAGGGCGGCTGTATCACCAGCCGCCCTTACAGTGTCACTGTAAGGGCGGCTGGTGATTTGGCCAGCCAGCTCACACTTGCCACCCACTGTAAGGGCGGTTCTTTCACCAGCCGCCCCTACAGTTTTTGGCTAAGCGCTCTCTTAGTTCGTTTTTCACGTAGTGTTTTGTTCGTCATTGTTAATCGTCTTTTCTGATGTATATCGTTGTTGGCCTTAACAATTGGTGCATTAGATTGACTCCAACTCCGTGAACTTACTTTCAAAAAAAACTCCATGAACCCAAATCTAAAACCTATTTCACAGTTCAGTAAATGGGTTACATACCCCTAACTTGCAAACTCCAACGGAGCCCTGAGCAGAGCCCCAAATCCCGCTCCATTGTACCCTGCATGCGCCATTGCCTGCCTGCTTCCTTCCCCGTGAAGTGCCGAGCCTCTTCCACCCACCCCACCGAGCTGAAGCCTCGCCAGCAAACGCTTGACGCGCGGCCGACGTGATCTAGGCAGAGCTCCCACACTACAGGAATCCGGCTGTTCGCCGACAGCCCAGGCGTTTGCCGACAGCCAAGATCTGGGCTGTCGGCGAACCTGCTCTTTCCTGACAGCCACAGTCCGCTGTCGGAAAAGAAATCTTCACCGACAGCCCCAGATCCATGGTCGTTGGCGAAGACCAGTATTGTCCCGGCGAAGAGCCTCTTTCCCGACGATGAGCCTGTCGGGAAAGAAGGGCTGTCGGCGACAGCCAGCTCGGCAAACGGCGCCGGCGCCGTTTGCTTCGCCAAGCCGTCCCCTATCGGCAAAATAGGCTTCTTTGCCGACAAAGCATTTCATCTTTGTCGACGACGGTATCACCTTTGCCGACAGCTTGCGTATCTTTGTCGGCGAAACAGATAGTTTGCCGACAAGATCGTATCTTGTCGGCAAAGGATGCTCTTTGCCAAAGCATTTGTATCTTTGTCGCAAAGAGTATTCATTTTTTTTTGAATTTTGACTTCAAAATTTTTTTGTTGCCTTGATATATTGTTTACAAGCACATGTTTGAATTTGGGCCCTTTTGGCAACATTTAGCTATATTTCGATAATTTTTTTGTTCACTTGAATTTTCCCGCATTATCCAAATTTGAACTGCAGGTGCATGAAATAATAAAACTTTGGCCTTCGAAACATAATATTCATGATGGGGAGTGTGTTTTAAGACCGTGTCCCAAAGCTCACCCAAAAGTTCCAAGTCCTTGTCCACGTAACAAGACGGTCCAGGAGTGGTAAAAGTGTTTTTTTAATTATATAAAATCCAAACGAAGTCGAAAAATCACGAAACTTGTCGGGGTGTCGTGTTATCGCATGTGGAGGCTATGAAAAAAATTTGAAAAAGTTTGGAGCAAGTTGCGGCGTCGGATGCTCAAAACCCAGACATCTCCACATGTGATCACTTGTGGTTGCATGTGGGCTCATGCCGGGTTTTAAACATCGACATTACAACTTGCTCGAAACGTTCTAAATTTTTTATCATAGGCTCTTCATGCGATAACATGACACCTCGACAAGTTTGGTGATTTATAGACTTCATTTGCATTTTATATAATTAGAAAACACTTCTCCCGCAAATGAATGGTCATGTTTCCTAAAAAAGTCATTCAAAATTTTGGGTGAGTTCCTGGATACGGCCGTAATATTCACTCTCCAACATGAACATAATTTTTTGAATGACTAGATTTCATTATTTTATACACTTGTAGTTTAATTTTGAATTATCCAAAAAAATTCAAGTAAATGAAATAAATGATTGAAATATAGCAAAACATTATAAAAAAATATCAAATTTGAACATGTGCTTCTAAACAATATACTAGGACAATATAAAAAGTTTGAATTTCAAAAGGCAGCATCTTCTCATGCTTTTGAATTTGAAAGATTTAAAATAGAAAATAAAAAAGGCTTTCCCGACGGCCCTTATCGGGCTGTCGGCAAAGGAGCCGGCCCAATAGGCCCATCACAGCCTGCTCCCCCATCCCTTATATAGAAAACCCTAACCCTACCTCCCTCTTCCCCACTCCCCACTCTCTCCCCCGACTGCGCCGCCGCTTCCTCCTCCGCGCCCCTGCCCCTGCAACCACCTCCACCTCCACCTCCCCCGACTCCGCTGCCCTCTGAGGAGAGCCCGTTCGCCGCGCTCCTCGCGTCCGACCCCGCGCTGTCGGAGCCGCTCCGCCAGGTGCTGGCCACGGGCGACGTCCGCGCCGCGCTCCGGGGCCTCCCGGACCTCGCGCGCCAGCTGTTCCGGTGGGCGGAGGAGGCCACGCCGCGGGGCTTCCCGCGCTCCGCCTCGGCCTTCGCCGCTGTCGTCATCCTGCTCGCCCACGGTTACCACATCCGGGCCGCCTACCCCGTCTCGCTCCGCGCCCTACGCGCCGGCCTCCTCCTCCCCGTCCTATCCCTCTCCCCCGCCGCCTCACCAAGAGGTCAGTCAGATTACTTATTCCCACTCTCAATCCCCGCTTTCTCTCTCGCTCTCACGCGTGCTCCTTCGATTCGGGTAAACAGATTCGTTCACCTCGACTGATATGACTCTCAAGTCTCGCCCCTGATGAGTGTTGACCGCTGCTGCTCCAGGAAGCCGTGCTCGGCGCCCAAGTGGAAGGAGATGACGGGGAGCGGCATCTTCGCCGCCAGGAGCAACGGCGACGCCGGGGGCGCAGCTGCTGCTGCCGCGAAGCCCGCCCGGACCGCCTCGCGCCAGGTGCCCAAAAAATCTGCGCAAACATTTTGTTTGTTTGGATCGACAGTGCTCGCGCGCCTCGCCGTCGAGCACTGTGTCCACGAGGTGAGGAGCAATGCCTTTCAAGTGCATTTATTCAATTCATTCAGGCACTATTATCCCAGCACATTAATCTGCATTTCTTTGCCAAATCAGATTAGTCCTAGTAAGAGTGTGGTCCATGTTCGTTAGAAGCTTTTAGAATTTTGTTTTTGACCAAACATGAGGGCAATCCTCTATTGATGATTTCATTATTATATCTATGTATAAGAAACCTGTACAAACAACTAGTATATTATGTTTTTATGGCCACATATAGCAATTTGGCTTAGCTGAGCTACAAATGCTAAGGAGGTTGACTTCCAGTGAGCACTCAATGTTCCATGGACTGCCATCTAACTTCTGATCTAATTATTAAGCCTTCATGTTCAAGTTAAGTCATTTAGGAACATGCACCACTTGATGTGTGCTCATGTTGATTGTTGAGTTATTCTGGATGTGCAAGTAACTTCTAGGTGTGCATTTTAGTTTTGCAAATAAGATGATGTTTTATGCCTGTAACCTCTGTACAATTTGTAAATCATACACAACATTAATCAATCCTAAAAGGCTAAATTGAGTTCCTGTGAATTATTATATTTACTAGTTCTGTAACTGTAACATATACACTATTGCGAATGTGCAATTCAGACAAGCATGGTGCATTTTCTTTTTTTTATATTTGGTATATGCCCACATAAAAGAATGCAATGTTAGTTTCGCTTAAGGCTTATTGAAAGCTGGAAATTCTGTACATACAAATCCACAATTGTTTCCTAGCAGTTTTGAGCATAGAAAACAAGTGTGGATTCATATATGGACTTTGCACCTGTCTGAATCTACATGTGGATTCATATGCCTCGTATCATGTGTTTATTTTAGCTCAATCACGATCAGCTATATGTTAGTATAGATTTATCATAGTGCTTACGCTCTTGCTTTATTTTCAAATCCATATCAGCTACATGTACAGGCAGCTTGGCCACATATGCATCTACTTGTCTCAACCTTTGAAGAGTATACAGTCTTGTATATCGAGATGCACTGACTATATGAATTTACCTATACTCAGGTTGTTATTGTACGACATGTAAAGATCTAGCAGAGGCAAGTGAGGGCATGGGAACTAGGAACTTCATGACAGATTTTTTTTGCAAGGTACAGTTCTACTTGCTGTTAAAATCAGGATGATTTAGATGCCTTGAATGATAATAGCAAGCAACTAAAAGTATTTTGGCCTAATTCCTTGTGCATGTTTGTATCAAATAGAGCTGTAAATTGCTTATGATCTTGTAAGTATGTATTCATTGTTGATCTGCTCTCTTGTGAGTATGTATCAGTGGATTCCTTATGCATTGTTGATTGGCTTTGTAATAAAATTATGGCTTGTAATGAAATTTTCTTTTTTTTTGGTTTACCGACAGCATTTGTTTGCCGACAGCTTTGGTAGGAGGCTTTGCCGACAGCCGGCCAAAGCTGTCGGCAAACAGCTGACATGAGGGCTTTGCCCTACAGGAATCAGCCCCTGTCGGCAAAGCCTTCGCCGACAGCCGAGTTGACAACGCTGTCGGCGAAGTGAACGGCAGTCGAGTTGACGGCGCTGTTCCTTCACCGACAGAACAGGTGGCTGTTGGCGAAAGGACGCCGACAGGGCCCTTGTTCCTGTCGGCAAATCGGCTTTTGCCGACAGGATTTTCGCCGACAGCGGTTTGCCGACAGGAAAGTCCAAACCCTGTCGGCAAACCATTTGCCGACCGGATTCAAGGGTTCGCCGACAGCTTAAAGTTGTCGGCGAACCGCGCGATTCCAGTAGTGCCAGTCGGCGAGATCCAGGTGGAGCTTCTATGTGCGCCAACAAGATTCCTCCACGCGGGAGCTTCCAGGTCCGGGAGCATCTCGTCGTCGTCATGTGCGGGCCTAACTCGCTGTCTTCGTCAACGTGCTACCAGGTGCTATTGTCCCCGAGCTATTTGGTGGGAGACCATTATCAGAAGTGGGCTTCGGCGATATGCCATCCTGCAACGGGGCTTCGTCGATATGCCATTATGAAACGCGACGCAACCGCCAGAATGCCATCCGGACGATTTTAGACCCTTTTATTCCCCTTCTACCCCTGATTTGTCTTTTCTTTTCGTTTGTTTCGTAGAGGAGGCCGATGGAACGGAGGCGAAACGGATCGAGAGGCCGCGCGACTTCTTCTCCCCCACGCCCGGCCGCCGTCGCACGTCGGCCCAGCGTCAACCGCGCGGCTGCCCGTCCAGGCGACGGACGCTTGCCTCGTCCACCTGCCCACGCCCAGCGTCGACCGCGCGGCTGCCCAGCCCGGCGCCAGACTCCCGCCTCGCCCACCTGCCGTCGGGGAGGACGTCTTGGCTAGTGTACGCCCGGAGGTTCTGGAGCCGGAGCTTGTCGAGGATGGATGTGTTGGCACTGTGTTCGCAGCAGTCGGCGACGATGGCCGTGACGCGGCCTTCCTCGTCCGTCTCCTCGTACGCGTTGATGAAGTGGAAGGTGACGTAGGGCGGCACCTCGACGCTGGCCACGGCCCTGCTGCTGGCCTTGCACATGACGTGCATGTAGCTGCCGGCCTCGACGTGCATGTAGCGGGGTGGGCTCCGCGCGGAAGAGGTTCCTGGCGCAGCACGCGGCCGTCGCCGAGCCGGGCGACGCCCGTGTTGGAGTTGTCGGTGTTCGAGGAGCCCGAGAAGAGGGTGGCGAGCTGCCCCACATGGGCGAGGAAGCCCTCCGCCTTGGGCACCACCGAGAACTCGCGGTAGCACACCTTGTCATGCGCGCACGCCGCCTTGTACGCCTCCGACTCGATCTGCCGGTGCGCGCCCACGGCGCGCCCGTCGCGGAACCAGACGCGGACCAGTGTCACGTAGCCGTCGAACAGGTGCCGGAAGCCGTAGTCGCCCAGGTTCCACAGGCCCGGCCCGAGCTTGCCGTGAGGTGGGGGAGGCGCTCGCCGTGGTGAGCCCGACCGGGACAGTAGCACCGCCTCCGCTCGATCCGTTTCTGTTCCGTGACCGAAGCCGGTGAAAGAAGAAGAGATAAACCAGGGGTAGAACAGGAATAAAAGGGTCTAAAATCGCCCGGATGGCATTTCGACGATTGCGTCGCGCTTCATAATGGCATATCGACGAAGCTCCGTTGCGGGATGGCATATTGCCGAAGCCCACTTCTCATAATGGTCTCTCACCAAATAGCTCATTGTCCCCTTGCTGGTCGGCGCGACGACGGTGGAGCAGCAGTAGACTAGGGTGGGAGCGCGGTCAGATTTGTCGCCCTTCGGCTTTGCCTGCTTAATCTCCACGATGGCGGCGGCAGGCCAAACGACAGCAGGAGACGGCGACCCTCGCTGCTCTCTCTGTTCGCCGTCGTCCCCTTCGTCGTCGTGGTGGGCCCACCTATGGGGAGACGCAAAGAGCCAAAGACAAGACCCATATTTGGGTTCTGCGAGGCTCCCAGTGCAAAATGGCTCACGGGTTTGGTGTTATTCCGTTGGAGCGACGTTCAGTGCCACAAAACCACTATGAAACACCCATTTTAGGTTTGGGTCATGGTATGCCTCCTCTGTTGGAGTTAGTCTTAACGGTCCTAAAACTCTGATGTATTTCCATTATGGTTTTAATAGAAATGGAGGATTAAAGAATGGTTTAATGGAAATGGGGAATCTCCCCCAATTCGAAAAAATATATGCACATGATTCGAGTGAGCAACGTTGAGCCCTCCTAGCTCTATGGACTAGCCTCCGAGTTAATCAGTGGCGCGAACCAGGCTGGTGATTTCGAGACCGTGTCTAGCAATCGACTATCTCATACTCAACTAGCTAGAGAAGTTGTTTAGGGGGTCATCCAGCCATGGCACTGAGCACATCAAGTGTGCGTCACGACGACGACATGTTCACTACTCTGAACTCTGAAGAAAGGTGGTGTTACCATATCGCACTAGAAGTGGCACACCCAAGGAGGCGAGAACCACATGTCCCTGCAGCTCTGCACCTTGTCCTGGGCAGCTCCTCCACTGTCGTCATAGCAAGGCAAGCGACATAGTTTCACATCTCGGTGCCTAAGAGGCATATATGTCATGAGGGAGTGCCCCCCTCCATCAACGGTCATTGGCGGAGTTGCAAATGGAGTCTTGGTGGCAGCGGAGGTTCGTGGGACTCATATGCAGGGACCAACGGGATAGCATTGCATCTCGGATGAGATCTCGAGAGTCATGGAAGAAGATGATCATAGGTGAGTCCAAGACCTCCGGCCCAATATTTGTCGGAGAAAAGTGTGACTTGGTCAAACAATTTTATATTGCTAACAACTTCTTTATAGGCATGTGCGCCCCCCATGCCTTGCACCTTTTATCCTCTCTTTGTGTTTTATCCTCTCTCTGTGTCCGACGAGATCCATCTCGCTCATCTCACCTCCTCCTCGTGCCTGCACCTCCTCCCCATGTGACGGGTTTCGACTCCGGAGGCACCGGCAAGGTAGGCTACCACCACCACCTCCTCCAAGATCCTCGATCCCCTTAGAGTTCTGGTAAGTTCTCCCTCTCGTCTTCCTAAACTCTGAAGGCCTTAGAAGAAAAGTTGCTTGGAGGCGGAAGGTCCGCCAGACGGTGGAAGGTCTATGGATAGTTTATGAGGCCCAAGTAACTATAAATGCAAATAAATTTAATACTAATGAAGTGGCATAGAAGCTATGACTCATATACAAAGTTATCAAAGTACATGATAAAGAGAAAATATTAAAATATAAGAGATAAGAATAATAAATAATAATAATAATAAGATAAAAGAGGAAGGTGGGACGAAAGGACGCACCGACCGAGAAGTAGGACCCACAGCATAAAGATTCCTATATATAGAACCCACCTACCAAAAGTACTAGTGCCCATCACAACCTAGCAAGTAGTGCACCTTCTCCGAGTAGTCACTGTACGCTTTGTGTCTTCCGTTGCATGCGCAACGGGTGACACAGGCGGAGCTTAGCTTCTAGGGCAGGAGTGCTATGAACGAAGCTCAGGTGTTCTTCTTGGGCATGGCGTATGGACAGTACCTCGCCGGTGGCCAGGGCGCTGCCCCAGGTGGTGGCGGTGAGGACCCGAACCGTCCATGGCGCCCCATGTCGTCGCACGAGGCGGACATCGTCCCAGCGGCGCAGCAGCACAAGAAGAAGGCGGCGTCCCGCAACCGCAGCAAGAACGAGTCCGGGTACGGGCCTCACGCCTGCCCTGTCTGCAACCGCCGCTTCGACTGCGCCAAGGCTGTACACGGGCACCAGCGCAGCCACCCGGAGCGCGCCTGGCGTGGCATGGCGCCGCCGGGCGAGCCGCAGGTGGTTGCTGTTACTGCCGACGGGAGGCAGCTGCGCTACGCGTGCGAGCGCTGCGGGGCCCAGTTCGAGACGCGCCAGGCACTCGGCGGCCACCGCGCCAGCCACAGCGGCAAGATCGGCTGCTACTGGCTCTCCAAGCAGCAGCAGGACGGGTCGGCGCAGCACGTCATGCCCTTCGATCTGAACGAGCCAGCCGTGCCACCGACACCAGAGCTGCAGGAGCAGGATGAGGACAAGGAGAAGGAGGAGTAGGAGCAGCTAGGGCTCCTTCCGCCCGTCGATCGCAGACGGCGGCGTGCTTGCGTCTTATAATCTAGATAGATATCGTTCGTTTGCTAGTTAATCCTCCTCCATGGTTCGGTTGCAGCGCCCTGCAAATAAATTAACTGAGGATTAACCATGCATGTATATGAGTGTATGTAAGCTCGATCGATCGATTAACTAAATTAAGAGCGCAAGATATATATATTATGAGAAATAATACATGTTCGTGGTGTTTTGATCTTCTCTTGATCGAGTGCTAGGTAGAGAGCTCGCGAGCTAGAAGGAGGACGGTGTAGGTCGTTCCTCGAGCTGATTGAGGATTCACCTTCGCTTGAATAGTATTTTTTCACTCACAACAAAACAGCATCTTCATGAGCGATCTGCTGGCTATGATGATGATGTTTATTAATTAAATAAGGACGTGTCTGTTCGGTCCACAATGGGACGGGGTGCGGGGTGCGGTAACGGTAGGTACCGTGGCCTCCTGACGCGTGGTACGGGTAAACGTGCTTGCAGTGAAATTGTTTCACGTGTTGAAAAAAATCAATGATTCATGAGAGGCGTACTTTGTGAGGTAATTTCGATTGTCACGTTGGTGGGGCAACCGCAAATACGATTATAAGCCGAAACAAACACGTAGTAATAAGCAGGCCGGCTGGTTTGCAACTCATGAATCAGCAAAAAATCTCCCTATATAACTATGTAGATGATCGAAGGAATTACCTGTGATATTGATGCCCTAAACTATGACCGCAAAAGATTAATCGTTCACATAATTTGGGTTCTTGATCGATCCTACTCATCGTAAGGATCAGTGAAGAAAGCTCTGCAGTATAATTATTTTCCAGCTTTGTTTCTACAAGTGTATGTTTATGTTCTTGCTAGAGGAAGCTTTAGGAGAGATTATTGAAAAAAAAACACCAAGCTAGACTTGTTAGGAAACATACTAAAAAAAAAACAAGTGTATTGCCTCTAATCTATATGCATGTCTTGGGAGGCATTACTGAAAGAGAAATTAGTTAATTTTCCACTTCTATCTTGCTAATCATCTCCATGTATTGTATTGTTGGAAGAGGTCGAATAGTTTAATTACCCTAACTATTAACTTGGTCATATGACGAAATCCAAAGCTAAAACAAAAAGGGTCCTTGGATATGCATGATCACTATATTATTGATTCCAAGTCCTGGATATATATCATCTCTGAGATTTTGTGTTTCGCAGGCCTATCTAGCTTTTAATGGTAGTGTACACCGTCAAAAAAAAAAGTGGTACGCTGTTATCAGGCAAAAGCGGTGCAACTGAACCTTTGTTTTCATACGAAACCGCCGGTTCCAGCAGCCCTTTCATGAGAAAGCAGCAGAGGGTGGTGTGTGTAGGAGTTTTCGGTCTAACTCAGAAAAAGCTTAGGGATAGAGAGTAACGTTAACAAGCTTCTGCATGCTTGCGTATGAGATGTCACTTTTTTTTTGTTGCTATAGCTTGTGGTCACTGGTCACGGAAAGTATTTATATATATTAATTATTTCCTCACTAGAACTAAATAATATGCATGCCACAATGCTTAATAGAAAATGTTTATGTGCGTAATAAGTTTTTTTAGGAAAAAAATTCCGGTCTCCGCAGAGTTTGTATGTGTGATAAGTTTGATCTGGAATAACTTATAGTATAATATGATCCAATGTTAACTCCTTAAACAAGCGACTGTTGCCAGTTTTTTATGGCTGCTTCTTGCAAACAATAAGCTAGTTCTCTATGTATACACACGCATGAATGCTACATCCAGTGCACACGTATGGCATCTGCATTTGACCGATGACCTTTGCTACTACTTGTGCGCACTGAAATCCGGTGCCCAAACAAGATGCCATGGATTCCAGTGAAGTAGTAATGCTATTTTGGTTTTTGTAATTATTTAATAATATTTCTCTCTCCGTTTGGAACTAACCTTTTGTTTCATTTGATCAGGCAAGCTAAGTGATCTGCAAGTGGGACGTGCAGCCGTCAACTACGTACACGCAAGCTAAAGCTTAAGGATAGATAGTAGGTAGATACAGATATAGATATATGAATTTCTTTTCCGCCCCTTGAGTTAGCTTGATCTGATGTAGAAGAAGTAGAGCCATGTGAGAAGCCTTCCTTGTTGATCTCATCCTACGTGGTAAAAGTTGTCTATGTATAGAAAACATACAAACGACTTACAAGTTAAAAAGGATGGAGCACTATGCATTATTAGTCTCTAAGCTAGTTCACTATGTATTCCCCACAATAACATATTCTAAAAATTGTAACCAACAAGTTATACTATCGATCCACTATCTCAATAAAAAAAAAAATCTTTCCACCAACACAAATAGAAGTATATATTCTTGTGCTTTAATATCTTATCATTGCTATGTATGTAGGAGTTACGCAAATGTCGATGCACATTGTTGGGAAAGGCATCTCAGCAGCGGAGACATGACATGCGCCTAGGGTCAACTAACCCCCCAATTATTCTTATCTTTTGCACATGTCTTAGTCTGTTATGCAGGAATGGATCGGAGGCCAGATGCTCGACGCCGGAGACCATGCCAACTCGCGCCTTTGGATGTCTCCGATCGCCAGGCGGAGACACCAGGCCGGCGGTGGAGACCTCAGGTCTCCAGGCGGAGACATCGGTCAGGCAGCGGAGGCCTCGGGCCCCACGGCGGAGACATCGGACCGGCGGCGTAGGCCTCAGGTCTCAGGGCGGAGACACCAGGGCGATGGCGGAGACATCAGGACGGTGGCGGAGACGAGAGGCTGGCGCGGAGGCATCTAGCGCGTAGCCGAGGGACGCCGGCCATGGGAGACGGCCCACCAACGGTCCAGGAGCAAGGAGAACGTCGTGTGTTTTGGGGGCCCAGGAGGAGCCCACGGGCCGCAAAGCGCTTCGGGAAGGCCATCAGCCCAGCTGCGCCACGGCGGACGACTTTGCCCCTGCCAACCCCACCTGGAAGGGTCATAGAATTAGGGTTTCCTTGTTTCCCCTCAGGGGTTGTAATGTCTTTTTGTACAAGGGAGCTGGGCTGGCTATAAAAGGAGCCCCCCAGCCCCCGTTGTAAAGGGTGATCCCCTGGAGTGGAAGAGCTTCTCTTCTTCACACTCTAGCATTGTAATCGTGATCGCAACTGAATATTGAAAACCTGCTGGAACCGAGTTCCAACAGTTGGCGCCCACCGTGTGTCTGGCCGAGGATATCACTCACAGATGCCAACAAGAAAGCAAGTAGCGGCCGCCGCCGCCGAGGCGGAGGCACCTGAGCTACCCCGAAGAGGCAGACCGCGGAGGTCTGCACGAAGCACGTATGCCTCCGAGCAGGTAACCGAAGACGAAGAAAATGACGATGGTCACGGCGAAGATGAACCACCGCCGGCGAACCAGTCCAATGACCAAAACCAGAATGATGAGGTAAGCCGGCTTATGGCCGAAAGGCAACGCATGGAAGCAGAAAGAGACAGGCTGAGAGCAGAGCAAGCGGCCACGCTCAGGGCAATGCAGACCTCTCAGCAGGCCGAAGAGATAAGGCAGCAAATGGCGATACTGCAAGCAGAAATTCAGAGCATGCAGCCCATAGCAATGAATCAAAACAACACCACGACAACGCCACAGCTCAGCCAATACATGGCTGCAACGCCCACTGGAATTCAGGGAATAGAAACACCTCCGATCATGGTCTACCAGAGGACGTTCGATCCGAGATCTCCACTATCAGAAGGCCTCCAGAAGGCACCATGGCCTCCGGGCTACAAACCCATGGTACTGCCCAGGTACAATGGAAAGACAGATCCACGACAATTCCTGATGAGTTTTGAGGCAGCAGTAGCCTCCGCGGGAGGAAATGACAGTGTCCTAGCCAAATCCTTCGTCATCGCCGCAGAGGGTGACACCCTAACATGGTATTCCATGCTGAAGCCCAGTACAATCTACTCATGGGAAAACCTGAGGGATAAGATAATAGCCAACTTCAAAGGATTCTCAAGTGAATCCTTGTCGTCAGCAGATCTGTTTAGCAACAAACATGACAAGGGGGAACCGCTAAGGGATTACTTCGAGAGATTCCTGCACCTCAGAGCAAAGGCACCGGATGTGCCGGACAGCGTCGCAATCGAAGCAGCAATCAAAGGTCTCCGAATAGGGCCCTTCGCAAGCCACTTAGCAAGGGAAAAACCAGCCACCATGGAGAAGCAGCATGACGAATTCGAGAAGTACTGCAGATCAGACAATGACCTCCGGAGAAGGCTGGATGAAGGCGAAGGCCAGAGCAAAAAATCTTATAGCAGGAACAGCAACAGAGACAACAGGCCTTATGACAGACAGAATTCTCAGCAAAGACAGGTCTTCAATGTGCAGAACAGCCAGCCTCAGCGCCCGGCAGAGAGAGAGCCAGGGAACGGTCAAGATACGAAAGCCCAGAACAACCAAGGTTTCAACAAGAACAAGGCTAAGAACTGGAACAAGAACCAGAAACCAAGAAGGCACTATTGCATTTTCCATGGAGAAGAGAAGGGGCATAGCACCAAGGAATGCCCAGAAACCAAAGAAACAATGGACAGGATGAAGAGCAAGCAGCAGCCACAGCAACCTGCGCAAGAGATAGCCAGACAAGTGAATCACACCTTCACTCCGCAGTATCATCAGCAATACAACCCAAGTTTCCCAGGGTACAACAACAGCGCCTTCCCCCAGCTGAGCGTCGCGCACCAGTACTATCCACCATCTTTGCCAGCGTGGCGACCTGTGCAATACCAAACATCTCAGTACAACAACCAAGCGCCAGTCAGGACAGACAGCACAGTGACGTACATAAACACTCGACCTCCACAAATCTCTATGATAGAAACACCTCAGTCGTCGCAGCACCAGCAGCAAAAGCAGTATGCGGCTCTACCTCCGCCTCCGCAACAAAGGCAATACGATGCCCTACCAGCACCTCTGCAGCAGGCCATCTGCTCCAGCGCAATACCGAAGGCTGGACCTCCGGTTGAGAATCAGATGAATCCACACTCTGCTCTGCCCACAATAGGAATGATACTGCCAATAGCCAGAGGCTCAGCAATGGAGTTCGAAACAAAGAGGCAGAAAAAAGACCACCTCCGATTGGTAAACAATGTGGCTGTACAAGGAGCACACCGAACAACAGAATGGTCTAAGGCAAAGATCAGTTTCTCAGAGGAGGACCTCCGATTGGAAAGTTACCCTCACACCGATGCAATGGTCATAAAGGCAAACGTGGCAGGATGGGAGATAAACAGAATACTGGTTGACTCTGGGAGTTCGGCAGACATCATCTTCGCAATTGTGTTTGATCAAATGAAACTCAGCCGGTCTCAGCTACAACCCCCTGATACACCTCTGATAGGATTTGGAGGAAGAAAGATTCACGCACTCGGGAAAATTTCCTTGCCAGTATCCTTTCAAGATGGGGATAAGGCGAGAACGGAGTACATCACCTTTGACGTAGCAGACATATATTACCCTTACAATGCAATCCTAGGAAGAGGATTCGCTAACAAGTTCAATGTGGCCATCCACATGGGTTACCTTTGCATGAAAATGCCAGCACTGCACGGAATCATCACAGTCCGTGGAAGTCAGAAGGAAGCTAGAAACATAGAGAGAGCCATATACAAGGCCCACAGGAACATAAACACAGTAGCAACGGATGAGCCACCGGACATGCCAGGTGGGAAAACGGACATGAAAGATCAGGAGGACACGATAACAGTACCGCTTGACTGTTGACACAAAATGTGGCGCACTGTGTCTCACACACAGCAAGCCGGAAAGCCTAGCTTCAATCGGGTGCCCGGGCGTCTGAATCCGGTGGCGTGCCAGTCGATTTGACATGATTTTGCGGAATGTGCCCAGAAAAGCTGTGTTGTGATTTAACATAGTGTCTCCCACAGCTTTGTAAATGGCTCCAACTACCCTCTCGCATCTCCTCCTCGTCGCAATATCGACCGACCAGCGAGAAGAACTCGTGGCGTGATTGCTTGATGATCACTCGCCACTTTTGTTCTTGGAAAAAGACATCGACATTTCGCTGAAACTGTTCCATTGCTGTTCCACCATCTCGGCGTTGCTCGTCGCGGCTCGTCCAAGGTCACGTTCGAACGTGATGTTGTCAATTTCCGATCCCATCCTAGGCGAGAAGTGGTCCCACCGGGCGTGCCAAAAAGTGTGTTGACACAAAATGTGGCGCACCGTGTCTCACACACGGCAAGCCGGAAAGCCTAGCTTCAATCGGGTGCCCGGCGTCGAATCCGGTGGCGTGCCGTCGATTTGACTCGAAAAAATCGACAAGGGATAAAACGGTAAGATCATAACTGGAACGTCTTTGGGTGAGACCAGACAGTTCCATCTTTACGGCCCCGAAGCCACTTACGACGACATATAGCTATAGAAGCTATCTCCGCCAGCGATTGCATTTCATTCGGCTAAAGTAACATAAGCGATATAAACGAACGAGCTTGCCGAATACGGTAGATGAAGACATGTTTGAACAAGATTAAATCATTAAAGCATATCAAACTATATCTCAGGTTTAAAACATCATCAAGCACTAACATCTAAGGATAAGTAACTTATACATATAAATCCGCTAAATAATACATGCATAGGCTACTCCAACTAGTCTGCCGCACGTCTAGCCTTCATAAACCCGTCGAGCATAAACCCAAGCAAGCTAATCCACCGCATGATACCACTCGCTATGAATTTACACCACTCCTTACTATTAGATCAATCCACCGCATGATACAATCTAACAATAAAGAGCTAAAAGCACGTAATTACCTAACAGATCTATAAATACTCGCTACATGTGTGAGCATAACCGTATCGGCAAGATTGCCGAATCGGGGTCCATGAAGAAGGAACAAACAAGTAACATGTAAAAGGAGCCTATCGATTAAACCGATCTCTAGTCCACCGGATGACTAGCTCTAGAGTAACCCAAAGACCGCATCGCCGCACGGTACCCGGTCCCGTCAAGGCTTATCTACATATAACGTGAATGAATCCGCAACACGTGACAATCTAGATAGATCTAATTCGGCTATATGAGCTTGATCTACTCGATATTGAATAAGCATGAAAGGAACGATCAACAAGCCAAAAGAGTATCAATCTAGATTGGGCAAAAGAGTGTTGCAAATAATTAAACATTAAATGAAACATGCAACACGTGATAACTTAATGAATCTATTAGATCTTGCCAAATCTAAGAGAGCCGATAACTATCTTTACTCATGTCTTAATCCGCCGCACGATACAAGGCACAAGCAAAAACTTCCCATCATTAAGCTTAAATCCGCCGCACGATACTAAGCAAAACGGATGAGACTACTTGCATCATAATCTAAATCCGCCGCACGATACTAGTCATGATAGCAAGGTTGTCGGGACTTACGGAGGTCGACGGATCAATTTGGCCCTCTCGAAGAACTCGACGACACGACTAAAGGACTCGAAAGGTGGCACGTAGCCGGTTGTATTGATTTGGTTGTGAACCCTTATTACAATGGTCGAAGGTTTATATTTATACCCTGGACAGAACATGAGTTCTAAGCGCTTACGAACTATCTAAACAAAATTGGAAAGACAAAAACACGCTAACTCTATCCATAATCGGAGCCCTTGACCATCACGACTCCTTCCCTTTTTGATCAGCTTCCTTTTCCTTTTTTTCCGCCTTCAAACGAAACGGTTGCCGACCGCTTGGCCATTTGCCGAACACATGGAAATTAGCCGACCGCATATGCATTTGCCGAATCTCTCTCTCGCCGCTGCGGGTCCACTGTCATATTCCGACCAAATTCTCGGTGTTAACACATGCCCCCTCAATTTCGAGATAAAAGAGTTTTATTTCGAAATTGACCGTCGAGCCTTTCGCCTAGGTCGCACCGCCAACACCCGCGGCCGCCTCTTGAGATCTGCGCTCACCTTCTGTCTTCAATGGCGATGGAGACTTCAACTAGCTCCATTATGGCAACGGGAACTCAAGAGGAGTTTCTAGAGGTAACCCTACTGCTTTCACCCATTCGGCAATTTTCTTGAATCATTTTCCAGATGTGTTCTTGATTCATCCGCTTTACTTTTATAAAGGAAATGAAGAACGAGATTTTGATTTCCAATCTTGCTCATCCCGGGTCATTTTTCCTTGGTCCGATGGGAGACCCTAATCCGAGGGATTTTATTGAAAAGGAAACTTTGAGGATCCCATTCAAATCCAGGATTGCCCCTCAAATAGATGGCCGAACACTTTCAAAACCTGGCCCCTTCCTTCAATCACGGGATGGCGTGATTGGTACCGTTGGATGCAATCCAGAACAGTGATTTTGGGAATCACAAGATATTCAACACCGCTTGGAGCTCTCTTTAGCCGATATGCCGAGAAATGACTCCCTCTTGATAGCCTGCTTCCCACTTTTGGTCCGACGCCATTAATGCGTTCATCTTCGGCCACGGCCCAATGTCAATCACCTTGTCAGACATTTTCATGATGACTGGTCTGAATATCACCAAACCAACCTATCCCTTCAAATACAAAAGGACTAGCTCACAGAAGGCAGTCAAATCAGGAGGAGGTTGGGCCAAGTATGTTCAGACTTATGCTTCAACTGGCCCTGTGTCTGATAAAGAGTATAGGGCTTTCATGAACATGTGGTTATGCAGATTTATCTTCTGTGGCAAGTCCAATGAGCACACTCTAAATCACATAGTGATGGTGAAGAATTGGTGCGAGGCAAGCCGATTCCTTTGGGCAAATATCTGCTGGGAGCATTCTACCACATGATGCATCAGATCACTGTTTAGATGAGGAATCAGGGTGAAATC
This sequence comes from Themeda triandra, assembly GCA_018135685.1. Lineage (NCBI taxonomy): Eukaryota > Viridiplantae > Streptophyta > Magnoliopsida > Poales > Poaceae > Themeda > Themeda triandra. The sequence goes on from JAENPR010000311.1 coordinate 204,478, forward strand.
TCCTGTGTCAATGGACCATGGTGGCTTCTTCAGATGTGGTTGCAACTATATATGCATCAGATTGTATCTGTTGATCTTCACAACCTGAACTTTCCTTCAATCAACTATGCTGAAGGTGAAGATCCCAGATACAAGTCTTGTCAGACATATGGAGAGGCTGCATCTTCAATTATCATTGATTTGGACCTGGGCCATCTTTTCAAGATCTTCTACAAGGGCTTCCAACACATGGTTTAGTTCCCTTTCAGGGAAAATGAAGATCTAACTCTTCCTTGCAGATTCAGTTATGAATCGGGCTGCATAGATGATGACTCTAAGGACATCTACAATTCCTTCATCAAGCCCTGTGCTTTACCGGCAGAATTTCATCATGGCCGGTTGATAAATTCAACCTATGAATTTTACAATCCTAATATGGTCGCCAGGCAACTTGGACTTGGTCAACTGCCCCCAAGGCCATACTTTTCTGACATCATCAGGCCCAGAGAGTCATTAACAGATATCACCGAGGCCAATAAAGTTTTCAATCTTGGGTCTAATCTTCCAACATATGAACCCAAACCCTTGGTGATAATCGAAATAACTCACTCTTCATTTGACCTTTGGTGGAAAGAATGGCATTCTCACATCTTCAGAGCACAAGTTCATCCTTTGTGCCAAGTTCTAATGCCTTCATTTACTTCTGGCGATGAGGTAAATTTCTTTATAGCTCCTTCCACTTTATACATCTTTCTTGTGCTCAAATATCTTTGTGAACAGGATAATGCTCCTCCAAGCCCTCCAAAAATTTTATATTGGCAACCTGGCCCCAAAGCTGCTCTGGGACATGATGCTCCGAGTCTGAAAGCATTTAACAAGATACCTGCCGAGGGTGCAGTGCTCCTGAAGGACCTTAAAAGAAAAACTCCTTCTTCTCCTATCAAGGACACTGCAATTCCCAAGAAAACAAGATCAAAGAAAGCTAAGCCACTCCCTCAGGTATGAATGCTTTTGATCCCTTATCTATCATCTGCAAATGTGTCTGTATTCATCACTTTCTTTCAACAGGTACAGGCTCACCCTCAAAGCCCTGACCGAGTGGTAAATTTGGAAGATTCTCCTGAACATTCTGCTAGCCAAGCAGATGTCAATGAATCTGTCGGTCATCCTGGTGCGTATCTGTACTAGAGTTCTTTCTTGTTCTTCCATTTGCATATCAGTCTCATTTTATTCTTCGACTCAGATGAACAAGGAGAAACAGAAGAAATTCCTCTCCATCAGACAACTGAACAAGGAGAACCCCTTCTCCAAGAGCTTCAAGTTTCAACAACTCTGATAATTCAGGATGTACCAAGCCATGATATTGTCAACCCCGAAGTGATTTGTGGCATCAACCACCCAACATATTGATGTTACTCAGGAGGCAATCGATCAAGTAATTGCCGAAGAGGTATTATTCTTACTCCACTCGGCTATTTTTCATTCAGATCAAATCATTTGGCTAAACTACCTTCCTTGTTCACCAACAGGATACTGCTCATCCTCAAGCCAGTTTTTCCCTTATCATTTGAAGAATATGGGGATAAAGATGATGAAGTTTCTTCCAACCCGCAGTTATCATCGAGAGTCAAGCCAAGCTAAAGGATATAATTTCATTCCGAAAAAGGATATTGTTGCTTTGACCCAAGATTCGACAAAATAAGGGAAATAGTAGAGCTTATTGATCAAAAGCTTCCCTCTAATCTCAAAGCCGCCATAGATGCCTTATCACACCTTGATGATCACTTTGCTGCTATCAAGAGAGCATACAAGAATATGTCCACCAAAGTTGATCTGGAGAAAAGAAAAGTGGCCAAGGAACAACAGGTCAAGGAGCTCTACTCTGGCATCAAGTCAACTGAGCACCTCTTGAGCACCTTAGAACCAGAGCTGCAGGTCATGAGAGAAGAAAGAACCAAACTTGAAGCTCAACTAGCTCAACTGAATGCTAACATTCAGTCCCATGAAAACAAGCTCGCAAATCTGCCATCTCTCGATTCGGCTAAGTCCAGAATACAGTCAGTCATCAAGGAGACGCGGCAAATCAAGAGCAAACTGTCCAACATCCAAGATTCTGAAGAAGAGGACCAAAAAGCTCTTGATGAAGCCAACCGAATCAAGGCTGATGCTCTAGCTGTCATCAATTCTTTTCTAAATGTATAGATGCTTGGCTTGTACTTGAAGATGTAGACATTTAGGATTGACCCTGTCATATTTGAAAACAATTCCCCTTCTCTGGAAAAATAGATAATCTGCATTTTTTCTCTTTCTTCTCTGCTTCTGTTGCTATTTGGCTCTTCCAATTACGACTGTACTCATAGATGTGTATATCAGCCGAACATAACTGTTGCTGTCTCAAGTGCTCACTTTAGCCGAATAGCTCTCATCAGCTATTTAGCCGACCGAGCGTATGGTAACTGAATCGCCAGTGGTGATGGGCTCGGCCCAACTCAACATCGGCCCATAGGTGTGGAAACCCTATCCTGTCGCTTGGCTTTCCCGCAATCTCGCCACGGCTCCCACGTTCATAAATAGGACCAGTCGGCTCCCACCATCATCACATCAAGCACAAGCAGTTGCTATCATCTCTTCCACTTCCTCTTCCACCTCGATCTCGAAAAAACCCTCACCACTACCGATGGCAAGCGGCGGCGACCGTAACAAGCGTCCCCGGGACGAGGCGGAGGGAGCAAAGAACCGGCGCTGGCGGTGAGATCTTCAACCTTTAGAGTTGTACTGCTTGATAGCTTTTACCCGATCTGAGTCTCTGCCCCCTTGCGGTTGTTTATCTTCTTGATCCGTTTCAGGGGTACCGGGGTCGCCGGCGACTACGCCGCCAACTTCCAGAGGCGGGTTGCCCGGGCCGGCACTCACACTCCTCCTTCTGCTACCGCTCCTGCTCCTGCGGCGGATGCGGCAGAGGGAAGTAGCCGTGGTGGCCGCCGTCTGCAGTAAGAGATATCTTCCCCATCTCGTTTGCATTTTTTTTTTTATTTAGCCGATCTTGATTGCACCTTGCTTGTAGGACGGCGAGGATCAGCACCGGCCAATGGCGCTTTCGGCGCCGCCCCCGGCGGCGTTCGACGCTCCGCCCCGCGCCGGCTCCGCTCCGGCCCGGCTCCTGCTCCGCTCCGCGTCGGCACGCCTCGGCCTCGTCGGGGTCTACTTCTTCGTACCGCCCTATATGGGACAGGAACGACGAGGAGATCCCGGCGTACACCCCATTTACGACGCCGCCGCGTACCGCCGCGAGAGGGACGAGGCGATGGAGCTTCTTGGTGAAGAATCCAAGAAGTTTGGGATCGCCCGGTTGGAGTGGGAGGACACTTGCCGGCAGATGACCGAGACCATCACCGCACTCGTTCTTCTACCATTGTTTGATTTCCGTTCTTCTTGATCTGCTTACTCACTGGCCTGTCCTGTTCTTTCTTTGCAGACCTCAACACGGAGCTGGACCGCCTGAGGTTGGCGGCGACGGCGGCGGCCAACCACGTGAATGCCCAGGGGGCGACCTTGGCGGATCGCCTCGAGGCGGTGCCTGGTCAGATCGACCAGGCTGCCCTTCACGGCGTGCGCCTCGGCACTGCGCTCGGTCTGGCGGGGATGTCGTCCTGGACCGGGGACGACTACGCTCCGATGCCGACCGGCTTCCGGGGCGGGCTTCCCCACGAGGTCGACGGCATCGAGGGCCTCCTGGTGGCGTACGACGACCACGCCAACACCATGGCCAACGCCACCAACCCGGAGTCCGTCCTCAACAAGCTCTTCACCGAGGAAGAGGAGTAGCTTGTACTAGGACTGGCGCGGGTTGTAAATAAAAACTTTAATGAAGAATGTTGGTCTTCTTCTTGTTCTTGCTTGTCTGTGATGGTATTCATTTGTTGCATTTGCTTGAATTATCACCCCTTTATTTAGAACTCGACTGCAACATTCTTGCCGAACGAAATTTTCCCGAACGCACAACGTTGTCTTAGCCGATTAGATCTTGGTCCTGTTCCACGACTTGACGGTTTGTAGCGTAGTACTTCAATTCACTTTATCTTCTCCCGATAAACCTACCAGCTGAGAGATAAAACTGTTCATTTATACTTTAAAAATTGGCTAAAGGCGATACAACTGTATCGGCTATTTTTGTTCTGAAGACGATACACACGATATCGGCTATTTTTGCACTAGAGGCGATATAATAATATCGGCTATTTCTCTCCAACTTCTTTCCTTTGCTCCGAAGGCGATTTTATTCAATCGGCTATGCCACATTCACGTCATAGTCATAGTTAAGATCCAACTTCGATACTTGGATAAAACTTCTTAAGGTATCTGCCATTGATGGCTCTAGTAAGTTCTTCTCCAAATAGCGTTTTCAATATATACGCATTACCAGGTGCACAACTGACAACCCGAAAAGATCCTTCCCAATTTGGTGACCATTTGCCAAATGTCTTATCTTTTGTGCCAATTGGCAATATCGTCTTCCAAACCAATTCTCCTTCTGCAAATTGCTTAACTTTAACTCTCTTGTTGTAGTACTTGGCAACACGCATTTTATTCTTCTCGATGTTCTCTAAAGCTTTAAGACGAATCAAGTGCAAATCTTCTAATTCATCCATCATTAAATCTTTATAATCTTTTTCTGTCAGGTCCTTTTGTAACTCAACTCTCCTTGATCCTGATTGCAACTCCCAAGGCATTATAGCATTATGTCCATAAACCAGCTCATATGGGGATGCTTGTGTGGATCCATGGCAAGCCATTCGGTAAGCCCATAATGCTTCATTAAGGACCAAGTGCCATCTCCTTGGCTTCTCATCGATCTTCTTCTGGATAATCTTGATCATGATCTTATTCGACGCCTCTGCTTGGCCATTGGCTTGTGCATAATAAGGAGAAGAATTATACAACTTTATCCCCATGCTTTCGGCAAAGTCACAAAACTCTGAAGAAGTGAACTGAGTCCCTTGATCAGTTGTAATGGTCTGTGGGATCCCAAACCTATGAATTATATGCTCTTTGACAAAACTGATCATATTTTCTGATGTGACTTTTTTCAAAGGGATAGCTTCAACCCACTTGGTGAAATAATCTGTTGCCAGCAACACAAATTTGTGTCCTTTGCTAGATGGAGGATTAATCTGTCCAATTAAATCTATGCCCCATCCTCTAAACGGCCATGGTTTGATTATTGGGTTCAGAGCAGATGCAGGTGCTCTTTGAACATTACCAAATATCTGACAATCTCGACACCCTTTGTAATATTCAAAGCAATCCTCCAACATAGTCGGCCAAAAGTACCCTGTCCTTCTGATTATCCACTTCATTCGGTAAGCCGACTGATGTGCACCACAAGCTCCTTCATGAATTTCAAACATAATCTTCTTAGCCTCTTCTTGACTCAAGCACTTGAGCAACACTCCATCTATAGACTTGTGGTACAACTGATCATCAAGAAGTACGAATTTAAGTGCCTTATACCTGAGCCTCCGGGAAACCTTTTGAGATGGGTCTTTCAGATAACTGATAATGTCACTTCTCCAGTCATCTTTTATCTGATCATAATTGAAAGCACCTTTTTCTGCTGCATAGACTTCATGATTTTCTCGATATCCAGAAGCCGCTTGAGCTAATTTATTTGCTTCTCCATTGTGCTCTCTGGGTATATGATGCAAAGTAACTACTGAAAAGCTTTTCAGAAGTTCCCTACACTGTTCATGGTACCCTTGCAGTACATCATTTTTGCATTCATATTGTCCTGTCAACTGATTGATTACCAATTCAGAATCACCAAATACTTCAACAGCAACAGCCTTCACTTCTATCAACAGCCGAAGCCCTCTAAGCAAAGCCTCATACTCTGCTTGATTGTTAGTGACAGGATATTCAATTGAAAAAGCAAACTCAAATATATTCCCACGTGGAGATACCAAAAGAATACCAGCACCACCACCTTTGTCGCATGATGACCCATCAAAAAATAATGCCCATGGGGCAATGTTAACCATATCAACGAGACAAATCACGATGTTGAGTAATGAAATCGGCAATTGCTTGCCCTTTCACGCTTTTGCCGACTCATATTTTAAATTAAACTCTGACAGTGCTAGTACCCATTTGCCGATTCTTCCATTTAAAATTGGCATTGACAACATGTGTTTAATTACATCAAAACTAGATATCACCACACATTCAGCATTTAACAAATAGTGCCGAAATTTGGTGCACGAGTAATAAACACACAAACAGAGCTTTTCTATAGCCGAATACCTTGTTTCAGGATCTAGCAGTTTTCGGCTAAGGTAAGCTATTACCCTCTCTTTTCCATCAAACTCTTGCATAAGGGCCGATCCTATTGTTAGGCTATCGGCCGCCACATACAGCTTGAAAGGCTTTTCAAGTTGTGGAGGTACCAATACTGGTGGTGCCTTCATATATTGCTTGATCTCATCAAAAGCCTTTTGCTTATGTCACCCCTGACAAATTTTTGATCCTTCTTGAGCTTCAACAATGGAGAGAAAGGCAATACTCTTTCGATAAATTGGATATGAATCTTCTCACGAAATTGATCTTGCCCAAAGCAATGATTGCAACTCGTAAGGTTAGTTGGGGGCACAACTTTGTCTATTGCTTCCATGCTCTTTTTCCCAACTTCTATCCCTCCTTTGTGGATCAAGAACCCCAAGAATTCACCCGGCCGAGACCCCAAAAGCACACTTATTTGGATTCATCTTTAAACCATGTTTCCTTGTGCACTCCAAAGTTTTCCTTAAATCGGCTAAATGTCCTTCATGGTCTCCGGATTTGACTACCACATCATCAATGTAAATTTCCACAATTTTGCCGATCAACTCATGAAAGATATAATTCATGGCTCTCGATAAGTTGCACCAAAGCATTCTTTAATCCAAATGTCATTACTATCCATTCAAATAACCCAATGTGGCCGGGACATCGAATGCGTCTTTGCAATATCTTCAAGCGCCATGAAAATCTGATTGTAGCCGCATTGCCATCCATAAAGCCGATGACTTCATACCCTCGCCGCTGCATCCACTAATAAATCGGCCACTTTGGCATTGGGTAACCATCCATGGGAGTAGCTTTGTTGAGATCTCGAAATCTATGCATACTCTCATCTTCCCATTCTTTTTGTACACAGGTACTATGTTTGAAATCCACTCGCATACCGCATGGCCGAATAAAGTTTGCCTCAATCGGTCTTTCAATTTCTTTCTTTACATCGGCCAATACCTCCTCCTTATAAATCTTACGTGGAGGTTGTTTGAAAGATGAAATCCAGGTTTTATAGGCAACTTATGTTCAACAATTGATCGATCCAATCCAGGCATCTCTCGTATAATCCCAAGCAAAACAATCTTTGAACTCCTTCAAAGAACTCTATTAATTTCAATTTATATTTCGGGTCTAAATTTGCACTGATATACATCGGCCTTGACTTTGTGCTATCACCAACATTGATTTCTTCTAACTTGTCGGCCGACATGAAACCACGACCCAGTTTGCCTTTGTTGCCATCGATTGGATTGCCCATTAAAAGTTACTGTCAGAGCCGACTGCTTGGATCGGCTGTTGATCTCTGTCGAACACATTGACAGGACCTTCTTTCCACTTCTTACCCGAAAGGCAGTCTTGTCCATCATACTCCCAATAAGCAGGCTCGGAGGTGGCAACACTTACTGAATCATCAGCTTGAACAATTTCTACATCATCTCCTATCCACTGAATAAGGATTTGATGCATAGTTGAGGGTACACAGCAATTAGCATGGATCCAATCCCTTCCCAGAAGCATGCTATATGCCCCCTTGCCATCAATGACAAAGAAAGTAGTGATCAAAGTCTTGGATCCAATCATCAGCTCCACATGTCTTGCTCCACGAGTATCGAAGCATTGCAAGACAAAATCTCTAAGGATCATGTCGATCGCAACAAATCTTCACTTGTCATTCCAAGCTTCCGAAAGTAGCATAGGGCATAATATTGATAGTTGCCCCTCCATCCACAAGCATCTTGGTCAAAGGTTTGCCATTGACATATCCCTTCGTGTATAATGGTTTCGATGACGGTTTTTAATCGGCTTGTCAAAGACCGCTTGCCGAGTCAACACAAGTTGAGCCATCAAGTCTCGGCATTCGGTTTCATCAAAGTCCGAGTACACTTCATCTTGAACTTCTTGATCTTCGGGGCTCTAAACTCCAATGGGATAAAGAACACCATGTTAGTATCGGCCGAAGGACCCCGTCCATCATCCTTTTTCTTAGGACGCCACATTGGTTTCTTTTCGGCTAATTTCGCTTCAGCTCTTGATTCCTCAAACGCCGAACTCTTCTCTTCGGCTTTTCCTCAAACCGGGAGGGCACCATTGACCTCTTTGCCACCGTACGAACTCTCTTCCGCATTATGGGCACATTGTGAGCCCAAGCTTGGTCTCGCAAATCTTTTCCTCGATGTCCATCAAAATTGTTTATTTTTAGGCGCCGATCGTTCTCGGAACTTTCATCCCAAGTCTATCATGAACGGGACGGCGGTTGACTCGAGATTGCCTCGTACTCGAATATTGATCACCGCATTCGGGGCAATTATTCTTGGTGCAACTTCAAGCCTTCATTCCAACAAGAAACCGAAGAAGGAACAGTTCCAATGCGATCGCTCTTGTTCTCTCCCGTACTCTTCTTGTTCTCTTTGGCGCACCTCTCGCCTCATATCTTCGACGCTCTACCATGAATCTGCGTTCCTCTTCAATGTACCGCTGCTCCTCATCATACTCCATCTCCTTTTCCTCTCGCCATTTATTCAACAAGTGTTGTCTTGTAACTCTGCGCTTTGGCTCGCGTGTATTCGGCAATTTCCCTTAGCCGCATCTCGAAGTCGACCCTTCTCTCGTTCGGCTATTTCGAACCGTACTTGTTGCACTTCCTCCTTGGTAACTTGCCGATTAGGATCAACAAGCACCACTCTCCTTGGCTCTTTCGAGGTCGAACCTTCATCTTTCCCTTTTCCTTGGACTCACCGGCATCAACCATGCCTATAGAGAAAGAGACCATGTTCTGAGGGAATGGATTTTTGTCTACTTTCATCTTGCCATCAAATTTCAAGTGTCCATCTTGAATAGCTTTCTGAATCTTTACTCTGAACACTCGGCAATCATTGATATGATGAGAACTTGTATCATGAAACCCACAATATTTCTTATCCTTTACTCCTTCAGGGCGCAGCATAGGATGTCCTTCTGGCAGTTTGACGCGTCCCTCCTGAATCAGATACAAAAAGAGCTTATCTGCCTTGCTGACATCAAAATCATAGGATCCCTTTTCTTCGCTTCACCCATCGATGATCGACCAAAGTAGGCTCTTTTGTCCAGTTCAACTCTGCAGCTAGCCTACTTCATCTTCATCTTCATATTCGATGCTTCTTCTAGAAATCCTCGATACATGTCAACGGTTGCACTTTGTTTTCCGAAAACGAGCATCTCTTCGAACCCTTGGGCTTGATTGCTCATGGCTGTCAACTTTTGTGCAAGCTGTCCAAGGTCTTCAAACTCCATGCCAAATAGCTTGTCTCTGATATGTGGCAGCATGCCTGCAATGACCAATTGCGCGAGTTGATCATCGGGAATAGTCAGAGAATAGCACATGTTCTTCGCTTCCGAATCTACGAAGATATTCCATTGGTGTCTCGTAGTCTTCATCCTCATAGCCCACAGATCAACCATCTTCTTCTCATTGGTTCCCGTATAAAAGTATGCATGAAACTTTTGCTCCAATTCCGCCCATGTTCTAATGGAATTGGCCGGCCGTGAAGCAAACCATGTGAAAGCCGGCCCTGTCGGAGACATAGGAAAATATCGATTCTCCAAGCTTCATCACTAGCAGCTTCTCCAAGTTGCATCAAGTACCCGCTAACATGTTCAATGGTACTAGTGTCATCTTGACCGAGAATTTAGTCAAATCGTCGGTGGCTTTACTCTTGGTGGAAGAGCTACTCTATTGTACCACTCGGAAAAGGAGATTTGTATGCATATGTTTGATTCTTTGGTTTAAGGCCGAACCGATTCTCGCATCATATCGGCCATTCGCAGCGTAACATCATTAGCATCTTGTGCCCCCGCCTTCCGAAGGTACTCCCGACGCACTCATATACCCTGGATTCGGCAAAGCATTAAGGGCACTGTAATCGGTAAACTCATTGTACCCATCTCCATATACACTCCTCTGCAATCTATTTGCCACTGGAGAAATCTTGTAAGCAGATGCAGGTATATCTATTGTTGCACCAAAAGCTACTTGGCCATGAGTTTGCTGCTCGGTCACAGGAGGCTTCTCTTTTTCATTGTGAACAGCTCCATCCTTGCTTGTACCGATCATCTCCTCTCCTCCAGTTGACTTCCCTGAAGATTGCTGAGTGTTGAAGTACACTGGTCCAGCAAGCTCTCCAAATCTTTCATCAAAGCGCTTGTCAACTGCTGGACCAAAAGTATCAGCCATGATTTTGCGGAATGTGCCCAGAAAAGCTGTGTTGTGATTTAACATAGTGTCTCCCACAGCTTTGTAAATGGCTCCAACTACCCTCTGCATCTCCTCCTCGTCGTAATATCGGCCCGACCGGCGAGAAGAACTCGTGGCGTGATTGCTTGATGATCACTCGCCACTTTTGTTCTTGGAAAAAGACATCGACATTTCGCGAAACCTGTTCCATTGCCTGTTCCACCATCCGGCGTTGCTCGTCGCGGCTCGTCCAAGGTCACGTTCGAACGTGATCGTTGTCAATTTCCGATCCCATCCTAGGCGAGAAGTGGTCCCACCGGGCGTGCCAAAAAGTGTGTTGACACAAAATGTGGCGCACCGTGTCTCACACACAAGCAAGCCGGAAAGCCTAGCTTCAATCGGGTGCCGGCGTCCGAATCCGGTGGCGTGCCGATCGATTTGACTGAAAAAATCGACAAGGGATAAAACGGTAAGATCATAAGCGGAACGTCTTTGGGTGAGACCAGATAGTTCCATCTTTACGGCCCCGAAGCCACTTACGACGACATATAGCTATAGAAGCTATCGCCAACGATTGCATTTCATTCGGCTAAAGTAACATAAGCGATATAAACGAACGAGCTTGCCGAATACGGTAGATGAAGACATGTTTGAACAAGATTAAATCATTAAAGCATATCAAACTATATCTCGGGTTTAAAACATCATCAAGCACTAACATCTAAGGATAAGTAACTTATACATATAAATCCGCTAAATAATACATGCATAGGCTACTCCAACTAGTCGCCGCACGTCTAGCCTTCATAAACCCGTCGAGCATAAACCCAAGCAAGCTAATCCACCGCATGATACCACTCGCTATGAATTTACACCACTCCTTACTATTAGATCAATCCACCGCATGATACAATCTAACAATAAAGAGCTAAAAGCACGTAATTACCTAACAGATCTATAAATACTCGCTACATGTGTGAGCATAACCGTATCGGCAAGATTGCCGAATCGGGGTCCATGAAGAAGGAACAAACAAGTAACATGTAAAAGGAGCCTATCAGATTAAACCGATCTCTAGTCCACCGGATGACTAGCTCTAGAGTAACCCAAAGACCTGCATCTGCCGCACGGTACCCGGTCCTGTCAAGGCTTATCTACATATAACGTGAATGAATCCGCAACACGTGACAATCTAGATAGATCTAATTCGGCTATATGAGCTTGATCTACTCGATATTGAATAAGCATGAAAGGAACGATCAACAAGCCGAAAGAGTATCAATCTAGATTGGGCAAAAGAGTGTTGCAAATAATTAAACATTAAATGAAACATGCAACACGTGATAACTTAATGAATCTATTAGATCTTGCCAAATCTAAGAGAGCCGATAACTATCTTTACTCATGTCTTAATCCGCCGCACGATACAAGGCACAAGCAAAAACTTCCCATCATTAAGCTTAAATCCGCCGCACGATACTAAGCAAAACGGATGAGACTACTTGCATCATAATCTAAATCCGACGCACGATACTAGTCATGATAGCAAGGTTGCCGGGACTTACGGAGGTCGACGGATCGATTTGGCCCTCTCGAAGAACTCGACGACACGACTAAAGGACTCGAAAGGTGGCACGTAGCCGGTTGTATTGATTTGGTTGTGAACCCTTATTACAATGGTCGAGGGTTTATATTTATACCCGGATGAGAACATGAGTCCTAAGCGCTTACAAACTATCTAAACAAAATTGGAAAGACAAAAACACGCTAACTCTATCCATAATCGGAGCCCTTGACCATCACGACTCCTTTCCTTTTCGATCAGCTTCCCTTTCCTTTTTTTCCGCCTTCAAACGAAACGGTTGCCGACCGCTTGGCCATTTGCCGAACACATGGAAATTAGCCGACCGCATATGCATTTGCCGAATCTCTCTCTCTGCCGCCTGCGGGTCCACCTGTCATATTCCTGACCAAATTCTGGTGTTAACATTGACGAAGCAGTGCCGAACAGAAAGGTCACAATCGGAGCAAACCTATCAGAGGAGGAACGAAGAGAATTGCTCGACCTCTTGTCTAAGAACAGAGACGTCTTTGCATGGTCAGCAGAAGACCTTAAAGGAATAGGGAGAGACATAATTGAGCACACCTTAGATTTGAACGAAAACGTCAAGCCAAGGAAGCAAAGGCAGAGGAAAATGTCAGAGGAACGAACTTTGTCCGCCAAGGCGGAGGTACAGAGATTATTGGATGCCAATGTCATAAGAGAGGTAAAGTACTCAGAATGGTTAGCAAATGTAGTACTAGTCCCAAAGAAAAACGGGAAGATGCGCATGTGCATCGACTTCACTGACCTGAACAAAGCATGCAAAAAAGACCCTTTCCCGCTACCAAGAATAGATGCCTCAGTCGATAAGGCCGCCGGGTGCAAGAGATTCTCCCTCATAGACTGTTTTTTAGGATATCATCAGGTCTGGCTCAGAAAAGAAGATGAGGAGAAGACAAGTTTCACCATCCCAACCGGCACCTACTGTTTCATACGAATGCCAGAAGGGCTTAAGAACGCAGGGTCAACTTTCGTGAGAATGGTGCAAGCCGTGCTAAGGTCTCAGTTGCACAGAAATATCATAGCCTACGTCGATGACATCGCCGTAGTGAGCAAAGAACCGGAGAACCATCTAGAAGATCTCAAGGAAACCTTTGCAAACCTTAGGGAAGCCGGATTAAAGTTAAATCCAGAAAAATGCATCTTTGGAGTCAGCAGGGGAAAAATGTTGGGATACGTCGTCGGACCCGAAGGCCTCAGGGCCAACCCAGACCAAATGAAAGTCGTCTTAGCCATGCCGGAACCATCAAGCAAAAAAGAGGTCCAACGACTCATAGGAAGAATCGCAGCCTTCAACAGGTTCATCTCAAAATCAGCTAAACGCAGCCTCCCCTTCTTCAAAGCACTCAAAGCCAACGATAAATTTGAATGGGGACTAGAGCAATCGGAAGCTTTTAGGCAGCTCAAGAAATACATGGCCGAGGACCTAATGGTGGCAGCTCCGGAAAAGGATGAACCACTCCTGTTGTACGTATCAGCTTCAACAGGGGCAGTAAGTGCGGTACTTGTGCAAGAGAAACAGATAAGCGGCAAGCAGTTGCAACAGCCAGTGTACTATGTGTCTGAGGCATTGCAAGGGGCAAAGCTGAACTACACGGAGATTGAAAAAATAGCGTATGCGGTGATTACGGCATCAAGGAAGCTAAAGCACTATTTTCAGGACCACACTATTCTGATCCCGACATCACAGCCATTGGCCGAGATCCTGAGCAACAAGGAAGCCTCAGGAAGAATAGGCAAGTAGGCCACAGAATTGTCTCAGTTCGAGATCAAGTTTGTCGCCAGGACAGCAATCAAGTCGCAAGCACTAGCGGATTTCCTTTCAAAATGGGTCCCGGCAAATACCTCCGAATCAAAATCGGAGGTATCTCACTGGACCCTCTTCACGGACGGCGCCTGGGGGATCCAGGGAGCCGGGGCCTCCGCGATACTGCTCTCACCATCAGGAATCAGGTCAAAATATGCAGCTAGACTATGCTTCAAAGCAACAAACAATACGGCAGAATATGAGGGTGTCATCCTGGGATTGACAAAAGCAAAGGCACTTGGAGCCACTCATGTCCTTGTAAACACAGATTCGCAGTTGGTAGCGGGACAGGTAGAAAAAGAGCACACCGCAAGGGAGCCTGAGCTCGCAAGATACCTAGAGGTTATGAGAGCCCTTGAGAAAAGATTCAAGGATTTCACACTCAGGCACATCCCAAGGGGAGAAAATACAGAGGCTGATGAGTTAGCAAAGGCGGCATGTCGGCACACACGTTCTACCAAGAGGTACAGCAACCGGCCACGGCCAGGTTGAACAGAGCATTTGCGGAGGTACTGCTAATCCAATCAGAAGACTGGAGGCAACCAATCATAGACCAGATCAACGGCAACCATGTGACCACAGATGAAGCCAGCGCAGTAAGGCTGTCAACCCGAGCTAGGAGCTACACCATAATAGAGGGGCAGCTGTTCAAAAGAGGCATAGTGCAACCATTGCTCAAGTGCCTAACCATTGAAGAAGGCCAGGAACTCCTACGCAGCATTCACGCAGGCATTTGCGGATCCCACATAGGTCCAAGGGCATTATCTGCAAAAGCTATCCGCTAAGGCTTTTACTGGCCGACTCATATAAAAGACACCCTGCGCATAGTGAAGACATGCAGCGCTTGCCAAAATTTCTCAACAAACCAAAGCAGGCCAGGGGGGAGACACAGCTCATCCCGCCAACATGGCCCCTGCAAAGATGGGGTATGGACCTCGTCGGGCCACTCCCACCAGCTCAAGGAGGCAGCAAGTATGCGGTGGTAGCAGTAGAGTACTTCACAAGATGGATTGAGGCCAAGCCACTATCAACCATCACGTCAGAAACAGTAAAAAAGTTTTTCTGGCAGAACATAGCGTGCAGATTCGGCGTCCCAAGAACCTTAACAGTAGACAATGGAAAGCAATTTGATTCTGACAAGTTCAAAGAGTTCTGCAGAAGTATCGGTACTCAGCTGGCCTTTGCCTCAATATACCACCCAGAAAGCAACGGGGCAGTCGAGAGGTCCAACAGGATCATATTCTCAGCGATCTCAAAAACGCTACACGGATGGAAGAAAGGGAAATGGGTCGAGGAGCTACCTAAGGTCGTGTGGTCTCACAACACGAACATCTCACGAGCCACCGGCTTCACACCATTCAAGCTGTTGTACGGAGAGGAGGCTATGATGCTGGAGGAGCTAAAAAACCAAAGTCTCCGAGTCACGAAGCAGGCACTAGCAGAAAAAGAGGAATACAGCAAAGAGATGATAAAGGCAGAGGCTGGAAGCTGTGGACAACATAATCAAGTACCAGACCCAAATAAAAAAATGGAGGGATGCCAAGGTGGTAACCAAAGACATCAAAGAGGGAGATTGGGTCTTGCGCCGAAAACCGAATGCACCAAACGCAGGGAAGCTGCAACCAAAGTGGGAAGGACCTTACTTAGCTCACCAAGCAGGGAGGAAAGGATCGTTCCTCCTACAAGATGAGAACGGGAAGGTATCAACCCACACCTGGAATGTGGATAACCTCAGGAAATACTACATCCGAAAATGTAAGGAGCCTCCGTAGATCTATAAGCGGAGGTATCCAGTAGTTTTATTTTCATGTTTCTTTTTCTTTCCCTTCAAGTCGGTTTGCACTCTTTTCCTCACACGGAGACTCCTTATCGGAGGTGAGGTTTTTAACGAGGCAACACCGTTGTAATCAACCTCTGCAATATATAAAGAGGACCCCGAAAAACAGCGGAAGACAGCAAAGTCGAAAGAAGCTGGCAACGCAGCTGCAATATTCGACGAGAGCTTTAAGCATCAAATGAGGTCACTTCAAACTTCGCCTTGATCGGCGGGCCTCAAAAAGTTTTGTAAGCGACCTCCAAAAAGGTCGAAAACCCTTGGAAAAAGACCTGATGAGTCAGGCACTAAGGGATCCACAAAGCCAAAAAAGGCTTCACCAAAATCGGAAAAAGACCCAGCAGACAGCTAGGGCACCGATATCAAAGAAAAGGTTGCTTAGCCGACCAGTTGCTTGTCAGGTCTCCGCAAAACCGGCGGAGGTATCTCAATCACAGTTACCAAAGACTGAAACAATCACCGCAATTCAGCTGACATAAACAAAAAAGGCTAGCAACACCAAAGAGGAGATAACATGCCGGCTTTGCAAGCCACTCCAGTCCGTTAATTTGCATACAAGTACAAAATTAAGGCTACAAGAATCGCCAATACCTCGGCTTCACATAACCTAAGCTCAAGAGATGGCATGCTAATTTTTACTATTACAATCAGCAAACGAGCCTGCAAAAGAGCAAAGAGCGCTGCAATTCTCCATCGCCGAGGAGGAGAGGTGCCTCAGCACTGACGGACTTCGGCTGCTGGTACATGGAACCCAAACTGCTAGGCAAGGCACATCCTACTAACTCGCCCCGCAAAAAAGCCAAGCACTGCAGGGCGATCTCTCAGAACAATGGACCAAGTGCCAAACACAGTTGTATTCGTAGCCGGATACTAATCCAAGCCCCTCAGCAGAAGAGTGGCACACCATTGCGACATAGCCATTACGAATTCTCACTCAGTATCAGCCCCAAAAACATCTAACAACGGAGCCATACGCTCATGAAAGTAAAACACTGGATAAACTACACCAAATGACCAAGCAGCATCAGAAACCACAAGCCTTATATAGGCTCGGGAGGGGAGAAGGCTAATAAATAGTCTAACCAAAAGCAGAGAAGTAAACGCCTTGATCTGCAATCCAGTGCATTAAAAGACCAAGTCGTGTATCATAGCCATTAGTGGCAATCAAACGCTTTCAATCATAGTGTGTACCAGACACAATCCCATGCATTCATAGCAAGAGCCCACATCAACAAGCAAGCGTCCTCGGCCCTAAGCAGTTATGAGGGCGTATAATGCAAAATCAAATACAAAATCCCCAGCATTCACTTGGAAAATGTACCAAAGATCAGAAGTAATTAAGGCAACAAGCCATAGCGAGGCCTATAAAAGGGAAGCAGCCTCTACACCCACCCCCAGCATCACACAAGGAACAAGTCCAGAGAGGGGGATGGAGGTTGACGTGTACTTAGAAGAGCTCCACAGTAGCACTAAGAGACAGCGTAAGAATTCGTAAACAGAGGGCCACATAGACCAAAATGCACACCACCCTTTTCTTCAGAGCATGTACTAGCGAGCCTTTTCTCAGAGAAGAAACCGGACTAGGGGGGATACTGCGTAAGAATTCGTAACGTCCCCCTATCCCCGGCAAAACTCGCTCAGCTAAAAAAGCCTGAGGACTGGTGGTACCTAGCAACAAGTTGAGAATCCCCATGAGCAAGGGACCATGTCCAATTAGCTATAGTAGGAGAAAAGGCAGCGCCAAGGTCCTAATCTCCATGCCTTAGCATGGAACCATGTAAAACAGGGGCTGACCATTCAAAGAATAATAAAAAAGGTGCCTAAGTAAAAACCTCCGGAGTCTTGTCAGAAACCTCCGCTTCAAGAGTAAACATAATCTAGATTAGCGCTGCAACGCGCGGAGAAAAGTCTCCGAGGTTACACGCAAACGAAGGCATTGCCTCCGAGAAAAAAAAAAAAAAAAAGAGATGACGGTTTCCATGTCAAGGAGCAGGGCTAGCATTTCCATGCCTTAGCACGGAACCAGGTAAAACCAGTGCAGGCCATTCACAAAGATCATAAGAACTTAGCCTCCAAAATTTTCTTCGCAACCTCCGCATATAAAATGAAAACCTCCGAGTTGCAATACATCATACGAAACAAATCCTAAGTAAAAATTACAAGCAAGCATGTACATTGCCTCCGGAAAAAACAAGAGGGAAAAACAAATGTCTCATCCAAAAATGAAAAGTAAAAGTAACAAAGCAATTAAGGCCCTCGCCACGCCAAAGACCCAACGAAGGTATCGCCCCTGTCGTCCATCTGAGCACGAACAAACTCAAACATTTCATCAATGCTACGATGAGGGAACACTAATCGCCAACAATTCCATAGTTCGCCACTAACATAGATACCATCGCGCATAAAGGTTGTAGGCTCGACCTCCTGCACAGGCCCTAAAACGGAGACCTGCGTAGGAGGATTCACCCATAAGTACCATAGCATGCCTAAAAAGAAGTTCATTTACAATACGCGCACCGCAGGCGCCAAGACAAAAGCATTAAGTGTTCCCATCATAAAACAAAGACCCTAGTCTACCTCTTCGCCGCAGACGGCGTGAACCTCAGGAGCTTTCTCAGACTCAAGCGAAGGCTGCCCGGCATTGTCATCCTGCGTCGCGAGAAGGGTCTCTGCATGCGAGCTTGCGCGAACCTCGATCTGTGGCTGAGGCTCCGTCTGTACCTCCGCTTCAGCTTGCGTCCTTACCGGAGACAAGGTCGCTTGAGAATCACGAAGGCCTCCGCTGCAACCTTGCTTAGATGACTCGCCAAGTAGTGGGACACCCTTCATAACAAGTCTCACCAGTGTCCGACCTCCGGCGGCAGCCTTCAAAAAGTACAAAGCAATTAAAATAAACAACACCAAACAGAAATGGAAATAAAGAGAGAAGGGGAAAAGATCCACCTTTTGCATTGAAGTGGCAGCAGCAACGGCCTCCGCCCGGCCAAAAGGCGCCCAGAAAGTCTTCAGGAAGCTCTGCACTGTCTTACGGCTTGGGCGGGAGGTCTCCCCAAGCTCCGACGGATCGGAGATTTTGGGAAACTCTATGGTGCCAATGTCGAAACCTCCGCGGATCAGACTTTTCACCATCCCAGTAGCAGAGGCCCGCGCCGCGAAATCGGACACGCCTCCAACAAAAAGGGATAGCTTTGTCAGGTTAGACTTGATACAATTCATCAAACCGCTAGCAGTGCAGTCAGCAGGGAGAGGAGAAGCGACGCCGCCGAATTCCTCGAGTGCGGACAAATAAGCCTCGGCGATCTCCGTGCCAGCAACTCTAATCTCCTCGAGCTCCGCACCCAACCTCTCCGCCTCCTTCTTAAAAGTCTCCGCAGTGCTTTCCATGGAAGTTAGCTGGGTGCGGAGGTTCTCGGACACTTCCGTCGCCTTGTCGGCACGCTCCACAACAACATCTTTTGCTTCATCAGCACTTTTAAGCTTCAGCTCCAAGTCCTCGACCTTTTTCTTCAGCACCTCCGACTGCCGCTGCGCCGTTTCCAAACTAGAAACCTTAGCAGCGAGATCAGTCTTTTCGCGGCCAAGGGTCTCAACCTCCCATTTCAAGACCTCAATGGCGCGGGTGCGCTGGGCAAGTTCTACGCCGCCCGGTGCTCAATGGCAAAGGCCAGGTGGTGGGTCTGTAAAAAAGAAAAACAAAAATAAGAAGACACGGCAAGGGAAGGAGGAAAAAAGACAACGACCTAAAATGTACTCACCATGCAGTGATGCTCTAGTTGAAGGCGCAGAAGACG
Source organism: Themeda triandra (assembly GCA_018135685.1). Classification (NCBI taxonomy): domain Eukaryota; kingdom Viridiplantae; phylum Streptophyta; class Magnoliopsida; order Poales; family Poaceae; genus Themeda; species Themeda triandra. Next base: position 224,029 of record JAENPR010000311.1, read on the forward strand.
GTCAAAAGGCAACCCGTCAAGGTAGTTATCAACTTGGCCTGAGAGGAAAACGAAAAGGGACAAAACAAAAATATAGTGAGCCTGAGCACAAACCGCCCGTAATGCTCAAAAATATCATGGACATTTAAGCCCCACCCACCGAACGTCGCGGAGGCATCTGGAAAAATAAAGACATACAAGCATATTATCAAAAGACTATGCAAATAACGCGCAAACTAAAACGAAAAAGCTAAAAGATTTACCTCCAGGAGCATGAGCGGCGGAGGTGGAACCTCCGACCGGAGGCAGAGTTCGACCACCCCGTCCTGGGAAGACGCGGGCCAGGTCAACACCGGGCGGAGGCACCACGTCGCCGACAATGCCAGCAAATTCAGCTGCAAAAACAAAAAGGTCTCACTCATCAGTTCATGGAAATTAAAGAATATATATCAGACAACAGCAGAGGGAAGTTCACTCACGAAGAGAAAGCCCGATTTCTGGACCTTTGTTCCTAGGAGCGGAGGCCTGGCCAGCATCGGAAGACTGCCCGGCAGCAGCCTTATCAGCGAGATATTCAGCATAGGTTTTACTCCTCGATAACTTGTGATCAGGACTGCCGACAAAATCATCATCAGAAATTCCATCCGGAGCATCATGAACCTGGTGCGCCGGAGACAATGACGCCTCGGCATCCCCAGTTTCGTCTTCAGCCTCCTCCTCCTCCTCGCTTTTGCCAGCCGCGTCGCCCTCCTCCTCGCTTTCGCCAGCCGCGTCGCCCTCCTCCGAGCTCGACAAGCCCGCAAAGGCATTGGAGAAAGGATGAACTGAAGCCTCAGGCGAATGGGTTCGCACTACAGCAGCAGGCTTAGGCGACAACTCTTCCATGGCCACGAAGGCGGGTTTGACTGCCTCCGCCACAGAATCTCTGATAATCACATCTTCCCCATCATAACCTTCTTGGCCTTCCTCAAGAGAAATCGGAGACGTTGATGCGGAGGCCCCACGTCCAGCAGCCTCCGATTCAAGGACCTCCTTTTGCTTCTTAGCAGGACCACATCCTGCGCAAGAGCGCTTCCTCTTTTTTGACGCCTCCGCCTTGATAGTAGCAGCGGCGGAGGCATTCTTCAATGCCTTAGACTCCAACCACCGGAGCACCTTGCCGGGAACGGGCCGGGAGGAACAGGGAATTTGAAGTTCCTCAAAGACACGGTTAAGGTGGGGCATGATGCCAGACTCCGCCTTTCGGGCAAGATACTCACGCTCGGAGACTTCCCCGATAAGCTCCACAACCTTTCTCTCAACACGATTCACAAAGTTTGTCCCAGTTTCACCTCGAGGCAAACTGAGACCAAAGATGGGGCATGGTACGCCCGTTGCTTCACTAAAGACTGGCAGCCCTTTCAGAACAATCCCAAACTTAGGCCTTTCCTTGGCCAGTGGCCAGCAACCGGAGGCCACAATCTCCTCCAGAAGGTCACGACCTCTGGAATACTTGCAAGCTAACGCGAAGGCTTTTCTGCAAGACTTCTGGCGAGCTGCAGCCTCAGCAGAAGAAGCAGGCAGCGGCTTCAAGTTGGTGTGGGGCTTCATCTCGGTCATGGCGGAGGCCAAGAGATACCTCACAATTTTCTTCCCCTCATTGTCAGTCCCCGTAACACCAATAGTCTGAACATAGAACCAGTAGTCCATCCAATTAGCCGGCTCCCACTTGCCTTTCTGGCACCAAGAGATCTCCAATCGCTCATCCTGAAACCTCTTCTCCATAAAGGTGCAAGCACCAAACTGAGCCTTCATCTTTTCATCCCCAAACTGCCGCGGCTGTTTCTGCAGCTCATAGTGTCTCACAAAGGTATTCACATCCGGCTCTCCGCCATAGGATTCAACAGCCCAGACAAACTTGCTGAGGTTCAGGAAAGCATGAGGGGTAAGATGGTGAATCTGAGCATTAAACTCTACCAAAACCTTCCTCAAGAACGGATGTGCCGGCATCCGGAGACCACAGGTGAAGAAGTCCCGAAATACGACAGCATAGCCGCGGGCAGGAGTCGGCTCAGTCTCCGAACCAGGAAGCTTTGCCCGACCAGCCAGAATAACACCTTGACGCTCAAGATCTTCGATCATCTCCGCAGTCATCTTACTAGGACCAAAGTCGTAGGTGATGCGTGCCATACCTTCGGAGTTGGATACAGGAACAAGGCCTCCGACAGAAGCTTCAACGTCGCTCGGAGACTCCTCCAAATCACGAGCCTTCACAGCCACTAGCATGCACTTCTCGTAAAGGTCAAGCCAGTCTCCGATCTTCACTTTCTGCAACCGGGAGTAAGGACCAGTGTAGCGGTGGCGGAGGCAAGCGCGCTGCAGCGGAGGTGCCACGGTCGAAATCGGAGGCAATGAATGGCAGCGGAGGTGGCAAGAGAAGCAGTAAAAGAAAATTACAGCGCAAGAGCAGCGGTGTGGGGTAAAATGTTCTCACCCACCCCCCTTTATATAGGGGCCGGACGGCAGGTCGGAAGGGCATGCGGCCCGCCACCGCAACGGTCACATATCCAACGGCTTTGAACCACCGGTTTTAGATCCAACGGACGGCAAAGGACTACATTAAAAAATCTTTTATCGCCAGGAGCCTCGGTCCATCAAAGACGTGCCAGGGGGGGGGCCATGGTCTCCGTTGAGCAAGCCGAGAATTGATGGCTAGGGCCCGCCCCCGCTGGACCTAACCCTCAAGGGGGGAATGTTGGGAAAGGCATCTCAGCAGCGGAGACATGACACCCGCCTAGGGTCAACTAACCCCCCAATTATTCTTATCTTTTGCACATGTCTTAGTCTGTTATGCAGGACTGGATCGGAGGCCAGATGCTCGACGCCGGAGACCATGCCAACTCGCACCTTTGGATGTCTCCGATCGCTAGGCGGAGACACCAGGCCGGCAGTGGAGACCTCAGGTCTCCGGGCGGAGACATCGGTCAGGCAGCGGAGGCCTCGGGCCCCACGGCGGAGACATCGGACCGGCGGTGTAGGCCTCAGGTCTCAGGGCGGAGACACCAGGGCGATGGCGGAGACATCAGGACGGTGGCGGAGACGAGAGGCTGGCGCGGAGGCATCTAGCTCGTAGCCGAGGGACGCCGGCCATGGGAGACGGCCCACCAACGGTCCAGGAGCAAGGAGAACATCGTGTGTTTTGGGGGCCCAGGAGGAGCCCACGGGCCGCAAAGCGCTTCGGGAAGGCCATCAGCCCAGCTGCGCCACGGCGGACGACTTTGCCCCTGCCAACCCCACCTGGAAGGGTCATAGAATTAGGGTTTCCTTGTTTCCCCTCAGGGGTTGTAATGTCTTTTTGTACAAGGGAGCTGGGCTGGCTATAAAAGGAGCCCCCCAGCCCCCGTTGTAAAGGGTGATCCCCTGGAGTGGAAGAGCTTCTCTTCTTCACACTCTAGCATTGTAATCGTGATCGCAATTGAATATTGAAAACCTGCTGGAACCGAGTTCCAACACACATCAAGAAACTATGTTATGAGAAAAAAAAAACTTGATATAGCCTTCTTAAAACTGGTCCAACTCTCCAAAATAAAGTACACAAACACCTCAAAGGCTATTGCCAATGTGCACCATGGGACACATTTTATGATTGCTCCATGTGCAATATTATCGTCAACTAACCACAAATTAAAGCACGACTTTATCGGGTTCCTAAGCTCCTGATGCAATCTCACTAGCAGTTGATTATAAAGAGGTATTTTGTTGGTTATCGGTGGCAGCTGATTTTAATGTGGTTTTTTAATCAGCTATTAGTGGCACCTGATTATAAAGCGGTTTTTGTCAGCTGTCAATGGCAGCTGATTATAAAGCGCTTTTTGTTGGTTGTCAATGGCAACTACTTATCAAGTGCATTTTCTCAATTATATTGGCAGCGTGCTTATAAAGTGGCATTTTATCTGCTATCATTTGCAACTGATTATAAAGTGGTGTTTTGTCATTTGTCGTTGTGGCAGTTGATTATAAAGTGGGGTTTTTTGTGGATTTCATTGTTGTGTGTTATTTCCTAGTCCACGAAGAATTTTCATCACTATATATCAAATGTGTTTGTCCAATGTTCAATCTTTTATATAGAGTTGTTTTTATTTAATTTTGATACTAGCTACTAGATAAATAAAGAGATTGGTTATAGACCCATGAGCAAAATAATGCATATATGTTTATGGTTTTCCTGCCTTTCCTTTCTTGGTCTTAGCGGTGTTCATTCATCATGTGTAATGTGTAAAAGAAGGTTCTAGATCCTATCAATGAATTACTCCATACATACTTGGCATTGCGATTGACATTATTATCGTGAGCCGTTTGAAAATGGATCATGACTATGCACAACATCAGGTTTGCAACATTTTTCTTACTATTACTCCTCAACAAACCGCATGATTTGGGCTGGGGCAGATTTGGGCCTACAGCCACTAGGGCCATGGCCCTAGGCATGGACCAAAACTCTCTTAGGCCCCGTTTGGATTCCTTTATTTGGAGACAATGAAATATACTTTATTAGGCTATTTAGTTTGGAAATTGAGATATTTCAACTTTCCAAAGCTCATAGCCTATCTCAAATTTATAGGGTGGAAGATGGGAATGTAATAGAATCACCATGACTATATATTTGCACTCTCCAATTAGTTCCATTTCATTGCAAGTACATAGTCTAGCTCAAATATTTGCATAGGCAACAATCAATTCAATTCTAAGGATCAAAACGGAAATGAATTCAATAACGGGCCCTTATAGTGTATGTGCTTCTCTGGCCTAGTTTTAAACGTTCGGCCTTATGTGGTACCTTTCTGGCCCAGCATAGAGAGGAGGGAGGCCCGGCGTTAACAGCGGCTGTTGCTCTTGGGACGGAGGCAAGTAACAAACCTCTGCCCACTGGTCGTCGTCAGGTTCAGATGAATAGATGATCATTCACAAGACATCGATAGATCTAATTAAATTGAATCCATGAAACGCTCATGGACTCCACCTGCTGTAATCCCCCAGGCATTTAAAGATGGATCCTTACTAGCGTTAAGGAGGATGATTAGCTGTTGGAGTTCATCCTGATGCACTTTTGGTTCAGCTTAGTGATGTCTGACACAGAAATGCAGAATGGCTGAATATGGGTAAGATCATATTGTTTTCTATGGTGGGAATCTGATGTTTGTTTTTGCTAGTACATTATTTTCAAGATTAAACAAAAGAAAAATCAAACTATCAAAGCATGACACTTCGAGTTGCATCAAGAAACTGAACAACATTGTCTGGGTCAAAACTTGCAGAATTTTTTGTCGCTATAAGACATGATACCTTCAATGCACCCAATATATTATGTACCATTCCTATCAATTCAAGCTTCTATATATTTACCATATAAGAAGTACAACAAAATTCTGCATACAGGAAATGAATTTACCTCATGTTTCTTTCAATTCTGTTGCGGATGAACAGGCCTGTCTACTAATTCAAAGTTACAATACTACTTTTGCTTCATGGCGGGAGCAAAGAGTCTGATTGCCTTATGGCAGATTTAGTTTTAATTGCTTAGACATAGTTGTTTGTTTTTTTATCTGCGGCGCACCAATTGATTTTGTAACTCCGTCCCTTGCCTCCCTTGCTCTCCTTCCTTCTTTTTTCACTTGATCCAAGGGTTTGCCTTGGAGGTGGTATTCAGACAGTTTCTTCTATCTTAATTCAAATGATGCCTAGCTCTCTCCTGTGTATTCGAGTTGCTTCCTTAATACCATCTTCCTCTCATGATCTTACTGACAGACATCACTACACCTATGCTCTTTTGCAACCTCCCCCTCCCTTCTCTTTTTTCTTTGGTAACTCGGTTTACATTTATCTATGTGCAAAATCATCAGGATGTTTTGTTTTCATTAATTCTCTTGTGAGCATTTGCGAGAAAGCTGAATCAAAGAGTTGGCTTTCCTCTGCGCTCTACTTGTACCTGTCTTTGCAATGTCAGATATATGTTCTTGCAGACCCAATCCAAGTGCGTGCACCATAAGGGAGTTGTTATGCAGACCTAGCTCGAGGAGAACAGATAGTGCACACTCCTTGTTCTTGGGAGTCCCTTCCTTTGCGATCTGAACAAGTATCTCAACAAAAGAAGTTGTCCCCACTTCACTTCGACAGCCAGGATGCGATGCCAGCAGGAGAAAAATGGATAGTGCTTCGTCTATCATGTCTAGTTTCTTGTCACCGAGTATTTTCAGCAAAGCAGCCACTATTCCTGCTTCAATAGCCCTGAATTTGTTCGGGTGGTTCAATATCAGATTAAAGAGTGCTGTAGCAGCATCTTTCTTTCCTCTTATTGTCCCATCCCTTAAGAGGGCCACCAAAGGAGCTATACCACCCAAAACCCCTATAGCTGCCTTGTTCTCATCTATCATAGACAAACTAAACAATGTCGCTGCTGAGTTCTCCTGACCTTCAACGCTGCCATTCCTAAGGACTTCAATGATCAAAGGCAATGCTCCTCCTTTAGCTATCAGAACTTTGCTGGTCTCATCAATCGATAAGTTTAACAATGCAGTCACAGTGTTCTCCTGGATCTTTCTATCAGGATAGGACACCAAGCTAATAAGAGCAGGAAGCCCACCATTCTCAATGACCAGTGCTCTATTCTCTGGGTTTTCTTTGGAAAGTGTCCGAATCTTCTTGGCAGCCTTCCGCTGCACATCAAGATGAACAGATGACAGATCTTTCACCAGCTTTGGAATGTCTTTTTTGGGATCTTCCGGTTCAGCTACAGGCTCATATTCTCCCATCTGAATCTCAACTTTATTCTTTTCACACCACTGCAAAATCAAGTTTTTCACCGCAAAGTTTGGTGCGAGTGATAGATGAGCTAATGGTTGCTGCGTCTTTGGGCAGGTCCGCTGGCCAGCATCTAACCACTTCTGGATACTTCTTCTCTCATAAGTCTGCAAATCAGGTGAAACATGGACAGTGAGAATAAATCTTGCTCTGCAATCAGGGAATATGAATGGCATAGCACAAGGCATACCCTCCCGCTCGCAATGATGACAGGATCAGTCATGATCTCGAGTGATATTGGACAGAGGAATTCATTTGGGATCATCAAAGATGGGCATTTCTCCAAATATTTCGGTATGGAGACATCCCCAAGGATGTTCTTTTCGTCGATGCTTGCAATCGCCTTGAACTTATTGAGGAGTTCTATTATGTGCTTGGTGCTTTCCGGTTGCTGGCCATTCCTCTCGTTGATGAGCTTTTTGATGGCCATAGTCTCTGCTCTCAAATCTGCCAGGCTTTGCAGCTCGAGCTTCTTGGCTAGTCTTTCCAATATAGCTCTATCTGCATTTCCATCCTCCTTGTTCTGGAGTATCATCATAAAATCCATGGAGAGTTCCATGTCCTGAGTATCGCTTCTCTTCTTGCATCTCTTCAATTGTGCATTGATGAGCTCAACCTGAAATCACCAAAGCAGTTGCGATTTGCATCAGATAAGAGAACACGATGGATGGTTTCATTTTTACCAAAATGCTGGCAAATAAAGAGCGTATGTTACCTGTTCTTTGACTTCATCTGAGATGCCAATCTCAGAGTAAGGCATCCCATCCAATGCAAGATTCATCTTCTCATACACGGCCCTGAACCGCCCGAGCACAGCCTCGCTCTCCAAAGCCTGAAATTTTGGGACAAGGTCATGAATCAAAATGCAATTTTTTGGTCAGCACATGGCACAGACTGACAGACACGAGATAACAATAAAGACGATACTTTTAGGCAGTGCAGTGCAGACCTACAATGGAATTTGGGCCAATAGGACCCACACAAACAAATTAGGATTAACAATCTAACCTTTGTTTACACACTAAAACATAATCTGATCTTTCAACGGGACATAAATAGGAGTACTGAAATAGCAGCAGTTTTATTTCAGAGGCCGCCAACGCCAAGAAGAAGGAGACTTTTCCCTGTATGCCATTACAAAAGATCGGTCCATTTGAGTGGCTAACGGTGTTAAACATGGCTAGAAAAGGGCGAAGATGCCCCTAAGAAAAAGACATTGAACTTGTGGCTTTCCCTGTGTGCCATTCTGAAGCTTCAAGGAGGTATATATATTTAAAAATGGACGGCCATGCTTTCCCTGTGTGCCATGCTTGCATGTTCGTTATGCTTTCCCTTTTTTATTAGTATTACAAGTAAATACTTTGTTTGAACATAGGAAACCTACCTCAAAGTGAATGGAAGAGGAACCCGTCCACATTTTTATTGCGTGATTCACAATAAAAGAAAAAAAAAAGGGGGGGGGTGATCAATGATTAAATAAAACGGAAAAAAACAAGGTATAAACTTATTCTTGGAAATTTGACACCCCAGGTATATTATATTACATTTAATCAGTCTTAACATAACGAACATGCAGGACCGAGATTATCTCACGGCCATCAGCTTCAGCTATATATAAAAAACGGTAATCGTCTTGCCCGTCGGTACATGCATGCGGACGGGCCGTGTGTACGTGTAGTGTGGGCGTGCGTGTGCGTGTGTGTGCGTGCGTGCAGTGTGTGTGCGTGCGTGCAGTGTGTGTGCGTGTGTGCCACCGTGTGTGTGTTTTTTCTTTTCTTTTCTTTTTTTTCTTCTTTTCTAAAACTAGATTACTATATATCAAGATGAGAAAAATAATTTTTTAAAAAGTCGTAAAAATATATCCATATGGGGTCTTGTTTTGAAGTTCTTATCATAAGAAACACGATGGTGTAATCGGATTTTAATTTTGATATTTGATTGATGAGATATAATTTTTTTTGTCAATTCCATGTATATATACACAATTTGGTAACTTGCATGCAGCAGCCCTAGCGCTCGGTGCGGACTTCTGTCCGTGCCGGAGAGCGAGCGGTCCTCCCGAGCGATCGACTTTTCCTTTTTTTCTGTGTAACTTCAGAGGGGCAGTTCAGACATTTTACCGGCCTGGACCTACCCGTCAGGGCACCTAAACGGCCAAAACTAAACAGAACAAAGATGGAATGGCATGGAGGGAAAAACAAAATTGATGTTGGGCACACAGGCCGAAACAAACTTTCCAGTGCCATAGAGGACGGGTCGATCTTTTGTAATGGCATACAGGGAAAAGTCTCAAGAAGAAGGGAATGGTGGTGCCGCTGTAGTGTAATTAATTACCAGGAAGATCTTGCTGCCGTCGTGGCAGCAGCGGAGGAGTCGTCGAGCGGCATGGAACGCGCGGCCGAGGAGGGCGAGGCGGCGGTAGGCGTCATCGGTGAGGGACGGGGCGATCTCGCGGATCTCCTGGATGAGCGGGAGCACGAGCTGGAGCCAGCGCTGGAGGCCGAAGGACTCCTTGCGCTGGGAGCGGCGGAACTCCTGGAACGACCGTGCGGCGGCAACGGCGGCGAGGAGGTCCTCCACCAGGGCCTCGTCGGACAGCTGCCGCCCCGACGGCTCGGACGCGTCCGCCTCTGCTGGCTCCGCCTCCGAGTCGCCCCTGGGCGCCTGCCGCGGAAAGATGGACCACGGCAGCATCGATCGGTCGATGCGCGCTAGATGGTGTGCGCTGAATCCTCCGGGAAGGGAATCAATGGCGACGGAATGGCAAACGAACGGGAGGAGGAAGAGTAGTGGAGGAGGAAGAAAGGCTTTTCGCGGGCTGAGCTGAATTCCAGGAGAGGGCTGTCATTTTCGAACTCCCAAAAATAGCAAATGGGAGAAGAACCAACAAATTGCAACAAAAACTTTCTCTCAAAAAAAAATGTTGCAACGAAAAATAATACATATAAGAGTAGATTATATATGTATAGGTGCAAATTGTTTAAATAGGTCTGACAATACATCTGCAAATGGTGATAGTGTGACAGAATGTATAATAACACGTTTGCAGTGCGTGCATTGTGCGTGAGATTGATAAAGAGTAATTTATGATTGTTTAGCAACTACAAAATTGTTTCCTTAAAAAAAAATTCTAGAGAACTGATGTAACAAAGTGACGACTACACAAAGTTGATCACCAAAGACTCTAGACGTCGAGCTCTTTAGATCAAATAGCCTAGAAGGAGGTGAACTAGGCTTTAAAAGTTTTTTTTCGAAGTCGTGCTCTTGGCACGTGTCTCATTAAGAAGGGAAAGGAGTTTAGTTTTACATTCCGGTGCATGAAAGGGCGAGTTGCCCCTCATTCACCGGACGACACACTTACACAAGGCGCCGGCTAAACGGCGGAGCTTAGAGTGTTGTAACTTCCTACGAAAAGATTGTGCTCAAGGAAAGAAACTAAACACGACTAGTGGAGCAGGGCCACCGCCAGCAGCGGTGCAAGGGCCCTGAAGCCGGCGGACACCCAGCAGCCTGCCTCCTCAGTGATGCGCTCTACCACGAAGCTGGGCGAAGACGACGTCCCCTGGAAAGTCCTTCTGTTGCGCTCCTTCCAAATCATCTACGTGACGAGCAAAACGAGGGAGTCGAAGCCGCGCCGTAGGTCAGCGTGGAACGCTTCCCTGGTGGAGAGCCACCAGTCGTCGAGGCTGTCCTCCTGCGAAGGCGCTAGGTGTCCAAGGCCGGCCATGGCAAGGACCCTGTGCCACACCTCCCTGGAGAACACGCAGGCGAGCAGCAGGTGACGCCAATCCTCTGGCTCCTGAAGGCAGAGGACACAGTCGTCCGCAAGCTGAAGACCGTGGCGCTTCCGTCGCTCAGCCGTCCAGAGCCTACCATGCAAGGCCGTCCAGAAGAAGAACTTGACCTTCGGGGGCGTGGATGCCTTCCACAGCTCCTTTGCGCCCCTGAAGGTAGTCCTGTCCAGGAAGAAAGCTTTGTAGGCCGAGGAGCTGGAGTACTCCCCGTCGGGCGTCCACTTCCACTGAAACCGGTCTTGTTGCTGGGGCACAAGCTGCATTCCCTCGAGCATGTTCCAAAGGCGTAGGAACTGCGTGATGAACAGCTCCGAGGATCCCGCTTGCGCATCCCAGGCCCACTGGTTATCCGTGAGCGCCTCAAAGACCGATCTTTGGCGGAGCCGCTGGGGCACCGAGCGGTAGACGTCCGGCGCCAAGTGGCAAAGGCGGCCCTCGACCCGCCACCGGTCGGTCCAGAACCTCTCCAGTCTTCCATCTCCCACAAGCACAGTCGTCGAGGCGCTGAACATGTCTGTTACCTCACGTTCGGGCCTCAGGGGTAGACCTGCCCAGAGAACGTCCGGGTCCGTGCGTGCAGCCCACTCCCATCTTAGCCGTAGTGCCATGCCTAGGAGACGCAGGTCCGGTATCCCGAGCCCACCCAACTCCTTAGGCAAGCAGGCGATCGGCCAAGCGAGCGCGCACTGTCCGCCCGAAGCCTTCTCTTTGCCTGCCCAGAGAAAACCCCGTCTGGCCTTGTCAATGTCATCGATTGCGCGCCGGGAGAGAGCACAGCAGATGGACAGGTGCACCGGTATAGCCGACAAGGTGGACTTGACCAGCGTGGATCGGCCTGCCTTGTTAAGCAGGCCCGCCTTCCACGTCGGTATGTGCGCCATGACAGTGTCAACGAGCGCCTGCTCGCAATCCCTCGGCACCCGCCCGATTGCCAGCGGAACTCCCAGGTACTTGGTCGGGAATTCCTCGATCCTGCAAGGGAACACCTCGCGGACAGGGCCGAGGTCCTTCGTCGAGCAGCGGATCGGAGTCATGGTGCACTTGTCGATGTTCGTTTGGAGACCCGAGGCCCCAGCGAAGAGGTGGAGCACCTCTCTGATACAAGTCGCATCCGCTGCTGTCGGGGAGATGAAGATGACCAAGTCATCCGCATACACGGACGCCCTACAGGCTGCCGCCGCGGGCGGTAGGGGAGTGAGCAGGCCTGCACGATCCGCCTCCCTGAGCATGACGTTGAGAACTTCCATGACCAGCACAAACAGTAGCGGCGATAGGGGATCCCCCTGACGCAGTCCCCTGGCATGGCAGATGCGCTGCCCCGGTCGACCGTTGACGAGCACCCTGGTGCTGGTCGTGCGCAGCAAGGCGGCGATCCACTCCCGCCACCTTGCAGGGAAACCCGCGTGTGAGAGGACCTCCAGTAGGAAAGGCCACGCCACCGTGTCGAAAGCCTTAGCTAAGTCCACCTTCAACAGTATCGCCGGGAATTTCTTGGCGTGTAGGAGCTCCGTCATTCGAGGTGCCAGCCTTAGGGCAAGGGTCTTGGAGAATAACTTGCCCACTGAGTGTATCAAGCTGATGGGCCGGTAATCCCTCAGCCCAGCTGGCGACGCCGTCTTGTGCAGTAGAACCATAGTCGCGCCGTTGATGGCGTACTGGCTGCGGAAGTCTAGACTCCAGATGGCGTGGAAGACGCGCATGATGTCCGCCCGGGTGACCTCCCAAGTCGCCCTGTAGAAGCCGCTGGTGAACCCGTCCGGGCCCGGCGCGCGGTTTGACGGGGTGGCCCTGATCGCCGCGAAGACTTCCTCGGCGTTGAACTCCGCGGCTAGATCATCTAGGGGTAGTTGCGGCAGAGGTAGATGCGACAGCACCAAGGTGTGCGTGCGCACGAATGGTGTGCCCAGGAGGTCGTTGTAGTAGGAGTATACCACCCCCGCCTTGGCTTCCTCCTCAGAGAAAGTCTGCCCCTCGTGCTGGATGGCTAGCATTGCATTTTTTCGCCACCGGTGGCACGCCTGAAGGTGGAAATACCTGGTGCACGCATCGCTTTCGCGCAGGTGACGCGTGCGCGCCCGCTGCCTGGCCATCGTGCGGCAGAGGGACGCGAGGCCCAGAGAGTTGGCCTTGAGGTCACTGTGCCACTCGCGCTCGCATGCGGTTAGCTGCCTCGTCTCCTGGGCCTTGTCTAGCTCATAGATCATTGCCCTGGTTGTGGCCAGCTGCAGCCTAACATTGCCCACACCGGTGGCGCGCCAGCTCGCCAGTGCTCGTGCCAAGAGACGTAGCTTCTGATCGAGGATGCGGCATGGTCCCCCCCGCCGTGGCGTTCCAGTTGGCGACGACCACTTCCTGGAACTCGGGGAGACCAATCCAATAGTGCTCAAAAGCGAAGCACGGGGCAACTAGGCTTTAAAAGTTAAGCAACAAACTTTAGTCTATGCATATTTCTAAACTTTGATGGTGGGAGAACCCACCTTTTTTGGTAGGCGGTGGGCGGTTGCCATCATCAAGGAACTCAAAGCACAACATGCACTTGCTTCCTAAGGAGAGACACTTTTTGTTGTCGCCGCCACTACTGTCATAGGTGAGCTCGTTGCATATGGTTGGGTGTCACCAAAGTGACGTCCCTGATGGGCGGCGGCGCTGGTGCATACCCATCAAAGCTAAACTCATCCAAGAATATGGAGACGTTGCTGACCCCGGTGCACTCCAATGCCTTAAAGGTATGGTCCATGTCATGGGGCATTCCACAGTGTTACTTCGGTATCTTGTTGTCCACTGGATCAAGGTGCCATGCCACCAGATCGAGGCACTAGTTCATCGGATCGAGGTGCCAGGGCAATGGAGATGTGCTAGCCATTGGATCGGGGCAACAAATGAGTAATTGTCACCACCACTGATGATGCTAGAGCCGATGGCCAGAGAGGCCTGCACAACCGACAGACCCTGGTGGCCTGTGCGCTACAGCCACATGATAGAATCAAGTTGGTAGTGAAAGCGCCGGACGAGGATGGCGCTCGATGGTATTATGAGAGGAGTAGTGGAAGGCATAGGAGAGGGGAGCGCAGAGCTCACAAAGATGAGATATTCCTTTTTTGTTACTGAGTGCTAATTGGAGGAGCAAAAGTAGGAGAAGGTGTGATTGGAAGAGGAGGCCATTGATACTCGCGAGTTGAACTCACAGAGACACAACAGTGTCGGCGAAGCAAAGAGCTGGGTGGATGATTTTCTTTTGTGCTCTTTTAGTTGTGGATATTTAATAAAACTCTAATTAATTTGACTAGGAGTTAACTAGAATGGCACCATTTTCCGAACTGTGACTTACCTAGAAGGTTGTTGCCAAGGCTTACGTTTAGAATGAGAGAGGCTCTTCTTCGGTCATTCCATGGCACCTCACTACTATTCATCTGGCACTGAGCTTTCCTTCCGTGCTCCAAATATTTCAATTTCCTTCCTTGTTTCTTCGCGCCCATAAACGTATCCAAAAGTTGACCTGTGACAGCAAAAGAAACAAAACCGTACTACTTTATCCGTGCATGTTTTGTACATTTGCGAATTTGAATATAGGCAGCAAGGCCGTGCCAGTGAGACAAGATGAGAATAAAAAATGGAGCAAAGGCTACCGTCCAAAAGAAACGAGATGTTGCTAGTAACTTCCTATTGTCATTACATTACAATGTCCACCGTTTTGCAGAAACTTGTATAGGTTTATGGTCATTACCGTTTTTTTTTTCTTCAAATTTACAATTGCCATTTTAAATTAAGAGATCTTATTTTGATGTAGAGGTACATTCGAGAAGAGGGATCTTTCTAGCTACTCCCTCCATCCCTATAAACATGTGAATCTAGCATTCAGATCTTGTCTCAAAAACATGTAATTGTAGGTTGTCATCAGCTTGTTGACCAGGTCCAGAGAATAAAGTAAATAACAATGGCAAAAGGGAAAAATCGCGCCATGCAACTGGAAAGGCCACCCCACAGTAAGACCTTGTCCATCCATCCATCCATGATTGGCCACGTAGGTGAGTACTCACTTTTTTCAAATTTATATTTGTCATTTAAAATTAAGAGATCTTATTTTTGAACTAGGGATATATTCTAGAAAGGATCTCTTTCTATGTGGGTGTTTGGTTTTCAGTTCCCCGTATTTTCTTGTTTATTGTGTCTTTACACCAATGCTGATATTACTAGCTGCACCGCCCACCGTCCACCACTTCACTCTACTATACTCTAATTAGAATCTTCTAAGAAGGAAGGCAACAAAACTTTATGCACCTCGCCTTGCAAGCGCCACCACCGGCGGGCCAACTACGCCCTCTCCCCTCTAAGGCACCTCTACTACTGCCACATTGTCTACCGCGCCTTCGACTTGTGGTGACCGTGTTGCTGGCTACACTATCCATCATCCTTTGTGCTACCCACACATCGATCTTCGCTAACTAGTCATTCAGTTAGAGTGTGTGCATCACGTGCCATGGCAATGCACACAGGCTAAACAATGTTTTGCGTAGGCTCCATAATAACGATTATTATGTTCTTAATAAGACTAGTATAAGGGAAATTTGAAGCTCATGCTTATCTCCCATTCTGAACGTTGGAAATGAACAGTTTCCCCATCTCTATTTTCTTGCCACGTTTCTACTTCTGCACCAAATCTTCAATGTGCAGACCTTTTTGGGTGAATTTATTTTTTTATTTAAAAAAAAGTACTTTGGAAACTCCAAGGTCACGATTATTCCTCATGTTAAAGATTCAAGTTCTTTTTTTTTCCTGCTTCTTTCTGAATTATTCCTAGTCGTTAGTGGGCCGGCCTATAGATGAAAAGATGAAATCCAAAAACAGGATATATGGAAAATCTTAAAAGCTAGGGACATGAAAGTTGTAAAACAACTGCATCCAACAATTTTATTATTAGCTGCCTGGCTCCGAAGATATGCTTTTCTTTTCCATGTAGTATTCATTAATAATTTTATTTTGCCACAAATTTCAACTGATTTTCAAATTTTGTAATCCAAATAATCTAGCCTATATGTTTCACACTAGAAAATTACAGATTGTTGAACATTGATTTCACATTCTCCTCTTGGGAGTAGCGAACGAGACGCTACTGTCAGTGTCAGCAACTCAGCATAACGGTAGCGATGTGACTGCACGGAGTGGGGCCCACAGGCGAGAACAGCTAGTAGGCAGCAGCAGTAGTACGGAGGAGCAGCGATCGGCCGTCCATGAACGACTAGTTCAAACACTGCATAGGAGTATTCAGCAGTAGCAGCAGAGCTACAACTGAATATAATATACTTATTCTTCCATATTTATTTGTAAACTATGTTCCAGACTAACAGAGCATAAAATAGAGCTCTTCGTGACACCACGGTATATCATTTTGCCTTGCGAAAAATATGTTAATTCAATTTACTTAAAAGCATTTTGCAATCAAAACTCTGGACATGGAATTTTGATATCGCAATCAACCAAAGTACTCCAAGTTCAATAGGGTCGACCGCGGCAAATACTACTCCAAGTACAAAGAACCTGAAATGAGCCTATATAGAACCTAAATCAGCAATATGTACCACAATAATTACAAAAGCTATTGAAATTAGCACAAAAACGTGCAATCAACCATATGGACCAAAATTAGCAATATGTATCGCGACAATTATAAGGCTTTAAATTTAGTACAAAGACATGAAATCAACCCAATTACTGCACGTTCAATAGACTCGACTGACAATTAATAAGGCTTATAAATTTATGAAGAACGTGAGATGATTTGACCATGGAACCAAAAGCGGTGGTACATATCGTGATACTTATAAAGCTATTAATTAAGTTTAGTATGGAGAACGTGAAATGAACCCATGGAACCAAAATCAGCAATACATGAATAACACGGTGATTATACAGAATAAGGTCTGCATCAAAAAAAAAAACACGGTGATTATACATCTATTAAATTCGGTACGAAGAATGTGAAAACAACCCATGGAGCTAAATCAGCAATACTCCTACATATAAAGGAATCACACATGCGTCTTTTGATCCTATACATAGGTAACTAAAAAGATGCATATACTGTCTAGTATAGATGGAAACTTAAAGCTGACGCCGGCTCATGTAATGGCCATCTATCCATCCACAGTCAGTCTTAAAAGTCTTTGCTGGGTCATCAAGGCCTGCAAACAAAGCGTGCTTATTTCGAAAGCAGGAGCCACATGTGGGATCCCTAGCCGTTGAGGGCCGCCCCACAGCTCCGGCGCCGTCCGGATCCCATCCGACGGCCGCCATCGCACGACCGTTGCGTTTAAACGGCTCGGACCGGCCTTCCCCTTTTGGGTCTCCTCTCCTCCCCTATTTTATCGCCTTCCCGTCTCTCTCCTCCGCTCCTCCTCCTCCTCCTCTACTTCTTGCTGCGAGCGCAGAGGCGGCGTCCGTCAGGGGGGAGGGAGAGCTCCTGCCGTGCTAGCTGCTGCGCTTCGTCTCCCTTCCGAGGTCCGTACGCGCGTGCTTGCTTCTCTTTCGCGTCCGGCCCGCCGGCGGCCGTGGGGATGGAATAAAGCGTGGTTCTTGGACCGACGCGTTGCGTTCCTTCTTGAACGGGGTCGTTGGGTGCGGTAGTCTGAGCTTTAGTTTGCGCGAGGGTTTCAATTGCTTCGATTCCTGCTCTTGTTTTGCGTTGGATTTGGGTTCTTGAGCTGCGACTCCCTTGGATCTCCGGTTGGATGGAGCAATTCAGGGAGAAGATTAGCTGAAAGCCGCCTGAAAGCGAGATTGCATTCAGACTTGTAGCTAGCTAGCTTTGCTGCCTACTGCGGGCGGATCTGCTCTGCTCTTCGAATTCCATCGAAGAACGCCGAGAATTTGGCCTGCCGTTCTCGGGACCCGAGTTCTTTCGAGCTTCTTGCTCTGAATTTCTCAAAGGTGCCTCTTTTCCTCTTCTCTGGCCGAGCCTGAGCTGGGGGGATCTCTTGCTTCTCTCCAGACTCCAGAATCCAGCTATGGAACACACCAACGGTGGCTCAGCAGTAGGATCTTTTTTTTTTCCAAAGTCGTTGTTCCGAAATTCGCAGCGTTTTAATCTATTTCTTGACCTTCCTATGGCCCTCCTACCTACCGCATTTGTCGTCTTTGAGTCGTTCTGACGTACGACGATGCGGAATGTCACGAGATATTCAAACCAAAAGGCCTTGCTTTGAGCAGATCCGTGTGCCCCCTGGCGTTTATCGGGTTCTCATGTACAGTTCGGTTTGACTTTGTTGCTGCAGTAGGCCGTCAGCAATGGAGCATCTGAGATCTGAAAACCACCACCAAGGTGTTGCCATGGAGGGCGTCAAGTTTGCGCCGGAGATGGCCAACACCAACCGGAGAGCCCTCAGCGACATCAAGAACATATTAGGAGCCCCCCACCAGCACTTGGCTGTCAGCAAGAGGGGTCTCTCAGAGTAAGCCCCCGTCCCCGAGCTGCCCACAAATTTTGCTTGACCGGTAGCTTCCAATTGCATGAACTGGTGGATCTCTAATTGAGTTAATTTCATTGCTTCAGAAAACCAGCTGCTGCTGTAAATACTAAAGATCAAGCTGGTTTTGTTGGACACCGTCCAGTCACCAGGTTTGCAAGCTTATAGCACCTCACTTCTACTAATTATTACTTACCATCGTGTATCGAATTACCATATTCATCAGATTAATGAAGTAGTATATCTTGCTCCTTTGGCAGGAAATTTGCTGCAACATTGGCAAACCAACCTACGGTTGCCCATCTGGTAATATTCAACAAAGATATTCGAATTGTTGCTAGTTTGATAGTGTCTGCTCTGTGCACTGCTGTTTATTTCTGTAAACTTTCCCATTATGGCATTATACAACTTAGAGTTGATGTATAACCAGATTGTGAATGCAATGCACTGTCCTTCTGCTGTCAGTTAGATATTTTCTGATAGGTTCTGCTGCTTCTTATGGTAATTACGGCAATTCAAACATTTGATTAGTGTGAAAGAGAATTTAGATTTTATTTGCATGTAGCATATCAAGTTTTAAAATATTTGAATGCGATGTACTATGTTTTTACTGTGAAATTGACAATTCTTGGATGGATGTTGCTGCAACTTGTGGATATATGGCCGGCCATTCAAATATGTAACCTATTGAAGTCCTTTATATTATAAATTCAGCTTTTGTATCTAGTCTAGTATATAAAAGTTTGATCTATGCCCCTGAATCTTCTAATTTGTGCTGACTGCTTTTGTATGTCCTGTAAATTTGAATATGCATATACAAAATTTGAATATTCTACTATTCTTCTCTTATTCGACCTTTTTGTTCATATAAATGCCGGGCAACTTTCTTTCAGTTCACATCTCCACATTACTACACTAACACCCGACCTTGTTTCAATAAGTAGTAGTATTCATGCATCAGCTCAGATATTTAATTACTGTGCAGGCCCCAATTGGAAGTGAAAGACTGAAAAGAAATGCAGATACAGCATTCCACACACCTGCAGATATGGAAAGCACAAAAATGACTGATGACATTCCCTTGCCCATGCTGTCGGAGGTGGATGAAATGGTAAATTGACATTACTTAGCCCTTGGTAAGCATAATAGAATGTCTATTTGGTAATTTTCACTAACACAAGCCATTTCAGATGAGCTCTGAACTGAAAGAGATCGAGATGGAAGATATTGAGGAGGCAGCACCTGATATTGACAGCTGTGATGCAGGAAACTCCCTGGCTGTGGTTGAATATGTAGATGAACTTTACAGATTTTACAGGAAAACTGAGGTACAACTCTGACCTTCTGAATCTGAAGTTATTTGCAATTACCCTGGTTGGCATTTGTAATCTCATTGCAACATTCTGTCTACATAGGGTGGAAGCTGTGTCCCTACAAATTACATGTCAAGCCAAACCGATATAAATGAGAAGATGCGTGGCATTCTAATTGACTGGCTGATAGAGGTGGGGATTTTAAGCAAACGTCTAAAGCTTTCAATTTAGTATTACTAATATGCTCTGTAAGACCTTAAAATTCCATGTTTATTTCTTTTTTCAATGCAGGTACACTACAAATTAGAGCTGTTGGAGGAGACCCTTTTCCTAACCGTGAACATTATAGATAGATTTCTGGCACGTGAAACTGTGGTGCGGAAGAAGCTTCAATTAGTTGGTGTAACTGCTATGTTGCTCGCATGCAAGTATGAAGAAGTGAGCGTACCAGTGGTCGAGGATCTGATTTTAATCTGTGATCGTGCCTACACAAGGGCTGATATTCTTGACATGGTAAAGATTGTGCTGCATGTTTATTTTTAGTGAAAAAAAAAGCAGATACCTGACATTGAAATTTCTACAGGAGAGGAGGATAGTGAACACACTTAATTTCAATATGTCGGTGCCAACTCCATACTGTTTCATGAGAAGGTTTCTAAAGGCAGCACAATCTGAGAAGAAGGTAAGATACTGACATACTAATGTTTTTGTGACAAATAAATCATGTAAGCTATAGCTTCGCTGTACAAGTACATAAACCCTGACAAAATATTTATACTACTGGACAGCTCGAACTCCTGTCTTTCTTCATGATCGAGCTGAGTCTTGTTGAATATGAGATGCTCCAGTTCTGCCCGTCTATGCTAGCAGCTGCTGCCATCTACACAGCTCAATGCACCATAAATGGGTTCAAGTCCTGGAACAAATGCTGTGAGCTGCACACAAAATATTCAGAAGAACAACTAATGTAGTTATACCTCCCTTCTCTTTACGTATTACAAAAGGCATACCTTTTCAGCTTGTGCTTACAGTTACATGGTCCCTTCTATGTTGCAGGGTTTGCTCTAGGATGATGGTTGAACTGCACCAAAGAGCAGCTCATGGAAAACTAACCGGTGTCCATAGAAAGTACAGCACTTTTAGATATGGCTGTGCTGCGAAATCGGACCCTGCAACTTTCTTGCTCGATGCAAGAACCTAAGCTTGAACTAATTGGCTGGTTATACACACTCTAACTACTTCCATGGAAAGAGTGAAAGAGAGGTGTATATAGACGCTGCTTCGACTAAATTACAGAGTGGGATCTGCATATATGCAACAGCTGTTGCAGCAACTATTTGGGTTGGTGTGTTGTTTGTTAGTTCAATAACTTAACATCGAAACAGTGTTTGTGTTGTTTAGTTTTTTTTTCCAATTATATCCATTGGAATTTAATTCTTTGTATCTTGGACATTATTCTTTAGTCATGTCATGTGACACCTCTGCAATCTGAAAATAAACATTGATTGTGTGGATCTGTTGAATTTGGTTTTTCTGCACCTGTGCAATCTGAAGGATGACTTTAGAGAAAAAAAGCTTCATCTCGATGCACTGTCGTCGGTGATATTTTTCCATTTGCCAAAAAAAAAACTTTTTATCTTGCTAGTCCCTCAACACGGTTATTGAACCCAGACAGTTGATGTGTGAAACGTTCAGTGTCTCATGCCCATTTGTTCCTGATCTTAAACTATATAGCATGTTTTCAGGTATGTGCATGGTATTATTATTATTATCAGTTTGTTTGTCATTTTCTTGTTGGCCTGCTGTGTACAAGTGTCTTTTTGAGTAATAGCATATTTCTTGCTTTAGATGCCATCAGTTTGGTCCTTTTAGCCTAGGATCAGATTTTTGCTTCAGCTGGCATCGTTACCCTATCTTGAGCATCTGGAGCAAAGTAAGTTTGTGATCTGGAGCAAAGTAAGGTTGTGATCCATTGAAGCAGAAGGCCTAGCACTTCGATGTGGGTTCTGAAGTGAGCTTGTAGCAGCTAGCTCTGCCAATAGAAAATAGTCAAGTTTACTACTATGTGATTGTTTAATAAGGTTTCCGGTAGCAAAATCATCCACAAGTTCCAGTTGTTCTCTAGTTTTATTAGACCTGGTTGATAACAACATGCCTATCAAGGCTTCCATATCTATTGGTACCGTGTCCATTGGATGGGAGTGATAGATTTGAGTTGTGTTTGTGAGAGAGAACTAGTGAGCAACCTAAGCCTTGATCACTTTTGTGGCTGCGTCAAGCAACTTGTAAAGCATTTATTACTCTTGGAGGTGAAGGCTCACTTCGGGGACGCGGATTCAGTAACTTACCTTCGGTAAGTCACGCCGTAACTGGCGCACCCTCATCCACCGTTCAACGCAGATCCAGCGGCTCACAAGCAATCAAGCATAGAATATGAATATTTTATTTTGGCAAGGACACGAAAAGGCTCCTCTGCAGAGTATTAACGACGGTGCTCCTCCGCTGGTTCATGCGCCGCCGCGCCGCGTTCACACACCGACGCAAGGTCCCGGCGGGGCTTGCTGTGTAGGCCCTGCGCTCTCGTGCAGCTTGCACAATCCTGCCCTAAAACGCCGCTGCCATCTCCCCGGCGGCAGCAGGAACGGCGCCACCAGCCAGGCAGCCACTCCGCGTGGCCGTGGCCGTGGATGTCCCCGAGGAACTTCTTCCCCACGAACGTTCTGTCTGGTTGCCGACCGTCATCGTGCCCGGCTGTCCGCTCGTCGCTTTACTGTCCTTTGTGCGCGTGCGCCCAGTTCGCCTCGCCATGCACACCTCGCCTCGCCTCGCCCTGCTGCGGCAGTGCGGCGGAGGGGGCGCGGCCCCACGGCGGCGCTGGCTGGGAACGACCCCGTGACGGCCGCACTTGGCTGGGGCGCATCTGCGCGTGGCCATGGCGGTGCAGGCGCGCTCGGACAGGGTGCATCCCCACGGCGGTGGCGCGCGGCGATGGCGCGTCTGCGTGGAGACGAGGACCGTTCGCGAGCTCGCTGCGCGCGCTCGTACTGCTGGCCGTGGCGCCTTCTGCGCTGGCCGTGCACGCTCGCCTCGCTCTAGATCCGCGTCGCTGTCTGCGCTAACTGCGCTTGCCACGCCCAGGCCCGCGCCGTCCGCACACACTCTCAGGCTCTCAGTACCACTGGCCGCCGAGCGCAACGCACAACCGACACCAGCAGAGCACGGACAGAGCGGCGCCACCACATCCCGGCGCCATGCGCGGCCGCGGCCTCAGGCGTGACCAGGGAGCAGTGCAGTGGCTTGCCGAGCGGTGGAGTTGGCTGAGCAGCAGGAGGGACGGCGGGCTCGGCGCGCTGTTGTCCTGCCCCTTGCCAAGCCTCGGCGAGAGGAGGAATGAGGACAAAGAGGAGCGCAGCCTTTTGATCTGGCTTGGACGGTGGATGTGGCACCGCCAGTTACGGCGTGACTTACTGAAGGTAAGTTACTGAATCTGCGTCCTTCGCGCAGATTCGGATAGGAGTCATCGGTGAGTATTCAATCTTGTGGAGCCTTGAGACAGTTTGTGAGGGCTGTGACCTTGCCCCACAAGGGGAAAAACATCTAGTAGATTCAAGAAAAGTGCCTGAACAAAATACAAATAATCCTGTATTTCTGTAAAGCTCGACAACCCCTTGGTTTGAAAGCGTCGGAGAAGGATTGAGCTTGTAAATCAATCCATGGGAAATTTAAAATTAGATTCACTGGCTTTTACGGTCTCCATTGCTTGCAAGCTATTCTTTCCATCCTAAAATATGTGCAAAAGTTAGATCTTTCGAAAGTTGACTAAATGTATACAACAATATATGAATAAATATTCATGATGCGTAATGAATACCAACTAATTAATATTAGAAAATATTGTTTCATAACAAATACACTAGGACATACAACTGTTGATAATACATTTTAACAAAATCTAGGTAAAATTTAAAATATTGATATTTTTTTCAAAAAACTAAAATTTTACAATTATTTTAAGACGGAACGAGTAAAGACTTATCTGTGTCCAAGTGAAGTGGCAATTAATATTAAAAAAGTCTGTTAACCGTTTTCTGAAAAGGGATAACTTTTGCATGCACTTGCTCATGGATGGTTTGGTTCGTGGTCATGCACTGTGGATGAAACTTCGAGTTTGGAATACCCCGGTACAGGTAGATTTTTCATTAAAAGTTTAAAACAAAAGATTCGTCATGTGAAGATCCAAAATTTGAATCGAGAGCAACGATCTGGAGTTGCTAGAGAACGAACGCAAGAGCACATATACAGGGGGAAAAAAGGACAAGATGCGAGGAGGCCCCAGAGAGCGCGAGAGATATCCCGATTGACCCGACAGACAGCGACTGCAAACAAAACCAGAGCAGCATGTGATGCAGGAGAAACAATTCCTCCCACCGCCGTCTCTGTCTCCCTTGCAACTACGATTCCGCCACCTAATCCTCCCTCTGTACGGCTCCAGTCCCCACCCAATCCCAATTGATCGGCAAAGCTTGTTTTTTTTTTTTCTTTTCTTTGGTCGTTCTTGTGCGACAGTGGTCCGGATTGGCGGGACTCTCTGATTGAGTCTTGCTCTCCCGGTGGTCGGGTTTCGTTGATCCCTCCTCCTGCATTGTGCTGCGCTCCTCCAGCTCAGATCCGATTCTCTAGGTTTGTATCCTCCCTCTTCTTTTTGATTTGATGAATTCTTTCGTCTTGCTCGCCGGTGACGATTAGTTGGCTGGCAATTTGATGAACACGGCGGCGCCGCCGCTCGCCGCCGTTGCCATGGGCTCATTCAACCTCCGCCCGCCAGCCCCCTGCTCTGTTCGTCTTCAACCTTCCCCTCCCTCTCTTCTTCAATCTCGCCCCCACCCACCCAGCCCCACGCCTGCCGTGCCAACCAACCACGGTCAGCGTCCACCAGTAACCTGGATTAGAGGAAGAGGAGGCGTGTGTGCGTAGCGGAGGTGACGAGGCGCACGCAGGCCGCAGCTGGGGAAGACTAGGCCGTCAAAAAAAAAAAAAAAAGAATGGCGAATGGGGAGGAGAGGAGTGGTGTATTGGCTACAGGCCTTTCTGAGTTCAGTCATCTTTGAAGTGGCAAATAGACAGTTCTCTCGTCTCTTTTACATCTTTTAATTTAATCTATTTTTATATGTTCTTGCAGGAAAAGACCAGAGGATCAGGTGGAACAACAGAATTCTAGGCACTGCCAGGCTTCTCAACAAGAGGAGAGCTCCACTTTGACTCAGGGGGTGTGAATTATGATCCTCAATGAACCATACCCTGGAACAGATTTCGTTCCAAAGGGAGCATAATCTGAGGAGACCAGGTTATGGGGTACTGTGAGAAGGGATGGCAATGGAGTTGGCCAAGCAATTGCTCACGGTTCTTGGAAGCTATACACCACCTCTCTGGGCTACACTCATCGCCGGTGTTTTTGTTATCATATCCTTCTCGCTGTCCCTGTACTTGCTGTTCAATCATCTATCAGCCTACAAAAACCCAGAGGTTGTCAATTTTTATCAGTGCCTCTTGCTATTTAAATCAAATGTGGTAAATTGTTTGAACTGTGTCTCACTTGTCATTCATGCCGCATCTGTGTTCTTTCAGGAACAGAAGTTTCTTGTCGGCGTCATTCTCATGGTGCCATGCTATGCAGTCGAGTCGGTAAGGTGCTATGCTGCTGCTTTGTCAAAAAACTGTATTTAAAGTCCAAGTATAGGATGAGATCTAGTTGTTCAATTGTTGCATCGCTATACCATTTAACATTTTATGAGAACTCTTGCAGTACCTATCATTGGTATATCCGTCAGTAAGTGTGGATATCGAAATTATGCGAGATGGCTACGAGGCATTTGCTATGTACTGTTTTGGGCGCTATCTAGTTGCTTGCTTAGGTAATCCTCTCTCAATTGTTATTTCATATTCTAGTGTTATTATCCATATCTTGGCCTTACCATGCACTCATACTTATGCTAGGTGGTGAGGATAGGACAATTGAATTTTTGAAAAGGGAAGGTGGTTCAGGTTCTGCTGTGCCACTTTTAGGCCAAGCATCTGAACAACGATATGTAAACCATCCTTTTCCAATGAACTACATTCTGAAACCGTGGCCGCTAGGTGAATGGTTCTACTTGGTCATCAAATTTGGGCTAGTTCAATATGTATGTGCCTCTTTATCTTTCATCACAATGGCTTTGCAGTGTGTTGTGAAAATTCTAACTAATTCATTTTCCTTGTTCTTGGACAGATGATATTAAAATCAATATGTGCTATTCTTGCGGTGATTCTTGAAGCCTTTGGAGTGTACTGTGAAGGAGAGTTTAAGTTGAACTGTGGGTAAGAGATATATAAGTTGACTTCATTTACTCAACAATCCTTGCACGAACTTGTCTCTTCTGTGCTACATTGTTCCCATCCTACTATCTTTTTTTGGAAGTTATTAAAAATGCAAATGCATTTATGCTCATTTTCCTTTGAACTGTGGGCAGGCTTGTATATGTTATATGTTATATATCACTTAGTTTATCATTATATTTAGCTGTCCTGCACCTATAGTCAAGTTGCTATTTTCTTGAACCATATATGCCATTATGTGCTCTTTCTTGTGTTCCATATCATGGCAGTTGACTCTCTCAAGATGCATGAATGTATTTGATAACACTCGGTCACAAACTCACAACTAACTTTGCATCTAATTTATGGTGGTTATGACCCTCCTTTTTATCCTGTATCATACTTTGTTCTTCAGATGCCTCATCCTGTATCAGGATACTATACATAGTTCAGTAGTTGTTTGTTAAGTTGCACACTTTTTGAAAACATAAGCTGTTTTCTGTTCTTTTTCCCTCTCTCATTTGTTTGCCTACTATTGCACACAAGACTGGTTGCACATGTGCTAGCATTGGTCAACTTGCTTATGCATTTGATGACATAGGAATTGAACAATCATTGTCTTGCCATTACTGAACTATTTACTTGTCTACCAGGTACTCTTACACGGCTGTGGTTCTCAATTTCAGTCAGTCATGGGCCTTATACTGTCTCGTTCAGTTCTATGCCGTGATAAAGGATGAGTTAGCTCATATAAAGCCTCTTGCAAAGTTTCTGACATTCAAGTCTATTGTGTTCTTAACATGGTGGCAAGGTATAGCAATCGCACTGCTCTTCAATTGGGGTTTGTTGAGAGGTCCTATTGCTCAAGAATTGCAGTTCAAGTCAAGTATCCAAGACTTTATTATCTGCATAGAGGTGGTTAACTCCTATTACATTATTCATTTATTTGACATTTGTTCGTATGGGAACCTTTACTATTAATAGTTGGAAGAGGGCATGTTCTATAGGTCAATATTTATCATGTTTGCATTCTTCATGTTCATTTGAAGTATAATACCCTAACAGTCTTCTGTGCTATGCAGATGGGTATTGCTGCTGTTGTCCACCTATATGTCTTCCCAGCGAAGCCATATGAGCTAATTGGTGATCGTTATGTTGGAGATGTTTCAGTTCTTGGAGACTATGCTTCGGTCGACTGCCCTCTAGATCCAGATGAAGTCAAGGATAGTGAGCGTCCAACCAAGTTTAGGCTTCCCCAGCCAGATGATCGTGTCAGGTCATCCACTGCCATAAAAGAAAGTGTTCGTGATGTCGTACTTGGAGGTGGTGAATACGTAAGGGGACAAATGCTCATTTACCTTCATCTGTTTTTTTGCTTGAATTACTATTTCCAAAGTGAAATCTCATCTGACCAATCTCGTAGATTGTGAATGACTTGAAGTTTACTGTGAACCATGCGGTGGAACCCATCAATGAAAAGCTGCACAAGATATCCGAGAACATCAAAAAGCGTGAGAAGGGAAAGAAGAAAACAAATGACGATAGCTGCATCAGTTCACCCACATCCTTGACTAGGGTGATCAGTGGGATTGATGATCCGCTCCTGAACGGGAGCCTGAGTGACAACAGTGGTCCAAAGAAGGCACGAAGGCAACGCAGGAAATCAGGCTATACAAGTGCAGAGAGCGGCGGAGAGAGCAGTGACCCTGGCCTAGGTGGGTTTGAGATTCGAGGGAACAGATGGATCACTAGGGAGTGACAAATAAGAGCAACCTGTGGATATGCTCTATAAATGTCACAGGAGTTGGCCTGTGGTGATATGCAGAAACCGAGCTAGTGGGTTCAGAGTGTAAGATGAGGTCTCTGGAACGATGTTGTAGCATGCCAAATAGAGATGAACAATCAGTTTGTTGTCTGTTGATTCTTTTAGCTGACAATTTCAGCTGCTGAGGCCTTGATCCTGTATTTTAGATGTCAGGCCTACAAGTGCTGGAAGGAAGCAATGTGCCTGTTCTGAGCTCCCATCAGCATCATTGTAGTACTTATTAAGTACAGACTAGAACTAGTCATACAAAAGAATAGATAGATGTTTCTAAAGTTGAGGCCTGAGATGCTGTGCCACTCAATTTGTTTTGTTTCATGCTTTGACGCTATATATCTCATCATTTTCACTGTTCATTCTGAGGTCAGGGGCTCAAGGACGAGAGAGCAGGCCGTTGTCACACTGTGCTCATGTGACGTTTGGCTTGGTATGGTAACACAAGTAGCAGAAAAGCAGAGCACCCTTTTTCTTCCCTTTTGCTACTATATATTAATGGACTTTGAGTTCCTTGAGATGATCAGATTGTATGAGCAAGCACTCGATCCTCTAACTTCCAATTCCTTGTGTATCCTAATCACCGAAGATGATCATCTAACATTTCAATTCCTTGTCATCCTGATGATTTAAGATGAACACTTGGTTTTGACTTTTTCGGTTATATATGTAAAAGTAAAGATGATCACTTGGTTTTCACTTTTTCAGCTCTATGTAAAGGGAAGATGGTTGTCTCTCACGCAACATACGAAGTGCAAGATGAACTCTGCACTGCAAGGAACCCCAAGAAAAACCACAGGCAAGTTTGTCCGATTAACAACAGCCAGAGCTCATCTGACCCAGATGACACCGCATATCCACCACTTTAATTTGTTAGAAAAGCTACACAAAAAACACATCAGAAGAGAAGAAAAAGCTACTTTTGTGCTACTACTTTGCAATAATGATGACGATCTATCTGCACAAACCAAAAAAAAAAACATGTTGCACCAAATTAGAACACGATTTAATAAATCTGTTTGCATTTTCCCTTATAGTATATAAGAAACAACATAAAAAGGCCTCTTTTCCCCTTCTTTTTTTTTTAACATGTAAATAAAAAAAAAAAGAAAACCAGTGCAAAGCCCGAAGGCCAATCGACCCAGAAAGAACTACTCCTCCGGCTGTTGGTGTCCGCCCACGTGGCACGCCCGGCGATTCCGGGCCCACAGATCCGGCGCTCTCTGCCATGCCATGGCCTCCCCATTTTCGATTGCGACGGAGAAGAAAGGTGAGGAGGAGGAGCCGAGAAACCACCAAAAAAATCACGCCTTTCTTTCGTTGCGAGGGGAGAGAGAGGATAGGGGGGAAGACGCCAAGGCCCAGCCACTTCCAGTTCGGCACTCTCTCGCTATAAAGCGCCAGGGACTCGGATTGCTGACGAGATGGGACTCACTCGCCGACACCGCCGCCGCCGCAATGCTGTGCCTCGTGTCGCCGTCTTCCTCGCCGACTCCGCTCCCGCCGCCGCGGCGCTCTGATCGGGCGGCGCCGCCGGGGATCGCGGTGAGCTGCGGCGATCCGCCTCCGGGGGGAACTGATGGATTTTCTCCTTTTGCTTTTGTGTACTGAATGGCTGATGGTTTCGCAGGGTGGCGGCAATGTGCGCCTGAGTGTGTTATCCGTCCAGTGTGAGGCTCGCCGGTCAGGGGTGCGAAAGGTAGATCTTTTCTTCAGATTCGAACACGTTGTTACCGGCAAAATGGAATTTTGTAGTAGTTTTTGTTTGGAGAGAAAAATACTCTGCAATTTGTGGATAGGGTCTCCGCTTTGGATTTGGGTGAGGCTAAGGCTCTAGCACTTTGTTACCAGTAATCGTTGATTTTGTTTCATCAAGTCAAGTGGATCTCAGATTTCAATTAAAGTTGTTTAAATTTTGATGGCTGGTCTTATTCTGCCATTCTAATTCAATCATGTTATAAATTGTTAAAATAAAGTGGTATATTGTGTGGTTGCTGCAGCAGCTAATTAGCCTTACTACATTGTCACATGTTAGCTTCTATTGCTCGTGTAATTCTGAATCTGTCTTTCATGCACTTTGCAAGGTCAAGAGCAAATTCGCTGCTGCAGCTACTTTGCAAGAAGAAACTATGGCAACTGTCAAAGGCAATGTCGACCATCTTCCCATATACGACCTGGACCCCAAGCTGGAGAAATTCAAGGACCATTTCGGCTACCGGATGAAAAGATTCCTGGAACAGAAAGGCTCCATTGAGGAAAATGAGGGAAGTCTTGAACAATTTTCTAAAGGTTAGGATAATGATACATTTAAATGCTAATATTTATAGCAACTGCGTATGCCGCAAAATATCACCTTGTCTGCATCATCAATCGTTTCTGGGTTTTCTATTCTTTTCAGGCTATTTGAAATTTGGGATCAATACAAATGAGGATGGAACTGTATATCGCGAATGGGCACCTGCTGCACAGTAAGTTCTAATGTTGTTGTGCAAACATGATGTACTGATAGAGTATCCTTTTTGCCCCTTTGCTTATGAAGAGATGTGGTCTGATAGTAACTAGATAAAAAAAATGGAAAAACCAAATATTTGGGAATACAAAACTGTTTGGAGATTTCACTCTTGTCCAAGGCTGGCATGTCTTGGTTGAGGAGGCTAAATCTTTTTTCTCTTTTCTTGTTGTTGTGATTACTTAATGCTGTTTTCTTCTTATGACAAAACATAATTTCCACTATTTTAATAGATTGATGCATTCAACTTGAGTTTTTTCACTATGGATGTAGGGAGGCAGAGCTTATTGGTGACTTCAATGGCTGGAATGGTGCAAACCACAAGATGGAGAAGGATAAATTTGGTGTTTGGTCGATCAAAATTGACCATGTCAAAGGGAAACCTGCTATCTCTCATAATTCCAAGGTTAAATTTCGCTTTCTACATGGTGGAGTATGGGTTGATCGAATTCCTGCATGGATTCGTTATGCGACTGTTGATGCCTCTAAATTTGGAGCTCCTTATGATGGTGTTCATTGGGACCCTCCTGCTTCTGAAAGGTCTGTTTCTACTGTCCTGAACCACATTGTAATCTTAAGCAGTGGATCTTAGCCGGACAAAAATATATGACAAAATTATAGTACCTTTTACCTCTGGCTTGCAGGTACACATTTAAGCATCCTCGGCCTTCAAAGCCTGCTGCTCCACGTATCTATGAAGCCCATGTGGGTATGAGTGGTGAAGAGCCAGCAGTAAGCACATATAGGGAATTTGCAGACAATGTGTTGCCACGCATACGAGCAAATAACTACAACACAGTTCAATTGATGGCAGTTATGGAACATTCTTACTATGCTTCTTTTGGGTACCATGTGACAAATTTCTTTGCGGTTAGCAGCAGATCAGGCACACCAGAGGACCTCAAATATCTTGTTGATAAGGCACACAGTTTGGGTTTGCGAGTTCTGATGGATGTTGTCCACAGCCATGCAAGTAATAATGTCACAGATGGTTTAAATGGCTATGATGTCGGACAAAGCACCCAAGAGTCCTATTTTCATACGGGAGATAGAGGTTATCATAACCTTTGGGACAGTCGGCTGTTCAACTATGCTAACTGGGAGGTATTGAGGTTTCTTCTTTCTAACCTGAGATATTGGCTGGATGAATTCATGTTTGATGGCTTCCGATTTGATGGAGTTACATCAATGTTGTATCATCACCATGGTATCAATGTGGGGTTTACTGGAAATTACCAGGAGTATTTCAGTTTGGACACAGATGTGGATGCAGTTGTTTACATGATGCTTGCAAACCATTTAATGCACAAACTCTTGCCAGAAGCAACTGTTGTTGCTGAAGATGTTTCAGGCATGCCAGTCCTTTGCCGGCCAGTTGATGAAGGTGGAGTTGGGTTTGACTATCGCCTGGCAATGGCTATTCCTGATAGATGGATTGACTACCTGAAAAATAAAGATGACTCTGAGTGGTCGATGGGTGAAATAGCGCATACTTTGACTAACAGGAGATATACTGAAAAATGCATCGCATATGCTGAGAGCCATGATCAGGTACCCTGCATTATATTATAAGGAAGTATAGTTAGATGCAGCAAAGTATTTTATTTCCATGTAGAGAGAGAAGGGGGGGGCGGGGTTAGACAAGTAAACATGTGGGGCAAGGATCTTGTAATAAGACAGTACTATGTTTCATCACATTTCTATCCTGATTGCTGGTAATTGCATTAATTATTTATAAATATGTAGGCCCTCCTAAGCATGTCTAAGAATTTCAGTCACATATGATCAGTTTATCTTCCACTGGAAATTAATATCATGCAAATTTTCAGTCTATCGTTGGCGACAAAACTATAGCATTTCTCCTGATGGACAAGGAAATGTACACTGGCATGTCAGACTTGCAGCCTGCTTCACCTACAATTGATCGAGGGATTGCACTCCAAAAGGTTCCATTTCTCCTCAAGTTCTGGTTGAACTTGGTTCTATATAATTCTTGAACGTGTTCCCTCCCTCTCTCTTAATATATCTTTCTTATTGTGTTCTACATTCCAGATGATTCACTTCATCACAATGGCCCTTGGAGGTGATGGCTACTTGAATTTTATCGGGAACGAGGTGAAATCTTGGTCTATTTAAAAAATGTTTCCCTATTTTCTCAGTAGCCCAAGTTCTTAGTGGCTATTTGAATAGTTAATGTTAATTCTGAATAGTGTCTTTGCACATGAAAATGTGGTCTGTTTATTGCTGCTAATCCTTTTGCGACTTGTCTAATATATTTGTACAACACATGATACATGTGATGTGACCCTTCACTATTCAAAGCATACTGTTTAATTATTAAACATCCTACAGAGATTTATCAAGTTTTTTACCTGCATCATTCTGGAATGGAAAAAAGTTTTTTTTTCATTTTCTATTTATACTTTTACACATGAGAGTGTGGTCTTTGGTCAAGTTAGTTGACGGAATGAGCAGCTTTATTTCATTTATTATATATTCCTTCTTATTCGTGGTGTCTTTAATTGATGTGCAATTCTCTTCTAGTTTGGTCACCCAGAGTGGATTGACTTTCCAAGGGAAGGGAACGACTGGAGCTATGATAAATGCAGGCGTCAGTGGAGCCTTGTGGACACTGATCACTTGCGATACAAGGTTATGTCTATGAATACAACTGTTATATAGTTTTCCTTTTTGTTCCAGCATCACTGTAGGCTCTCTTTGACATTTACCTTTTACTTTTTATTGCTGTCTCTGATACTAGCTAGATGAGAGTTCCATACTGCTGTTGCACTTTTGCTTTGAGCTGGATTATGCTTTTCCACACTTTGGTTTGCTGCCCCACTGCCCTAGTATAGTAAACTGCACCAACCCTGTACTTGTTACTCAATAGACTGGTTGGATTGGCCTGTGGAGACCTACTATTTTGTTGACATGGCTTTATGTATTGCCATTGATGAATAAAAATAATTCCGATCCGTTAATTGGAATGGCATTTTCTTAACTTTGCAGACCTAGGAATGTACTTTCAATGATTGGTTATTTTGTTAATAGATTTTTTACAGCATACGGTGAACTATATATCCAAGTGAACATCTGTTTTTTATTTTTTTCTACAGTTCAAGTTTACCATTTAGCTAACACATTATTGTTTTCTCCTTGTTCTAATGATGAACAGTACATGAATGCATTTGATCAAGCAATGAATGCGCTCGATGAGAGATTTTCCTTCCTTTCGTCATCAAAGCAGATTGTAAGCGACATGAATGATGAGAAAAAGGTAAGGACTTGAAAATGCTTAGTATGAGAGTATTACGACATTTGTTTCTTTCTTAGGAAGAGTAGTAACTCTAGCTTGTGTGCTGTATTTTGCTGATTAAGGTTAGCTTCAATTGAGGAATGCACGGTTTCTGAAACCCTATCCATTTTATTCAAATAGTTTGGTTTGTGAAAACATTATTTCCAATTTATTTCTACTTTGTTTCAGGTTATTGTCTTTGAACGTGGAGATTTGGTTTTTGTTTTCAATTTTCATCCCAAGAAACTTTATGAGGGGTAAGTTACCAGTTATAATCTATATTTCCAGTGTCCCCTTTGCCTGTGGTCTATTGTGCTGTGTGCCTACTCTCATCTTTACTTTGCAACTAATATGCAGTTACAAAGTTGGATGTGATTTACCTGGAAAATACAGAGTAGCCCTGGACTCTGATGCTTTGCTCTTTGGTGGACATGGAAGAGTAAGTAGTGATGATAGATGTTTGGAAAAAAGTTCTTTTCCTACTCCTGTAGTTGGGGCCATCAGGCTGTCGTGTTTGCAAGATTTATCTATGTTGTGATACAGGTTGGCCACGACGTGGATCACTTCACGTCGCCTGAAGGGGTACCAGGGGTGCCTGAAACAAACTTCAACAACCGGCCAAACTCATTCAAAGTCCTTTCTCCACCCCGCACTTGTGTGGTAATGTTCAGTTATCAGCTACTTCTCAACTGAACTGATGAACTAGAATCTATTCATGGCAGTGGAATATCTGTGCCCCTGACAAATCATTCTGCCACCAGGC
Source organism: Themeda triandra (assembly GCA_018135685.1). NCBI lineage: Eukaryota > Viridiplantae > Streptophyta > Magnoliopsida > Poales > Poaceae > Themeda > Themeda triandra. Next base: position 258,146 of record JAENPR010000311.1, read on the forward strand.
TTATTACCGTGTAGATGAAGAGGCTAAGCGTCTTCAAGCAAAAGCAGAGATGACTGGTTCTAGAAAGACTTCTCCAGAGATCATCGATGTTGATGCTACGCCCTTCAAAACTGCTACAGCTACTAAAGAAGAAAAGGAGGCAACATCTGGCGGCAGGAAGGATGATTCAAGCAAGATGGGATGGAATTTTGCACGCCAGTCATCCAATAAAAATACCAAATGAAGCCAGAAGTCCTTGATCAGGACTGGACTGGTTGCTAGCGCCATCTTATTAGTCCTGCTCTACTGGACTAGCTGCTGGTGCCCTTGTAGCGGGTCCTTTCCTGTAGCTCGTAGATGACTGGTGTCATCACTGAGCAAGCACTGCTTGTATAGTTTTCTAGATAGAGAAGAATAATCAGGGATGGATGGTGTGTATGGACAGAGGAACCATGGCCTGGGTTCACCTGGATCTTGACTATCTATTGGGTATATGGCTAAATGTGCCCAGTATGTAACGGAGCAGTTCCCGTCCATAATAAAAAGCTTGGGGTTTCTTGTACATCGTACTTGCTACGCTGATGAAGATGTTTGATCTTAAATACCAATGCACAGATATAAAACATACACTGTCAGTCTGCAGTACTAAAACTGAAGATGAAGTTAGGGAGCTTCTTCATTCCTTGTTCCCTGTCTAGTTCACATTTGATTTCAGCTGTTAGGCGGGTCAGGTCAGGTCAGCTCCACCGAGGGTCAGGCCGGCGTCATGCAGGCAATCTTTTCATGTGCGTCATAATACTGTATTTTTGATCATTCAACAAAAAGATGGATCACTAACGACCTCTTCTTCCAGGTCTTCCAACTCATGAAACGTCATGGGCACCACCACTAGGAGCACTGAGACGACTGACCCACCAATAGCAGCATTTTTGTTCTAGCTCTCCAGCACAGAACAAGAAGAGTGACAGGCTTCTAGTAAGCATCATCTATCTATCGCTCAAGAGTAAAAGACTTGGACCGCTTCAAAACCTCAGATCAATTAGATCTTGTGACCTTTGTGTGTGTGTGTGGCTGAATGCCACTGGAAGAATGCTGCAATGCAACCATGGACTTGACTCCCCAGCAAGAGGCAACATCCATCGACCAGCAACGACTTGTGCATCCAATGAAGAACGGGTCCAAGCGACAGGGATGGATGGGATGGCCCCAGTTCCGTTCCATTTCCAGGTCTTGCTTTCTTGATTCATATGGTACAGCTAGCTCAACCTTTGTCTCCAGTCTCCTAGCACCAGACAAGTCCACGCTTGTCACACTCAGAAGCGCTAGTAGGTAATACTCTATGGTACTGTATCTGTGTTGCTGATGGCATAATAATTTCCATTTAAAGCATAAACACAATAAAAAAAAATACCTGAGATAGATAAATAAAGTACATAATATTCTTTTGTCTTAATTGAGCGGTAGAGCTCCTGCCTTTGTTTAAAAAAAGACAGATAAATAAAGCTGTTAAGATATGACTGCAAACTTACTGGAGATTTTGTTTCCCTGGGGGTCAAATTTGGAGTGATTGCTGAATTCTGTCAATCAAACACTAGAAATATAATCAGTTAATATACATAGCGACTTACACCACTCACCTGCTCTTATTTCCCTGACTGCAAACTAACTAAGGTTGCTTCATAGGAAGGCACAGATTAAATTAAAGGTGCAAATTAAAGACTGAAGGTTATTGCTCTGATTTGGACATGTCTGCTAGTGGTGTACTACGTGCGTTGCCCAAGCAGGTGCAGGTCCACAGTTGCATGCTAATGGTAAGGTGCCTGAAAACTGCAACCACTTTAGCCAACCATTAGTCTCTTTTGCGCAGCAGCAGCCGCCGTCGCCGCAGCCTGATAAATTGTCTTAAGTGCAATGATTTCCTGCTAGAAAGTAACTAATTTTTTGGGGGGTGTTTCGTCAAAAAGGAGAATCATTTCAGGACTTGGAACGATTCAACACGCGGTTTTCTTTTCAGAGGGACGACAAAACAAAGGCTTGGAGGTTTGCCAAGAGAGCAGCATCGTCACACCTTGCCAAAATGCAGTGTCCTGAGCTTGGGATTTCTTGTGAAAGTCATGGCCATGCCAGACTGATTACCTGTGCACGCAAGGAATTCAACTGTCAGCACGTCAAAACACACTCCATCCGTCCGTCTGTCTTGTGGAAAAGTGACGGGTTTTGTTTGTATTTTCCCTAGGCTTCCTGGAATTATATATTTATAGAAATAAACTGTTTTATAGGTTTTACCACTTCAACGTACGTCTTGTGTCAAAGCAAATAAGGCCATCGATGTCGAAAGGAACCCTACACGTAAAGCTGTGGCTATTAGAATGAAGGGGCATCTTCTACAGTACAGACAACTTTTTGAAGCAATGCCATTGCCATACTTGTTCCATGATTCAGACATTTTTTGGTGTTTCATTCAAATATGACCCGGTCAGGTTTCAAGGAGAGGAAAAAAAACCTTGTTAGTGGGGCACACCTTCAAGTACTTACAAGACATTTAGCAACAGGAAGAATAAGTAATCATTTTTTTTTTTGCGAAACAAGAACAAGTAATCAACGATCATGGTTATTTCGTTATTCTTTTAATGGCAGCCGACACGCCTAGGCGTCTATAGTAACTTCGTTTATGTTGATGTGTACTAACTTATCCTGGTCTTATGCTCATTTGGGATGTAGTGTGTATACGCATGTTCATTGGAGCGAGTGTGTGCACATACATATCAGCATCCGTGTTCTTTTGCGTGTGTTTAAAGACAATCATAATTTTTTAATGAAAAGTGTGCAGGTGCAGCAAGTGATGTACAGGTTTATCAATGCTAGAAGAAGGCATTAAACATAGGAATTAACATGGCATGGTCATTGGTCAAGGTCAAGAATGATGGTACTATACAGTAGTTAAGGTAGTCAGAGACGATTCTCTCCGTATCCTTTGAGAAAGCTACGGGTGCCCAATCTGATCACAACTGCAAGCACATAAATTGAGAAAGCTACTTATCTTACTACTAATCGCAGTGCAGTGCAGACGCGTACTCTGAATAATAATTTAGTTAGTGTTCACCAATATGGACCAAGTCGTCTCAGACCACTTTGCAGGCTTGCAGCCACTCACTCCTTTATCTGCAGAGATCGGAGGTTTCATCTACTGTACATGTGCAACACACTAGTTCAGTAATTGTGCCGTTTGTTCAGTTGTGTGTGTTGGCACCAATAATCAGTTATATTTGTTTTGAATGGATATCATACTATATTATACTTTTAGAATGGAAGGGTTTTTCTGTTGATACACTACCAAATATACTATATACTGACTTATCCCTAAAACAGTATTATGGCAAACCAAATATGAAAAATACAATTTCAGGATCTGTTTAGTTTTGTTGTGACTTATTGTGAGCTATAACAAAGCTCCTATATGAGCTCTCCTATGAAAACTACCCAGCGATGACTTCCGCGGCTTCTCTTCGGGCGGCCGACCGCTCAGACGACGGCGATGGTGAAAACCATTTCTCCTCGGTCTTGCCCGGGAGCGACGATGGTGGCGTTCCCGTCATTTCCTTCCTGAAGGCGTCGTCGACCCTCCGCCCGTCTGCGGCGTTGGCGGGCTCAGGAATGAAGGTTCCGGCGGGGCACCTCCGGAGTTGGCGCCTGTGGACGTCATTCCCTTCTTGAAGGCTTCGATGAGGCCGCCATGAGCTCCCATCTCGTCTTCCGCCCCGGTGTTCCTTGTTGTCGCCGATGGCAAGCTAGGTTGCTGTGGTAGTGTCTTCGCGTGAGCTCCGCTCCGCAGGTTGTTTGTTGGGCCGGAGGTGGCATTTCTTTCTTTTCTTTTCGTGTGCGTTTTGACCGGAGGCGGCAGAGCGTGTTTCAAATCTTGTTTCCACCCCGGTCCCGTTGTTTTGCATTGCATTCTGCATTCTTCTACTTAATGAAAAAGAAGCGCAAGTCTTTTGCGTTTTCGCGAAAAAAATCTACCCGCTATCATATCTCCCCTGAAATAGTTGTAAAACGTTTCCATATTTTATTTTATCAGTTTAGAAAAGCAGAATGTCAAAAGTAGAGTGAAGATCGTACTACGTGAAAGTAGTTGCCAACACAACTATGAAACTAGCACTGATACTGGTCCACACTGTCAATTGGTAACATGATTATATAAATTAATTAGTCTTTCCAAAATTATTAGATACAGAATAAAGTACGACAAATATAATTAATCTGCTCCCAAGCAAAAGCAAGTATCTGTAAAATAAAATGATGAGCACTAAGCCAGCAACGAAGAATTCCAAGCAAAGCAAGTCTTAATTTCCACACAGAGAGACAACACTACCTTTAGCATTAGGGCAGTATAATAATAACTAGGTGGATACCCGCGCGTTGCTGCGGGTATTCCGTGATAATTTTAAAAAATAGACTATTCATATTTATAGTTATGCGAATTAAACTATCTTGAACTAATTTTGATAAATGATTTGAGACATCTTTTTTGGACAATTGAATGAAACTATTTTAAATTAGTTTTGATGAATTATTTGATATATCTTTGTGGACAAATAAATGCATTTTAGTGGATGAAGAGAAACTATCTTAATTATGTGCTAGTTGGCTATTATTATAATTTATAGTGGATTGAGTGGATTGATGATGTGGATAAGCACTGCGTGTTGAGAGAATTCACTAGTGGGGTTTATCTTTATAAGAGATATAGATAAAAGTCAGCTAGTATGACGCAGGAGAAGACTTGGAAAGAGACCAGAGCGCATCACCCACCAGCGTTTTTTACCGGTCGGTAAACGCGGTTACCGACCTTTCCGGTTCGGTTGGTCCGGTTCGGACCGCCCAAATTTCAAATTTGAAGTTTGAAAAAAAATGCTGAAAAAATTCCTAAAAATAGCTCTTGAATTATGGAACCCAATGGTGTAAAATTTTTCAAATGTGAGTTCGTTTAATATTTATTTAGACGTTTAGAAGTTTGAAAAAAAAGAAAAGAAAAAAATACACCCGGCCCGTGAAGGCCCATTAAATCATGAAGGTCGAAAAACATACTAAACACACTCAAATTTGAGTAATTTTGACATCATTGGATTCTACAAATCATGAAGTATTTTTAGGAATTTTTTTAGCATTTTTTTTAAAAAAAAAAATAAATTTGAATTTTAAAAAAACCGCTCAAACCGCTGACGCAGGTAACCGGACAAACCGCCGGGTACAAACCGGTACAAGCGCCATTCAAATTCAAATTTGAACGGGCGGTTTTTACCGAAAAACCGGACAAACCGGCCGGTTTACCGGTTCCGGCCGCCTCCGGTCGGTTCGCATCCACCGGTAAAAAAAACACATCACCCACACACACTTTCCTGCACTCTCGCCAGTCGCCATGACGCCATCGTGTCATGCTGTCATGTCTCCTCCTCCACAGGCCTCAGTCTCCTTCCCGCCGGCCTATATATGCAGAGGAAACCCAGCTCTTTCCTCCCATCGCCACTCGATCATCTCCATCATCGATCCATCAAGCTGCTAGCCAGAGCAACAAACAAAGGCAACAACAATCCATGGAGCCGGAGCAGCAGCCGCGGCGTGGCGCATCAGCATCACCACCGTCATCCGGGGCGGCGGAGCTGGAGCTGCCGGGGTTCCGGTTCCACCCGACGGAGGAGGAGCTGCTGGAGTTCTACCTGAAGCAGGTGGCGTATGGTCGGAAGCTCAAGTTCGACATCATCCCCACGGTGCACCTGTACCGCCACGACCCCTGGGAGCTCCCGGGCCTCGCGCGCATCGGCGAGCGCGAGTGGTACTTCTTCGTGCCCCGTGACGGCGGCGGCAGCCGGGCGGCCAAGAACCAGCACGGTTCCGGTTCCGGCGGCCGGCCTAGCCGCACGACGGAGCGCGGGTTCTGGAAGGCCACGGGGTCGGACCGTGCCGTGCGGTGCGCCGCCGACCCCAAGCGCCTCATCGGGCTCAAGAAGACGCTCGTCTACTACGAGGGCCGCGCGCCGCGTGGCACCAAGACCGATTGGGTCATGAACGAGTACCGCCTCCCAGACGCCACCACCTGCTGCAACAACAATGCCGCCGGGGACTCGTCGGCGGCCTCCTCCACCAGCAAGTCGCCCAAGGTATAAATCATGCATCCTACATCGTCGTACCCCAGTAGTATGTAGTACATGCATAGGCATGACATTATTAATTGATCTTTGTTAGTATAGATAATTAAGTCAGTTGGATAGTTGGTTAGAGGTATACAAGAACTAGCTGTTAGCAATTGATGAACTAATTGTTAGTATCTTCAACTGATAGTAGTTTGAGGTCTGTATTAGCAGCCCTACATGTGGAGTGTATGAAATGGTTGACTTTGACTCCGAGGTAGTCAGTAGTCACGCGCGCGTGCTTTGAAAAGTAGGACACCTAGCTAGCTAGACTGCTAGAGAAATTTACTCTGCCAGGTGCAGCATGAAAGCAACCTTTTTATATATGTTATTAATTAATTATTTCAGTCCATAATCTATTTCAGTCCACAATCCAGATAGTATAGTGCAAGTCCTAATCCTTGTATGTAACGCGTGCAGGAGGACATCGTGCTATGCAAGATCTACCGGAAGGCGGTGTCGCTCAAGGAGCTGGAGCAGCGGGTGGCCATGGAGGAGCTGGCTCGCGCCACCGCCACACCGTCGGCGTCCGCGTCCCACAGCACCGGCTCGCCCGCCGATTCCATGTCGTCGTCGGACCACGAGGCGGCGGCGTTGATGAGGCCGGCGTCGACGATGATGCAATTGGGCATCTCACCACCACCTGTGATGATGAGCATGAAGAAAGAGGAGGTGGTTGAGCCGTTGCCAGCGGCGACGGCGGCGCTGATGAGGCCGGCGACGCTGAGCCTGCCGCATCTGGAGGTGGCGAAGCAGCAGCCGGCGCAGCAGGAGTGGATGCAGGATCCCTTTCTGACGCAGCTGCGGAGCCCATGGATGGAGAGCTGGTCGCCCTACTACGCTAGCGTCCTCAACTTTTAACCAATCCATATAGTCATGGCTATATATATACAAATTAATAATATAGTAATAGTATATAGTTATTATTGTAAAAGAGACCTAGCTAGCAATATATATATGATAGTAGTCGCGTACGTTTAGAGATGGCCATCGCTAGCTAGTGAGATATACATTATACATATATAGAGCTTAATTAGCTAGCTGGCATGAGTATCTTGGATAGCATCATATATATAGTCTATAATGATGATCGAGCTAGTACACATACAGGGCATGCAATAAATCATGCATATTAACTGCTAGGTTGTGCTGTCATCAATTTGCTTTGTACAGTACCAAGGTTTTCCTGTAATACATAAAAGAGAGAACATGGCCCTTTGAACAAGTTTTTTTTTTCTTTACTATATGTTGTGCCCGGGTGGAAAACTTTGCCTCCACAGTCTTTTTCTTTTGTCCAATGATGAATGCCACGTGGACACTTCTTCCCTTACTCCGTCACTCCAACGAGGGTGGTGATGGCGGTGGTTAAGACACTGAGGGCAGCCTTGATGACAGGTGGTGGTGGAAAACCGATCCATTGGGATTTGGAAGGGGAGGGTGTCACGACCCGAAAACCATCTCAAGTAGAACCTTGCAAAACACATACTGTTAAGCCTAATAAGTTGAGCCTCTACCCAAATCCTTTCTTATCCGTAAGCCTCTTTTGATTATCTTCAAGATGGATGATATATTCGCTAGAAAAACCTGCTGAAGCCTCTTTATCGACCACCCCTATCTCAAATAGATATCCTTAGTTTCTCAATGCAAATCTTGTCAGGTCCGACGTTTGATCTTTGGATGTAGTAGGAACCCCATATGGATCATGCCCATCCTAAGGTGCTCAATTTAATAGCCCACTAGTTCAAGCCACCAAGAGACAGAGGCTCGCCGATAGATCGCCAACGTCACCAAGACAAGGCCTAATGATGGATGCAACTCAGAATAGAACAACTGAGACACCCCTTTCATAGGGTCTTGGATGTACCCTAGGGGCAAAACCAAGTCGATCAATTTTAAGAATCTAGTCAATCAAGATCTTCAAACATTTTGAAGGGTTGTCCCTGATCTCTCCAAGGGTTGACTGTTAGCCAACCATTTTGATGGATTGTCCTTGATATCTCCATGGATTGTTCGTTAGCCAATCAGTGAAAACATATGTTGACCAATTACCTATAAAGGTCCAAGAGGCCCCCAACGAACCACCCGTCAAGACACCAGCGACCCCATAGCATGCAAAAAGTTGTGTTATCACCTTCTCTCCCCCTCCCTAGCGCCACTTGCCAACTCATGGAGAGCCTCCAAGTCACCAGACTAGGTGTCAAGGGCTTGTCCGGGGGCTGTCCGGTGGCGACGGCTAGGGCAGGAGGGGGCAGCGGCAGTGTGCGGCTAGGGGAGGGAGAGATGGAGCAGTGTGCGTGGAAGAAGAGAGAGATTGGGAAAGAGCTTTCGCTCGTCTATTACTTGCTTGATCTAATTACATCTTCCCAAGTATTTATAGTCCTTATAGGACTTGACTTCTAATCAAACTATTATATCCTTATAGGATACAAATTCTCCTTTTCATCTAACAAACTTGACTTCTTATCTTAACCAATTCTTTCCTAAATGACAGATTCGATATGGTAGTTTAATGATGATGATGTGGGACTGGCGGCGGTGGCCGCCACCGCCAAGGTGCCCCTCTCCTCTTGTCGTGTGCCTAGGGCACGCCACGGGTGCCGCCCAGTGCGGCAATGGCTGTGGAGCCGTCTACTTCCGGAACCGTGGTTGGTCCATTTATTTTGTCATGGGAGTTAGCCTGCGTTGGGCATGTGACAGCAGGCCAGTCCCCCTCACCCATGTCACCATTCTCATTTCCCCCCTCTCTAGCCAAGAACAAGAACAAGAAAGAGCAAGCCATGAGCAAAACGAGTAGATTAGTGGGGAGATTGGAGGGAGTGTTCATGTGTTGTGAGAAGATGTGAAGCTCAAGAAACCAACTCAAATTGCCTACCATCCTAACAGACATTCGGTCAAAACATAAAGGACCGTCCATATATAAGCCCCTGCTTTCCAGAGGTTGTGTCCTTTGGCTCGACCTCGATGAATTGTTCGTCTCATGGATCACGTGGTTGCTTCTTGTTTAAGACAGAGATGTTCATGGATCAGAATACCAAATCATCAGATCCACTGAATCGGGCGGGACTTGCAGTGCGTGGGGACAAGTTCGATCGATGGCCCTGTCGTCGGCTAGTACGGGCATGTACTGACTGAAGACAACGTGTAACGAAGAAGCAAAGAAAGATCCGCCAATGAGGCCCAAAAGGCTTGACCTTTTAACACCAACAAAGGCTAGAGAAGGTCTGTCGGTCGGTAACAATTTCTATAGGTGATCTGCAAGCTTTGTGTTCTACTCTACGACATAAGGATAGAATTTACATAGCATTATTACAATGCACAAATTTCGTTTTTTCTGAAATTGTTAGTAGGACTGCTTACAATGTTGAATACGGAATCGATTAACATTTTTTTTATTTATTTCATCATTGGCAAATTCGATAGCATACATGGACACTGCATCCGCTCTGACAATCTGACGACTCCATCATAACATCATTATTGGCATGCTGCGATGTCCCATAAATTGTGTTTACTCGTCAGCAAGGGCTGCTTGACCGAATGGCGTCTGGTTGTAGCAGTCCAAGTTGTCAGCATAGCTGACACCAAGGATGTCGCAGTAGCTGGTGTAGAAGAAGGTCCGGTTGGCAACACGGTCGTCGTAGCCCCGGCCGCACTCGAGACCGCCGTTGATGATGTTGGTGATGACGCCGTAGCCCGGCAGCCTCCCGGCCGCTTCGTCGGCGTCCGAGGGGGTCCACTGCCCGGTGATGACATCGTGGCACGACGGCTTGGGCGACTGCGGCGTCATCCAGAACCAGATTGCCGTCTTGAAGGAGACGACGGCGTCCGACGCCACCAGCTCCGGGTTGCTCAGCAGGTCCTCGCCGATGGTGGCGTCCTGCCCGGCGGGCCCGTAGTTGTAGTTCCAGGAGAGCTGGATGGGCCCGCGGCCGAAGTACTTCTTGCCGGAGACGCACGGCCACTGGGCATGGACGCCGTCCATGTCGCAGTAGTCGGCGGTGGCGTCCTGCTCCTCCTTGTAGCAGTAGCCCCAGGTGAAGGCGCCGTCCGGCGCCGTGGGCCACCCTCCCGTGGTCTCGTGCCCCGTTTGCCCCAGGAACGCGGCGAGCTCGCGCTTCTGGACCTCCGTGTCGCCCGTGGTGCCGAAGCCGGGGAAGGCGTCCGCCGCGGTGATGAAGGCGTCGTAGGTGTAGAAGCCCCGGGCTGGGCACGCGGCGTTGTTGCGGTTCTTCAGCATCCTCTCGAACAGATCTTCTGTGATAATGGACGCCACGCCACCGCCGCTCGGGGAAGGCCCTGGAGGGGGCGGGGGCGGGGTGTCGCCGCCGCAGCTGCCGGTGTACTGGCTCTGGCAGCCGTCTCCGCAGTAGTCGGAGGTGGAGCCACAGTAGCCATACTGGCTGCAGCAGAGGCAGTTGGAGCAGAGTGCCCCGTCGGCTTGCTCGCCGCACTGTGCAGCTCGAGCTGACACGGCGAGCGCCGCGGCCAACACGGCCACTAGTGCTAGTGCTCTCAACATGGTGCTTCGTGTGCTAGAAGCGGAGAGCATGTCCTTATATACAGGGAGCAGAGCAGGATGGCACAATGGAGAGGATCTCATCTCGATGGCACCTTGTTCACAAAAATTCTATGCACTCGTGATGTATACCAAATCCCTTGCAGCACCGGTAAGATGCTGTCCAGTCCTGCAGACACTCCGATCCTTCCGTCCGATATATAGGCATATGTTCCGCATGGTCCAATTTCGCGAAACCACCTCCTTCAATCCGTTTGCATGGTGGGGACGGACAAGTATGCCTGCATGCAACAGGTGATGCACAAGGGGCGACGTGCATCACGTCTGCATTTGTTTTTTTTTTCGGGCCCAGGCGGTCCAACCCGAGAGAGCCTGGACCTAGTGAGTAATATTACTAACTACTCGTGGGGACTGGTGTCTTTCTCGTGGAGAGGGGATGGACGGATAAGTAGACGAAATGCAAATTAAAAAGGAAGCAACAATCACGAATTCTTATTAAAGGAAATAATATCTGTTTCCATATGTGTGACGTGGTTTATTATTGTAAATGGGAATACACCTATTCCAAAAAGTAAGGAAAGTGCACCTATTAGTTAATCTATTTAGGGCATTATTGTTTTAAATTTCCGACTATAGCATTATAGAAAATGACCTCAAAATGAGGCTATAGAGGAGCTAAATGAGGTTATAGTAGCTAAGTTGTACAAAAACACAAATAGCTACATATCGGGCTATATAGTGATAGCGTCAAATTTATTAAAACCTTGATTTAGAGATACAAAGGTTAATAATATTTTTAATATAAATCTAATTAAACTTAAAAATGTTTGGCTTGATCCAAATTTAAAATGATACTCTTACATGTGTCTAAACACATGCATACTTGTTACATGTGTTAAGAGCATCTCCAAGAGTTCCCTAAAACTTGTTGGTATTATTAAAATTGTGATAAAACATCAAAAATACATCTCCAACAGTTTCCTAAAACCCTTTCCTATTTTTAGGAGAAGCGCAAAAAGAGTCCTGGAGGGCGTAAATTTCCGCGGCTATTCCGCTGCGTATCTCCCGCGGCCATAGTTGTTTCGCGCTGGGTGAAAGTTCGCGCGGCTATTTTTAGGATGAAGACGATCGCGCGACGGGGGTGGCGGCGCCCTGGGGAGTCCGATCACGGGAAAATGAAGGGGTACAGTTAAGATTAGGTACAAGTGGGCCAAGTTTTAGAGTTTAGGAAAGCCTTTTTAAGGAATTGTTGGAGATAACATGATTTTACACTTTCTAAAACTTTTATCAACTTCCTAAAACTCAAGATTTGAGGAGTGGATTTTAAGCAACCGTTGGAGATGATGCTACTTTTGCAAAGTGCTAATACAGTGTGGCCTGTACTGTTGCAGAACTAAACAACTACCAAAAAAACCGTGCCATGCCTAGCTTTGGTGTAGCAAATTTTGATCACCAACCAAACACAACCATTCTCTTCCTCATGCGTAGAGTACAAAATCTTGTCATGAATCTAAGACAGGCATCCGATCCGTGACTTCTCCATGAAACCGTACGTCTCCACCTAACTTTTTCCACTCTATAGTACGAGGAGTAGGAGTAGCATATCTCACTTAATTCCTCATTGATGGCAGTACCACCTACTAATTAATACAATAATTGCATCGGTCCCTTTGCATGCGCATGGATCACGTGCACTTATCCTCGCTGTTCATCCAAAGCTCCGAAAGGTTACGTACGTGACGAGGAGCGTGGGCACCGATCGATTGAACGAAGGCCGATTGGCCTCGCCCACTGTATACGCTCCTCCTCCTCGTCATTATGTGCGACCGCGAGCTGTACCTACTACTAGCGAGGTCTTGTTTAGATCCTAAGTTGGGAAGTGCCAAATTCCTGTTTGGTATTGTAATATTTTTGTTTTTATTTAGTAATAATTGTTCAAACATTGACTAATTGGGCTTAAAATGTTCGTCTTACAAAGTATAACCAAACTATGCAATTAGTTTTTTATTTCATTGACATTTAGTACTGCATGCATGTGCCAATATTTTGATATGACGGAGAATCTTCTTTTTACATAGTCGATTCTGGATCCAAATTGGGAAACTAAACAAGACCCAATATAATAATGCATGTATAAAAGGAACAGATCATTTTCATGGCTGCTTTCGACCATATCGGTAGTGTTATGTCAGAGAAAACGAGCTGTAGTATGACTGATAAACAGGCTGAAAAGAGCAACATAATAGGACCATGTATCTATTTTTGACGTCCCTCACGGTTAGGTTGTTAGTCTATTTAGCTTTTTTTAAGATATCGCTTTATTGTGATGACTAGGTAATTTATCTAATTTCGTTGTTGAATTAGACCTCCATGTCATGAATTTATATTTGCCTATGTATGATAGATGCGTGAGTTTGGATTTGTGACCTCCGCATTTGGTTCGTTTCAATTTAGTTACTTCTACTTTCACTAGACATCAGAGCGATCCTACCCTTGCTGTTTCGATTTTTTTTCGGTTATTGGGAAAACCGTTAGAGTAAATTTATTTTTTTTTACGTTTTTCGGGGAAATGCGTAGGGAAAATGAGTGTATGGATGTTGTCTAAACTATGTTGGATGACTTATCTTGCCGTCTCGATCAACTAAAATTAAAACCAAAATCCTATTTGTGTATATATATTTATGTATTCCTCGTTGTCCATCCTTCATGTCTAAATTATTGGTCATTTTTATTAGAATGGTCGCCTAGACAAACACCTACTCTGCTTTGTTGTGAGTTATGAAGTACATATATATTGTACCATTTTTTCTTCTTATGCCATTGTCAATTCCAACTACCTAGCTAGCATGTATAGAGCTCCAGTTTCTCGTTCTCCACTCCAGCTCATCCTCTCTCCTGGAATTTCCAAGAGTATATCAAGATTGTGTACGTATATATATTTATATAATTGCCACTTACGAGCTTACATCTGTCCGGTTCTTTCCAGGGATCTTTTCTTTCTTTCTAGTCTCTCTCTATATTATATCACATTTTGTGCATCTCAGTCACCTAATCTCAGTCACCTGAGATCGAGGATGCGCAAGGGGATGAGCCGACGACGCCCGAGCCCCGTGCTGTTCCAACGAGAGTACGAGACCTTGCCGGCATTGGAGACTGTGACCTTATCGATGTCGGGTAAGTCCAGTGTTCTCTCTCTCTCTCTCTCTCTCTCTCTCTCCAAAATCCGGCGAATATAAAAGGGGTTTTGGGGGCCGGTTGGGCTAGGCCAAGGCGGGGGCGTCACTGACTTTTTCATCAGAGTTGGAGAAGAAAGCGGCAATGGAAGGCAGGGAGGCCATCACGGGCGCAGTAGGGTCTCACGGAGCTCCGGTGAGACCCCACGGTGCTGTGGCAGGGCAGTGGGTGAGTTCTAAAGTGGCGAGAGCAGGATATATATAGTAATACTACTGCATGTATATATAGTGGCGAGAGCAGGATATATATACATGCAGTAGTATTACCAACACAACCATCACGGGCAACTCATCAGGTTGTGTTGGTAATACTACTGCATGTATATATAGTATACTGATATATATCGTAGTATCTAACTTTTCAGCTCACTTAGGCGAATGACTTCTGGCTTCCGCAGTCCAAGTTGTCGCCGTAGCTGACCCCGAGCAAGTCGCAGTAGCGTTTGTAGAACCCGATCCGGCCGGCGACGCGGGCATCATTGTCGCCGTGGCCGCACTCGATGCCGCCGTTGATGACGTTGGTGACGACGCCATACCCCGGCAGCCTCCCCGCGGCGGTGTCCGCTCCGGAGGGCTTCCACTTCCCGATCATGACGTCGTGGCACGATGGCTTGGGCGACTGCGGCGTCATCCAGAACCAGACGGCGGTCTCGAAGGCGATCTTCGGATCGGCAGCGACCAGGTCCGGGTTGGCGAGGATGTCGGCGCCGATGGCCTTCGCCGCTTGCCCGTAGTTGAGGTTGTATGAGATCTGGATGGGGCCGCGGCCGTAGTACTTCTTCCCGGGGGCGCACGGATAGTCGGTGCTGGGCTCACAGAAGTCCGCCCCCTGCGAGGCGCCCACCTCTTCCTTGAAGCAGTAGCCCCAGGCGAATTCGCCGTCGGGCGCCGTCGCCCACCCGCCCGTCGTCTCGTGCGACGTCTGTGCCAAGAACGCCGCGAGCTCGCGTTTTCGGGCGTCGGCGCTGCCCGTGGTGCCGAAGCCCGGGAACGCTTTCGCCGCCGCGAGGAAGTCGGCGTAGGTGTAGAAGCCCTTGGCTGGGCAGTTCACGTCGTCGCGGTGTTTTAGCATCTCGTCGAACATATCCTCGGTGATGATGGAAGCCACGCCGCCGCCTTTCGGGGGCTTAGGCTTAGGGCTGGGACGGGGACGGGGACGCGGAGAGGGAGTGGGACTGGGAGGGAGAGGGGGAGCGGTATTGTTAGGGGTGGGAGTGCCGCCGCAGCTGCCGTCGCACTGGCCCTGGCAGCCGACGCCGCAGTAGTCGGAGGTGGTGCCACACCACCCCCACTGGCTGCAGCAGAGGCAGTTGGGGCAGGCCGCGCCGCCGGCCTGCGAACCGCACTGCTCGGCGTGCGCGGACACGGCGAACAAGGCCGCAGCAGTCGCCACCATGGCCACCACCGCCAGTGCGCTCGTCATCGTGAGAAGCTAGCAAAGCAAGGAAGTATGTAGCTCACTCGATCGATCGATATGTATATGTTGTGTCCTTAACTCCTTATATAGGCATCATGGCGCAGTATATGTCACATATAGAATATTAGAATCTCACGGAACCGACGAAACCGTCAGGGAATCTCCGCTTTCCAATAGTGGTATATATGAATAAGACGATGCGAGGATTATATACATATCGCTGCTGCCACACAAGCTAAGCGAGATATCCGAGGTCGTCGCTTTCATGGCTAGCGGATGGAACGCCCAGCTCATCGTCGATGCCCCGGGTGCTATAGATGCGGCCGCCTCGTTAATTGGCTCGTTGCTTTCATCATCTAGCTAGGCTCCCGGACGCCACAAGCCTCGTGCTCACTGCAGCCACACCCACGCACAGTCGTCAGAATAATCCTGCTGCGCCAATGGAGGAGTTCTATCACTAATCCACAGCAATCGTGAGTGATAGTAGTCTTGTCATGCCAGTTAGTACTCTTAGATCAGCAATCAGATTCATTTCTGGTCCAATATAATCCACTGCAGCACAGCGGCACTTGGTTGCCGATTTTGGTTCATGCTTGTGCGAAATCTTATTGCCGGTGTGCTGTCTTGGCCAACACTAGATTGGTCAGATAGGCTTTGAGATGGTCGATGGCCTTCTCCGTGCCAACGTGACATGCTGCTGAGTGCTGACATGGAGAATGACTGAGCATGAGGTTGAACTCGCTAAAGGCCAACCCATATGAGTTACTGAATCTCAGTCCACTAGGAAATAAATACTAAACAATACGACGACAAGCATCTTGTAAATGCCCACATCTCTAATGTCTTTTGTACACGGAGAGAGACATTCTGATAAACCAATGTCTTAGTTCTCAAAGTGTCAATTCGAAACAATCTGGCAGATGGCCACCCACTACTTCAATCCAGCCTACGACAGAACCACGCAATCTCGTGACTTGTGGTACTTACCAGCATATATAACCCCGCCATTGTTATCATATCAAATCCTCACGCAGTAGTGCGCATGCACTGGTCCCCAACATCGGCATGTTCATCGGCCTCAATTTGATTTTGATTTGCCAATCAGCCCATACTGTGGTTCTCCGATGTTATTTTCTACCGTGCAACGAACAAGCATTACCCTAACATAAGTATATTGTCCGTGTTAATGCGATGAGCGAGCCACAGGTTGAGGACAAACTTAATTGATATTTAGTCACAAAATAGATAAATTAAGCAAATGCATATCAATTCATGTCCCTCAACTGTAGGCCAAATTAACTGTTTCGGCATCCCATATCTCTTAGTCCAGCATGAATTTTAGAGCTTTCAGCCAGATAAGAACTCCTTAGAGTGTCTCTCATCGGTACAATGAGCAAGTCAGATAAGCTGACTTTGTAGGGCTCAGGACAAGGCTGCAAAATTTAGCAGAAATCTGTCAGTTTACCTCGTGATGGATCGCTATTGGCTAGCTTTATCTGTCACAGTCCACTTCTTGGAACCAACGAACATCAGTTCGATCGTAAGCATAGGACGATGGGATGATTATTAATTATTATTAATAGATTCATCGTCTCGATATTAACATATATTATGGCAGGGAGCGAGACGTGTACGTGTGTAGTACAATTAGGTTACATATGATCATCACTGATGTAAATAACCACATACTACGACGTACAGTTCATTGTGCTTGGCAAAAAATGACTATTCAAAAGCAACTTACACTGACGTTACACACAAGTAGTTACACTCAAATATGAAAAGTAAAACATGGTATACTAAGGTGTAAATTCGATTAGATTAAGAGTCATAAGGCGTAAAAATCAATGTAGTTGAACTAATAGAATGTTAATTTCACTAGATTATGTGAGGCTCAATACATAAAAGTCTTTGGAAGATTGAGAAGACTCCATACACACAAACAGGGGCAAAGCTTCATTGGGCCAACATATGCAGCACCCGACCTGCTGAAGTACTTTGTAAAGTACGTGCTAATTGTTGTTCCGTGACATCACTCGGTAATGCCTCGCGCGTTTTGTTGCAGTAGTAGATAACAAACTTCAGGTTTTTACCTATAGTCTCTGTTGTCTTGGAACTCAGGACTAATGTGAACATTAATCTCAGGCCCAAGTTTCACTTAGACTAAACGGTTCACCATTAGTCTCGATTGGCAACACCATCTTGGATTAAAGAGTCTGATCCGTTAGTACTGATTGATAATACGAACCCAGACTAACATGAATGTGGACTAAAGGACCCTTTAGTTTTGGACGGTGTTAAAATTCAGACTAAATGATCTTCTACAAGTTTGGTCACATATGCCGCATAGGTGGGGTGAAAAAGTACACATGAGGCAATGTATGAGGTCTTGACTTCGAGTCCCACAAATCACAAAGCAGTGAGAGGCGGATGTGCCAATTAGCTTTTTTTAGCCTACTAGGATACCTTTACTCCTGGTTAATTATCCTAACCATGACTAAAGGGCTGAACCTTTAGTTCTAGATTCCTAGTCCGGGTTTGGACAACTGTGACTAAAGGCCTTTGCGAATCGGTATTGAATACTTATTTTCTACTAGTGTTGGTAGTATAATGATCTTTAAACCAACATTCTTAACTTGGTTGGAATGCAGGACCCTAATGGGTTGCCAAAACAACCAACCAATGGTGAAGACGGCTTAGGTCAAAGTGGTTAGGAATACGGCACCAAGGGATCGAAAACCCATCCGCCCTCATGTGTTGGAAGGTACGGTTTGGGAAGGAACACACGTACGAATGATATTACAATTGGTTATTTGGACAAGGTTGGGTAATAATGAATCATAATTGCATTATCTCTCTTTTCATCTATACTCACTAAAAAACAAAAATTCCTTGTGGGTCCACAATTTCCTCAAGTGCCAAATTCCAACCGTCATGGAATAATCATCTCCTTAGGGCTACAGTAAACCGCCAAGGTATAATTCATATATATCCTTGGTGGTTCCACATAAGTCCTCCAAAGAAATATGCAATTTTCTTTGAGTGTTATTGTGAACGGCCTAAGGAAAACAACCATTTCCTTAAGTGCTATTGTAAACGGCCAAGAAAAATTATTATTTTTAAATTAATACTATTTATGAATTTTTAAATGATTTTAGATGGAGCAAATGACCTAAATCATAGTATTAGTGCTTGAAGAGCTAAAGCTTTTCAGTTCATACCTTTTTCATTTGACTTCACTTAAGATCTCAAATATGCGTTATAAAATTCACTAGAAAGAATACACAAGTAATTCATCAACCATTTGGTCACAATTGCCTTTGGGTGCAGTAGTAAGGAAACAAAACACCGCGCAAGGTTTCTTTTCAGATTTTTAGAACTTTTTACACATTTTCTTGGAAGTTGTAACACATTTCCTTATGGTTTGAGACCCTCGAGAGAAAAATAAACATTTATACTTGACAATTCACTAATTTTCTCGTCATTTTAATTTTTCCATGTCGTAATTTACCTTGGTGGCCAACCCACCAAGAAATTTATCCTTGAGGAAATACCGCAGGGAAATTGAATTCCCCCATGCCCTATATATTTGGCGGCCAGCTTTGCCTAACGATCGGCTGTCAGAAATCATTTCGTTCACAGTTTCTGACGATTTTATAAGGAGTTTCTGTTTTGATATCATGAAACTATCGTAAAACGCCACTGACACTAGCTTGTGTGTAGATCGAAGTTTCTACACTTGTGACGGTGCCGTGTGGAAGAAGCGTCGTCAGTTGCCGAACGCCGCATGTAACGCGGAGGCGGGCTGTCCGATATTGACCATGACTTGTCGCCGCCTTTTCTCAGTGGTACTGCGCTGTGCGCTGCACTGCACGTCAAACTCACACATGCCGCTTGCGCGTGCATGCATGCATATCCGATCCAAAATATATATCTTGTTGGGGTTTGGCCTGCCAATTCCAACTCGATCGTGGAATTTCCATGACTTACTTCGTGCGCAGTGCGCACCGAGAGACCATTTTGATGGAGCTCTGGATCGGTGGTGGATATGAGCCAAACCTCATGGTTCATTCATTTCCATCATATTATATATAGCCGCAGTAAACACTGATCGACTAGGGTTATATTCAGCGTTTGTACGTAAATTTGTTAATTAATTAGTAATGAATTACTCATCAATCAATCATGTGTAACCTTTTGCTTTATTATTGCTCGATCAGCTGACTTGTAGCAGGTACATCATCTGTAGTGTACAAGTATATATAAGATATAACTCATCATCAGATCTTATTGTATTGGTAAAATACAGTATATAGCCACTGTATGTATACATATATAGTTAAAGACTGAATCCATGCATGCTGATATATATGTAGTCCATTAATTCATCTAGCTGTTGAATGGCCTCTGGTTGGCGCAGTCCAAGTTATCGCCGTAGCTGACCCCAAGCAAGTCGCAGTAGCGCTTGTAGAACCCGATCCGGTCGGCGACACGGGTATCAGCGCCTTTGCCGCACTCGAGGCCACCATTGATGATGTTCGTGACGACGCCGTACCCCGGCACCCTCCCGGCGGCGGTATCAGCTCCGGACGGCGTCCACTGCCCGGTCATGACAGCGTGGCACGACGGCTTGGGCGACTGCGGCGTCATCCAGAACCAGATTGCCGTCTGGAACGACACGGTCGGGTCCGACGCCACCAGGTCCGGGTTGCTCAGGATCGGGGAGCCGATGGCCTGGCCGGCGGGCCCGTAGTTGTAGTTGTAGGAGATCTGGATGGGTCCCCGGCCGTAGTACTTCTTCCCCGCGGCGCACGGCCACTGCGTGCTGGCCTCGCAGTAGTCCGGCCCGGCCGCGGCGCCCTGTTCCTCCTTGAAGCAGTAGCCCCAGGCGTAGGCGCCGTCGGGCGCCGTCGCCCACCCGCCCGTCGTCTCATGCGAGGTCTGCGCCAGGAACGCCGCCAGCTCCCGCTTCTGTGCGTCGGCGCCGCCCGTGGTGCCGAAGCCCGGGAACGCCTTGGCTGCGGCGATGAAGGCGGCGTAGGTGTAGAAGCCCTTGGCGGGGCACGCGGCGTCGTTGCGGTGGAGGAGCATCTTGTTGAACAGGGACTCGGAGATGATCGACGCCACGCTGCCGCCGCCGCCGGTGCTCGGCGTGGGAGTGGGAGTGCTTGGGGTCGGTGTCGGGGTCGGGGTGCTGCCGCAGCTGGCGGTGCACTGGCTCTGGCAGCCGGTGCCGCAGTAGTCGGAGGTGGTGCCGCACCACCCGAACTTGCTGCAGCACAGGCAGTTGGGGCACAGCGCGCCGCCGGCCTGCGTGCCGCACTGCTCGGCGCGCACGGACGCTGCGAACAAGGCCGCAGTGGCCACCATGGCCACCACCGCGAGTGCTCTCATCATCGTGAGAGAAGCAAGGCACAAGCAAGCAACTGTGTAGAGTAGCTCTGTTGTGGAGTTCTACTCTCAATGATCTGCTGACTGCTGGTGTTGTTTGGGTGTGTGCAGGAAATGGTGGGCAAGCATGTCCTTATATAGCGAGGCTGCTAGGGGCCGGCCGGTGTGACATGCATGTGCATGGGTGGTGCGATGCAAGAAGCTAGCTGAGACGTGTACGTAGTACGTGGATGGATCGGTATTGTGGCTGCTAAAGTCCACCCTTTGGAACAGTAGTCGTACGTCTTAACATGTGGGGATTACATTTATTTAACTAGGACGATTTTCCGCGCGTTGCCATAGGTGTGAAGGAGGAATGGATGTTATGTCTCGCTTACCTAGATATCATAATTCTCATGTTAGTAACTTTAATTGCAAATGATATATAGTGGACTGCTAATATGGACATACTACGTGTCAAGAGAAACGGGTACGGTAGTGACATATGATAGTGGATTGGTAAAGTTTGCATGTCAAGTGGGGTTGATAGTGTACTGCTAAGGTGAACATTTTGTATGTCAAAAGAAATAAATAGTAAAGTTTTGCTTTATTATATGTATGTACTTGAAAATGAACACGTACGTGGTGATCAATTAACCACAAGCTCCGATCCTCCATGCATCAACGCAAGTGTGTACTAATGTACTACTACTAGTACGTGTTCACATATGCAGGCAGCAGGAAGGAACGTGGAAAGATCGTATTAATTATTCGTATACTTCCACAATCGTACGTAGCAGAGCATACGCCGGTGTGCCTTT
This sequence comes from Themeda triandra, assembly GCA_018135685.1. Lineage (NCBI taxonomy): Eukaryota > Viridiplantae > Streptophyta > Magnoliopsida > Poales > Poaceae > Themeda > Themeda triandra. The sequence continues at coordinate 279,667 of JAENPR010000311.1, forward strand.
CCTCTCTAGGCAGCCAAGTCGGACTCAGTTGGGGCTGGTCAACTTTGACTTGCTCAGCATGCCCTGCCTTGGCCGGCTAGCTGTGGCGCATGCGGCATGCATGCACGCGAATGCATACACTCCACGGGCAATACTGCACCATGACTCCATCTTGCCTGCTGCACTGCATGCCAGCTTTGACGACAGGGACTATAGCTAGTGAAATTTTCGAACATGATGCATGCAGGTTGCAGGATATATCTCGAGTCAGTCCATCCATGCCATGAATGTGAAAGGATGGATGGACACCATCCATATCCATGCGGGTACGTCCTTCTCACGCATGGAATTCCACACCTCCACATTGCACTAGTCTCGTCGTAGCTAGAGCAACGACGAAGTCACGATGAGGAGGAGTCACTTTGGATGCCGAATGGGACTCGAAATTTAGGATAGAAGCCGAAGAGTTGGGCTTGTCAGCTGGGCTGATGGCTTCACTATTTTCTCCTATACTCATATTAAACTGGGCCGGGCTACCTCACTGCAGATTCGCGCTCTGAACTGTTTCAAAAAAAAAAAAACCCTCTGAACTGCGACTGTTCGACGCCGGCATATATGTGCACGCTTGTGGACACAGCCACAAACCTGTGAAAAACCCTCGACATCCATGACGATTCACCCCTTGTGTGATCGAAATCCTGAATATTGTGCTCTGTTCTTGCTCTTATATGCACACACAAGCGGCCGGCCGGGCATCTGTGATTGGTGGCAGCCAGCACCTGATCAAGAAGCTTGCCTGTGCCTGGGAGCCCAGGCAGGCAACAGGAAGTGATCTGCTATTTAGTTTCACTCTTGTGTTGGCATGTGCGCCAGAAAGAGCGAAAAACAGAGATAGGCATACTACTAGCTAGTAATATACTAGCAGTACATACATTATATTTAGCAACTGATATATATGCTATAACTCTGTAAGCCGTGCCATCCATAGAAAATGATCCAATGACATGAACAGTAAAAGCAATACTCATCATCATTTTCACATATAGGACTAGCAGTGAAACAACAATAGTTATCGTTATTTGTGAATCAATCTGTAGGCGGTAGCTGGTAAAATCAAATCTCACATGCAATACATGTACAGACACGCCCAAGCACAAAGCACACCACACACGGGAGCACAGGCGCACAGCACCAGCAACGAGACGGACTGCATGAGGATCTTGAGCAGAGCTGTGCATCATCATATTCATATCCTCCACCGCTGCTTGATGATCCATCCCATCCGCTCATGCTGCTGACGCTGATGACTGACGACGTACGGTCACCTTGTTTATTCACCCTCTCATAGTCACAGTCACAGCAAGCTCATCAAATAAAACCAAATTACAAGATCCATGCAATGCAATGGATCAGATGCCGAGCACACACAAGCTAGCACCTTTGATTATTGTCACACGAAATCAAGCAAGAAGATTAAACCAGACTCAAGCAAACCGTGGTGACACTGAGACACACAAACAAGCAAATAAACACACACAGAGCTCAACTCTCAAAGGAAGCAGAGCTGTTTGCGCAAATGCAAGCAACACGATCTTGTCCTGTGGGGGCTTATGGCGATCGAACCATTTTTTAGATACCATGGAGAGGACAGCTACCTCTACCTGCAGTAAGTAAGGAACACGGGCGTGATGTATCCATCAGTGAAAAATATTACAAACACACATATCTAGCTAGCTAGGGATGTTCACAACAATGTTTGATCGATAAATAAACAAATAAATAAAGCTAGCACTAACAGCAGCATTGTTATTGGCTGATCAGGTCAAGAAATTCAAAGCAATTAAGCAAGCAAGACAGGAATTGAAACAGGGACCTAATCATCGATCATTGAGTTATTTTTTAGGGAAGATCGATCATTGAGTTACCTGAGAACGGAGGTTCTGAGCTGGGTCTTGTTCCAGTAGGCTGAATGTGTGCGCTTGTAGTGGGAGGGGTGGTGCCCGGCTGCTTCCCCGTCCCACTCAAGGCGCTCCCACCAGTCCTTCTCACAACCCACTGTCGGTGCCCTTCTTATGCGCAACACAGCATGCTGAACAGCTGGTAGGCGCTTGAGGCTCCAACATCCTCTGATCTTCAGAGTCTCGAGATTGGGTGTGATCATCCTGCTTCCACAGATGCGTTGCAGCCTGGGTAGCTCATAAAGGTGGATGCGCTTCAGGCTAGGGAATTCTCTGAGTTCTTGCTGCGACTCTGAATGTTCATCCGATGGGAAGACCACCCTGAGATTACCACAGCAGACGATCTCAAGAGTTTCCAGTCTATGGCATCCGTTGAAATTTGATGGGTACAAAGGGAGTACATGAACCAGCTGTTGACACAAAATGTGGCGCACTGTGTCTCACACACAGCAAGCCGGAAAGCCTAGCTTCAATCGGGTGCCCGGGCGTCTGAATCCGGAAGCGTGCCAGTCGATTTGACCTGAAAGTCGATAAGGGATAAAACGGTAAGATCATAACTGGAACGTGCTGGGTGAGACCAGACAGTTCCATCTTTACGGCCCTGAAGCCACTTACGACGACACATAGCTATAGAAGCTATCGCCAACAAGTTTGCAATTCATTCGGCTAATATGATATGTGACATGAATAAAGCGGAACTGCCGAATGTGTGTAAACGAAGACATGTTTGAACAAGATTAAATCATCAAAGCATATCAAACTACATCTCAGGTTTAAAGCATCATCAAGCACTAATAATTAAGGATAAGTAACTTATAAATATAAATCTACTAAACAACACATGCATAGGCTACTCCAACTAGTCTGCCGCACGTCTAGCCTTCATAAACCCGTCGAGCATAAACCCAAGCAAGCTAATCCACCGCATGATACCACTCGCTATGAATTTACACCACCCCCCACGCGATCAATCCACCGCATGATACAATCTAACAGTAAAGAGCTAAAAGCACGTAATTACCTAACAGATCTATAAATACTCGCTACATGTATAAGCATAACCGTATCGGCAAGATTGCCGAATCGGGGTCCATGAAGAAGGAACAAACAAGTAACATGTAAAAGGAACCTATCGATTAAACCGATCTCTAGTCCACCGGATGACTAGTTCTAGAGTAACCCAAAGACTCGCATCTCGCCGCACGGTACCCGGTCTGTCAAGGCTTATCTACATCTAACGTGAATGAACCCACAACACGTGACAATCTAGATCGATCTAATTCGGCTATATGAAATTGATCTACTTGATATCGAATAAACATGAGATTATGACCAAAAAACCGAAAAGAGCATCAATCTAGATTGGGCAAAAGAGTGTTGCAAATAAATAAACATTAAATAAAACATGCAACACGTGATAACTTAATGAATCTATTAGATCTTGCCAAATCTAAGAGAGCCGATAACTATCTTTACCCATGTCTTAATCCGCACGATACAAGGCACAAGCAAAAACTTCCCATCATTAAGCTTAAATCCGCCGCACGATACTAAGCAAAACGGATGAGACTACTTGCATCATAATCTAAATCCGCCGCACGATACTAGACATGATAGCAAGGTTGCGGGACTTACGGAGGTCGACGGATCGATTGACCCTCTCGAAGAACTCGACGACACGACTAAAGGACTCGAAGGGTGGCACGTAGCCGGTTGTATTGAATTGGTTGTGAACCCTTATTACAATGGTCGAGGGTTTATATTTATACCCCGGACGAGAACATGAGTCCTAAGAATTTATGAACCGTCTAAACAAAATTGGAAAGATACAAATATGCTAACTCTAACCATAATCGGAGTCCTTGACTATCATGACTCCTCCCTTCTCGGTCGCCTTCCTCTTTCCTTCTTTCACTTTCAAACGAAGCCGTTACCGACCGCTTGATCGTTTGCCGAACATTCGGAAATTAGCCGACCGCATATGCATTTGCCGAATCGCCCTCTCTCGCTGCTCGTAGGCCCACCTGTCATATCCTTGACCAAATTCTCGGTGTTAACACATGCCCCCTCAATTTCGAGATAAAAGGATTTTATTTCGAAATTGTCGCGCCGCCCTTCGCCTAGGTTAGCACCGCCGACGCCCGCAGCCGCCACTTGAGATCTCGCCTGTCTTCAATGGCGACGGAGACTTCAACCAGCTCCATCATGGCAACGGGAACTCAAGAGGAGCTTCTAGAGGTAACCCTACTTCGCTTTTACCCATTCGGCAATTCTCGAATTAGTTCTCAGATGTGTTCCTGATTCATCCGCTCCACCTCTTTTAAAGGAAATGAAGAACGAGATTTTGATCTCCAATCTTGCTCATCCCGGATCATTTTATCTTGGCCCACGGGGAGACTCTAATCCGAGGGAGTTTATCGAAAAAGAGACTTTGAGGATCCCATTTAAATCTAGGATCGCTCCCTCAAATAGATGGCCAAATACCTTCAAAACATGGCCTCTTCCCTCAATCACAGGATGGCGTGATTGGTACCGCAGGATGCAATCTAGGAATAGTGATTTCGGGAATCACAAGATATTCAAGACCGCTTGGAGCTTTCTTTAGCCGACATGCCAAGGAATGATTCCCTCCGATAGCCGCTTCTCACTTTTGGTCTCGATGCCATCAATGCATTCGTTTTTGGTCATGGCCCAATGTCGATTACCTTATCGATATCTTCATGATGACCGGACTAAACATTACCAAGCCAACATATCCTTTCAAGTTTAAAGGCACCAAGTACACAAAGGTCGGTCAAACCGGGAGGAGGTTGCACCAAATACATTCGGGCTTATGCCTCAACCGGCACCGTATCGATAAAGAATACGGGGCTTTCATGAACATGTGGTGTGCAGATTCATTTTCTGTGGCAAATCCAATGAGCCCACTTTGAATCACATAGTGATGGTGAAGATCTAGCTGCAGGTAAATTGATCCCTTTGGGCAAGTATCTCTTAGGAGCAAGTTTACCACATGATGCATCGAGATCACTTTGCTCAAATGCGTGGCCGGGTGAAATCTCCCGTGTCAATGGCCCGTGGTGGCTTGTCCAAATGTGGCTGCAATCGTATATGCATCGGATAGTTTCGTTGACCTCCATAACCTGAATTTTCCTTCAATCAACTATCTTGAAGGTGAGGATCCCGAGATATAAATCTGTCGGACATATGGGGAAGCTGCATCTTCCATTGTCATTGATCTAGACCTTGGCCACCTTTTTAAGATCTTCTACAAGGGATTCAACCACGTAATCCGGTTTCCCTACGTAGAGAATGAAAATTTAACTCTCCCCTCGTAGATTTAGCTATGAGCCGGGCTGCATAGATGATGATTCCAGGGATATTTTTAATTCTTTCATCGGGCCCTATGCTCTACCGACAGAATTTCATCACGGCCGGTGATAAGTTCAACTTATGAATTTTACAACCCAAACATGGTTGCCGTGCAGCTTGGACTTGGTCAATTGCCCCCAAGGCCATATTTTTCAAGCATCATCAGACCCAGGGAGTCATTGCTGAATATTACTGAGGCCAACAAAGTCTTCAATCTTGGATGTAAGCTTCCGGTATATGAACCTAATCCCCTGGTGATAATTGAAGCTGCTCATCCCTCATTCACTCTTTGGTGGCAAGAATGGCATTCTCACATTTTTAGAGCACAAGTCCATCCTCTATGCCAAGTTTTAATGCCCTCATTCACTTCTGATGATGAGGTACACTCTTATAGCTACCTTTCATTTCATGTCTCGCTTTCTGTTTCTAAACATCCTTTTGAACAGGACAATGCTCCTCCAAGTCCTCCGAGGTTCAATACCGGCAACCCGGCCCTAATCTTGCTCTAGGGCATGATGCTCCAAGTTTAGCAGTTTTTAACAAAACACTCGCCGATGACACAAGTACTCTGAAGGACCTTAAAAGAAAAACTCCTTCCTCCCCATCAAGGACACGCCATCCCCAAGAAAACAAGATCAAAGAAAGCTAAGCCACTCCCTCGGGTATGAATGCTTTTGATCCCTTATTTTCCATCTCGCAAATGTATTTGCATTTATCACTTTCTTTCAACAGTACAGGCCAACCCTCAAAGTCTGGGGGGGGTAGTGATCTTGGAAAACTCTCCCGGAGCCTCTACCGGTCAAGCAAACGCCAATGAGCCTTCTAGCGGTCTTGGTACGCATCGTGCGAGATGACCAAGCGGGTGAACAAGGAGAAGCAGCGAGAAGAAATTCCTTCTCATCGGGTTGATGAACAAATAGAAACGGAAACGAGACATTCCTCTTCATCGGCCCGGGAGAAGCAAAAAAATTCTTCTTCAAGACGTACCGGATTCAACACCTTCGGCAATTCAAGATATATCAACAAGTCATGACACTGCTATCCATGAAGCAGCAACCGTATCAGTCACTCAAAGTCTTGATGCCACTCAGGAGGCTATTGATCAGGTTTTTGTCGAAGAGGTATTATCTTGATCTTTCTCAGTCATTCCCTATTTGAATTAAGTCATTCGGCTAATAAATTTCCTTCTATCATCAGGGCACTGCTCTTCAACAGGCCAGTTTTTCCCTCATTGCTGAAGAATTTGCCGATGATGATGAAGTCTCCTCTAATCGGCAATTATCATCAGAGAGTCAGGCTAAACTGAAAGACATAATCTCATTCTTAGAGAAGGACATTGTTGATTTGACTCGAGAATCTGACAAGATAAGAGAAATAGCAGAGCCAATTGGCCAAGAGCTCCCTTCTGATCTTAAGGATGCCATAAACGCCTTGTCCCATCTTGATGACCACTTTGCTGTTGTCAAGAGAGCATACAAAAATACATCTGACAAGGCTGTTTTGGAAACCAACAAGGCAACCAGAGAACAGCAAGTTAAGGAGCTCTACTCTGAATTCAAGTCAGCCAAACAGTCTTGGGATACCTTGGAACTAGAATTGCAGAGTATGAGAGATGAGAGGATCAACCGGGCAGCTCGGTTGGCTCAATTGGATGCCAACATTCAATCTCATGAGGCCAAACTTGCTACTCGCCACCTCTTGATTCGGCTAAGTCCAAAATAAGCTCTCTTGTCGAGAGACCAACGAGATCAAGAGCAGTGCCGCCGCAGATCCAAAATTCCGAAGTTGAAGACAAGAGAGCCCTTGACGAGGTCAACGAATAAAGACTCGACGCCCCGAATATCATTAACTCTTATTTGAATGTATAGATGCTTGGGTTGTACTTGAAGATGTAGACATTTAGGTCCGGCCTTGTCATATTTGAAAACAATTCCCTTTCCCGGAAAATAGATAATCTTTATTTTTTCTCTTTTCTTTGTCGCTTCGTTGTTATTCGGCTCTTCCAATCACGATTGTACCCATTGATGTGTGTATTAGCCGAACGTAATCTGCTTTGCCCCAAGTGTTTGCTTTAGCCGAATAGCCCTCATCGCTATTTAGCCGACCGAACGTATGGCAACCGAATCGCCGTAGTGATGGGCTCGGTGTTGACGGTAGTTAACTCCTATTTTTTAATCGTCAATAAATAGTTAAAAAGGGCATAATTGTAATATCACCATAGACTTAGGGGTTTAACTGACAAATTTCCACGAGTTTTGGTGAATGTCTATTTCTATAGGGGGTTATCTGAAAAGAGCCAAAAAGGGCCCACATGTCATGTTTACATAGAGACAAAGGAGGAGGGCCCACATGTCATGTTTATATAGAGACAAAGCAAGAGGGCCCACCTGTCATAGAGGCTAAGGTGGCGCCCCCTCCTCTAGCCAATAGGAGACAGTCTCCTGGATTGATGACATGGCACCTCACGCGGATCGATGACATGGCGCTTCACGCGGATCGATGACATGGCGCTTCACGCGGATCGATGACGTGGCGACTCCATCTAGGGCTATATAAGGAGGCACCCCCCCTAGGGTTTCCCATCATTATTCTTCTACAGATCAAAAGCTAGGGTTTCATCCTCCATCCAAGTAGAAGAGGGTCCCTCTAGTTCATCTAGATCTAGCTCTAGTTCATCTAGTTCTAGTTCTAGTTCGTCTAGTTGTATCTAGAAAATAGAGAGAGAGAAGAGGAGAGAGCGGAGGAGGAGACGGATCGTCGGATCTTCCTCAACATTGTACTTTTGCAGCATCTAGTTCGTCTTTCGGCTACTCTCCAGGTTCTTCAATTCATAATTCCTAAGATCTTTATTTACTTTCGGTATTTACTTTCAAGTTATTTATTGGTTTCCGCTTGCATCAAGTGCTCTAGTCTTTGCAACGCTAGAGTAGTAATTAATAGATTAGGCGTGGTGCTTAGTCCGCGATTACACAGGAATTGCACCCAATCCCGCGGATTGTTGTGGTAGCCCTAGGGTAGTGACGGCCCTAGCGGCCGACGTATTCCACCTCGTTTGGGTTGGTGTACGTAGGACCGTAGTCAGACCTTCCTAGCCCCCTTCTCATCCATTTCCGTGGCTAGTGCTCTGATGTCCCGAAATAAGTAATCTTGAAGTAACCTTGATTTCTAGATCAATCTAGAGAACTCATAGGAAAACACTTTCTATCTCTCCACAAAAACATATAGTTATCCTTGGGCGATCTTGAACCTTAATTAGTACACTTCACGTTCCCCGTGGAAAATCGATACCTTGGAATACTCCCGGGTGAAAGCTACATCGGTATCCGTGCGCTTGCGGATTATTCTCGTGTGCGTTTAAAATACCCAACAAGCTTTCCGGCGCCGTTCTTGAGGAACGGTGTTTGTGCTAATTTGGAGCCAAGTCGTCCGTGTATCCTTTTTATTTTTCTTTTACCACCTTTCTCACGTCACCACAAACATCTACCACCATTTATCACATGGATTCCACACCTATTCATAAATTCTCCACACCAAGGGCCGAGTTCTTAGAGCAACCACAATCATCGAAGCCAATTATGCTTCCGGCTATGAACTCCGTCCCGGCTTTATAGCCATGGTTCGGGATCAACCCTTCTCGGCCTAAAAGATGAAGACCCTTACAACCATCTTAGGGAATTTGAGCTATTGTGTTCTTGCCTAACAATTGCTGGCATGACACAAGAGACCCTTAAATGGAAATTATTTCCGTTCTCCCTTTCGGGTAGAGCAAAACAGTGGTATGCTCATTCACGTAAGAGGTGTAGATGGAAATTGGGAAGAACTTCAAGAAAAATTTTGTCATGCTTTCTTCCCTCTTTCTAAAAGGGCAATCATCCGTAGAGAAATTCTTGACTTCAAACAAAAAGAGGAGACACTAGGAGCAGCTTGGGCTAGATTCATGAGCCTTACTATATCTTGTCCAACCCATTCCTTGCGAAAAACGTCCTTTTAGAACACTTTTATCTAGGACTTAACAAGGAAGTCTGCTCTACATCTCGACACCTCTTCCGGAGGTTCATTCTCGCACAAAACCATAGATGAGGGAAGGCCATTCTTGAGAAAATTCTTGAGAACACCCCTTACACCGGCATTTTTGATGAGTTTCCGAAGAAGAAAAAGAAGTCGAGCCCATCCCGAACCAAAAGAGGAGGAACCCACAACCTGAATTAGATATTCCAATAGACTCTTCTAAAAATTTGGTTGTTGAAAAACCTCCTAGTAAGGGAATGCAAACCCCCTAGAGGATGATGAACCATCTCCTTTAGAGCTTCCTTTGAATTCGAGGAAGATCTCTTTGAAGATTATGGAAATGCCTCGAATTTTCCAATCCAAGTGAGACCTCGAGCAAAGACCACTCCATCCAATCCACGTAAAGAGTCGATGGTCGTAGAACACACTCAAAGCCTTTCGGCGATCATGAGTTATGAATGGCTAACCGAAGCAGATGTCCCCCGAGGTAGCTCGAATCATCTCTCCTTCAACCATTCTTTCGTGCCAGATTAGAAGATCGCTAGGAAGGTCCACTACAATCCAGCACGTCGGGATAAATATTATTTCAAAAGAGTTAGCTAGAACTCTTTATCCCGACACGTCCTTAACCCCATCTCAAAAACTTCTACAAGATCCATCAGATTTATTTTAGAAAGTCATGGGGTGCGAGGACCATTCCCATCGGGAATCAAGTACTCGGGGATATGTCTAGATTTTCACATTTTTGACATCCCGTAGATTCCTCTATTGATTGGCGAGACCAATCATGAGACTACTATAGGAACAACCATTACGAGGTCAATTAGACTTCAAGGTTGGGAATTCCACTATTGTTGTTCCTCTTGATCGATCAATTAACACAATAGTGGAACCCAAACCCGAACCAGACCCTATTGAGGAGGTCTTAATGGTGTCTCAAGAGGAGATGACTCAACCATTCTTCGATGTAGAACACTTTGTTCAAGAAGAAGATGAGTCAGCACCCATTGAGCTAGACATAAATGAACAACCTCCACCTTCTATGATAGAGCTAAAACCTCTTCCTCCCGGCCTTAAATATGTCTTTCTTCATAACCACCCAAACACTCCGGTAATCATCGTGACAAGCTTTCGATTATGAGGCACAACAACTTGTCACTTGTCCTTGATAGACATAGATCGGCTTTTGGCTACTCACTCGAAGACCTCACGGGCATTAGTCCTGCTCTTTGCACGCATCGTATCCCCACTGATCCCAATTGTACACCCTCTAGGGAGCCACAGCGTAGACTTAACAACGCAATGCGAGAGGTTGTTAAGAAAGAGGTCCTTAAACTCCTACATGCTAGGATTATTTATCCCGTGCCACATAGCGAGTGGGTTAGTCCTGTCCAAGTAGTGCCAAAGAAAGGAGGAATGACAGTTGTTGAGAATGAGAAGAATGAACTCATCCCTCAACGAATGGTCACTGGGTGGCGTATGTGCATTGATTATAGAAAACTCAACAAGGCTACAAAGAAAGATCACTTCCCGTTACCCTTCATTGATGAAATCTTTGGAACGGCTTGCAAATCACTCTTTCTATTGTTTCTTTGATGGTTATTCTGGATATCACCAAATCCCCATCCACCCGAGATGACCAAAGTAAGACCACTTTCACATGCCCGTATGGAACTTTTGCATACCGACGAATGTCGTTCGGGTTGTGCAATGCTCCGCCTTCCTTCCAACGGTGCATGATGTCTATTTTCTCGTGACATGATCGAGAAAATCATGGAGGTGTTCATGGATGACTTTACCGTCTATGGCAAAACCTTTAATCATTGTCTGGCGAATTTAGACAAAGTCTTACAGCGATGTGAAGAAAAGCACTTAGTCCTAAACTGGGAGAAATGCCATTTTATGGTTCAGGAAGGAATAGTGTTAGGACATAAAGTGTCGGAACGTGGGATAGAAGTGGATAGAGCAAAGATTGAAGTTATTAAAAAACTTCCACCTCCCATAAATGTGAAAGGAATCCAGTAGCTTCTTGGGATATGCGGGGTTCTATAGGCGATTTATAAAGAATTTCTCTCAAATCGCTAGACCCTTGACTAGTCTCCTAGCTAAGGATGCACCTTTCATCTTTGATGATGAGTGTCATGAATCTTTTCAAATCCTCAAAGAAGCACTCATCTCGGCTCCAATCATCCAACCACCCGATTGGGAGCTTCCTTTTGAGATCATGTGTGATGCTAGCGACTTTGTGGTTGGTGCCGTTTTAGGCCAAACCAAGGATAAGAAGCATTATGCCATATCCTACGCTAGCAAAACCTTGTGGGACCACGCTCAATTATGCTACAACCGAAAAAGAGCTATTGGTCTGTTGTCTTTGCTATAGACAAGTTTAGATCTTACTTAGTGGGGGCAAGGGTAATTGTCTATTCGGATCATGCTTTGCTCTTAAGTACCTCCTCACTAAGAAAGATGCTAAGCCTCGGCTAATACGATGGATTCTTCTACTCCAAGAGTTTGACTTAGAAATCCGAGATAGAAAGGGAGTAGAAAATTCTGTAGCCGACCACTTGTCTAGGCTTTAGTATAAGGAAACACATGAGCTTCCCATCAATGACTACCTAAGGGATGACACCCTGCTCAAAATACAAGACTCCGATCCTTGGTACGCAGACATCGTAAACTTTATAGTGAAAGGCTATGTTCTACCTGGTGCAAACAAAAGAAAATTGCTACATGATAGCCGTTTTCACTATTGGGACGAGCCTTACCTTTTTCGAGTCTGCGCCGATGGATTGTTGAGGAGATGTGTCCCTATGGCCGAGGCTATTCAAATCATGGATAGATGTCATTCCTCGCCATATGGAGGACACTATGGAACATTCCGGACACATGCCAAGATCGGCAAAGTGGCTTCTTCGGCCAACGATGTATGAAGATACAAAGGAGTTTGTTAGGAGATGCCACCGATGTCAAAAACATGGGAATATCAACTCACGAAATGCAATGCCTCTCACAAACAATCTCCAAGTTGAACTCTTTGATGTTTGGGGCATTGATTTCATGGGGCCATTCCCTATGTCCGGGAATTGTGAATACATCTTAGTAGCCGTGGACTATGTGTCCAAATGGGTAGAAGCACTACCCGTCGTAAAGCCGATTCAAAACATGCCAAGAGAATGTTCCATGAAGTAATCTTTCCTCGCTTTGGTACACCGCGGATAGTCATAGCGATGGTGGTTCCCACTTCATCGATAGACACTTCCGGAAGTACTTAGAAGATCATGGAATTCGTCACAATGTCGCAACGGCATACCATCCTCGAGACTAGCGGTCAAGCGTAAAACATCTAATAAACAAATCAAGAATATTCCCGCAAAAGACCGTAGATGAAATGGGTAAGGGATGGAAGGACAAACTCCATGATGCACTTTGGGCTTACCGAATCGCATTCAAGACACCCATAGGCATGTCACCTTATCAACTCGTATATGGAAAGACATGTCACCCGCTCGTAGAATTAGAGTTCAAAGCCCATTGGGCAATCAAGAAATGGAACATGGATCTCCACCTAGCTAGCAAGAATCGTCCGATGCACTATCCGAGCTAGAAGAGTGGAGAGAAAAGGCCTATCATAGTTCTAAGATCTATAAAGAGAGAACAAAAAGGTGGCACGATAAGAGAATCAAGCACAAGGAGTTTAAACCTGGAGATAAGGTTCTACTATTTAATTCAAGGGTTAAGCTCTTTGGACATGGAAAGTTGCGAAGTAAGTGGGATGGACCATACAAAGTCATTGACACTTCAACCCACGGGGCCATTACCATCCAAGACGATGTAGGAAACACTTCTAAAGTAAATGGCCAACGCTTGAAAGTGTATCTTGAGCCACAAATCAACACGGTTGAGGAACTCGATGTTATTGAGTTCATAGAATTCCCACATTAAAACTCAATCAACCGAAGCTCTCGACAACTAATGCTCGATTACCTAACCCTTAACATGCTCCACGAGTTTTGTTGTTTATTTGAGTTCTGCAGGATTTGTGAAGTTTGAGAAGAGTGAGACCTACATCAACCCAAGAGTGAATGACTATGCCAACATCTAGCTTGGGGAGAGCACCCCCATGTATCTAGCTAAGTATTTCTTGTTCCCATCTTATTTATTTTAATTTGCTTGCTATATTTAGTTTTGTATAATGTTTAAGTTTGTTAAATAAAAAGAAAGTGTACAAGTTTTTGCCCGCTAAAATAAATCCCTAGAACAAACTCTTTGGAAGTGATGAATAGTTGCTGCCGTAATTCCTTTCAAGTGCTCGTTTTCAACCGAACTCTCTCAAGTTTTGGACACACTTGTTTTGATCTAAGATTTGCTCGAACCCGAAACTTGTGGGTAGCGAATTCTTGATCTAAGTCTAGGTAGTTGACGGGTATGATATGGGAAGGTCTCGAGTGCATTGTTTATCTTGTTCTAAGTGATACTAGAGTTCTGGAGAATTTATCTTTTGAAAATTCAAAATGTTGCATGATGAGTTCCTGTATGACGAGAGTTTAAATTCCTACCACTGCCATATATGCATGCTTGATAGAATAGGAAGTCCACTTATACTTACTTATGCTTTGAGTGTGGTCAATTGTGTTGACCCTTAGAAACTCGTCATACAGTTAAAGTCAAGATCACACACACGTACATCATGCACCCCTCGCTACTTCTACCCTGGAAGTACGCGCCACCATATTCATCCATTTAGACACATCCCAAAATTGTTCTACTCCTACACTGGGAGTGAGCATCAAAAATATCCCTTCATCCATTGCTAGCCCTTTTGTTATCCAATAAAGCTCCAAGTATGTGTTTGCTTTGCTACATCCATCAATATTTTCAAAGAAGAGACCAAGGTGCTTCATCAAAAAAAAAAGAAAAAGAAAAAAAAAGAGTATAGAAAAAAAAAGAAGAAGAGAAGAAGAGCAAGAAGACAATGTCCCAACATAGTGAGATTTTTCAGCAGTCCAAGTTCTCCTCAAATTCTTCACAGTTCAAGGAAGGTATAAATTTCTTCAAGGAGCAAAAGTAGAAGTTAGGTATTCACCATCATCATCCCCTTTCCCCTTCATTTCTACTTATGTCTATCATCATCATTTTCCACTACCATCATATATCCACTTAACCAATATATAGGGCCACACACATGCACATCTTGATTTGATTGTATGTCCAGTTTCTTCGGATCCATGGTTTGACTATGCAACATATGTATAAGCTCCCACCTACAAACTCCACATAAGCCTATTAGAGGTAGGGTGAGAGAGTGAAGGCACAATGTTACTCTGCCTTATGCCAAAAATACCACATATCTTGAGAGAAGAGAGAAGGCATACACCATTAATGCCTTAGTAAGGATCTAGAAATACCACAAAGGAGAGAATTGAAAGGGTCATACACAGGAATCTCTAGTTTTATTTCAAAACTTTGCAAAAACTCCGGAATGAAGGTTTAGCAAAGAGCTAGAGACATAGTGCTTGACTTGACCGTTCTGTCTTTCAACTGCTCAAGACCCAAGTGAAGGCTACAAGCCCCATGGTGGAAGGTAATACGGGTAAGTTTGAAGTCAGAATAGTCCACTCTAATTCGGAAGAGAGTTCTTGTTTGAACGCATGTGTACTTTTGAGGCGTGAAAGCATTATAGCAACTCCTGATCCATTACTGAGTTTATCTTTGCTCAGGGACGAGCAAAGGGTAAGCTTGGGAGAGTTTGTTGACGGTAGTTAACTCCTATTTTTTAATCGTCAATAAATAGTTAAAAAGGGCATAATTGTAATATCACCATAGACTTAGGGGTTTAACTGACAAATTTCCACGAGTATTGGTGAATGTCTATTTCTATAGGGGGTTATCTGAAAAGAGCCAAAAAGGGCCCACATGTCATGTTTACATAGAGACAAAGGAGGAGGGCCCACATGTCATGTTTACATAGAGACAAAGCAAGAGGGCCCACCTGTCATAGAGGCTAAGGTGGCGCCCCCTCCTCTAGCCAATAGGAGACAGTCTCCTGGATTGATGACATGGCACCTCACGCGGATCGATGACATGGCGCTTCACGCGGATCGATGACATGGCGCTTCACGCGGATCGATGACGTGGCGACTCCATTAGGGCTATATAAGGAGGCACCCCCCCTAGGGTTTCCCATCATTATTCTTCTACAGATCAAAAGCTAGGGTTTCATCCTCCATCCAAGTAGAAGAGGGTCCCTCTAGTTCATCTAGATCTAGCTCTAGTTCATCTAGTTCTAGTTCTAGTTCGTCTAGTTGTATCTAGAAAATAGAGAGAGAGAGAAGAGGAGAGAGCGGAGGAGGAGACGGATCTGTCGGATCTTCCTCAACATTGTACTTTTGCAGCATCTAGTTCGTCTTCCAGCTACTCTCCAGGTTCTTCAATTCATAATTCCTAAGATCTTTATTTACTTTCAGTATTTACTTTCAAGTTATTTATTGGTTTCCCGCTTGCATCAAGTGCTCTAGTCTTTGCAACGCTAGAGTAGTAATTAATAGATTAGGCGTGGTGCTTAGTCTGGCGATTACCTGGAATTGCACCCAATCCTGCGGATTGTTGTGGTAGCCCTAGGGTAGTGACAGCCCTAGCGGCCGACGTATTCCACCTCGTTCGGGTTGGTGTCTGTAGGACCGTAGTCAGACCTTCCTAGCCCCCTTCTCATCCATTTCCGTGGCTAGTGCTCTGATGTCCCGAAATAAGTAATCTTGAAGTAACCTTGATTTCTAGATCAATCTAGAGAACTCATAGGAAAACACTTTCTATCTCTCCACAAAAACATATAGTTATCCTTGGGCGATCTTGAACCTTAATTAGTACACTTCACGTTCCCCGTGGAAAATCGATACCTTGGAATACTCCCGGGTGAAAGCTACATCGGTATCCGTGCGCTTGCGGATTATTCTGTGTGCGTTTAAAATACCCAACACTCGGCCCAACTCAACATCGGCCCATAGGTGCGGAAAACCCTATCTTGTCGCTTGGCTTTCCCGTAGTCTCGCCACGGCTCCCTACGTTCATAAATAGGACCAGTTGGCTCCCACCATCATCACATCCAAGCACAAGCAGTTGCTATCATCTCTTCCACTTCCTCTTCCACCCCAATCTCAAAAACCCTCACCACCACCGATGGCAAGCGGCGGCGGCCGTGGCAAGCGTCCCGCCGGGAC
Organism: Themeda triandra; assembly: GCA_018135685.1. NCBI lineage: Eukaryota > Viridiplantae > Streptophyta > Magnoliopsida > Poales > Poaceae > Themeda > Themeda triandra. The sequence goes on from JAENPR010000311.1 coordinate 296,198, forward strand.
GAGGCGGAGGGGAGCAGCAACCGACGCCGGCGGTGAGATCTTCAACCTTTTGAGTTGTGCTGCTTGATAGTTTTTACCCGATCTGAGTCTCTGCCCCCTTGCGGTTGTTTATCTTCTTGATCCGTTTCAGGGCCGTCGGGAACACCGGCGACTATGTCGCCAATTTCCGGAGGCACACCGCCTCGGCTTCTCCCTCCGTTCCCGCTCCCGCGGACGCGGCGGAGGGAGGCAACCGCGGCGGCCGCCGCCTGCAGTAAGGAGACAACTTCTCCATCTTGGCGGTTTCTTCTTATTTAGCCGATCTTGATTGCACCTTGTTTGTAGAACGGCGAGGATCAGCACCGGCCAATGGCGTTTCCTGGCGCCGGCCGCGGCGTTCGACGCACCTGCCCCCGCGCTGGCTCCGGCTCCAGCCCCAGCTCCTGCTCCTGCTCCGGCGCCGGCTTCTGCCTCGGCCTCATCGGGGTCCTCTTCTTCGTACCGCCCTATATGGGATAGGAACGACGAGGAGATCCCGGCGTACACCCGCTACGACGCTGCCGGGTACCTCCGTGAGAGGGACGAGGCGCTGGCGCTTCTTGGTGAAGAAACCAAGAAGTTCGGGATCGCCCAGCTGGAGTGGGAGGATATCTGCCGGCAGATGACCGAGACTATCACCAGTACTTGTCCTTCTACCATTGCGTGATTTCCGTTATTCTTGATCTGTTTACTCACTGTCCTGTCTTGTTTTTCCTTTGCAGACCTCAACGCGGAGCTGGACCGCTTGAGGTTGGCGGCGACGGCGGCAGCCAATCACGTGAACGCCCAGGGGGCGACCGTGGTAGATCGCCTCGAGGCGGTGCCTGGTCAGATCGACCAGGTTGCCCTTCACGGCGTGCGCCTCGGCACCGCGCTCGGCCTGGCGGGGATGTCGTCCTGGACCGGGGACGACTACGCTCCGATGCCGACCGGCTTCCGGGGCGGGCTTCCCCATGAGGTCGACGGCATCGAGGGCCTCCTGGTGGAGTACGATAACCACGCCGACGCCATGGCCAACGCCACCAACCCGGAGTCCGTCCTCAACAAGCTCTTCACCGAGGAAGAGGAGTAGCTTGTATTAGGACTGGCGTGGGTTGTAATAAAAATTTTAATGAAGAATGTTGGTCTCCTCCTCGCTCTCGCTTGTCTTTAACTCGCAATGGTGCTTTAGCAATCGTGTTTGTTCTTGCGAACTTCCTTCAATCCTTAGTTAGAATTCGATTTCGCAACATTCTTCCCGAACGAAATTTTCCCGAACGCATAACGTCGTCTTAGCCGATTAGATCTTGGCACCGCTCCATGATTTGACATTTTGTAGCATAGCTCTTCAATTCCCTTTATCTTCTCCCGATAAACCTACCGGTGATAGATAAAACTGTTCATTTATATTCTAAAAAATTTGGCTAAAGGCGATACAACCGCATCGGCTATTTCGTTCAAGACGATACACACGATATCGGCTATTTTTTGCACTAGAGGCGATACAATAATATCGGCTATTTTTCTCCAACTTCTTTCCTTTGTTCGAAGGCGACTTTTATTCAATCGCCTATACCACGTTTACGTCATATTCACAACTAAGATCCAACTTCGACACTTGGATAAAACTTCTTAAGGTATCGCCATTGATGGCTCTAGTAAGTTCTTCTCCAAATAGCGTTTTCAATATATACGCATTACCAGCGCACAACCGACAACCCGAAAAGGTCCTTCCCAATTTGGTGACCATTTGCCAAATGTCTTGTCCTTTGTGCCAATTGGCAATATCGTTTTCCAAACCAATTCTCCTTCTACAAATTGCTTAACTTTAACTTTCTTGTTGTAGTATTTGGCAACGCGCATTTTATTCTTCTCAATGTTCTCCAAAGCTTTAAGACGAATCAAATGCAAATCTTCCAATTCATCCATCATCAAATCCTTATAATCTTTATCAGTCAAATCCTTTTGCAATTCAACTCTCCTTGATCCCGATTGCAACTCCCAAGGCATCACAAAGATTATGTCCATAAACCAACTCATATGGAGATGCTTGTGTGGATCCATGGCAAGCCATTCGGTAAGCCCATAATGCTTCATTAAGGACCAAGTGCCACTTTCTTGGCTTCTCATTGATCTTCTTCGGATGATTTTGATCATGATTTTATTTGATGCCTCCGCTTGGCCATTGGCTTGTGCATAATAAGGAGAATAATTATATAGCCTTATCCCCATGCTTTCGGCAAAGTCACAAAACTCGAAGAAGTGAACCGAGTCCCCCGATCGTTGTAATGGTCTGTGGGATCCCAAACCTATGAATTATATGCTCTTTGACAAAACTGACCATATTTTCGATGTGATTTGTTTTCAAAGGGATAGCTTCAACCCACTTGGTAAAATAATCGTAGCTAATAATACAAACTTGTGTCCTTTCTTGGATGGAGGATTAATCGTCCAATTAAATCTATACCCCATCCTACGAACGGCCATGGTTTGATTATTGGATTCAGAGTGAATGCGAGTGCTCTTTGAACATTACCAAATATCGACATTCTCGACACCCTTTGTAATATTCAAAGCAATCCTCCAACATAGTCGGCCGAAGTACCCCTGTCCTTCGATTATCCACTTCATTCGGTAAGCCGACCGATGCGCACCACAAACTCCTTCATGTACTTCAAACATAACCTTCTTAGCCTCCTCTTGACTCAAGCACTTGAGCAATACTCCATCTATAGACTTGTAATATAATTGGCTATCAAGAAGCACAAACTTGAGAGCTTTATACCCGAGCTTTCGGGAAACCTTCGAGATGGTTCTTTCGATAACCGACAATAACGCTTCTCCGGTCATTGTCTATCTCGATCACAATTGAAGGCACTTTGTTCTATTGCAAAAATCTCATGATTTTCCCGATATCCAGAGGTGCTTGAGCTAATTTATTTGCTTCTCTATTGTGCTCTCGGGTATATGATGCAAAGTAACTGCGAAAAGCTTTTCGAAGTTCCCTACACATTCATGGTACCCTTGCAGTACATCATTTTTGCATTCATATTGTCGTCAACCGATTGATCACCAATTCAGAATCACCAAATATTTCGATAGCAACATGCTTTCACTTCTATTAACGTAGAAGCCCTCTAAGCAAAGCCTCTTACTCTGCTTGATTGTTAGTGACAGGATATTCAATTGAAAAAGCCCATGATGATCCATCAAAAAATAATGCCCATGGGGCAATGTTCACCATATCAACAGATAAATCACGATGTTGAGTAATAAAATCGGCAATTACCTGTCCTTTTACTGCTTTTGCCGACTCATATTTTAAATTAAATTCGCGAGTGCTAATACCCATTTGCCGATTCTTCCATTTAAAATCGGCATTGACAACATGTGTTTAATTACATCAAAACTAGATATTACCACACATTCGACATTTAACAAATAGTGCCGAAATTTGGTGCATGAGTAATAAACACACAAACGAGTTTTTCTATAGCCGAATACCTTGTTTTAGGATCTAGCGGTCTTCGGCTAAGGTAAGCTATTACCCTCTCTTTTCCATCAAACTCTTGCATAAGGGCCGATCCTATTGTTAGGCTATCGGCCGCCACATACTGATTTGAAAGGCTTCTCAAGTTGTGGAGGTACCAACACTGGTGGTGCCTTCATATATTGCTTGATCTCATCAAAAGCCTTTTCTTTGTATGTCACCCCACAAATTTCGATCCTTCTTGAGCTTCAACAATGGAGAGAAAGGCAATACTCTTTCGATAAATTGGATATGAATCTTCTCACGAAATTGATCTTGCCCAACAATGATTGCAACTCGTGAGGTTAGTTGGAGGCACAATTTTGTCTATTGCTTCCATGCTCTTTTTTCCAACTTCTATCCCTCCTTTATGAATCAAGAACCCCAAGAACTCACCAGCCGAGACTCCAAAAGCACATTTATTCGGATTCATCTTCAAACCATGTCTTCTTGTGCACTCCAAAGTCTTCCTTAAATCGGCTAAATGTCCTTCATGGTTTCTGGATTTGACTACCACATCATCAATGTAAATTTCCACAATTTTGCCGATCAACTCATGAAAGATATAATTCATGGCTCTCTGATAAGTTGCACCAGCATTCTTCAATCCAAATGTCATTACTATCCACTCAAATAACCCAATGTGGCCGGGACATCCGAATGCGTCTTTGCAATATCTTCGATCGCCATAAAAATCTGATTATAGCCGCATTGCCATCCATAAAACCGATAACTTCATACCCCGCCTTTGCATCCACTAGTAAATCGGCAAGCGGCATTGGGTAACCATCCATGGGAGTAGCTTTGTTGAGATCTCGAAATCTATGCATACTCTCATCTTTCCATTTTTCTTGTAGACAGGTACTATGTTTGAAATCCAATCGCATACCGCATGGCCGAATAAAGTTTGCTTCAATCGGTCTTTCAACTTCTTTCTTTACATCGGCCAATACCTCCTCTTTATAAATTTTTCGTGGAGGTTGTTTGAAGGGACGAAACCCAGGTTTTATAGGCAACTTATGCTCAACAATTGATCGATCCAAACCAGGCATCTCTCGTGTAATCCCAAGCAAAACAATCTTTAAACTCTCTCAGCAACTCTACTAATTTCAACTTATATTCGGGTCTAAATTTGCACGATATACATCGGCCTTGACTTTGTGCTATCACCAACATCGATTTCTTCTAACTTGTCGGCCGACATGAAACCACGACCCGTTTGCCTTTGTTGCCATCGATTGGATTGCCCATTAAAAGTTACTATCGAGCCGATTTTGCTTGGATCATTTGTTGATCTGTCGAACACATTGACGGGACCTTCTTTCCATTTCTTACCCGAAAGGCAGTCTTGTCCATCATACTCCCAATAAGCGAGGCTCGGAAGTGGCAACACTCACTTTGAATCATCGGCTTGAACAACTTCTACATCATCTCCTATCCTTTGGATAAGAATCGATGCATAGTTGAGGGTACACAAGCAATTAGCATGGATCCAATCTCTTCCCGAAGCATGCTATATGCCCCCTTGCCATCAATGACAAAGAAAGTAGTGATCAAAGTCTTGGATCCAATCATCGTTCTACATGTTGCTCCACGAGTATCGAAGCATTGCCGCCAAAATCTCTAAGGATCATGTCGGTCCGCAACAAATCCTCACTTGTCATACCAAGCTTTCGAAAGTAGCATAGGGCATAATATTGATAGCAGCCCCTCCATCAACAAGCATCTTGGTCAAAGGTTTGCCATTGACATATCCCTTCAGGTATAATGGTTTCGGATGACGGTTTTTAATCGGCTTGTCAAAGATTGCTTGCCGAGTCAACACAAGTTGAGCCATCGAGGTCTCGGCATTCAGTTTCATCAAAGTCTCGAGTATACTTCATCTTGAACTTCTTGATCTTCGGGAGCTCTAAACTCCAATGGGATAAAGAACACCATGTTAGTATCGGCCGAAGGACCCCGTCCATCACCCTTTTTCTTAGGACGCCACACTTTGGTTTCTTTTCGGCTAATTCTCGCTTCAGCTCTTGATTCCTCAAACGCTGAACTCTTCTCTTCCTCGCTTTTCCGAGACCAGGAGGGCACCATTGTCCTCTTTGCCACCGTATGAGCTTTCCTCGCATTATGAACATTGCTATGAGCCCAAGCTTGATCTACAAATCTTTTCCTCTCGATGTCCATCAAAATTATTCATTTTTATGCGCCGATCGTCCTCGGGAATCCTTATTCCAAGTCTATCATGGACGGACGGCGGTTGACTCGAGATTGCCTATACTCGAATATTGATCACGCATTCGGGGCAATTGTTTTTAGCAGGCAACTTCAAGCCTTCATTCCAACAAGTGTCGAAGAAGGAACAGGTTCAATGTGACTTGCTCTTGCTCCCTCATGTGCTCTTCCTGTTCTCTTCGGCGCACTTCGCCTCATATCTTCGACGCTCGCCATGAATCTGCGTTCCTCTTCAATGTACCGCTTTGCTCCTCATCATACTCCATCTTCTTTTCCTCTCGCCACTTATTCAACAAGTGTCGTCTTGTAACTCGCGCTTTGGCTCAGCGTGTATTCGGCAATTTCCCTTAGCCGCATCCGAAGTTTGACCCTTCTCGTTCGGCTATTTCGAACCGTACTTGTTGCACTTCTTCCTTGGTAACTTGCCGATCGGGTTCAACGGCACCACTCTCCTTGGCTCTTTGAGGTCAGCACCTTCATCTTTCCCTTTTCCTTGGATTCTTTGGCATCAACCATGCCTATAGAGAAAGAGACCATGTTACGAGGAACGGGTTTTTGTCTACTTTCATCTTGCCATCAAATCTCAAGTGTCCATCTTGAATAGCTTTCTGAATCTTTACTCGAACACTCGGCAATCATTGATATGATGAGAACTTGTATCATGAAACCCACAGTACTTCTTATCCTTTACCCCTTCAGGGCGCAGCATAGGATGTCCTTCTGGCAGCTTGATGCGTCCCTCTTGAATCAGATACAAAAAGAGCTTATCTCGCCTTTCTTCGACATCAAAATCATAAGATCCTTTTGCTTGCTTCACCCATCGATGATCGACCAAAGTAGGCTCTTTTGTCCAGTTCAACTCTGCAGGACTACTTCATCTTCATCTTCATATTCGATGCTTCTTCTAGAAATCCCGATACATGTCAATGGTTGCCTTGTTCTTCGAAAACGAGCATCTCTTCGAACCCTTGGGCTTGATTGCTCATTTGTCAACTTTTGTGCAAGCTGTCCAAGGTCTTCAAACTCCATGCCAAATAGCTTGTCTCGATATGTGGCGGCATGTCCGCAATGACCAATTGTGCGAGTTGATCATCGGGAATAGTCGAGAATAGCACATGTTCTTCGCTTCTCTCGAATCTACGAAGATACTCCATTGGTGTCTCGTAGTCTTCATCCTCATAGCCCAAAGATCAACCATCTTCTTCTCATTGGTTCCTGTATAAAAGTATGCATGGAACTTTTGCTCCAATTCGCCCATGTACCAATGGAATTAGCCGGGCTGCGATGCAAACCATGTGAAAGCCGGCCCCTGTCGGAGACATAGGAAAATATCTAATCCTCCAAGCTTCATCGGTAGCAGCTTCTCCAAGTTGCATCGGATATTGCTGATATGCTCAATGGTCTTGGTGTCATCCCGACCGAGAGAACTTGGTCAAATCCGTTGGTGGCTTAACTCTTGGTGGAAGAGCTACCCTATTGTACCACTGGGAAAGGAGATTTGTATGCATATGTCGATGCTTTGGTTTCGGGCTGAATTGATTCTCGCATCATATCAGCCATTCTCGCTTAGGAGGACATCATTTGCATCTTGCGCTCCTTGTCTCCTAGAAGGTACTCGATGCACTCCTGTATCCCGGATTCGGCAAAGCACTCGAGCACCGTAATCGTAAATTCACTGTACCCATCTCCATAGATACTCTTTCGCAATCTATTTGCCCAGGGGGAGATCTTTTAAGCGAGATGCGGGTATATCGTTATTGCACCAAAAGTTACTTGACCATGAGTTTGCTGCTCGGTCATGGGAGGCTTTTCCTTTTCATCATAAACAGCCCCGTCCTTGCTAGTGCCGATCATCTCTCCTCCTCCAGTTGACTTCCCCGAAGATTGCTTGAGTGTTGAAGAACACCGGTCCAACAAACTCTCCAAATCTTTCTTCAAAGCGCTTGTCAACCGCTGGACCAAAAGTATCAACCATGATTTTGCGGAAGGTGCCCGAGAAAAGCTGTGTTGTGATTCAACATAGTGTCTCCCATGCGGCTTTGTAGATGACTCCAACTACCCTCTCGCATCTCCTCCTCGTCGGTACTATCGGCCCGACCCCGAGAAGAACGCGTGGCAATGATTGCTTGACGATCACTCGCCACTCTTATTCTTGGAAAAAGACATCGACATTTCGTTGATACTATTCCATTGCTTGCTCTACCATCGGCGTTGCTCGCTGCGGTTCGTCCATGGTCACGTTCGGAACGTGATCGTTGTCAATTTCGATCCCATCCTAGACGAAAAGTTGTCCCACCGGCGTGCCAAAAAGTGTGTTGACACAAAATGTGGCGCACCGTGTCTCACACACAGCAAGCCGGAAAACCTAGCTTCAATCGGGTGCCGGGCGTCGAATCCGGAAGCGTGCCGTCGATTTGACACGAAAGTCGACAAGGGATAAAACGGTAAGATCATAAGCGGAACGTCTTTGGGTGAGACCAGACAGTTCCATCTTTACGGCCCTAAAGCCACTTACGACGACACATAGCTATAGAAGCTATCGCCAACAAGTTTGCAATTCATTCGGCTAATATGATATGACATGAATAAAGTGAACCGCCGAATGTGTGTAAACGAAGACATGTTTGAACAAGATTAAATCATCAAAGCATATCAAACTACATCTCGGGTTTAAAGCATCATCAAGCACTAATAATTAAGGATAAGTAACTTATAAATATAAATCTACTAAACAACACATGCATAGGCTACTCCAACTAGTCTCGCCGCACGTCTAGCCTTCATAAACCCGTCGAGCATAAACCCAAGCAAGCTAATCCACCGCATGATACCACTCGCTATGAATTTACACCACCCCTTACACGCGAGATCAATCCACCGCATGATACAATCTAACAAGTAAAGAGCTAAAAGCACGTAATTACCTAACAGATCTATAAATACTCGCTACATGTATAAGCATAACCGTATCGGTAAGATTGCCGAATCGGGGTCCATGAAGAAGGAACAAACAAGTAACATGTAAAAGGAACCTATCGATTAAACCGATCTCTAGTCCACCGGATGACTAGTTCTAGAGTAACCCAAAGACCGCATCCGCACGGTACCCGGTCTGTCAAGGCTTATCTACATCTAACGTGAATGAACCCACAACACGTGACAATCTAGATCGATCTAATTCGGTTATATGAAATTGATCTACTTGATATCGAATAAACATGAGATTATGACCAAAAAACCGAAAAGAGCATCAATCTAGATTGGGCAAAAGAGTGTTGCAAATAAATAAACATTAAATAAAACATGCAACACGTGATAACTTAATGAATCTATTAGATCTTGCCAAATCTAAGAGAGCCGATAACTATCTTTACTCATGTCTTAATCCGCCGCACGATACAAGGCACAAGCAAAAACTTCCCATCATTAAGCTTAAATCCGCCGCACGATACTAAGCAAAACGGATGAGACTACTTGCATCATAATCTAAATCCGCCGCACGATACTAGACATGATAGCAAGGTTGCCGGGACTTACGGAGGTCGACGGATCGATTGACCCTCTCGAAGAACTCGACGACACGACTAAAGGACTCGAAGGGTGGCACGTAGCCGGTTGTATTGAATTGGTTGTGAACCCTTATTACAATGGTCGAGGGTTTATATTTATACCCTGGACAGAACATGAGTCCTAAGAATTTACGAACTGTCTAAACAAAATTGGAAAGATACAAATATGCTAACTCTAACCATAATCGGAGTCCTTGACTATCATGACTCCTCCCCTTTCTGGTCAGCTTCCTCTTTCCTTCTTTCACTTTCAAACGAAGCTGTTACCGACCGCTTGATCGTTTGCCGAACATTCGGAAATTAGCCGACCGCATATGCATTTGCCGAATCGCCCTCTCTGCTGCTTGTAGGCCCACCTGTCATATCCCTGACCAAATTCTGGTGTTAACACCAGCCTGGGGCAGTAATCCAGGTGTAAGAATACAAGATGCTCAAAGGAATCGCTTCCCGGGCGAAACAATACAGATTTGCTCCAGTCCCAGATGTAGCGCGCCTTCATGAGTTGGGATGCCCAGAATGTCTCCAGATCTTCGAAAATATCTATTTCTTCAATGTCCATTCTGATAGGTGGAGTGAAAATAACACCTTCTAGGTTGGGGCATCTCTCGAGTCGGCACCATTTTAGATATCTCCATGTCAAATATTGTGCATCAGAAGGTGTAGGGCCAGGGAGACTGGTGATAGACAAGCTATCATGCAAGTGTAGTGTCAAAGCGTCCCTGTACACAAAACTTGGTAGAGTTACAGCCCTTGGTAACTGTCTTGTAGTAATACCCTGCAGTAACTCAGCATGTTTCTCATCTTGTATGCTGATGTAGCAGTGGATTCTGTCATCAGCCTCAGGAATAGGCGGGCAATGCCATGTCCACATGTTCATCCTCATTAGCGAGGCTGCAACGACATCTCCACTGCTTGCACCACCACCAGATTGTGAGCTGCTACCAAAGATGGAAATGATGTCATCAACATAGTACAAGTTACAACCAGCTGTTAGCACTTGTTGTCTGTTACTACCGCCGCCATTACTGTTGGCTCCTTGTTTGGTACCTTTGTGACCACTAGCAGATGAAATCTCGACGTGCAACAATTTATCATATCTAAGGTTGAAAAGTGAACGAAAAATCCTTGGGTCCCTTAGGGATATATACCAATCCAAGCTAGTGAGTGCTCGGTTGTTGCCACATAGCAGTGCTGCTGCTGATGACCCCACTACAGTACTTGTGTTGTCATTACTAGTAGCCTCCTCTTGCTTGTGGGATTTACCTTCCCTATCCCATGCTGCAAGGGCGGTGGTGGTGTCAATGCGCAGCACTTCCAGTTCCAGCAATTCATCTTCTTTCCCCTGAGGCCATAGTATTGCATTGAGCTTCTCACATCCCAACAAAAAGAGTCGATTGAGGCGCTTGGCTTGTGCTGCACTGAGGTCAAGCGTTTTAATTGCTGTACCAGACATGTCTAGCTCCTCAAGGCCGAAAAACAATCCTCTCAACAGCAGGCTCTTCAGCTGAGCACATCCTCGGAAGGAGATGCTCTTTATCTTAGTGGTTTCATTGCCAGTGAGGCTGAATAACTCTAGTGACATGGGCAAGGCATCTGAGCCAATTATCTCAAGATCACCACAACCATCAAGGATGATCGTCTTGAGGATGTGCCAACTTGAGAGGTCTGGGAATGATGCTACAGTTGGAGACACTTGTTGAATTCTATCACTGCCAGCATCGTGCCCATCGTCCTTATATGATTCAGCTACCACTCGAAGCTTGAGCAGCTTACGTATGTTGCTTCCGGCACCACTGCAACGATGTAGGTGGCTTATGCTCCGATTGTCGACTCCTTTAACATTCAGCTCCCTGAGGTCCGCCATAAGATCCAGCATGTCCTTAGATAGTAGCCAGAACCAATCTGTATAGCTTAGCTCCAAAACCCATATAATTCTGAAACCATGCTCCATCGTGGCTATGGTGGCCACGATTATGGCACTTGCTATTTTCTTCACCATCATCCCGTTCATCGTCCTTGTCTTTGCAGTGGTCAAGACGGAGGAATCTTAGGTTGCTACAACTCAGGAAGGGAGGAGATGAAAAACTGAAGCCGCAATGGGAGAGATGAATCACACCCAGACTAGTTTAGCTGACTCCACATTACCCCACTGCCAATCCAATACATGCTCATCTTTGGCATGATGCCAGAACCTGCCTCGGGATGTCCACAACACCCTCCTGCTCATTTGTCCCATTACAGGGACACCAACCTCCCACAGATCAATGTAGCTGCCACTCCCATTGTGAAAAACCACAAGGAATCTCCTGGCCATAAGTTCATTCATGATCACTGTCTTGACAAAAGGAATCAGACCTCTAGCACGATGGTCCACCCCATCAAAATCATCCTCCTCATCATGCTGGTCAAAGAGTTTCATCACCTGAGGTGGCAGCTCAAGCTCCTCAGCAATTGCCTTCTGTAGGGCTCTCTTGCTTTGCCACTGTGAGGCATCGATGTGGATGATCTTTCCCATGTCCCTTGCTGTCCCAGTGTCAGCCAATCCGGATGACGACGGTGATCTTAGTTTTTTGACAACAGCTTTGAGCACAGCAGACGCTCCCCACCCAAACCAGCCATGGAAGTATATTGCTTCTCTTTGATTGTCTGCGCCGTCCAAAAGATGAATGATCTGCTCTGCTGCGCCATCTATGGTATCCGCTATGAGTGTTATCCTCTGCAATAATTACCACTAGTTAATTAATTTCACAAAGGCTGGTGTATACTGTTCTGTATGTTACTAAGGGGCCGGATGTATTATATACAACCCGATATATTGAATAAAAAAAGTATAAAAGTTATGTCTTATAATTTTAGATGTATAGTGGGCTATGTGTGTTTAATTTTGAAGTGCAGTGTAAGCAAAACCTTTTTCCAGACTTCATGCTGCAGTTAAATCCTTTTCAGAAACAATTTATAAATATAAGTGTTGATATTAGTCATATGAGAAACTAAAACCAGTAAATGTTATTTTTGGTCAAAATTGAACATGTCCAGACAAAAACTAATTGCCCAAATAAACCAAAGGAATTTAATCCGTGCAAATTAAAGCACACCATCAGTACGTGTAGAAGTAGTCACTGATTGATTTACCTCTGTTGGCATGATGAATTGGTCTGTCGCCTGCCTCTTGAGCTAACTAGCTCTACAAGCTAGGCCTGCAGCTCCAACAGAACCTGCAGCTCTTCTAGATTTTGACGTCAGAACGAAATGTATGCATAGCAGCACCGAAGCACCAGATTTCCTCCTCCAGATTGACTTTCATTCCAGCAGATCGATATCTCCTGCACATACAGCAAATGCAAGCAAATACGTTATGTATTATATAGATGCAATAATGTACATTTATATTATAGATCATTCATGTTCAAGCTTTGGCTCGTGTTGATAGATCGAAGTTGCAAGTTTAATCAACAAATCTCAACGGAAATACTAGTAGTCCTCACACAAAGTAAGCAGTCCTTAGATATAATATGGATGAACTTGCATTGGAGAAGCAGACAAAAATAGCAAACTAACCTTGCTTGATACCTCACGTTAATCCTGGTCCTGGATATGCAGAGTACTAGTTCAAGCTAGACAACAACATGCATTCCATTATAATCCTGATCTCCCTTGCGTTCAAAGCTTAGTTAAAACATGTAACGACTTGCGACTATAATTAACCATGGGTGTATATATGAACTTGCATTGGAGAAGATGACAGAATGCGTTAGCAAATTACCTGGATCACGACGAGAAAACAGGCTCCGGAACGGAGCATATATGCCTCCTATCTGGAATTAGTTATGACATGCATGCTTACAAATGGGTTGGCATGTAGTAGAAGAAGCGCCACTAGAATGAGTGCAGTGCAGGTGCAGCGTTTGCATTACAAGGTGTGTTTTCGTTCCTTTCCTGTTTGCTTTATTTGCTTTTTTGCAAAGCATAATCATCACTCGTCAGATTCTTTGCTTGCACCATCACTTGCTTTCTCACGAAGCTTAATAACAATCACAAAGAGGTTATGGTAAAATAAAAAGCTATTGAAATAGCTTTGACTGTCAGTCCCAAGGGCCAAGGATCAGATGTAAGAGCATCACCAACAGTATCCAAAAATTATCCTATAAATCAGGTTTAAAAAACTTTCCAACAAATAATGAAAATAAAAGTAACCATACAACCAACAACTTCCAATATTTTATTCCTAACAAAATAAAAGATAGAGCTATTTGAAGAGTCTTTTTATTATCAACCATACCACACCGTTGCCTGTTATACCTCTCAGCAGATCTAAAATTGGTGGCCAGAAATACAATTCCACATAACTTCTTCGATGGCGGTGGAAAGAGAAACCGTCAATATCGGTACCCTATCTTACAGTCAGAACTTACAAAATGGAATCTCCATTGCATGTCCTACTTCTCAGTATTCTCGTATCTGCAAATAGTGACTTTACTTCTGGTGAACCTCTAGGCGGTGGCGGTTGGGTTGACAGAGTGTCGAAGAAAAAAAATCTCTGCTACAGTGGTTGTCCGTGTATCTTTGCGCGTGGTGCCTCTATTTTTCTTTAAGTGTAGATGGATTAAGATTTAGGAAAGGGATCTGTTGGAGGAAAGATTTTTTTCATCCTATAAAAAGTTCGACATTATTGGGAGTGGTTTTACCAAACCGTTGAAGCTGCTCTAATGTTACTTTCATACTGCTTCTTTTTGATATAACTGACCAATAGATTTTTTTTTCAAATAAAATCAACTTGTTCACTAATTTCTTTTCCTTCTATGTTAATAAATATTATTTCGATTGTCCACTTGAAAAGTAACATCAATTGATCTTTTTCTACAATAAGCATGTCGGTAAATAAAAATCACAAAAAAATATGTTCAAAATTGAATTCATTGTCAAGTTTGCGTGGACCATACGTATTGAACAGTATTTTAAATAATAGGCCACAGAAGTTGGCAATAACTTTCTCAGATGGCTAATAGTGTCACTATATTCCACTATTTATTTTGCAGTGGAATAGTGTCAGCTCTTGGCACCGCTATTGTATCGCTACAGCCTGCTGTTTAGAACACTATAGTATTTGAATGAACATTTAGAACACTAGGCCTTGTTTAGATTGCAAAAAATTTCAATTCGATAAATAGTACCATTTTCGTCTTATTTGACAAATATTGTCTAATCGTAGACCAACTAGACTCAAAAGATTTATCTCGTGATTTCCAACTAAACTGTGCAATTAGTTATTTTTTTTACCTACATTTAGTGCTTCATGCAAGCGGCTAAAAAATGATGTGATAGAGAGAGAGTGAAAAAACTTGCAATTTTGAAGCAATCTAAACAAGGCCCTAGTATTGAATACTAGTAGGTCAGCAAAAATGTAGGTCATATATAGAACAAAGTCTTGAACAAGGACTATCATGTAATGCGTATACCGAAATGTAATTTTTCATATATGTATTCCTTTCATCCCAAATTATAAGTCAGTCCAGCTTTCTTAGAGAATCAAAACATCTCAAGTTTCACAAAATTTATATAATAAAATAATAACTTTATATATGGTACCAAATAAGTATCATTAGATTAATCATTAATCATAATTTCATAATATACCTATCTGATGTCATAATTTTTTTGTGATTCTCTCTATAGTTTTAGTCAAACTTAAAGTGTGGCACCATATCATTTTCACAAAACTAATATGTGTAGAGAATGCAGGTAGCTTACTGGCTATATAATCACAGCGATAATTTTCCTTGGCGTCTAGCAAAGAAGTAAGTGATGAATGATTTATATACCTTCATCATGCAAGGTGCAAGCACAATAGAATTCCTGCAGCTTTTGAATTACTTGGTGTATTAATTCCTTCCTATTGCTTCATTTGCTTCTCTGCAGATCGATAAATCAGTAACATGTTTCTCTTGTAGAAGATGACAAAGATAAAAGGGAAAGGAAAAAGTTAAGGGAAAGAAAAAAGGGGGAAAAGGAGCACCACATTACGAGTGTGTTTGGATTCCTGCCTTAGCTGGAGCCTGGGTAGGCTAAGCCTCTCCCTAGCCCTAGCAAGCCAACATGCAGGTTTGGTTGTGTTGCTATCTCTGCCCTGGTTTCCATAAAAGTTTTGTCATAGAATCATCACATGTTTAGGCTGGTACCCCTTTCAAGCATTCTATCGAACAGGTGGTGAGCTCCCTCATGGTGGTGCTGCCATGTCCAGTCCGGCAAACAAGATGTACGAGCATCTCGCGCCCATGCCCGGTTCGGCATCTCCGTGGCGCCCAATCCCCTGTCTACCTCGGAACCCGAGGTCAACGGCGGCGAGGAGCGCGCGCTGCGGGCACGGGGAGAGGAAGAGGAACGCGATCGCGTCAGCGAAGGAGCCGGGGCCTGGCGGCGGCGTGGTGGTGAGCCATCATGGGAGCGCCATCCCGCATGCCTGCGGCGTTGGCTGAACACTGCGAATGCGAGTGCGCCTCCCGGTCGGTGCCTCGTCCATGGAAGACTGCTGGATCTCGCGTGTCCGCGCCGGGGCGCGAGGGGCCGCATCCAGAGGGAGGAGGCGTCGGGGTGCGGGAGGCCGCGCCGAGAGGAGCAGGGGCCTCCGGCCGGCGGCCAGGCGCGTCGAAAGCGGAGGAGCAGAGACGAGAGGTGACCGGCAACAAGGTGAGCGGCTGAGCGGTGACACAACAACGGCCCATTCTTGTGGAGCCACGCTAAGGTGGTTTAGCTAAGGGCTATTAACAAGCAACCAAACAGCTGAATGGTTGGTTCTCTTCTTAACCTCTTCTGATTGTAATCCTAGTGATCTTGAATGAATGCATTCCTCTGGTCGAAAAAAAAGAGGGAGTCTGTTTTAAGGTTAGCCAACCACAATCGATTGAGGTATCCAACTACACAATCGATTAAAAAAAAATTAATCTAGTATCCTCTTCTCCTGCCCTTTACTCTTGTGACCCCTACTGTTCAATGCATCTCTCGATGAGGTATGTGTGGCCGGCCTTGCTATCTTGACGGTCTCCAATGCGTGCTAGGCCATGTGCAGACTCGGACATGCTAGTTCTAGATGGCGTGTGACCCTAATTAGTGTGAACATATTGAGTGAGCACGAAACTGCTTTTCAATAAAAAAAAAAAAGTTCCCTAGCAACAAGGTTATCTTACAACGGATGCTGATAGATGATCAATCCTAGTTCCCATGTGGCCGCATCCATTATTGGTGTTCAAACAAGAAACGACACACAAACACACACTGTAGACTTCAGATTTTCTTGTTGTTTTGATTCTTGTTTTTTTTTAACACACGAAGAATAACAAATCAATTTGGTCAAATCATACTCACGGGTGACGGCAGCCATCCCAACTTACACGAGAAACGACTACTGATCTTTTGTCAGAGAGGAATGTTTCCACTTCATCTTCAAAGCCGATTGATACGTACCACAAATCTCTTCATGGATTTCTCCCATAGACATTTTTTGCTTGATCGGATCCTAGGCATTTGAATAGCAAATCATCATAAGTCCTCCGATAGAGCTCACCATGTTGCAAAGTAAATTTGAAGGCAACTCTCCGGATGCTCTTATCAACTTGACGCTAGGATCCTGCAAATATTTAAGGGAGTCTTCCAATTCCCTAAATCGACACTAGAATGACGGACTAGACCGATTTGAGACACTATTTGAGAAATCAGCAAAGCATGTAGCTCGGAAGAATTGGTTAATCGACCGTCACGGTCGGCTAAACCAATTTACTTGTACCCGCATAGAAAAATATGCATCGGCTATTTCTTACATATGAAAGTTATCACCGATGCAATAGCCGGATGATAGTTGAGCTTATCATGTTAGCCTTTAATTTTTCATGCCTTTGGCCTCAACATGTTTTACTTGCATGGAGTGCAACAACCCAAAGCCGAGTCAAAGAATATGTTCATCTCTAATGTTTGATGCAAATATAATTTTAATCGGCTTGATGTTTCAAATAATGCATATTGTAAGAAACAATAATCATGCCAACACCTTGGCCTTATTTGCAAGCCGATTAATCAAGATTAAAGCCTCCAATGGGTAACAAAACATGCTCAACAATAAAATCAGCAATGACTTGACTTTTAATTATTTCTAGTGGCTCAAGAGTCAAATCATATTCAACAAAAGTGTATGCCCACTTGCCCATCCTAACAATGAGGATTAGCCGATATAAAATGCACACACCGGCTTGGCATGCAATGACACATATATTTGGCAAGGAATAAACCAAGTACATAATATAGTGACATGCATATATATTAAAATATGGGCATACCTTTGTCTCGTGGATCAAGAAGACATTAATCAATAATAACATGTTCCTTTTTTCTATCTTCTTGAATCAAGGCAACACATTTGCAGTTACTTCGGCAATGCTATGGATGAAGATCAACTTCTAGATGCACGAAGAACAAGTAGTGTTGACAAAGAATCTTTGAGAAGCTCGATTAATTATAATCGGCTTCTAAATTTTGTTCAAGCATGCATCGGCCATGGAATAATTCCAATATCAACTTGCTCACATAGATTGGCCGATGATATTCCCTGTTCTCGCTGTAATTCATATAATATGGTGATATGGAGCCGATCGTCGATCGGCTCTAGAGATCGGAACATTACTTCCTCTACTAACTCAACATTAGTAAGATCTCTCCCGACAAGCATGTCATATCACCATGCCCCCCATGCATAGGGGCATCAAGCATATCATAGGTGAATAAATTTGCATGCACAATTTCAACTTTGTTATCCACCCACCGAATGAGGAACCGGTGCAAACTAGAAGGTACACATTGATTGTTATGAATCCAATCTCGCCCAAGGATCAAACTGTAGTTCCCTTGCACCTCTACAATGGAGAATTTGGTGGCTAACGTCTTGCTCCCAACGGTAAGCATCATTGAGACAAGTCCCTTGACCAAAGTAGGTTTTCCTCCTCCAATTCCATTGATCTTTTTCTTGGTTTTAACTAGTTCCTCATCAGATCCACCAAGCTTCTTATAAAGCGAATAAGGCATCAAATTCACACTGGCCCCGGTGTCCAGTAACATATGATTGACCAAATTATCATTGATATACCCTGTCACATGCAATGCTCTAAGGTGTTTCACCGGATCTAATGGCCTCTTGAAGATAGCGTCCTGAGGTATGCAATCATCATGACCTTCAGAAGATTCTCTAACATGCACAAAAACAAGATCATCAACGGTGGAAACCGAATCAACCAAAGTCTCATCGGTAGGCACTACAATAGGTGTATCTTTCATGCATTGAGTACGCCGAAGTTTACGCTCGTGTTTCGACACACTGCGGGGCACCATGGTGGTTTGAAATTCTTAGGAGTTGATGCTTTGCTCGAGCTTCACAATTGCTAGCACTAGTGCGCCTTGACATCTTTTCAATGTTTGATTGGTCCGGATTATCAACAATAATCGGTCCATCATTTTCTTTGGTTGAAGCACCTGTAGAAACAATTTTAGCAACAACTCGCTCATTGATCTTTTGTTGGACCTGATTAGCAAGTTTGCAAGGAACTGGCTTAATCGGTCTTACTTTGTTAAGGCTTGATTGGCTATAGCTCAATCGGCCATGGAAAACGCAGTGCTGCGTTTTTTGCTTAAAACTAGCTTGACCGATTTGAGAAATCGGTCTTGCTGATTTTTTCTGCTTAGCAATATTAGAATCGGTTTGGCTGACTTTTAAAGTCGGCTTAGCTACTATCTTTTGCATAATAGTATTACTAACCGATTTTTGCTTCTCCACAGAAGTTTGGTCTTGCCCCCCGAGCCTAGAAGACTTGATAGTAATCTTGAGACTGTCCGGTTGCCATTGGTCTTTCTAGCACCACTTCACGGTCCAAAATTTGCTTTCCCTTCTTAGGCTCTCTTGGCTCGCCGATTATCACATTCTTTCCAATAGTAGAATCGGCTTGCTCCGGGTCGGATCAAGATGGCCGGATTATTTATCTTCAAAGTTTCACCATGGAAAGCACTTTATCATAGGTGAAGGTTTTGCATCTCCGTGAAGTATAGTGCTAGCCTTTTCTAAATTGGTCTTATCGGTTTCAGGTGCCGAAGGGACCAATTTAGGTTGCTTCCTAAAAACAAGCTTGCCCTGTTGATCAATGAAACAATAGGACAAACTCATACCGGGAGGTATAACATTAGTCTTTTCTAAACTGGTCTTATTGGTTTCAGGCGCCGAAGGGACCAATTTAGGATGTTTCCTAAAAACAAGTTTGCCCTGTCGATCAAAGAAACAATAGGACAAGCTCATACCGGGAGGTATAATGTTAGTCTTCCCTAAACTGGTCTTATCGGTTTCAGACGCCGAAGGGACCAATTTGGATTGACCTTTGGCCGATGACTTAATTGTAATCGGCCTTTTTTCATTGGTCTTGCCAAAATGTTTACGGAACAATTTCACCAAACAAGACCATGATCCAACAGAACATTCTGGTAAAGATGTAAACCATACAAAAGCGGTACCAGTAAGAGATAAAGGAAAATTCCGCACTTTCATATAGTCTTCTTCACCTGCACTACATAAGTGCAAAATCTCAAGATACCAGCGAACGTGTTCCGAAGCAGTATGATCATCACCTTCACCGCTAAATTTTTCAAACTTCGGTACAGTCCAACCACTAGGTGACTTTAAATAATCATAATGTAAAGTGTATGGCCTATGATAAGCGGGCACTTTCCATTGAGAAGAGCCATATGGATTTCTAGCGTGGGCTAAATCCTCTTCGGTTCGGCTAAAGCTACAAGTAGCATATGAAGCCGAATCACAAGTAATGGCCTTCTTGCATTTGGCTAAATTCTCATTGATTCGGCTAGAGTTAGTAGTAACATATGAAGCCGAATTATGAGAATTGCCACTAATGCACCTTGCTGAATTTTCATTGATTCGGCTAAAATCATATGAAGCTGAATTATGAACTTCAATATCATAAGGTGCTAAGTCTTGAGAGTAATTGGCTAAATTATCATCATAGCCAATTGTCTCATTCATCGGCTCCTCTTGTGGTGAAAACAAATAATGTGAGCTATTAGCCGATGAATATGAATCTATATGTTGCATGTTACTAAAGGAATCAAAATCATCAAACATCGATTCTTGATCATGATATTCATCAAGAGCATCGACCGATGCAAAATATCTATTATCATCACAAGTTAGCAACATCAACATTGCAATTTATATCACTTGCAAAATAATTATAAAACTCATCATCGAATCAGTAAGTTGTACCTTAGGGTTATTGTAGTGATAATGTGATGATTTCCCTTGATACTCCATGACTTAGATCTTCGATCTCCTTGCTGAATTCTTCTAATGAATAGCACAAAAATCACGGGAGATCACTACCAGATGCGATCGACCTTGCGGGCCAGATGCAACGGTAACGGCGAACACAAAAGATTGAAATCAATGGATAGGCTAGGTCAAAAAGATTCAGCTACAAAGTAGAGCCGAAGCAATCGTTCCCCAGCGGAGTCGCCAAAAAGTGTGTTGACGCTAAATTCGGTCAACACACCGGGTAAGGAGCTAGATCGCTCGATGTAGGGCAAGCCGAATACGGGGATCGGCCGGCGCCTGGTAGCTGTAGGGCAAGCCGAATACGGGGATCGGCCGGTGCCTGATAGACGTAGGGCAAGCCGAATACGGGGATCGGCCGGCACCTAGCGGATGCCCACACCTGGACCTTGTGCCTCCAGCGATGAGCGCGATACGCAAGACACGTCGCCGGAGGAGCCTCGTCGGGAGCGCGATACGCAAGACACGCCGGCGAAGTCTCTTGAAACCCGAAACCCCACGCGCCCGGGACGGACCCTCGTGGGCGCACGGCGGCAATGGGACGCCCTAGCCGGCCTGACCGCTCTAGGGCTTGTTGTCGTCGTCGATCACCTGTTCATGACAGCGGCGACGGAGAAGGAGGAGGGAGAGGAGAGAGGTAGGAGAAGATAGATTAGATCATGTTTGATCGTGTTTTGTTTTATCGATTGAGGTAGATGGGATCAATCGGCCATGATCCTCTCATATATATAGAGGGGGGGTGGTCTTATCCTAATAGGAAACCTCTCCAAGTCTTATTTTCCAAGTTTCCCACGAGTTTGGAACAGTTTGGTTCGGGCTCCAAAAGGTCAGATCCGAACAGTGTCGGAACTTCCAACAGACGTCAGAACTTCCAATGTGTCGGAACTTCCAACATACGTCGGAACTTCCGATAGTCGGAACTTCTGACTCGGGTTAGAACTTCCGATAATAGGGCCTCTTATCACGGGCATAGCTCCTTCATCCGGACACCAAATTGGACGTTTCATATATGCTTTTCGATCGACTCGACGAGAGGAACGCAATGGTGAGGTCCATTCTTGCATTTTATACCCGTTGACTTTCCATTGCCAATTTTGAGTGTCAACAGAATGTTTGCTGGTCGCTTGGCCCGCTACTGTTTCTCGTCCGACAAGAAAGACCTCGCAGTTCTCGGATTCGCTGGCTTAAACAAAACTCACGGCCACGGGGTTTGCCATCCAGACACATTGGTTATGGTTGCAAAGAAACAAAAAAAAACCGACAGTGATATAGTACAATGGCAGAGCTGCCAATTCAGCCTGAACCTGAAGTTGGCTCATTCAGGCTTTCTCAGAGCTTCAGTTTACTGTACAAGTTGGTAACCAGCAGGTTTTTTTTTTTGGGGGTTGTGTGTGTGTGTGTGTGTGGGGGGGGGGGGGGGGGGGCAGGGGCGGGTTGAGGGGGCGGCAAAGGGCAGAGTTTGACCGAGAACTGGCTCAAGCTAGGGTCAGGGTGTTCTTTCTGACAATGAGTGATAGCGTCTGCAATCTCTTAATAGCTCCATCTGGAAAACTTGGGCACCTATGGCCATGAGGATTCAAGAATGGCCCTTGTGCCATCAAGCGCCTGAATCTTGTGATCACCTACTAAATTTGGATTGGACATGTGTAAGAGCAAGAGCGCGGTAACTGAGAATGAAGCTTGTGCCGGGCAGCTAACACCCACAGGAAGGGATTTGAGACCCTAGTTTCACTTGTTTACATATTTCTGCAAAGAGCGAAAAGACAGGCAGCCATACAGGCTCGCAAACAAAGTTTCAAAATAAGTTATATGCGAAATAATAGTATAAGCTGTTAATTAAATACTACTATATATAAGCCATATATCCATAGATTTTGCTCCAAGAAACGAAAAGATAAAAGCAACACTCATACATTTAGTAGCAGTGTAGCAACAATAATTGTTTGTCAATATAATAATACATATCTGGGAAATCTCACACACACACACACAAAGCACACCACACAGGAGGACATCACCACTTGATGATGAGAGGATCTCAAGCAAGCAAGCAGAGGTGTACGCCCACCCAGTGTACACCCAGCCACTAGTTGATGATCCACTAGCTCATGCTGCTGCTGAAGCTAGTGACTGATGATCTCCTCTGCTTGTGTTTATTTATTCTTCCCCTCATGCACAAACAGTCACAACAACAACAAGCTCACTCACAAAATTAAAACCAAACTGGATCCATGCAATGGATCAGAAGCAGCGCAGATGCTGATGAGCACACACAGAGCAGCATCATCTCTGCCACACGAAGCAAATATCAAGCAAAAGCAACATACGAGTGCCTAACATCAATCAAGCAAAAGCAACATACGAAGCCACACACACCAGTGCCTCCTCCACACACACACAAACAAATAAATAAAACAGAGTCGTTGAAGACTCGAAGGAAGCAGAGCAATCCAACCATAGCACATCTCGATCTCTTCTTCTGTTCCTGATGAACCATTCCGTGGAAGGGATTGCTACCTACATACATGGAGAAAAGAAGAATACGTACGGGTGTGATCCATCAGTGAAAGCAGATCCATATCAGGTACACACATGACATCGGAAGGATTGACAACAATGTTGCTGCATAGATACATGACAAAAGCTAGCTAGCAGGTGGGGTTCAAGCAAATTAAGCAATTCGAGCGAATTAAGCAAGCAAGAGACGTACATGAACAAGAGGTTAACTAATGTACAGTTTGATGGATTGAGTTAATTAGTTACCTGAGCACGGAGGCTCGGACATGCTTCTTCTTGTAGTACGCTGAAAAAGTGGGCTTGTAGTGGGAAGGGCAATGGCCAGCCGATTCCCCATCCCACTCGAGGTTGTCCCACCAGTCCTTCTCGCAGTCCAAGTCCACCTTTGACAGCGGCGACGATCCTTCCTTTGATGACTCTGTTACATCTCGAACAGCTGGTAGGCGCTTGAGGCCCCAGCATCCCCTGATCTTCACTGTCTCCAGATTGGGCGCCAACATCCTGCGCCCACAGATACGATGCAGCTTGGGTACCTCGTACAGGTGGATGCGCTTCAGTCTAGGGAATTCTCTGGGTGCTTCCTGCTGCTGTGATTCTGAATCGGATGGGAAGACCTCCCTGAGGTCCCCGCAGCACACGACCTCAAGGGTTTCCAAGCTACAGCATCCCCAGGGATTTGACGTGTACAAAGGGAGTACATGTACCAGCCTGGGGCAGTAATCCAGGTGTAAGAATACAAGATCCTCAAAGGAGCTAGGTCCAGGACTAATTAAGGATGTTGTGCTCCAGTTCCAGATGTAGCGCGCCTTTGGGAGTTGGGATGCCCAGAATGTCTTCAGCCACCACAAAATTCCATCTGCTTGTTGATGAGGTGAATTGAAAACAACGCCTTCTAAGTTGGGGCATCTCTCGAGTCGGCACCATCTTAGTTCATTCCAATACAAATCTGCTTCAGCAGTAGGTGCAGGCCCTGGGAGACATGTGATGGATAAGCTGTCATGCAAGTGCAAGCTCCAAGCGTCCCTACTCACAAGTGGTGGTAGAGTTGTGGCTCTATTTATTAATTGTCCGGTACTAGTAGCAGTGCCACCTTGCAGTAGTAATTTGGTCTGTGTCTCTTCTTGTATGCTAATGTAGCAGTGAGCCCCGTCAGAATCCTCAGGAATAGGCGGGCAACCCCATATCCACCTGCTCATCATCACTAAGGCTTTAAAGGCATCTCTATTGGCATCATCAGCTTGCCGGTTGATGTCATCAGCGTACAAGCTACCAGGTGGCTTGTGCACATTTACATCAGCGCTGCCACAACCACCCCTAGTATTAATTCCTTCATCGGTACCTTTGTGACCTGGTCCAGTAGATGAAATCTTCACGTGCAGCCATTTTCGATGCCTCAAGCTCACAAGTGAACGGAAAAGCCTTGGATCCTTTACATAAATATACGAATCCGAGTCGATGATTGTTCGGTCCTTGCCACACGCCTCTTGCTTGTTGGACTTTTCTTCTTCCCTGTTCCATGCTGCACTGGTGGTGTCAATGCGCAAAATGTCCAAATACATCTCCCTGTTTTCCTCATGTGGCGGCCATAATATCGCGCACAGCTCCTCACATCCCAACAAGAAGAGTCCCTCGAGGCCCCAGGCTCGCGTTGCACTAAGGTCAAGGGTTCTAATTGCTGTACCAGACATGTCCAGCTCCTCAAGCCTACCAAACAATCCTCTCAACAGCAGGTGCTTCAGTTTGGCACACCCCCGGAAGGAGATGCTCTCTATCTTATTAGTGGCAGTGACACTGCTGTTCAAAGTAAACGACTCCAGTGACTGGGGTAGGGCGTTGCAGTCAATTTGCTCCAGGTCACTACAACCATCAAGGATGACTGTCTTGAGGATGTCCCAACTTGACAGGTCCGGGAAAAACACCACTGGTGACGGAAATACTTGTTGATTTCTATCACCCTTAGTACCATCATCATCCTTATTTGAATCATCGGCCACCACTCGGAGCTTGATTAGCCTACGTCTGTTGCTTCCGGCACCACTGCAACGATGTAGATGCAGCATGCTCTGGTTACCGACTCCTTTCACAGTCAACTCCCTGAGGTCAACCATCAGATCCAGCGTGTCCTTTGATAGCAACCAGTCCCAGTCCGTATAACTCAGCTCCAGCACCCATAGACTCCTGAAGCATGCTCCACCATCTTGTTGGATACAGTGGCTGTGGTGATGGCATTCCTTCTCTTCACCAAGGTCATGTGCATCATTGTTTTTGCAGTGGTCAAGCAGGAGGAATCTTAGGTTGCTGCAGCTAAGGAATGGAGGAGATGAAAAGCTGAAGGTGCAATGGGAGAGATGAATCACACGCAGACTACTGGCCTTATCTGAATGCTCAAACATGCCTGCTTCAAGGACTCGGGTTTGAGTGTTCTGGTCAGTTGAACTTGATGGCCGATCTGCTGTCCAAAAGAAGGATGTTGCCTGAGGTGGCACTTGGACTTCCTTGGAGTTTTGGGAGGTGGCTGAAATCCAGCGGTTGATATGCCTCTGTTGTTCAGCACCCCACAATTCACAGAGTTCTTCAGCACATTCATTACACAAATCGAGGTTCATGTTCCTCTGCAAAGCATCGCTGATCTCCCACGCCGATTTACTGCCATCAGCGGCATTCTCAATGATACCATCACATACCCAATAGTTGGACGCATGGGACTCCCAACTGATGCCCTGGTCATTGCCTCTCGCAGCCATATACAAGATGCATTCAGTGACAATTTTAGGGCTCATGTCAGGCTCAGGGACACCTGTGTAGTTAGCCACTTCCTCAATCTCTGCATTCACGATGAGCCTACCATCCTCAACTCCTCCCAATGGCGACATATCAACACATATAGCAACATCGCTCAACCCAGCTGACTCCTTGGCATCATCCTCTTCTTCATCATGCCTTGCTGTGACATGATTACAGAACCTGCCCCGAGATGTCCATAGCACCCTCTTTCCCACTTGTCTAATTACAGGGACACCGACCTCCCATAGATCGATGTAGCTGCCACTCCCATTGTGCAGAACCACAAGAAATCTGCGGTCACTGAGTTCCTTCATGATCGCTAAATTCACAAGGGGGATCACACCTCTAGCACTCTGTTCCACCCCGTCAAAGTCATCCTCTTCGTCATGCTGGTCAAAGGAGGCCATCACTTGTTGTGGTAGTTCCAGCTCCTTTGCAATTGCCTTCTGCAGCGCTCTCTTGCTTTGCCACCGGGAGAAGTCGATGTGGATGATCTTTTCCAAGCCCCCTGCTGTTCCAGTACTAGCTGATCCCAATGATGATCGTAGTTGTTTGACAACCTCTTTGAGTACAGCTGATGCTCCCATCGCATGCCAACCATGGAAGTATATTATATCTCCTCCTTTGTCCGTGTCCTTCAAAAGATGAATTGTCTGCTCTGCTGCTCCATCTATGTTGTTTGCCTTGAGTGTGATCAACTGTAATAATTAAATTACTGCCGATTAATTTTACAAATCAATATATAATTTCCTTTTTTTTCCTTTTTTTTTCTTTCTTTGTTTCCCGTGCGCACGAGTGTGCATATTTTTGTATTAGAAGAAAAAAGTTGTATGTACAAGAATGCCAAGACTGACAAAATTAGAAAAAATAATTGGCTACAAAAACTAATTGCTCAAAAAACAGAGGAATTTAATCTTTGTGCAAAACACACAAATATGTGGTAGAAGCAGTCACTGATTGATTTACCTTTGGGGGCATGATGAATTGATATGCTGCCTCCCTCTTGTGCTAACAAGCTCTACAAGCTATAGGCCAGGAGCTCCATCTGAATCTGCAGCTCTTCTAGATTTTGACCTCGACTCATTGAAGCACATCAGATTTCCTCCTCCAGACTTCACTCCAGCAAACCGATATCTCTTGAACATACAGTGCATGTAAGCAAATATATATGCATTATATAGATGCAATAATTATTGTACGTATATATATTATGGATAACATATTTCAGCTTTGACCCGTGTTGATAGATCAAATTGTACGTATATATTATTGATAACATATTTCAGCTTTGACTCGTGTTGATAGATCAAATTAAGTTGTAAATTTAATCAACAAAGCTCTGGGTGCTCATACAAAGTAA
Organism: Themeda triandra; assembly: GCA_018135685.1. Taxonomy (NCBI): domain Eukaryota; kingdom Viridiplantae; phylum Streptophyta; class Magnoliopsida; order Poales; family Poaceae; genus Themeda; species Themeda triandra. Next base: position 323,551 of record JAENPR010000311.1, read on the forward strand.
GCAGTCCTGGATAGCTATATAGATGAACTTGCATTTGAGAAGCAGACAGCAATATAGTAGTAAACTAACCTTGATCCCTCTCGTCAATCCCGGTGGACATGCAAAGTACTAGTTGAAGCTGGAGACCAACATGTGCACTCCTTCATAATCCTGATCCCTCGCATTCAAACCTACTTAGTAAAAATATGTAAGGACTAAAATTAACCTTGGAAGTGTACACGAACTTGCATCAGAGAAGATGACAGAATTAGTAAAATTACCTGGATCATGGCGAGAGAACAGGCTCTGAGACGGAGTCTATATACCGACTATCTGGAATTAGTTAATGGGCGTTGGCGTGTACAGTAGAAGAAGCGCCACTAGAATGAGTGCAGGTGCAGCGTTTGCCTTACAAGGTGTGTTGTTCCTTGCTTCCTGATCGCTTTATTTGCATTTTTGCAAAGCATAATCATCACTCGCCAGATTCTTTGCTTGCAGCATCACCTGCTTTCTCGTGAAGCTTAATGACAATCACAAAGAGAAAGGTTAAGGTAAAAAGCTATTGACATAGTTTTTCCTGTCAATCCGAAGGGCCAAGGATCATAATATCATTTTCACACTAGTGTAATGTGTATAACTGAATTTAATTTTGTTCTGTACCAATTTGAGGTATCACACCATATCATTTTCACAAAACCAATACAGTATGTGTAGAGAAGACAGCTTTTGAATTTACTTGGTGGCTTGGTGTATTCGTTCCTTCCTTTTTGCTTTATTTGCTTTCCTGCAAAGCGAAAAATCAGTAACATGCTTCATGCAGCATCCTGTATCCATGGTCAGATTGTTAGCTTGTGCATATAATAAAAGGGAAAGGGAAAGGGAAAGGGAAAGGAAAAAGTAAAGAGAAGCATGTAACTGTAATAATATAAAATGAGAAATGCAATGCAATGTAAATTTGCAGAACTATATTAATACCAATGTGGATATTGGTGGAGAATGTAATCGCTTATGTAGTCGTGCAATGTAAATTTCCGTACCCGTTTATCATGATTTTTAGCATAGTATATGAAATTAGAAGAACACAGGAGCCACCTCGCCGCGAGCGGAGCAGCAGCGGGCGAGACGACCGCGCCAGGGATGCGCACCAAGGGCGGCCGTGCACGACCGAGCCGAGGGGCAGTGCGTCAAGGCCCCTGGCGGGCACGGGCGAAGGCCGGCGGCCGCGAAACTGCTGACACCGCCGAGGGAAAAGAGCAGTGGAAGCCCGGGGCGCTGCAAGACCCGGCGGAGGCGCGGCGGCGCCGCCGAGATGCTGGGTCAGGTAAAGCCCATCGAAGGCGGTTAAAGGAGTAAAAGAGTTATTGGGGGGCCTTCGTATCGGCCATCCATGGGCCCTAAAACGGAAAGGCCATGTTATGGCCCGTCAGCCAGAGTGGGCTGCTGACCGAGGAGGAGGCCCAATTGGCGTGCACTTTCCTTGGCTGCGGTGGACAACGCAGTGTCGTGGCTGTCTCTGCCTCCGCTGCCCAGTCACTGCGTGTTTTGTTTTTTATTTAAATGCTAAAAAAAGTCAATTCGTTTTTTCCGATCCAAAAGCCAGCCACGCCTATTGCAAAGCAAAAACTGGCAAAATATACAGCCAAACAAAAACTGACGGCAGCTGCACGCATCTTTTCTTTTCATAGACTTTTCTCGACAAGAAAACAGTGGGAGAAATTATCTGTTGCTCGAGTTGACACGCAGCGCATGTCCTAGCTATCAGTTGACACCATGCATGAAATGAACTATGGAGATCTTCCAATAAGCACATGCCGAATAATTTATTTCCCTATAATGGTAACCTGCATTCATCGGTGCTCAGTAGTATGTAAAAACATGTCAAATGTATTTTGTTTGGCTATATGGTAGTTTAAATTTTGCTACAAACAATCAAACACAAATTAACCACATCTGGAATCTTCCAATAAGTTTTTTGAGGTCAAATCTTCCAATAAAAGAACAACAGCCTGACAACAAAGGGGGAGTAAAAGAGAGAACATAATTCAAAACGTACTAGGGAAGCAGGGGTCTCTAAGTGCCACACATATACCAGTCCAAAAATTCTGAATCCTCACTCTGCTTGAGGTGTTGCATTTGAGTTGAAGAACTTGGTTGTTGTCGAAAAAGAAGAACCTTTGGTGGCCAAATATCTGTGGAGTGCAAACACTAAAGAGGTGGAGTTTGTACAAGTCGCGCTTTCCCTGCCTCCAGATAGCAGCGCGCCATCTATGGCCGTCGTCGTCTCCACGTCAACCGCCAAACCATCGCTCACTTGCCTTCCTTCCGGCTTCTCCCTATATCTCATCTCCCCCAAGCTCTCCCCTTTCTCCCGGTCCCGCCTCCTCCCACCTCACTTCCTCCTCCTACCTCACCCACCCAAGAACTGCTCATCAGCCATGGCGCCGCCGTCGGTGTCGTCCTCCCACCTCCTAATCACCGCGTCCCTCCCAAAGCCGAAACCTTCCAGCCTCCGCCCGCCGCGGCTCCCTCTCTCCAAGCCCGTCCCAGCCGCAGCAGCGCTCCTCGCTCTCGCCGCCTCGCCCGCGCTCGCCGCCGACGCGCCGGCGCCTACCCCCGCCCCGGCCCCATCCCCAGCTCCAGCCCCCGAGCTCCTCCAGGCCGAGGCGCCCACTCCCACCGCCAACCCCTTCTCCACCTCCCTCCTCACCGCCCCAAAGCCCTCCGCGGCCGCCTCCGACCTCCCGGAGGGCGCGTCGTGGCGGTACAGCGAGTTCCTCTCCGCGGTCAAGCGCGGCAAGGTGGAGCGCGTGCGCTTCACCAAGGACGGCGGCTGCTCCAGCTCACCGCCGTCGACGGCCGCCGCGCCACCGTCGTGGTCCCCAACGACCCGGACCTCATCGACATCCTGGCCACCAACGGCGTCGACATCTCCGTCTCCGAGGGCGAGTCCGCGGGTCCCGGCGGGTTCGTCGCCTTCGTGGGCAACCTCCTCTTCCCGTTCCTCGCCTTCGCGGGGCTCTTCTTCCTCTTCCGCCGCGCGCAGGGCGGGCCCGGCGCCGGCCCCGGCGGGCTCGGCGGGCCCATGGACTTCGGACGCTCCAAGAGCAAGTTCCAGGAGGTGCCCGAGACGGGGGTCACCTTCGTCGACGTCGCCGGCGCCGACCAGGCCAAGCTCGAGCTGCAGGAGGTCGTGGATTTCCTCAAGAACCCCGACAAGTACACCGCGCTGGGAGCCAAGATCCCCAAGGGCTGTCTCCTCGTGGGACCGCCCGGGACGGGCAAGACCCTTCTCGCGCGTGCTGTTGCTGGGGAGGCTGGGGTGCCCTTCTTCTCATGCGCGGCGTCTGAGTTCGTCGAGCTCTTTGTTGGTGTGGGTGCGTCCAGGGTGCGTGATCTCTTCGAGAAGGCCAAGGCCAAGGCGCCCTGCATTGTCTTCATTGATGAGATTGATGCCGTCGGGAGGCAGCGTGGTGCCGGGCTTGGTGGGGGGAATGACGAGAGGGAGCAGACCATTAACCAGCTCTTGACGGAGATGGATGGATTCGCTGGCAACAGCGGTGTCATTGTGCTTGCGGCGACCAACAGGCCCGATGTCCTGGACTCGGCGCTCCTAAGGCCAGGCAGGTTCGATAGGCAGGTCACCGTTGACAGGCCAGATGTTGCCGGGCGCGTCAAGATTCTTGAGGTCAGTTGTCAGCGACAAACCCCTGTTGCTACTAACCAGTAAATTTGTGCTCTAGCTAGCAGTTGATATGCTTCTGAACTACTAGTAGCTCTGATGAAGTAGGTGATTTACAAACTTGTTTAGAGCCACTGGCAGTCTGGCACTGAAGATACTTGCATTGTTTAATTGACATTGATGCAGTTAATCTAGTAAAGGGTACTTTCTTGCATGGAAATTGACAAACACAGATGAAAATTGAATCTTTGCAATAGTTAGCCTGGACATTGGAGATGCTCCACATCTTCTTGGAGTTTTATAAGATGTTGGGTCTTAAGTAATTTCATTAGTGGAAATGGGGCTAGATATTTGGCAGTTGGCTGCCCCTTAAATGTATAATTAATTAGAGTGATTTGTTAAAACAACAGAACAAATGGTTCATATCCTTGTAAGATTAGAAACTATGTTGTTTTCTAGCTTTGTGAGTTCCATACACTATGCCCTTAATGTATCTCATTACTCATGTTAACCTTTCTAGGTACAAGCTATACTAGCATGCACAAAGTTATTTTTAAAAAATCCTTGCTTTTTCCTAGTATTTGAGTTCATTTTAAATGTATCCTTGACCTTACAAGTCATTTTTTTTTAATCAAATAGGTCCACTCCCGAGGAAAGGCTTTGGCAAAAGATGTCGACTTTGAGAAAATTGCTAGAAGGACCCCTGGTTTCACTGGTGCTGACCTCCAAAACCTCATGAATGAGGCTGCCATCCTTGCTGCTCGCCGTGATCTTAAGGAAATTAGCAAGGATGAGATCTCTGATGCTCTTGAGAGAATCATTGCTGGGCCTGAGAAGAAAAATGCTGTTGTTTCTGAGGAGAAGAAGAGACTTGTCGCTTACCATGGTAAATGTTGTAAATTTTATTATAATCAGAAGTTTGACTCATATTGTGGAGCTTAGGTTCTAATCTGTTATTGAACTTTGGAATTTGTAGAGGCTGGTCATGCCCTTGTTGGCGCCCTCATGCCAGAGTATGATCCAGTAGCCAAGATTTCCATCATTCCTCGTGGCCAGGCTGGTGGACTCACATTCTTTGCTCCAAGCGAAGAAAGGCTAGAATCTGGATTGTACAGCAGGAGCTATCTTGAGAACCAAATGGCTGTAGCCCTTGGTGGCAGGTGCTCTTTCATGAAAATTTTGTTCATTTCTGCACCATTGACTGTTGCTGTTGCGCATATTGATGGACTGTGTGAGCTAATTTCATGTTTTGCAGGGTTGCTGAAGAGGTGATCTTTGGCCAAGAAAATGTGACAACAGGAGCTTCCAACGACTTTATGCAGGTTTCACGTGTCGCAAGACAAATGGTCGAAAGATTTGGATTCAGTAAGAAGATTGGCCAAGTTGCGATTGGGGGACCTGGTGGAAACCCTTTCTTGGGGCAACAGGTATGCCACTGGAACTAAAATGGACTTGCAAGAATAATTATGTTAGCCTGGAATCACAAACATGTAAAAATGAACTGAAGAACTAGGCATGTAAACTTCAACAATAGCAGCATATGTGCTCAACAATACTTGTCTTCATTTACTCGGTTTCCAGAAATGTCCACCAGCATCTAGGGAAGGTCATTTTCTACATGATCTGTAGTGCCTACTTACCTTTATGAACACTGCAACCTGGATCCCCATCTAATGTGTTTGCATAACACGCCACATGTATACTGCCAATTCTGTCATCATCGGTTTGTACCAACAGTATGAAACTGTGAATGGGCACGTATCCCATTTTGTGTGGCTGCTGCGACCCTGGTTGCCCTGCCTAACATGGAAATATCTCATCTACATTAACTTTTTTTCTTCTCAGAATTTCCCTGGCCGACTCTTGGCCAGTCAGAATAGTAGTCTGACAAGTGTTCACATTTTCTAGCACCAGTTTGAAGAGTATTCTGACAAATATTCACATTTTTTTCACAGATGTCGAGCCAGAAGGACTACTCGATGGCGACCGCAGATGTCGTGGATGCTGAGGTGAGGGAACTCGTGGAGAAGGCCTACTCTAGAGCAACGCAGATCATCACCACGCACATTGACATCCTCCACAAGCTTGCCCAACTCCTGATCGAGAAGGAGACCGTGGATGGGGAGGAGTTCATGAGCTTGTTCATTGACGGCCAGGCCGAGTTGTTTGTCGCTTGAGACATCACAAGGCGTGCGGCTAGCTAGCTCGTCGCGGTGTATATGCTTTTGAGTGATTTGTGCGAGAACAATCACAAAGGGAAATGGAGAGCCCATGTTGTAGGAACCACATTGATGTAGCCAAAGATGTTTTTGCATACCTGTATAGTAGTTGATTGTAAAAAGCATCTACTGACTTTGAGCAAGTAAAATGTTACTGCTTACAATTATAGGCTGTCGCCTGTAAAAATATGGATAGGGCTTATGACAATCCAGTTGCATTTACTTAGAAGAAACAGAAGACAATGAATAGGACTGATGCTGACTCAAGACAAAAGATACGGATAGCTCTATGTTCCAGGTATTATTGAATAAGAGCAAAAGGTGTCAAGATAATCCAATGAAACATAAAATGCATAAGCTTTTCCTCGTACACGCACTTTCAGAAACCAGAGTACAGTCCCAATTTTTACAGCTAACACCAGGTTCTGCTGCGATCCGAAGGGGGCCGGCCGCCTTCCAGCCCTGCACATCTCAGGGAAAAAGGAGGCTGCTTCATCAATTCCTGAAAGTGTGGTCTCAGCACATGTCGTGCCCCAAGCCCCCAGGGGCACTGTGTGTCCGTCTTCCTTGTTCAGCGAGACCACGGCGGCAGAAATAGCTTTTTGTTCCTAAGGTGAGTATTCTCAGCGAATTCCTCAGATTATTTTTTTATATGCTTTCTGGTTATGTGATGTTAAGTTAGTTCCAAATTTTACCTTGAACTATTAGCCTCATTTCTTGCTGGTTCCAGTAATAATGCTGCAAGGTGCTAAAGTTGATTACTGATTACAACATTCCAATCTTATTTACTTTTTAGAACTTGATTTTAGCACTTTTGGCATGTTCTTGGTCTTGTTTTCTTCTGGAACCAGTTTGTTCGGCAAAGTACTACTTGGAACCCTGTTGTTTGGCTGAATGCAGAATATACATGTCTGAATGTTTATACATATCTGAATGTTTTTGGATAGAACATACAGTGCATGATTTAGGAATATCCTGGCTCAACCACTTAATTGCATAGATAAATAACTATTTTATCTCATTCTCAGATTGACCCGTGTTATGGACGCTACAAATTCGATCTCTAGTACAAATATCACCTATTGAGGGTACAAACATGATTAAATTTCCAACTTTCAAGCAACATCATTTTATTCCAAACCCAAAACAGAACATCAAAGATGCATGAAAACAGAAGTAGCTAGTAACTTGTCTTGTATGGTACACTTGTTCTGTTCATCCTTCAAATAGCTCCTGCAGCATCTCTTGCAGCTCCTGAGGAGGGACTCCTGGGGTGATCCTATTGTTGTCCTCCAAGAATTCCATAAAGCCTGAAACGACTATCCCAATGGTAGCTTCACGCAGCCTTTTCCTCAGTTGAGGGTCTGGGACTTTGCAGAGCTTTTGGGCAGCATAGATCGTCTGAAACTTGGACTGGAACTTCGGTAGTGGTGAGCTTCTGGTGAAGCCACAATGAAATGTGGGATTGCTCAGACACTTCAAAACTGGTGCCCACGACACTTGGAGATAACTCTCTATGTAATTTTCGATTTTGTGAGTGAGGTCCTGGTGGAGCTGCTGCCCTATGAAGTTGGTGTTGTTGATCAAGAATAGGAACCTGATGCTCTGGTCTGAAAATGTCTGTGATACTTTGGTGAGCTTTTGTTCTAGAGAAGCCACCATCTCCATGATGAGGCTAGTAAGAAAAATCATATCTCCCTCTCGATGATGTTGTGCATAATTTGCAGGGTGCAATGCCTTAACGTAGTTTACGACAGACCGAGTGACCTTGTGGATATTGGGTGATGGCTGCAGAGTTTGAGCAGTACCCCATGATGAGTCATCGCCCAAGGATGACATGACAGCAGTCTTGATGTAATCCACTGTGTCAGATACGGCCTCATCCAGCTTGCCGAGTTCTGCTGACAAGAGGCCTTCCATATCATCGGTTATCCTTGTGGATCCTACATGAGGTGATGAACTGAAAGACATCATGATCTGTGTTGAGGCTCTGGAGAGAGCATCATGCACGTCTAGCAGTGCCCGAAGCTTCTCAGCTGCCCCCTCTTGGTCGGTAGCAACAATAGGTTGTTGGCAGCTTGAATCATCGGCATTCAGAGGAGCAGCAATGGCGTCAACAAAGGTGAGCATCTTCAACAACGTCGTTTCGATAAATAGTACAAATTCAGGAGCCGAAGGGGGCGCAACCGTAGCTTCCTCCTGGTCCTGGCTAGAAAATCCACTGGAGCATGCCCACACGATGGATGTGGTGATCGCCCGGAGAGCCATGTTCCAACTCTGTACAAGATGCTGTAGCTGCCGCGTGATGAAGATCCTCCGCCCGGATGCACCGAGCTCAGGAAGACGGAGAAGCCAGGCGACCTGCAGCTCCGAGAGCCACCTATCCGGGGCACTGAAGTTGCCATCGGCACGAGCACTGAATTCCTCCACCAGGCCCCTGATGTGCAGGCCCAACTCTTGCGGGAGCTCCATGGCTCGTTCTTGGTCAAGCCCCTCGGCGTTTTCCTCGACTGCCTGAGGTCGTTCTCCTACTGAATAGGATGAAGGGGTGTAGGTGCTGCTCGAGAGGGTGGTACCTGAAGGGGCAGCGGTGCTGCCAGAAACCCACTGCCGATAGCCGCCGCTCCATGCTCTCCGTCGGACCGCCGCCATCCTGATGCTGGCTGCTTCGAATCTGTATTTCTTTCTTCGTAGTATAGTTGGGTTCTTCTAGTTCTAGCGTTTGTTTGTCCCTTTTTTTTTTAACCTGAACTTCTAAGGTACAGCCGTAGTATCTGAAAGTACGTTTAGACACACTCACACACACCCCACACGCACATAGACACACACCACCCTAAGCACACGCTAGATCTACAAACTATACACACATCACGCGTCTTTCTTGATATCGACGAAGTCCCACGGGCTCCACAAGCGACGGGCATGTCGCACTACCATTGTGACTCCACGCGTGTACATCCAGGACCTGGAAATATTATTTGGAAAAAACCCCCGGTGCGACGTCCACAAATCGTCCCAGACGGGGATCGATCCCGGACGGGCGTGCTGCACGACGGCAGCAACTACCACTGTGCTATTTTGTCAAAAAAAAAAAAAAAAAACTACCACTGCGCTACACGCGCGTCCGCAGCGTTTGTTTGTCCTGGGGAGGATATGCTTTGCTCACTTTGGTGTGTCTCCTTTTTTATAGGTCCCTTTTTCATCCCCTCCTCTCTTCTCGTGAGCATTTACCTCAGCTTTTAGTAGTATCGTTTAAATTCAAATAAATCTTCTTAAGTTCTACTATTTTTTAAATACTCGCTTGCTAAGGAATCTGTCATAGAAGAGGAGAAGTCAGAGTTACCAGAGGAATGGACCTATAACTACCAACTCAATGAAGAGAAGAAAGAAGGGGTTGCAGGGATAGAGGAGGTGGAAGAACCTCCACTCCTGGAGCAAGAGAATGAACTCAGAAATGAGGGAGAGAGCAAAGGAAATGAAGATATGTTTCCTCAAGACAAAACTGAGATAATTCAACCTGTGAAGAAAAGAAGTCAGAAGTGGGGGCCTATTATTCCCGAAAGAAGAAGCAAGAGGAACCCTCAAGATGGAAAAACTATGCTGGAGAAGGCACAGGCTCTGGTGGAAAAAAACAACTTGGAGATACCTAAAGGTAAAAAACAAAAGCCAACTTTTACTTCTGAGAAATTAGTTGATATTGCTCATAAGATAGGTGTTGATATTGGTAATCAGTTCTCTGATGAGTGTAATGGCTGCTGTGATAGTATTATATCTTTAGAGGTAGAAAGAGATAAGATGTTTTGCAAATCATGTTCAGTAGAAAATTATGTTCATAAAGAAAGTTCAGGTAGTTTGTCTTCTGTAGTCCAGAATCAGAGGTCTGATAGAAGTAATCTCCAGCATGGTAATACTAGAAATTGCTAGTGATCTTACGGTAGATAATTTGTTTAATATGAGATCAGCAAGAAATGGGATGGTCATGGGGGTGGAGCCTGACACATCTGTGGTCTCTCCTACTGAGGTAGCTAGACTTGGTCAGGTGGATGACCTGGATGAAAGAGCCTGGACTAAGGTAGTCAATAGGAAAAAGAAAAAGAAAAAGAAAAATAAATGATAGGTCTGTTTTGGAATATTAGGGGTCTAAATAAGTTTGGAAGATTACCTGCCCTGATGAGCAGGATTAGGAGTACACATGCTGATGTGGTAGGTATCACTGAAACTAAGAAAATGTCCTTTACTCCTGGTTACCTAAAGGCTTTAACCTTTAATACTCCTCTTAACTGGTTCAGTTTACCTGCTAAAGGTACTGCTGGAGGTATCTTGGTAGGCTGTAACAAAGATAAGTTCTCAGCTTCTATTTGTGAGAGTCTTGATTTTTCTCTTAGTGTCATGATCACGGATATAAAGAGTAGTTTTTGTTGGAAACTGGTGGTTGTTTATGGGTCTCCCTATGAGGATGGTAAAGAGGCTTTTTTAAAAGAGCTTCATAGTGTTATGCAGAATTGGCAAGGGCCTATAATGATTGCTGGAGATTTTAATCTAGTTAGAGGGGCTACTGATAAAAGTAATCTAGATGTTAACTATAAATGGGTAGATGCTTTTAATGAGTGGATTAGTACTTGGGCTCTGATGGAGTTAAATCCTGGGAATCTAAAGTTTACCTGGACAAATAACTAGGATAGGCCTATTATGTCCAAGATTGATAGAATTTTTGTTACTACGAGTGGGATCAGGCTTTTCCTCTGACTAGGGTGAAAGGGCTTGAGAGATTACCTAGTGACCACAACCCACTGGTTTTTGATTCTGGAGATAATGTAGCCTTTGGTAGAAAACACTTTAGATTTGAAAAGTGGTGGATGCAAAAAGAAAGTTTTAATGACATGATTAAAAAAGTGTGGTCTCAGCCGTGCCCAGTCACTAATAGTATGGATGTCTGGCAGTTTAGGATTAGGTCCCTGAGAAGGTTTGCAAGAGGCTAGGCCGCTAATGAAGTTGCTAGTATGAATAAAGAAAAAGTAGAGTTAGCTTTCGAATACAATGGTTTAGAGAGAGAGTTAGAGAACAGACCTCTTACGGATCAGGAGCTTATTAAGATTAAAGAAGTAGCTAAAAGATTAGAGAGTATTTGGGCTTTAGAAGAGATTAAGGCCAAACAAAGATCAAGGGATAGAACTATCCTAGAGGGGGATAGAAATACTGCTTACTTTCAAGCAGTAGCTAACTAGAGGAGTAGAAAAAAAAGGATTGAGGCTTTAGAAGGTCCTAATGGTCTGGTAGAAGATCAGAAAGGCATGATGGATGTAGCGGTAAACTTCTATAAATCTTTGTTTGCCAAAGAAAATAGAGGGGATGTTAAGTTGTCTGAAGACTTTTGGGATCCATTAGACCTGGTGACCAGTGATGAAAATGTCTGGTTGACTAGACCTTTCTCTGAAGAAGAGATTAAGGAGGTAGTTTTCATTTGTTATCTTTGATGGGGCTCCAGTCGATGGGATCTCTTTTATGTTCTATCAGAAGTATTGGGAGGTAATCAAGGGTGACTCGTTAAATATGTTCAATGATTTTCACCAAGGTAAGCTAGGTTTGTTTAGGTTAAATTTTGCTATGTTAACCCTTATTCCTAAAGAGGAGGGTGCTACTTCAATGAAAAAGTTTAGACCAATCAGTCTGATTAACTGTAGTTTTAAGATCTTTTCAAAGGCCCTAACCTTAAGATTAGGAAAGGTGATTAATACACTAGTTTCACCCCAACAAAGTGCTTTTATCCAGGGCAGATATATACTCAAGAGTGTGGTAATTGCTCATGAGCTGGTGCATAGTGTTCACAAAAAGAAAAAACCTGGATGTGTCATTAAGTTAGATTATGAAAAAGCTTATGATAGGGTTAGTTAGGATTTCCTCTTTGAGATTTTGAAAACTAGAGGTTTTAACGCCTGTTGGATTGGTTGGATCGAGAATATCATTAAGAATGGGTCTGTGGGAGTTATGGTAAATGGAGAAGATAGTAGCTATTTTAAGACAGGAAAGGGCTCGAGGCAAGGTGACCCTCTGTCGCCTTTGCTTTTTAACCTGGTAGGTGATGTGTTGACTAGGATGCTCATTAAGGGGGCTGAGAGTGGTCTCATTAGAGGTTTAGGCACTGAGCTTAGGGATGGAGGGATCATATCCCTACAGTATGCTGATGATACAATCCTTTTTGCCGATGTAGAAGGTAGTGATCTAGAAAATCTAAAGGGTATCCTGATGTGGTTTGAACAGATTTCAGGGATGAGAATCAACTTCCAGAAAAGTGAAGTGATAGTGATGAATCTCCCGGAGGAATGTGCTCATGAAATAGTGTAAGTGCAATCAAGCCACTTTGTGGGTTTTGGTGTTGATGATCACCGAATTAGGGAACCAATGAGATTTATCGAGATGACAAGCAGGAAATGGAAAAGGATGATGGTGAACAGGTTGTAGGTACCCCTCAGTTCATAAAGGATGGCTTGCTGGACTCAGGAGTTTAAAATTCATTTTACTTTTGAATATTGAGTTTAGGAAAAGCCGTACTATTAAGAGGGATCCTAGGACCATTGGTCAAGTGTGCAACCAGATGCTCAAATCTACCCAAATACATCCTTTCACCCAACCAAAGCAGCCAGCCAAAATCTAGATCAATTCTTGCTGTTTTGGTAGGGGCGGCAGTGCCGCCCATAATGGGCGGCAGTGCTGCCTAGAGATAACCGTTGAGGGACCAACATTATTTATACTGTCAGCTCCACCTCACAACGGTCATCTTCTTCCACAGTGCTTTCACTCCGATTCAGAACAGACCAAAAGCTCTCTCTCTCTCCTCCATTGGAGCCTCCACCTTCCTCAAGCCGATCTCTTGATTCCACCATCAAACCTTGAGGAAAAAGGCAACAAACTCCAATCGAAGAGCAGATCCACTGATTCCCAAAGTCTAAGAGCATTTGGTTCACGTTTGGCCGGCGGTTCTAGGGTTTGTTACTCTTGGAGCTTGCTCCTAGCCGGCTAGACATCGCCCTTGGGTTGCCAACCTGTGTGGCAACCTTGGGAGGTTTGTAACCTCTTTCTCGCAGCAAAGAAATCACCCTCTCACCTCAAGAGTTCATTCTCTTGATTTGAGATTGAGGGAAGAACAAGCCTTTGTGGCGAGTTCAATCCTTTTGTGGATACCTCAACAACATGGACTTAGGCAAGCCTTTTGTGGTGAGCTGAACCATGGGATAAACACTGTGTCTCGCGTGCTTCAGCTTTACTTTCTGTAGTTCCTGTTGTTGAGTAGCTGCTAGGGTTAGGGAGATAGATCTTTAAGTTTACTCACTTTACGTGGGAGCCGTCTTCGAGAAATTTGGACTTTGCTCTAGTTCTCTGACAGTAGTTTTCTGCTAGTATCTAGTTACTCTGTGCTAAGTTTCAGTTTCAGTAGATTTATATTTCTTAGGCGTCAGTGCCGCCCTCTCTAAGCGGCGGTGTCGCCCGTGGTTCTGATATCTTTTTGAGTTGATTTGTGATAGGCCTATTCACCCTCCCTCTAGGCCATTTCCCCTTCCAGAGATCCTACAAGTGGTATCAGGGCCTCGTTGCTTCATTTACGCTTAATCGCGTGAAGTATGGAAGTGGGAGGCGGCTCTCGAACCTCATCCAAGAGGGATGAGGAGGTGGAGATTGAAGATGTCAGCAGCGAGTTGTCCATGTCAACCGCTGATGATGCTACCATCAAGGATGGTGGCAAGACCATAGATCCAGACAAGAGCGATCCCGAGAGAAGAAGAAGAAAGAAAGAGAGAAGAGAAGCAATAAAGAAGAAGAGGGCGCTCGATGAGAAGAAAAGCAGAAAAGAAGCACGAAGAATTACAAGAGAGCAAAGAGCTGAAAGAAGAAAAGCAAGGGCTCTTGCTCTAGAAGAAGAAAAGAAGAAGAAGAAGAAGGAGGAGGAGGAGGAAGCATCATCTAGTGAGCTCTCTAGCAGCTCGGATGATGGTGATGATGATGTTTCATATCACTTCTCCAAGAATGACAAGAACAAGGACAAGAAGAAGGATAGCAAGGATAAGGACAACAGTAACAACAAGAAGAAATACTCTGCCGTATCCTTTAACTATTCTTATTTGTCTAACCGTGACCAAAAGTCTTTCATCAATGTGCTCGTGGGGAAGTTGCCTCATTTCGATGGGACCAACTATGCCAAGTGGAAGCATTTGATGAGGGCTTATCTTGGTGGTATTCATCCAGGTCTTTGGGAGATTGTAGAGCATGGATTTGAGCAGCCCGAAGATCCCAAGCAGCCAACAAATGAAGAACTCATGGCTGCCCAACTCAACAACCAAGCCACAAGCATCCTTCTTAGTGCACTTGATGGAAGTGAGTACAACCGGGTGATGAATGTCAATGTGGCAAAGCAAATTTGGGACACCTTGATTCTTGCACATGAGGGTGTGGACAAGGTGAGAAAAGCAAAGATTGATCTCTTGATGGCAAAGCTCAACCGGTTTGTGATAAATGAAGGAGAAGGGGCACAAGAGATGTTTGATAGATTGATGGTGTTGGTTGGGAAGATTAGAGGTTTTGGTGGAAGTGAGCTTGATGATCACAAAGTGGTCAAGATCATGTTGGAAGCCTATTCACCAAGAAATAAGACCATGGTCACATTAATTAGAAATAAGAAGAAGTTCGAGCACTTCACACCTAATGATGTGCTTGGACGACTTTTGACCTTTGACATGCAAAGAGAAGAAGCAAATGAAAGAAAGAGACTTGGAGAGTTGCAAACCAAGCTTGATGGGTTGAAGATCAAGGAGGTAGCACTCAAAGCAAACAAGTCAAGCAAAGCAACAAGCTGCAGCAAGCAAAAGGGCAGCAAGCAAGCATCAACAAGTCGGCCCAAGGAAGACAAGCAAATTCATCAAAATCATGATTCAAGTACTTCCTCGAGTGAAGATGAAAACAATGGGGCTGATTTCAAGAGGATTGATGATATGGCCTTGTTCATGAAGGAGTACCACAAGGGGCTAAAAAAGAATGGCTACAAGATTGTTCAGAGAAGGTTCTCCAACAAGAAGAAGAGGACTTGTTTTGAATGTGGCAGCAACGAGCATTTTGTTGCAAAGTGTCCAATTAAGAACAAGAAGGAGAAGAATGAAGACAAGCATGAGCACAAGAAGAGATACAAGCAAATGGGAGAAGCACATATTGGGCATGAGTGAGACTCAACCAAAGAGTCAAGTGATGAGGATGAGAAGATTGCAACCATAGCTATTCAAGCATCATCCTCTACACCAAGGCACTTCAACAACTTGTTCGATGATGATGAATCTTCTCCTCATCTTTGCCTTATGGGAAAGCATGAGAAGGTAAAGAAATCAAAGAGACCATCTCCTCCTCCTAGTAATGTTTCAAGTAGTGATCTAAGTGAAAGCTTTAGTGAGGATGAATCTAGTGGTGTTAAAGAATGTGCAAAACTTTCAAAAAACTTGGATCCCAAGACCAAAATCTTTATCACTAAAATTTTGGAAGAATTAGATAGTGTCAAAGCCGAGCTAGCCAAAATGGATGAAACTCTTGAGGAAACTGAAGAGTTGTATAAGGGATGCAAGGACGCTCTTGCACTTAAAGATAGTGAGCTAGACTCTTTGAACAAAACCCTGCTAAAGGGATCAAAGAGAACTAGCTCTCGCAAGAAAGGCTAATGTTGCCCTCAATGAAAAGTATTGTGTCTTAAGTGAAAAGCACAACAAACTTGAGGAGCAATATAGTCTTCTTTGGGAGAGCACCTCAAAATCTTCTAGTGCAAAAGACACTACTAAGGCTTCAACAAGTAAGGAGTGTGGAAAATGCCAAAATGATATAAATGTTTGTTCCACTAACCTTGCTAGCTTGGAAGTTATGAAAAAGGAGATTGGTAGGCTCAATGCTATGCTGGAAATCAGATCCAAGAAGGGAAAGGAATCTGTTGGAAAGAAGGCTGAAAAATCAAAGAAGCCAAAGTACATTGATGGAAGAAATCCAAGAATCAAGGACGGGTTTGGACACACTCATGGAGGTAAAACCAATGGGAGAAAGGTGATCAATGGATATAAGTGTGTTTAGTTCATGAGTAAGGGTCTGGAAGGTACAGAGAGGTCTGCAAAGAAGGTGGCACAAAGCCGGCCAGAGCAAAGATCTTGCAGCCTATGGGCGGCATGTCGTGGGAAGGCGGCGGTGCCGCCCCACGTAAAAGTGAAGACCACCTCCGGTTTCCTGTCGAACCAGCCCAATAAAAGGATGTATCAGGCAAAGCAAGTCACTCAGAATGGAAATAAACCAGTGAAAGCCAATCCAAAACGAAAGACCAATCACTCTAAGGCAAAAATAAATAATTCTATGATGAATACTAACTTTGTTTTGTAGCAAAACGGCAAGGGTGATGTGGTTGCAAGATTTGTTGGAAATGGTAGAAATGTTTATCATAATTCTGTTATTTAGGTTCCCAAAGTTCTTGTTGCTTCATTGCAAGGCCCCAAGAACTTAGGGGGGCCTAAATCTAGGAACTAAATCTGTTTTGCAGGCATACTCCTCCGGTGGGTCAAGTTGGGTGCTTGACAGTGGATGTACAAATCATATGACCGGAGAGAAGAGTATGTTCTCATCATACTCCCCAACTACAGATCATACTGAGAATATCATCTTTGGTGACAATTCTACAGAGGGAGTACTTGGTCTTGGTAAAGTTGCTATTTCACATGAACATTCAATTTCCAATGTCTTGCATGTTGATACAGTGCAGTACAATTTGTTGTCTGTTTCTCAATTGTGTGAGATGGGCTTCAATTGTCTCTTCACTGATGTGGGTGTGGAAGTCTTTAAGAGGGAGGATTCCTCTATTGTCTTTATGGGCCAACTTAAGAACAAGCTTTACTTAGTTGATTTCAACAAAAGTAAGACTAAGCTTGAGACCTATTTAGTGGAAAAATCCAGCTTGGGTTGGTTATGGCACCACCGACTAGCTCATGTTGGGATGAGGAACTTGGCCAAACTCCTAAAAGACAACCACATCCTAGGACTAACAAATGTTCAATTTGAGAAAGACAGGATTTGCAGCACTTGCCAAGCCGGAAAGCAAGTAGGTGTGCCTCACCCACCAAAGAGCATCATGACCACCACTCAACCTTTGGAGTTGATACATATGGATCTCTTTGGACCGATTGCCTACTTGAGCCTCGGGGGTAATAAATATGGCTTAGTTATTGTTGATGATTATTCCCATTTCACTTGGGTATTTCTTGTCTATGATAAGTGTCAGGTACAAGACAAGGTGAAAACCTTTATTAGAAGGGCACAAAGAGAATTCGGTCTCCCAGTCAAGAAAGTAAGAAGTGATAATGGGATCGAGTTCAAGAACACCCAAGTTGAAGAATTTCTTGATGATGAGGGCATCAAACATGAGTTTTCAACTCCATACACTCCTCAGCAAAATGGTGTAGTAGAGAGGAAGAACAGGACACTCATTGATATGGCAAGGACAATGCTTGATGAGTACAAGACTTCGGATCTCTTTTGGGATGAAGCTATCAAGACCGCTTGTCATGCAATCAACCATCTCTATCTACACAAGAAGTACAAGAAGACCTCATACGAACTTCTAACCGATAACAAATCAAAAGTGTCTTATTTTAGGGTGTTTGGCTGCAAGTGTTTCATACTTAACAAAAGAGCCAAACCCTCTAAATTTGCGCCTAAAGTTGATGAAGGTGTTCTTCTTGGTTATGGATCAAATGAACATGCCTATCGTGTCTTCAATAAAGCCATGGGCAGAATTGAAGTCACTGTAGATGTGACATTTGATGAATCTAACGGCTCTCAAGTAGAGCAAGTTGATGCAAGTGTTGTAGGTAAAGAGGATCCACCTTGTAAGGCAATCAAGGAGATGGCCATTGGAGATGTGAGGCCACAAGAAAATGTAGCCTCTGATGATGAAGTTCCTCGAGCTGTTGCTACACCAATTTCCGCTGACAAACTCTGTGAGAAAGGACAGCACACCCCTGCTGAGAAACAGCAGGGCGGCAATGCCGCTCCTATGGGCGGTAGTTCCGTCCCCTCTACCTCAGCAGCAGCTCCCTCAGCCTCTGCATCAACACCTCAAGGGATGAACCTAGATCCTATCTTCGAGCAAGAAGAAAATGAAGGCCCAGAGAATGATCAAGAAGATATTGAGCATCCAAGACTTCGCCAAACTATACAAAGAGACCATCTGGTGGACAACATTCTTGGGAGTATCCGAAGGGGAGTGGTAACACGCTCACATCTTGTAAATTTTTGTGAAAATTACTCGTTTGTTTCCTCCTTGGAACCTCTTAAGGTAGAGCAAGCACTCAAGGATCCGGATTGGGTCATGGCAATGCAAGAAGAACTCAACAACTTTGAAAGAAATGAGGTTTGGACCTTAGTGGAAAGGCCCAAGACAAATGTCATTAGCACCAAGTGGGTCTTCCGCAACAAGCAAGATGAGAATGGAGTTGTGACAAGGAACAAGGCAAGATTGGTGGCTCAAGGCTTCACTCAAGTTGAGGGCTTGGACTTTGAAGAAACATTTGCACCTGTGGCAAGGCTTGAAGCAATTCGGATTCTTTTGGCCTTTGCTGCACATCATGACTTCAAGCTGCATCAAATGGATGTGAAGAGTGCATTTCTCAATGGCCTAATACAAGAAGAAGTGTATGTCAAGCAGCCACCGGGTTTTGAAGATCCTAAGTTCCCTAACCATGTCTACAAACTCCAAAAGGCGCTCTATGGGCTGAAATAAGCACCGAGAGCATGGTATGAATGCCTTAAGGAATTCTTGCTTAAACAAGGCTTTGATATAGGCAAAGCTGATCCTACTCTCTTTACACATAAAGTTAAGAATGATATATTTGTGTGCCAAATATATGTCGATGACATAATATTTGGTAGTACTAATCATGTGTATGTTGAGGAGTTTAGTAGGACTATGACAAAGAGATTTGAGATGTCTATGATGGGTGAGCTGAAGTTCTTCCTTGGTTTTCAAATCAAGCAATTGAAGGAAGGGACTTTCATCAGTCAAACCAAGTACACCCTGTTGGCGGTCTTTAACTCACATTTTATACCGCCAATAATAATATAAAATCCACCCCCAACGTAGTAAATAGGGCTTTACACTAACGTGTTCCACGAGTTTCGGTGATTATCACTTGCAGGAAGGCAACTCTGAAAATGGACACAAATGGGCCAAGAAACACAAGAAACCCATGAGATAAGAAGGTGGCCCACTTACCTGACAATTCTAGGCCAAACCACTGACATGGGAGTGTCCTAGCCCAAGCACCAAATCAGGGTCGAGTTCGTTTTGGACTGCACGGACACGTCCGGGTAGAACGGACGCCCCGGATGCATTCGGACTCCGATTTGGACAAACTACCAGGCGTTTTGAAGCTAAGAGAAAGGCCCATGAGCTGGTGGCAAAATATGGGGCCAAGAAGGCCCACCATGGGTGCGCGCGCGCTCAAGGCGCGGGCGCGCCTGCCCTGGAGCCAAACAGGCCCAACTTTGTCCAGATGGCCCATGACGATAGCCCAAAGCCAATGACGGTGGGGATTTGTACAAGGAAGGTGTGAAACCACCCTATGAAGGTCGGTTTTGGTCCTTCCATGTGGGGATGGAACATTGCCAAAGACCCTCCTCTACTCCACCTATAAAAGAAGGCTCCCTCCTCCTCATTCAACAACAACACAAAGGAGAAGAGCACCACCATAAGAATAGAGTTAGAGCACCACTCCTAAGGGCTATGCCCTAGTAGCTATAGAGAAGAAAGAGAGATGTGAAGGGTGAGAGCGGGGAGTCGTCGGGCTTGTCGGTGCCTCCCCAACCTTATACCTCTACGAATATTCTACTTGGCTCCCTGACGGGATCTTGGCTAAGTGAGTATTCATGTTTCTTATAGTCTTTTATGTCTTTTGTCTAGTTGAGCTTTACCAAGCTTGTTCATGGGTTCGTCGTCCGTCCTCGTGGTGGATGCTCTAGTAGAGGGTCCCTGATAAAGACGGATCACCCTGTATGACGCTAGAGTAGTAGTCGCTAGTGTAGACGTGGTGTCTAGGCTAGAGACTACCTTCGTTTGCCTCGCACTCCACGGTTGAGGGGTAGGCGGCAGGTGGTGACAGCCCTGTCCGTCCTCCGTAATCCCCCACGTCCGGGTATGGCGTAGAGCCAAAGGCCGACATCACCTGGCAGACCAGGTGCGATCCGGTGCCCAAAGTGAGCAAGTGGAAGTATTGCAATGCTATGCTTAGGACCATAAGGCTATGAGAATCCATCTCTACCGCCTTTCTATCTCTACCCTTGTGTTGTCCTTGGACGAACTAGCTAGGAGAAATACCTCCATTCCCTGTGGAAAATACGATACCCTGAATACTTCCGGGTGAAGGCTACAACGGTACTTCCGTACGCTTGCGGATTCTCTGCATATGTTAAAAAATACCAACACACCCATGATATGCTGAAGAAGTTTGGCATGGAGCATGCAAAGCCTATCAACACTCCCATGCCAACAAATGGACATCTTGATCTTGACACAAAAGGGAAAGCCGTGGATATTAAGGTATATCGCTCCATGATCGGCTCTCTACTTTACTTGTGTGCATCTAGGCCTGATATAATGCTTAGTGTGTGCATGTGTGCTAGATTTCAAGCCAACCCGAAACAGAGTCATTTGATGGCTGTCAAAAGAATTTTGAGATATTTAGTTCACACACCAAATCTTGGCTTATGGTATCCTAAGGGCTCTAAGTTCACTCTACTTGGCTATTCAGATTCTGATTATGCCGGTTGCAAAGTTGAGAGAAAAAGCACTTCGGGGACATGCCAATTCCTTGGACGGTCCCTAGTGTCTTGGAGCTCTAAGAAGCAAAATTGTGTATCCATATCCACCGCTGAAGCCGAGTATGTTGCAGCCGGCGCTTGTTGTGCTCAACTACTTTGGATGAAGCAGACCCTTCAAGATTTCGGATGTCACTTTACCAAAATCCCACTTTTGTGTGACAATGAAAGTGCCATAAAGCTTGCAAATAATCCAGTAGATCATTCAAGAACAAAGCACATAGACATCCGACATCACTTCTTGAGAGACCACGAAGCCAAAGGAGATATCGCTTTACACTATGTGAGAACCGAAAAGCAACTAGCCGATATCTTCACTAAGCCTCTCAGTGAGTCAAGATTTTGTGAGCTTCGCGGTGAACTAAATACTCTCAATTCTAATGACTTGACTTGAAGTTCAGCATGCCTCTGTTTGAGATACTAGCATGATAGGAAATTTTACGAAAATTTTTAAGTTCAAGTCTTTCAAAACAGTTTGAAAAACCTTCTACTAAGGAGCATGACCATAGTCTGAAATGTTGAATGCTTACTGGTCATGAAACTTGGTAGAATACTTGTCCAAGTCTGAAGGAAACTTTAGGAAAAAGTTTGAGTGTAACTCATTTTACCGGGCGGCGCAGTCTTGCTGGTTATGAGCAGCGATGCGCTCGGTGATCAGTGTCGAGATCGGGCCCAGATTTTTCTGGGGCGTGGGCATCTGGTTTCTCTCTCCTTTATCCATCTAGTCCGCGCCGTCGCCACTTCCTTCTCTATTTCCCATCCCTAGTTGGCCTCCTCTCTTCTCCTCCTCTCTTCCTCTTGGAGAAAAGAGAGGTCAACGCCTCCATTGCCGCCATTGTTGGCCGACAGTGCCGCTCCACCCCGGAAAGCTCTTCTATGGCCGGATTGGAGCAGCTCCCTTGGGGCAAGGAGCTTTCTTTCCTCACCTTCTCAATCCATGAGGTGCTCTCAAGGTGAAACCCTAATCCACTTCGATCTATGCAATGTGCTAGTCTTGGTCATGGATTCATGTTCCTAGGGGGAGTTTGGATGGATTGAGATAGGTTTTAAAAGTTGAATAACATTGATTTTGCGTTTCATCGGTTGAATAATTTAGGGGGAGGATGTAGCATCCTTTTAGGGCTGTTCATGGCTCTTTGGTGGATTCAAACCACGCCTAGATGCATTCAAGCGATAAAACTCGAAATCAATCGGATTCATCAATTAGAACCAACCTAAATCAATTTTTTTTTCAAACTCAATCCTTCACACCATGGCTAGGGTCATGCATTATTTTACGTAGACTTTGATTCTGGAATAATGGTGAGGCACAGGGGTAGATGAAAACTTGTGTTAACTATCAAAACAAGGTTGAACTCAAAACTACAGAAGAACCCTGGGCGGCAGTGCCGCTCAGGCTGGGCGGCAGTGCCACCCATCAATGCTGAAAGCTTTTTCAGTAGTTTTTGCAGTTCTGGATTCAACCCTGTTTCAATAGTTAAAACCTGTTAGCATCTCTCTCTGTAACCTCACTACAATGACAGTCTCTAAATAAGTCTTATCTTTGAAATGCATAGATGAAGCAAGGACAGGGAAGTGATGTTGGTCGGGGTAAAAGGAAGCTGTTAGCAAGAAAGCAAAGGCCAAAGAGAGGCAGATGTCAGGGAGGATATGTTGGTGGCAGGGATGATGATGATGGTGGTGATCAAGGCTCAGGTTATACTATCAGATTTCCTCCTAATCCACCAGAGATACTTGGTGAGTTTGATGTGCACTAGCTGAGAAAAGATCCAAATGAGTATATCCTAAGGAAGCCATAGAATTCTAGCCAAAGAAACGCTCTAAATTACTCCAGTACCTCAAGAGCAGTAGAGGAGGCTAGGAGAGTAAATGTCTATGAGCTTGCACAAGAGGATGGTATTGATTATAGATTCTGGACAGCTTTTCATGCTGACTATTATGAAATAGCCATTCTCACCAAAGGTACAAAAGGGAAGATATGCAAGATGCAGTACATTGACTTTGGTGATTTGCAGAGCAGGGATGAGCCAGATTTCAATGCAGCCATTCAGACTTGCTACAACTTTGAGCTTGCACAGATCATGGGCTTCAGATATGATTGGAACAGAGAGATTCTCGCTCAGTTCCATGCTACTTATTTCTATGATATGGAGAAGGATGAGATTCACTGGATGACTAATGCTAAGCATTGGAAGATTGACTTTGTGACATTCAGCAGGTTGCTTGGTTTCAATGATGAGCACTTGGGATATGAGAAGATTCATGGTGAAGGTGTCAGGAGACTTGAGCCTATTGCGGTGAGCTTCATGTGGGAACATCAGAATTTGGCTGTTCCAAATTGGTCAAGGACCCACTTGAAGAGCTATTATTACATCATGAACAATATGTTTATCACCACTCTTAACCCCAAGGACAATGCAACTGATTTGACTGGCCGTATCACCAACATATTGTCTAGATTCCCAAATGGCCCAGTGTTTAATGTTCCAAGATGGATTTGGGATGAGTTGAGGGTTGCTATCCATGATGGCAGGAGGAACCTTCCCTATACACCCTATCTGATGTATATGATTGAAAGAGTTACAGGTTTTCGCTATCCCAAAGATTGTGTGCACACTCCTTATAACATCAAGAAGAAGAAAGGAGGCTTGGGAGGCAGTGAGAGTGGTAGGGCAGCAGCTGAGGAGCCTGCACAGGAGCATGATGAGCCTCAGGAAAATGTTCCAAACCCCTCTGGTGCAAGGCAGAAGAAGAGAGATGGCAGGTGGTCAAAGATGAGCTCCTATCTCAAGGCTATGTTCACTCACTGTGCTTATCAGTCCAAGATGTCTTATGAGGATAGGATGGAGAGGAGACAGGAGGGCAGGGCAGCTAGAGAGGCAGCAGGACTATCACCTCTTCCACCTATTCAGTCACCTCCTAAATTTGATCTACATTACCTGTCAGACACCTCCTTAGATGATGAGCAGCAGAAGGAGACAAGGACTTAGCAGCCCTACTGGCAGCCAGAGCAGATGTATTAGCAGTACTATGATCCCTCTACATACTTTGGATATCCTCCTGAGGGCACTTCCAGGCAGCCACAGCAGTTTCCTATAGTGAGTGATGAGATCCCAGCATAGGAGCAGGCACCAGCAGCTCAAGCAGCTATGCTTCGTACCTACAGCAGGAGGACACCAGCTGATCAGCTAGGCACTTCTTCCTCTGCTCCTTCTCGGCCCAGCACTCACTTCTCTACCTAGGAGCCTGGCAGCGACGAGGAGTGACTTTTCCTTCTTTTCTCTTTTCTTTTTGGCGCTTGATGCCAAAGGGGGAGAAAATTAGGGGGGTCAATTGTTTTTCGACGGACTTTGACTTCAGCAGTTGCGCTTCATGTTTAGATCTGATGAGAGTAGTTTTAGTTTGAGAGGAACGATGAAAACTCTATTTTAAGTTGTAGTTTAAGCTTTTGACTTCGTTTCCTTTGAATTTGGACATGTATTTGAGGTTACCTTGTTAGCTTATCATTCTCGGTGCTTTAATTGTTTTAGTTGCATATTCAGTGCTGTGTAAATTTGGCTCTGTTCTGTTGAAGGGTTGCTGGGCGGCAGTGCCGCTCAGACCTCTTGAGGCCAAATTTTGTTATGGTTGAACTGACATGTTGCTTGTGATAATATTAGTGCATATTTTTAGTTTCATGTTCAGTAACCCACAGCTGGCATGGATGTAGGGGGAGGCCCTATGTTCACCTAAAATTATGAAACTTGACATTAAAGTCAAATCTGAGAATTCAAATCTCTATTCACAATTTCAGGGGGAGGCTCCTACTTCCATGTGTCGAAAATCTCAGTTATTTATATTCTTTTGTAAGCTCTAATTTGGTTGTCATCAATCACCAAAAAGGGGGAGATTGTAAGTGCAATCAAGCCACTTTGTGGGTTTTGGTGTTGATGATCACCGAATTAGGGAACTAATGAGATTTATCGAGATGACAAGCAGGAAATGGAAAAAGATGATGGTGAACAGGTTGCAGGTACCCCTCAGTTCATAAAGGATGGCTTCTTGGACTCGGGAGTTTAAAATTCATTTTACTTTTGAATATTGAGTTTAGAAAAAGCCATACTATTAAGAGGATCCTAGGACCATTGGTCAAGTGTGCAACCAGATGCTCAAATATACCCAAATACATCCTTTCACCCAACCAAAGCAGCCAGCCAAAATCCAGATCAATTCTTGCTGTTTTGGTAGGGGCGGCAGTGCCGCCCATAATGGGCGGCAGTGCTGCCTAGAGATAACCGTTGAGGGACCGACAGTATTTATACTGTCAGCTCCACCTCACAACGGTCATCTTCTTCCTCAGTGCTTTCACTCCGATTCAGAACAGACCAAAAGCTCTCTCTCTTTCCTCCATTGGAGCCTCCACCTTCCTCAAGCCAATCTCTTGATTCCACCATCAAACCTTGAGGAAAAAGGCAGCAAACTCCAATCGAAGAGCAGATCCACTGATTCCCAAAGTCTAAGAGCATTTGGTTCATGTTTGGCCGGCGGTTCTAGGGTTTGTTACTCTTGGAGCTTGCTCCTAGCCGGCTAGGCGTCGCCCTTGAGTTGCCAACCTGTGTGGCAACCTTGGGAGGTTTGTAACCTCTTTCTCGCAGCAAAGAAATCACCCTCTCACCTCAAGAGTTCATTCTCTTGATTTGAGATCGAGGGAAGAACAAGCCTTTGTGGCGAGTTCAATCCTTTTGTGGATACCTCAACAACGTGGACTTAGGCAAGCCTTTTGTGGCGAGCTGAACCACGGGATAAACACTATGTCTCGCGTGCTTCAGCTTTACTTTCTGCAGTTCCAGTTGTTGAGTAGCTGCTAGGGTTAGGGAGATAGATCTTTAAGTTTACTCACTTTCTGTGGGAGCCAGTCTTCGAGCTGGACTTTGCTCTAGTTCTCTGCCAGTAGTTTTCTGCTAGTATCTAGTTACTCTGTGCTAAGTTTCAGTTTCAGCAGATTTATATTTCTCAGGCGGCAGTGCCGCCCTCTCTGAGCGGCAGTGCCGCCTGTGGTTCTGATATCTTTTTGAGTTGATTTTTGATAGGCGTATTCACCCCCCTCTAGGCCATTTCCCCTTCCAGAGATCCTACAAATAGCTCATATTTTTGCATGCCCTTTAGGGGAGTTCCCAATAAAATACCTAGGTGTGCCTCTCCATTATGAAAAATTGAGGGAGGACATTCAACCTTTAGTAGATAAAATGTTAAAAAGAATTGCTAGTTGGAGAGGGAATCTCCTTTCTTATGCTGGGAAATTGGTTCGATTAAGGCTTGTCTTGCTAGCATTCCAGTTTACCTCCTATCTTTTATCAAGTTTCCTAAATGGGCTATTAAGATCCTTAACACCCATTTGGCTAACTGTCTTTGGAGTGACAGTGAAGGTAGGAATAAGATTCATTTAGCCAATTGGGAAAGTGTCTCTATGCTGAAGGAGTATGGTGGTCTAGGTGTTCCTAGTATAAGGGACCTAAATGTTTGTTTGTTAGCTTCATGGATTAGAAGATATAATACAAATAGTGGGAAGTTGTGGAAACAAGTAATAACCCAGAAATATGGGTCTGATAACCCTAACATTCTGAGTGCTAATGATATTGGAGGATCTCAATTTTTTAGAAGTTTAGTATGGGCAGCAAGAGCCGCGAAATTAGGGTATATGTGGAGAATTGGGAATGGGAAAAAGGTTAAATTCTGGGAAGATAACTGGCTGGGACACTCTAGTCTAGCCATCCAATATTGGGAAGTTTATGTGTTGGTGCATGAAAAAAAATGGTACAGTAGCTGATTTGTGGGATGGTAATGAACTTAAGTGTACTTTTAGAAGAACCGTAGATCATAGATTGATGAATCTTTGGTTAGAAATCACTCAACTTGCCTCTACCATTGTGCTCTCGAGGAGGAGGATGCATTAGTTCGGCAATTTAATTCCAATGGCATTTATTCCTCACAATCCTTGTATAGAATTGTTAATTTTAGAGGTATTATGCCTGTGTATGTGCCTGCAATTTGGAAGTTGAAAGTGCCCCTAGGGTTTAGTTTTTCCTATAGCTCTTTGCTAAGAATAAAGTTTTGACTAGGGATAATTTGAGTATTAGGAAAAAACTAGATGACATGACCTGTTTATTCTATTCTGAAGCTGAATATGTCCAGCACCTTTTCTTTGAGTGTTCTGTAGCTAAACAGATGTGGGTTTGTATTTCAGAAGCATGTGGTAGAGTAGTTGGTTGTGATTTTTTATCCATTGGACAAATGTGGCTTAGTGAGAAAAGGTTCCTAGTAGATAATTGTATTTGTGCTGCTGCCCTGTGGGGGTTGTGGAAGCTAAGAAATACAATTTGTTTTCAGGGTTTACAGTGGATAGATATCGAAGTTTGATAATGAGGATAGTTGTGATGCTCCAGTCATGGTCTATGCTATGTCCACAAGACAGAAGACAAGAACTCCTGATGAAGACATCCAATTTGAAGGTGATTGCCTCCAGGCCGACAAGGATTGGCTGGTGAAACAAATCAAGAACAAATGGGACCTGTACATGTACCAGCACGCTTTGGGACCAAACTCTTTTGTTCCTGATGAGGTGGCGGTGAAGCTCTCGGAGATGTATCAGGGTAATGATGGTGCAGAAATGGCTCGACCTGAGAGGGCTGAAGCTTGATTAGTTTTGCTGCTGTAGTTACCAGTCTGGTGTTTTTGCGCCAAGGAACTGTTTCCCTGTAGGTTTCTGGCTTTGACTGTCGTTGGTTAAATTTTTGGGCAGGTGAATCCCACCTGAGTGCTGTAATAACTTTTACAAACACTGTTGTCTTTTGCAATGCTAAAAGACAGGGGTGGTTTCGCCCTGTTATTCTAAATTTTTTTTTAAATACTTCATCCGTTCCAAATTGTAAGTCGCTTTGACATTTTTTATACATCTTTTATACTTTTCATTTAGATCCTATAATTTAGAACGGAGGGAGTAGTTTAGTAATCTTTTTGTTATTATAATATAATATGTCCTTCGGCTTCTATGCGGGTTAAACTTTTTATGTGCGATTAGATTTATAAAAAATATTTATAAAAAATATAAGAAACATTTATATCTTTAATAAATAAGTTTATTTTAAAAATATATTTAATAATTAATCTGACACTTAGTCCCTGTTGGATCCTCTTGAGGTGGTCCAAAGTGTTATCTAAAGTTTAGACTATCTAAAAAAACTATTTAGACAATACAAATGAGCTAGAGTGGTTTAAAGTTTTAGTCCTAAATTTTACTCAACTAAATTTGGATTTAAAAATCCAAAAATACCCTTATTATTTACAGTATATATTAATAATTTCTGGTATATATTTGATTACAGGTAATGACTACTTTTCGGCCTGCGTTTTTTTTTTTCTTGTCACACGCATGCTTTCCAAAGCGCGGCATCCTACCACATGCACACGGTCCATACACACACGGCGGCTGCTCTTATCCTTTCACGCGTCTTGGACATTCTCAGAGCATCTCCAGCAGTCTCCCTTTCTTGGTCCCCAATGAGAAAAATTTAGTGTTTTGGGGATCTAAGGTGCTCCAGCAGTCTCCCATTGTGATCCCCAATGAGAAAAATTTTTTCTCAGCCGCGCATAATCGGTCTCCAGACCCCGCAAAGAAAGGGGAGAGCACCCTGCCCCCAATACGCGTTTCTTTTGGCGCGAGGGGTGGTTTCCGTCCCGCCGCCGCGCCAATCTCCCCGCGAGGAGTCACTTCGCGTCCCGCCGCCGTCGTGCCGAGGTCCGTCCCCTTCGGGCCGCGAGGTCCATCCCCTTCGGCTCTCGCTCCCCGGCGGCCTCGTCGAGGAACGCAGGCATCGGGCATCCGGCCGCCATCGTGATTTGGCTCAACGAGCGCTGGCATCTCCGGCCACCCTCCACCCTCAACGAAAGGCATCAGGCAAGGAAGCGGCGCTGCACAGGTGATTTGGCTCTACTTTCCACCCCTTCTTCGATTTGATATCCATCCAAAAGAAAGTCAACATTCTGGATTCATCTCGTGTAGCAGAGTGCTAGTGCGCACGAGCTGTTTGTGAAAATGCCCATGGAACCAACGGTGTATGTGTGAACATCATTTAGTTAATTCATTGATTTATGTGTGAGTACTAGTGAGCACCAGCATCGTAGCATGAGCAGATTCTTTTTTAATCGATTCGTCTCCGTTGTAGTACTATATTCTGTGATTTGCTTTTTCTGTGTTCTTGTTGAAAAAATGAGTAGATTTGTTCTTTGTGTTCTTGTGAAAAAAATGAGCAGATTTGTTGCTGTGTTCTTGTTGAAAAAATGAGCAGATTTGTTGAGAAAATGTCGAGTGGTAAAAGATGCGGAGAAGTAAAACCGACAACTTGCTAAAAACAATTATTTCTAGCTTTTTTATTCAGTTGCTTCATCAATTCCCTTCCTGAATGCATTTGCAGATGAGCTCATTGGCTCAGTTATTTTTCGATGACTCTTCGTCAGACGATGACGACGATTTGGAGATGGGGAAGCACCTCCTGTGGATTTTGATGTCAATGGTCACCACTACACAATGGGATATTATCTTGCTGATGGCATATATCCTTCATGGGCTACATTTGTGAAGACGATTAACAAACCTCAAAATAACAAGGAAGCTCACTTTGCCGAGCGTCAAGAAGCACGTAGAAAGGCTGTTGAGCGTGCATTTGGAGTGTTGCAATCTCGGTTTGCTATTGTTCGTAGACCGGCTAGAATGTGGGACCAAAAGACTTTGTGGCGCATAATGATTGCATGTGTGATCTTGCACAACATGATAATTGAGGATGAGCGAGGACAGCCGGAGGACTTCAATTATGACACTGAGTTCACATATGTTCCACCTGTGCAGCCGAGAAGGATAATGACCGAATCAAAAAATTTCGGAAATGTATTGGAAGATCGAGAATCGTGAGGGGCATAACCAACTTCGAGATGACTTAATAGAGCATCTGTGGCAGTTACATGGGCAATAATTCATTTGTGTTATCTATCTAGTACTTTTTCTATGCTCATCTTTTGACTACGGTTTGTGAAAGGTTACTGAACCTTGCACTTGGCTCTATGTAACTTTGTCAGGCTTCATAAGTTGAACTCTTTAATTTAGACTTCTAGTTCACATACTCCTCTATCCTTTTGTGTTTTACATTTTGCATGTGAGCATGTATAGCTATGGGGTTTGACAGTGATGAAGTGCCAATTTTGTACAATTGTTAAACGAGGTCTTCATATGTCCATTGACGGTATGTTGTCCAGATGTGAAGTAGCGCATGTGTGATAGAAAAGAATAAACAAATTCATGATATGGGCCAAAGTAGGCTGGATTTGCAACATGGGCCAAAATCATATATTGGGGATGACATATTGGGAGGCAAAAGAACTCCCCCCAATAATCCGAAAAAGTAGCTTTTCAGCCTACCCCAATATCAACTTATTGGGGGGGTTGTATTGGGGGACTGCTGGAGATGCTCTCATTCCCTACATCTCTCTCTATCTCTCCGCGGCGACCGGCGACGGCGAGCTCCTCCCCGGTGACCTCCTCCTCACGCCCGCGCGTCCACCACTTCCCCGTTCCCGCGCGGAGCTCCTCCCCGCCCCACCTGCGCCGGCGATGGGGATCCGCGCGAAGACCAGGACTGCCGCGCCCCACCCTACGCTGGATGTTCGCCGTGCCCTTGGCCGCTCGCCGGCGACGAGCATCCACCAGCAGGTTCGTTCGCCCCGTGCCTTTTCCTTCCCCTTCCTCCTGCGTGAAACCAAGCTCCCCAACACTAACGTAGGCTATTTTTTGCCATTTGTGTCTCAGATCTCTGCCTCAGTCCTCTAGCAACTCGAATCACCAAATCGAAGAGACGACGTAGCGGAGTCCAGGCTCGAGAGCACCCTCCGGATCTGTCTCCCACCCGCGCCTCGTCGCCGTCGATGAGCGCGGTAGCAGTGGCCTCCCCCTTGACCTGCTCCGGGGCGCTGCGCAGCTGTCGCAGCGGGGCACGCCCGAGTTATGCGGGAGCCGTCGCTGCTTTTGCGGGAGGACGCGCCGGAGCAACTGGAGGAGCGGTTGGTGGATTGGGTCTACCCTCTCGCGTCGGAGCAGCTGCGAGGGAAGCGGGACCACGACGAGCATCGTCGACGCCCAATCAAAATGGTGAGATCGTGCCCGATCTGAACTTTTGTGTGTTTTTCCCCTTCCGTTCTCAATCGACATGGCGACAGCAAGAGAGTTGGAATGGATCAACTAGTGCCATTTGCTCCGATTCAATTCGCTTGGGTGGTTGATTGGCCTTCTTGCCGCTACAGAAAAAGAGTCTGTTTATTTTTTACCATTCGTGTGCTACTATGTAACTGGAATCCCTGTGTCCTGCAGATGTTCGTTGTAATTCGTCCTTAGAATTACAAGACCCATGCTGAAATTATGTGCCCAACTTTTTCACTAACTTAAGGGAGTGCTTAGCTTAGACCAATCAGACAAAAAATGAAATGGTTTTTGCAGTGCTGGCTACTGCTTTTATGCTGTCACATGTAGCAAAATGAAGCCCATATTAAATTAATGGTCGCATTAGTTAGCTTCAAAAGGATTAATAATCTGTAGCTTTTTGTCAAAGCACCAAATCGTTTCCATCCGATCCTTCAGTATTGTTGTTCTGTCGTTCCAAATGGTCCTGACCTAACCCCTCTGATCTTATGGTTATCTAACATTTCTATTTGAGTAAAATACATTCTGCAAGACTGAAAATTGGATATGAAACATGGGGCTATTATCACTAGAATACTATTGTTCAGTGCCACAGTATAAACGCCATGCCGAATTCTGGTGTTAAACAGCATCTCCATTAGTTTCAGTTAGTGGCTTATTTTTCTTTTTTTTTTTCATTTTCATCCATTTGATCCGGCTGGTCGCAGTTGGTTCCGGCTCTGATATGTGGGCACGCGCGCGTGCCTCTCTGTGTTTGTGCAGCTGGTGGTTAGTGAGATTGACTTGTCGGCCACGATCTCGCTGCAGGACGTGAAGCTGGTCGCGCTGTACCTCGCCGTCGGAGACAAGGTTAGCACACTGGATCTTAACTATGTCCCTCTGATCTAGTCCTGATCATGCTCTCTGGGCCTTGTATTTTATGTATTAAATAGTGTTAACTAAACTGTGTTACTAAACAAGATGATATATACAACTCTAGACAATTTAATATCATTAGCTAGGCAGCTTATTAGTAATCTGATGGCAATAATGTGCTACTAAATAGGCAATTTATGTATTCTTGAGCCTGATCTGAACGTATGCCTGAGCCTGAATGTTAGATTTGTTAGCGCACATGTTTACTCTGAACGCCTCCTGTCATTTGGTAATATTTTATATTGAAGCTGAAAATGACATGTGATGTATTGCAACTAGATTTCAGCACAATGGACTGCTTACCAATTAGAGATGTAACTAGGTTTGGTTCTAACTCTCATGAGTTGTCATTGTTTGGGTCGATCAATGTTGGAATGGTGTTTGTGTTGGAATGCCGCAGCAGTTTGTGGGCTGGAATCTAGCAGATTTCTTGCATTTCTATGGCAGTGATCATTACCTGCCTACATAGTTTTTCTTGCATTAGCATATTAATTCAGTGATCCTTTGCTAGACCTAAAACTTGCATTAATTAACTTCCCCTTTCACTGATAGAGTTTGACAGTAGCACTTGTTCTCTTTTTTAGTTTCAGACAAGCCCAGATGTTGTTGTAGGCACAAGTTTTGGAGGTTAGTATTATTACGCATGACTTCCTGTAGTTTTACTCTTGTAGTACCTGCATAGTTGGAGGTGGGGCTGTGGGTTGCGCAAATGAACATAGACACTATATTTGCTTTTTAAGAATACATAAATTGCTTATTTAGGAAAACATTATTGTCTATTGAATGATACTTAAGTGCTTAAGGAAATGATATCCTTGCAAGGTTTGCAGTGCAGATGGGGACATGTGATTCAGATGCAGCACATGGGACACCATGAAAATGAATATGGTCTCAAAAGGCATGCATAATGTGCTGAGTTTCCATCAGGATGACTTCCCTGACATGGATGCCATTAGCATATCAGATTGGCTTTGCTCTCTTGCTTTTTTGTTAAGTTGAATTATGTCACCTGATTCACATAGTAGCTGCTTAGTGTACTGAATTTTTAGGGCATTCTATATTGTCAAAAATGAAACCAAAATGCATTCTCTCAGATTTAAAGTAAAGGGAACATTGGACGCGCTTCTCTTGGATACTTGCCTAGAGCCTTTTCATGTATGTATGAGTTGACAGTCTGGTGGGGTTGCCATGATTACATTTTTGAGATTTGTGGGTTTTGGATAGCATGATACATAAAGTTTGTTTGCAGCAGTAGTATCCCCACATTCACACTACACACTGATAAATGCTAATAACGTGTGCAACTGTGCATAGGGATCTAATAAGGGTAGTGACAGTAACCTGATTCCGTTACTTGTTTCTATTTTAAGCTTTTGGGCTGGTTTTATATAAATTGTCATGTATAGGAGCTATCAAACTATAGCTTCTAGTGTAGGAAAAAAATGCCTTAGTAGCTTCCGAAGCTCTGGTTCTGATATAGGTCGCGGAACCAGAAAATTTGATTATTCATGTTGGCTCTGCTGATTTGTGAAATCAATTCCTTAGCATGCCTAGTTACCTTCAAGATCCTCGTTTCATCAAACAATCGACATTTTCAAGCATTACCAAGAGCCTAGCCTTTGTGTAAATCTGAAGCGAACCCTAATGAGAAACACAATGGGTCAATTAATTTGTTGCCATGTTGTCTCTTAGATCATCCTGCTAAGGATTTGATTTCCTATTTCCTAATGCATGATCACAGTGGACTACTTTTCATCATCACTTGTGTAGTATGTTGATCCATCCTTTTTCCGTGATGGCCATGACTTTCATGAATCCCGTGTTCTTACCGGCCCCATTTTAGCATCTTCCTATTTTCTTAGGCAATTTAAATGTCATTCGTTAGGCAACAATGTGTTCCTAAGTAGGCAATTTAGCATATTCTTACAAGTAAAAAAAGGCCATCCCTTTTGTTGCTTATATGATTGCTTAATAACTCTACTTGTTTCCCCCCACCCTCCATCGTGGGCCTGCACAAGCTCTGTATGAATCTTGTGGAGACCACCCATTCTTCTTGTTCACTTTCACTCCTTTTTGGTTTTTGTCTAAAATTTGTGTGGGGTAGTTTCATTCCATTACTTACACCTATTTTTTCATTTCTTTTGTCTTTTTTGCAGAAAAAGTACGCTCAACACTGCTGTTAGCCGGTTCTGCTGGTTCAATTAGCTTCTCAGTATATTTTTGGAAAAGTTTTATAAGGTGAAGCTACTGCATCACAACGTGTGGGCAGTTCCAAGCATCCAAGGGGCAATTCTCGGTTAGTCAATGTTTTTCTTCCATTATTCTTCTACTATAAATCTGTACCGAAGCAATTCTTCTTTTAGTATCAAGTAATTTTTACATTCTTATAAGCAATTTTCTTAATTTGTTAAGGCAGTTTTGTGTGGATCAATATATATGTTGTAAGAAATACTCATAAGTGTTGTGTTATGGATCTGATTGCCTAGTTGCTTGCAATCTATGGCTACTACAGCTCCATGAATTATAGCAACAACAATATAGACTAAGAGGAGCAACCATCTTTGCTTTTCCACAGTAGTGTTCAAAGCCACATTGACAACGCCTTTTTCTCTCCAGTACCACTACTGCAACTTTGTTTTGTTTTGCTGCTGCCTTACCCTGCCACACCTACTACATGTGCTTTTCCTTCCACTACTGGTAGGAACAGCTAGCTAGCAGCGCCAAGTGTTGAGAGAAGTATAAATCTGTATAGAAGCAATTCTTTTGTACTGTAAATTAGCCAAGAGCTAGGAGTTCATCTGAACACCGTATGGCCAGGAGATAGGGGACAAACTTGATCTTGTGACTTCCAGGGAATTATCACCTTAGCTCTGGCTATAACTGTGGTTTTGATAATGCTCTTGTTTTGGGGTATTGTGACTTAAATTGCTGGGTTTCAGTTTTGCATTATTTTGACTTACTACGTAATTGATGTGGCTAAATTAACATGTATGTGCACAGGATGACATTCTTCTTGTATGTTCTCGACCGCATACAAGTTGAACTATCTACTATTTAGCTCTTAATGTGTGTCTTAGGCGTGTGCATCATTGGAAGCAAATTATCAACTACAGGTAACTTTCATTGAATGTCTAAACCATACATGCTTGTAATTTTCAGTGTAGCTGTGCTATATTTATGTCATTTAGAGTGTATTAGTGGTTGCACAATCTACTAATGGTAAAGCCCATGATCACTGCAGAGTTGGGAAATGTGTGAATATGAGAGATCAGATCTGGCTGTTTTACCTAATAGAATAGGTCTTAGGCAATTTAAGTGTCATTACCTTGCCTTTCATGGATCTCGTGTCACCTATTTCCTAGCACAGCCCCATGTAAGCGTCTTCGTATTTTCTTAGGCAATTTAGTGTCATTTTGTTAGGCAATGATGTGCTCCTAAATAGCCTATTTAGCCTTTGAGTGCATAGCTCTGTTTTCTTCAGGTTTGAGCCGCAGCTTTACCATGTTCCCCCTGGCTTTTTTGCAGTTGCTTTGTGGTTTGTATTGATCTATTTATCCGTTTGTCTGACCAACTAGCTCTTTTATTTAGTGCTTGGTAATTTGTAGCAGTAGCAACAACTAGGTAATTTTGTAGCAGCAACAGTTCTCCTCTTAGAGGGCAACTTAGGCACCTTAGTTAAGCAATAATACTACTACTTTCAGACAAAAATGCCTTCTCAAATAGGCAATTTAAGGTTTTACATCTGATTATAGCCTTTTTCATCACTCTAGTGCATGGTGCTGCTCTAATTTGTCCCAATTCTGTTTCCTCTAATTTGCCCCACTTCTGTTTGTGCAATTTGAAGATGTGTGATATACTGATATGATGTTCTTTCTGCAGACTTTGCCTCATGATTAATATACTGAATGGTACCTAATATGTTGTTTTGATCCATAGGTTTTCGCGACAAAAATGTGATTTTTTTGGCCGATGGATGAAGAATGATGCTACGGCTGAAGATATTTGCATAATAGCATTACAAAATGTGTAGTAAGCAATAGGAACATGTAGGAATCAGATCTGCTTATGCAGTCAGCAGCAGTAATTGCATTACTATTTTTTGTGAATTAATTTGCTTAAGCAAAACAACTGAATTGCTTATGCAAAAGAACTAAATTGCTCTATCATTTTTTGGTCAGATCTGCTTCTAGTAACAGATCTGATATGAACTGCTTTATAGGGACAGATCTAGGTTTGGGTTTGGTTCTTTTTTTTTTTGGGTGATATTTGTGTAATTTTTGTGCCGAAGAAGATAATTTGTGTAATTGGCATTTGGGCATGGCCACGCGAGCCAACAGACCAGCTTCAAAACGACTGGAAAGCTTATCTTGTGTGTCAACAGGCTGTAATTAGCATCTTGCCGAAAATAGAAATATACTAATAGTACTTCTACCCAAAATGGACCGTGCGTGCTACAAGGCCAACGCACGCCGTGCGTGCGTTAGCTGCCTCCATGTTCTTATTATCTATTCTTGTCAGATTCCAAATTGTAGTTCGTTTTTTTTTTAACCACAACTTTTGACCACTCGTCTTATTCAAAAAATTATGTCAAATATTATTTCTTTTGTTGTGGCTTGCTTTACTAACATAAGCTAACTTTCAAAAATGACTTAAATTTAACCATATTTACACTAATTTTTTGAATAAGCGAGTGGTGAAGTTGGGGTAAAAAAAGTCAAACTAATTACTGATTTGAAACGGAGGAGTACTAGTTTGTCGGACTTTATGTCTCGGTTTTGGTCGCTACTTGGTTCGTTGGTTCGTGCAACAGGGTTTATCCTGCTACAGTATTTTAAACCTCCAATTCATTTGTAAAACTTTTTTTTTTTTTTTTTTTTTTTTTTTTTTTTTTTTTTTTTTTTACAAATTGCGCACACATGTGGACTATGTTGAAAGTGATTAGCAGTAGCTAACAAGGATCTCTTTTTATAACTGGTTTGCATTTACACCATCAAGTTAATTTCATACCCACCGTGAGATGTGCTCGGTTGCATCTCTCTACATAGAGTTGGTCAAATGTGTGAATTCTGACTCACCAACGGAGCGTAACAACAATTACTTTGGAAGACAAAATGTTGTGCAAATTAGATTTTCCTGAAATTCAATAATTTGAAAATGGGGTTGTTTGGGCTTGAGAAAAGATGCTGGGCCTGTAGAAGTGGCACAGTTGGGTTTCGGGAGGTCATGGGCCTTTAGAAGTGGCCCAATAGGGCTTGCCCGAGAGATGGGAGAGCCGTTTTCCCTTGAATCCAGCAACGAGATCGCCTGCTTCTAGCGAGGTTTCACCGGCCGCACATCTCACTAAGGGAAAAAGGAAGACTGCTTCACCAATTTCTTGAGGCGTGGTCTTGACCGGCTGCATGCCTGAATGTGAGGCTCAAGTAACTCCACATCATGGTGTCTGCTGTGCTACGCCGTGCCCAAGGAGCACTGTGTCTCCGTCTTCCTCGTCGGTGAGACCACGGCACAACCTGCGGCGACTGCTTCCTCTGCCTTGTCAACAACGACTTTCAGGGTTTGTTTGTTCCTAGAACGTGAGCATTCTTTCCTCAGGTTGTTTCTTTATGTGCTCTATATGCTTGTGGTCATGCGAGGTTAAAGCTTATTGCAAATTTTGCCTCCAAACAGAAGCCTCATCTCTTGCTGCTACCAAGTGCCAGGGTTGATTACTGATTACAACTTGCTAATCTTATCTACTTAATCTACCACTCTGTCTCGTTGTTGGTCTTGAGTCCTTCTGAAACTAGTAGTATTTTCGGCACTACTCTGCTTCAACCCTGCCATTTGGCCAAACAGTGCAAACGTATACTAATTTTATTTTAGCAGTACTCGTTGCTTGCTTATTATACCTGCAGTGCATCATTTAGGGAGATACTAGTTCAACACCACATTTGCAGTACTAATTTTAATTGCCTACCTTGTCTCGAGGTCAGATCGACCCCTCAGCTGTGGAGGCTATGTATTCAAATTTATTGTAGATACTGACACCTGATCTGGGTACAAGCGTAATGAAAATTTCCAGGCAACAGCATTTTATTAAAAAACCCGAAACAGAACAGCAAATATATGTGAAAACACAAGTACTAGCTGGCAACTTGTCTTCTATGGTGCGCTTGTTCACCCTTCGAATAGCTCCTGCAGCATCTCCAGCAACTCCTGAGGAGTGACTCCTGGGGTGATGCTATTGTTATCCTCCAAGTATTCCAGAAAGCCTGAAACGACTATCCCAATGATAGCTTCACGGAGCCTTTTCCTCAGCTCAATGTCCGGGACTTTCCAGAGCTTCTGCGCAGCGTAGGTTTTCTGAAACTTAGACTCAAATTTTCGCAGTGGTGAGTTTCTCTTGAAGCAATGATTTGTGGGATCGTGCAAGCATTTCAGCACTGGTGCCCAAGACACTTGCAGATAACTGTGTATATATCTGTTGATTTTGTGAGTGAGGTTGTTCAAAAAATTCGTGAGGTCATCAATAGTCCAAATTGCCTCAAGCTGCTGTCTAATGAAGTAGAAGTTGTTGATCAAGAAGATGAACCTAAGGCTCTGGTCAGAAAACAAGTTGGATACTCTGGCAAGCTCTTCTTCTAGGGAACCAACCATCTCCATGATCAGGGTAGTAGTCATAGAACACATATCTTTTTGAGGTAGTAAAACATGCCTCAAAATTCACAGGGAGCATTGCTTTAGGGGACAGAATATTGATGTAGTTTATCACAGATATAGTGACCTTGTGGATGTTTTTTTTTTCCGAAATCGTGCATTGCACGTTCTTCGTTAAGGGAAGTGGGAATAAAAGTACAGTACCCGGTAGGCCTAACAGCGAGTTGCCATAAGCCACACGGGTTGAACACTAACAATAATCACCGGCTTGAACGGTGGAGCTTAGAGTGGTGTACTAAGGAATGAACTATTGTGCGACTAACTCGACGAGGATGGCTACTCAATCGTCGAGCATTGCTTCGTGCTCCGCCAAGGGGGTCATAATGTGATCAGCGCGCAAGGGGAACAATATACTCATCACTTCCCTCCGCGCATTTGGGGATGTCTCGGCGAATACTTTGTGGAACTCGCTGTCAACTGTGGAGTCCGACGTGTCCGAATTGACATGGCCCGGTTTCCACTTGTTGATCAAAACGCGCTTCGCCTGCCTCTCCGGATTCGGATCACGGGAGGCCGCTTTCGCGGCCAGGCGGAAGCTGCGACGTGGGGTCCAGTTGGCGTCGCGTCTCCTTGTGGTCCATGCGCGAGGTGTAGCCTTGATCAGAGGCTCCTCCAGCGGCAGCCTCAAGGAGTCGACGAAAGCTGTCACCGAGGCCGCCGTAGGTGCACCGGCAACAGGCATGGGAGCTGCAGGTGGCGCGGCAGCCATCGCGTGCGGTGGGGTAAGTACCCCGACATCCGCAACCGCCGCATCCTCACCACCCTCCTCCAGCACCTCAGCGGCGGGGAAGGCCGACAGTGGGGAGCCCACTGCCGCGACATCCTCACCGTCCTTGCCAACCTCCCCGGACGCTTCGCCATCCGCGAAGCAGAGCCGGGTCACTCGTAGTGGGGACAGAGGCTCCGACAGCGGCGCCCTGGCCTGCCGAGAGGCAGCAGACAAGGTAGACGGGCATGCGATGAGGGAGGCGACGAGCTCATCAAGCATCGGGTCGACCCAAATGGGAGGCCCCTCACCCAGCTCAAGTGCCAGCGAGACCGTGGCCGCGTCATCGGCGGTGTCGGCGATGATGTTGGCCTCCCTTGGCCCCTTGCCCCGACGTCGTCGGCGTCGACGACGGGCGACCTCCACAGCCCCCCGTGTGGCCCTGGCCGGGCCAGCCGCGGGCGACGGGGGCCGCGGGTCTCCATCCGCAATGGTCGAAGGGATCGGGCAGAGGATCTGTCCGATGACGAGAGGGGCCGCGGGCGAAGGGGGCCGAGGACAAGGCTCTTGCGCGCGTACCGCAGAAGGGCGTCGGGGCGGACGGCGATGGCGACGCCCGCAGTCCCTCGCTCGGTGCCTCGTGCTAAGGCAAAGGAGACAGCGGGACGGGGCGGTGCACTGGGCGGCGACGTGCCCCCCCCTCCAGGCAGTTGAAGCAGAGACCGACGAGCGAGGCCGGCACTGGTCGCCGGTGACAAGGGTGACGTGGGGCACGGCGTCGCCTACGCCGACGACTTTCAACAAGAGTGAAGCCATCGGCGTCAGTAGGTGCGGCGGCGCGAGGAACGTGATGCCGAGGAGACCCACTCGTAGCATGGGCGTGCGGGCCAAGGCGGTGCTGCGCTGGAACTCTCGCCTCAGGCAGCGGCCCAAGGCGGCGCTGCGCAGGCACCCGCGCGACGTGCCGCGGTGGAGCCCCACAGCCATCCGGCCGACGACCGCTGCGCTCTTGCGAGCCCGCCGCGAATCGCCGCCTGTTCCGCCGTCGCTGGTGGTTGCGCCAGGGCGCACGCTCTCCATCAGCACCCTCCACGGAGGGGCCAGCAGTGCCGGTGACGCGAGCCGGGGCCATAGGCCAGGCGGCGCGGCACGTGGCCCGGGGGTAGTGTTCCTCCTCCTCCTCGTCCGAGCGGTGGCGGCGGCGCGGGCGTCGACGGCGGCCGCCTACGGCCGCGACGGCCTTCCCCGTCCCATGAGGTGGTGACGGCAGAGGCGGCGAGTCCGGCTCCCCGTAGGACGCTTCGGAGTCCGTTAAGGACAGCCGCTCTCCGTGGCCGGGAGACCCATCGAAGGACCCGCCGGCACGCGGGCTCGCCCGCGCATGGCCCGCCGAAGCGGCCAGCTCCCCTTCTTCAACCTCGTCCGCCCAGGACCTGCGGGAGGCGTTGCTGAAGATGCCGGGCGCCGGCGCAACGTCGTCGTCCTCTCCATCGTCGTCGTCGTCGTCATCCAATATTTCCTCCACGATGACCACCTCTGCGACAGCGGCGGCGCACGACGGTTGGTGGGGCGGGGCTGCGGACGCCTGCGTCGGTGAGCCAATCCCCGCAGGGGCTGGCCTGGCGGGCGCACAGGCGGAGCCCTGCCTCGGGCACCACAGGCAGCCGCGGAAGCGCCATCGACGCCGCCACCGTCAGGGAGCTCTCCAGCCGCAGCAGCAGCCGGACCACCAGCGGGGATGGCCGCCTCCGCGACATCCTGCCGCGCGGGCCAAGGAGCAGCGACCGGGGCCTCTTCCCCACGACGCGGAGAGCCGATTGCCGCCGCTGGGGCGTCATGCGACCCACCAAACTGTAGATCAGGGCAGGGAGAGCAAGGATCTGTAGTTGGATTTGAAGGATTTGGAGGATGGAAGGAGATCGATGGGATTGGGAGGGAGTCGCCCGCGGCGGGGCGAGCCGCGCGGAGCGGAGGTTCGTCAGGGCCGTAACGGTTCATTGTCATCCCCCAACGAACAAAGCCCGCGGAGTGGATGTCGGTTGATGATTGCAGGATCTGAGTAGTACCCCATGAACACGAGTTGTCGTCCAGGGACGGAATGAGAGCAGTCCTGATCTGATCAAATGCGTGCCGTACGGCATGATCCAACTTACCCAGTTCTGCTGACAAGAAGCCTCCCATATCACAAGTTACCCTGGTGGATTGCAAACAGGGTGAGGAAGTGAAAGACATCATGATCTGTTCTGATGCCACGGAGAGAGCATCACGCACCTCTAGCAGTGCACGGAGCTTCTCAGCTGCCCCCACCACACTGCTAGAAAAAACATGTTGTTGACCACTAGGATCATCAGCATTCAGAGGAGCAAGAGCAGCGATCGCGTGAACAAAGGTGAACATCATCAGCAAGGTTGCTTTCACAAATTGTGAAGTTCTGAAGGTGCAGGTGGACCAACACTTGCCTCCTCCTCGCTACGAAGTCCACTACTAAAGCATTTGCAGATAGCTGTGCTTATCACCTGTAGAGCAGGGGTCCCAACTCTTTACAAGACGCTGTAGCTGCCGCGAGATGAAGATCCTCTGTGCGGCTGCACCAAGCTCAGCAAGCCGGAGAAGCCAAGCGACATGCAGCTCTGAGAGCCACCTGTTTGGGGCAGTGACTGCCATTGGCACCGGCACAGAATTCCTCCACCAGGTCCCTCATGTTCAGGCGCGTCTTGGCAACCTCTTGCTTGAGCTCCATGGCTCTTTCTTGGTGGAGCTCCTCCTCCACGTTTTCCTCCATGACCAGAGGTCGTTCTCCGACTGGATCGAATGAGTTGGTGTTGGTGGCAGTTGAGATGGTGGTAGTGGTACCTGAAGTGGAGGTGGTGCTGCCGGAAACCAGCTGCCGAGAGCCGCTGCTCCATGCTCTCTGCCAGATCGCCGCCATACTGGCTCCTTGAAATATATCTGCGTCTAGAATCTGGATTTGACGATGGAGGCACACACACTTGGACGCGCTGGGCGAAGTGGTGGCGCCGCCGGTGATGGCGGATCTAGAGTCAAGGCGGAGGTGGAACCGAGAGAGAGGTTGCGTCGTGTCAGTGGTGGCGGTGCCGTGGCGGATGGCTCAGCAGCGGCGGCCACGACAAATGAGCCTCCCCAGCGCGCGTGAGCGCACGGGACAGAGGCGGCGGCATATGAGGTCCTGGCTCGCGTGAGCGCTTGGAGCCGAGCACTCGCAGCTCCAACCGCGAAGCAGCGAGCAATTTTTTTTTATTTTTTTGAAAGATCAGGAGGGGCAAGGAGCCCCTACTGCAGCACATATTGAAAACAAAAACTAGGTTCAATTACAGACAAAACAGAGGTGAGTGAGCAAAGAAAGGAAGGGGAGCTAGGGAACTAAAAAGGGACAACTGAAAAAGAGTAGTGGCTGTTATGAATCAAAGACAATGTGAACAAAGTCTTTGAATGGTGGCCAATTAAATGAAAGGAAGAAAAGATCAAATTGAAGAACTACAAGAGGAAGAAGAATTCAACTTGGCTAGATGATAGTATTAGCTAGCATCTTATGTATCATGAGTTGGATGTCGGCTACTGTAGCAAGGTTGGTTACTGTAGCAGACCGACCTTGTTTCCTATATATAGACATCCCTAGCTCATTTGTAAAATCAATCAAGAAGTGAAATACAACAGCCCCCTCTTCCTCCCATCTTCCTGTGTTCTCTATTGTGTAGGTGTGCCATTGGACGAACTCGATTTCTAACACGTTATCAGCACGAGTTCTACCGAGCTAAGGGCGAGAAGGTATGAAATCAGTTCTTTCATATGTTCTAATACAAGATGCTTGTTCATCCTGTTGAATATAATAGTACTGTTAGAAATCGAGTTCGTCCAATGGCACTTGTAATATGTTGAATGGTAATGGATGCTCGTGAAGAGAGCAATATTTTCCATTAATTATGAATGTTGGTTTTTACACTATATGCTAAATCCCCAAATGTCTCAGGCCAACTGCACCCC
Source organism: Themeda triandra (assembly GCA_018135685.1). Lineage (NCBI taxonomy): Eukaryota > Viridiplantae > Streptophyta > Magnoliopsida > Poales > Poaceae > Themeda > Themeda triandra. Next base: position 366,846 of record JAENPR010000311.1, read on the forward strand.
CCTTTACACCTAGTGCGTGAGAAAGAATAAAGTATTTCCCATCTGCGTTTATTTAGTTGAGCGGTACATGTGTGCCAGTACCGACACATCAACGTACACCAAAGAGATCTCACCGAAGTTAGGATGGATGAGCCTATGACGGGATCTTCATACGGCTCGGTACGTTGATTGCATTTCCCAGCATTAGGGGGAGATAGGCATCTAGAAGAATGCCGGGAAATTGCATGAAATGGAATGACGAAATGCATTCCTTAGACGCACGCACTAGTCAATCTGAACAAGAAGTTCAGAGGATTATGATAATTTGCAAAAGGTTGCAAATGAGCCGCCAAATGCCTTCATTGATCGGAAAAGTGACAAGATCGCATTTACTCCGTAGTAAGTGCGCCGGAGAGTATAAGTAGCCCAGAAGGTTATCAACTCTATTGTCTCCATCCGATCCTAGGTTGAGGGGGAGACCTCCGGGTGCTCAGACAAGGTTACGCGGAGACGTCCGTAAAGACAAAGTCTTGAGCCACTTGCATCACTTAAGGAATCAGTTGAAGAAGCTCGACTGAAGTCGAGAATGCCCTCGAAGTGGCAACTCAACCCGAAGTTGAGAAAGTCCTCGAAGGACACCATCCCTGGAGATGGAAATCCCAATGTGTCGCGCGCGCACCATCACATTGGAAGATTGGAACGCCCCAGCTCAATCGTTATGGGAAATCATGATGAGCGGGAGGACGATCATGAGGAGATCGCCACTATGTGGAATCAGGAGAGTCATATAATCGAAAGACCACTATTGTCGACAAAATATTATGCCTCGAAATTGCCGACTTAATGGATCCGGATCCGTAATCAAAGTCCATGGCGAGTGCCGTAAGCACTCATAATGGGACAAATGGAAAGCAAGAATTAAGGCAAAGTAGCGCTCGCTTTATAAAGAGAGGTTGGTTAGGCCGCAGCCCTAACACCTCTTAAAGTCATCCCCGAAGGATGAAAATGGGTCTTCCTCCGTAAGAGGAATAAATATGGCACAAAGCGAGGCTAGTGACACAAGGGTTCACGCAGAAACCCATCATCAATTATGATGAAACTTTCTCTCCAATTATATGTGGCATAAAAGTTCCAATACTTTATATTTATGGCAGCTAACCCGAATCTATAAAAGCAAAGTTGGAAACACATCGTGGCCACATACTTGTGTGGGTCACTTGGTTCGGAAATCCACATGAGAGTCCCGAAGGACTTAAGATCCCCGGACCGAATCAAAAATATATTGCAACATGAATTGAATAGCATCCGCCGTAGCGGTCGTTGTATGGGTTGATACAATCCAAAAGGATGTGACTCAACCGTTTGTGTAATTTCCCGAAGAGGTATTACGCAAACAATAATGAAAAACTTGGATAAAACCAAATCTCGCTGAGCGCAGCTCAAGCACCTCCCCGAAGGAGTGTTTATACACCGGTCAATAAAGAGGGTACTTAGAAATTTGATTGGGCAAATGCCACCCTCTAAAATTCCCCATGGTGGACCAATCCCCGAAGTGGAAAGTCCCATGTAGACCCAAGGATGATAATGAGGAAATATTGGGACCCGAAGTTCCCTACTTAAGTACCAATGTATTTGGTGAACTACACAAAGACTTGATATTATGTTCACCTTTGGCCTTGGTCTATGGTTCCCGAAGGACCAGTTCCCAACCATGGCGAGAATATATGGACACCGGCTATATGTCGACCCGCATAATGCCGGATCCTGATTTGGTTTCATGGCTCTCTATGGTGGTACAACCATTTTATGGTAGTCTTGAAGAAGACATGGGTTGTCACATCATCGAACCACTGAGAGATGATTTCCCTATATAAAGCCACACGAGAATGTGTTTGGCTCAAATGGATGATCGGCCACATCCTGAAGTTATGTGGCTTAAGCTTTGATAGCTCCCCTCCATTATCTATGAAGATAATATAGCTTGTGTTGCACATACACATATGGGCTATGTTATGAGCAATCTCACATTGCTCCAAATTCTTTTACCCTGTAAGCTCCAAAAGAGCGAGGGAATAGATGCTCGGCAGAACGTAGTCGTGAACAAATCCAGCAGATTTGCTCACAAGGTCTCGCCCGACCTCTTGCTTTCAAGAATATATCTATGGAAAGAGCATGAGACAATTTAGAAGGTTGCTAGGTTCGGGGGGAGAATACTCCCCGAGTAATAGTCCATAATTATGATCCGAAGATCATAACTGTCCCCGAAGACCCGATCCCGAAGATCAAACTGTTGTACTCTTTTTTTCCTTGGTGAGTTTTTCCCACTCGGGTTTTCTCCCGCAAGGTTTTTAACGAGGCAACATGTAAAACACGGTGTGTGCGTGTGATGTACTCTTTTCTCCTACCCTTTTTCCCACGGGGTTTTTGGGGAGTTTTTGACGAGGCATGCACAAACGCGCAAACCACCCAAGGGGAAGTGCTTTGTAAATCAAAGCCAAAATAGAATAGAATCGAGATAACGAAGATTACAAGTTGGTCCTGAAGACCAATAGGTCCCGAAGACCTAAATTGCATTGGTTGGTCCTGAAGAGACTTGAACCAACTTGTTGTACTCTTTTTCCCTTGATGAGTTTTTTCCCACCGGGTTTTCTCCCGCAAGGTTTTTAACGAGGCAACAAGTGCAGCATGAGAAATGCATGTGATGTACTCTTTTCTCCTACCTTTTTTTTCCCACTGGATTTTGGGGGGAGTTTTTAACGAGACATATGCATGGCATATAATTGGCCAAGGGGGAGTGTTATGAATCAAAGACAATGTGAACAAAGTCTTTGAATGGTGGCCAATTAAATGAAAGGAAGAAAAGATCAAATTGAAGAACTACAAGAGGAAGAAGAATTCAACTTGGCTAGATGATAGTATTAGCTAGCATCTTATGTATCATGAGTTGGATGTCGGCTACTGTAGCAAGGTTGGTTACTGTAGCAAACCGACCTTGTTTCCTATATATAGACATCCCTAGCTCATTTGTAAAATCAATCAAGAAGTGAAATACAACAGCCCCCTCTTCCTCCCATCTTCCTGTGTTCTCTATTGTGTAGGTGTGCCATTGGACGAACTCGATTTCTAACAGTGGCCACACTAAAGGCCTCCAAAATTAGCCGGGTCAGAACTTATTTACTGTCCACGCCATTCCATCCACTTTTACCTCTGACGGTGTCAAACTACGGTGAAAAAAAGTCTAAAATGCCCTCAAGTGTGAGCGCCACACAAAAGTTCGCCATTCCTCTGGTGCCACTGCCCGCGGCACCTGCAACGTGGATGCTGGCTCTTTGTCGTGGCGGCCGCTGACGTGCTAGCCTGTGTGAGCTCATGCTGTCCGTTCTCGAGTGTTTGACGGTAGTTTGTACAAAAGATTTCTCACACGTGTATGCATATATATTTATGTGCTATTAATTAATGAGAAGCATTTTGTACTTGAGGAGAAATAAATAAATAAATAGGCAATATGTGCATGTATATTCACGTGCCCTAATTAAGTCAAGAAAATAAGAAGCAAGCAAACTACCAGCTAGCTAGCTACATGAAAACGAACGTGCATACATGCTAGCAAATGCGTATCTGAACTCACGCTACACATATCTAGACAGCTTTTATATTTATATTTATATTATGGCGTCCATGTATTTCTCTCTAAAGTAAGTCGTACGTCGTATACGCGGCGCGAGAATTGAATCCGCTGCCAACATATGAGCTAGAACACGAACTGGGCATGTGTCAGTACACTGCCATGTGGGCCCTGCCCAGCGGGGCAAGTGGAGGGTCCAGCTACAAAAGGGAGACGACGCAGAGCAACAGGGCATCGAATGAATTATCCAGAAACAGAACTCCTCTCCCCTCCTGCCTCCTGTTCATCTTCTTCCCCAAGTCCTCCCTCTCTGTACCCGGAATTTCTCTCTACTCCGACCTCCCTCTCCCCTGAGGTCTTGTATCCTGCTACTTGAATCGAGTAATCCCATTGAGTTGCTAACAAGTGGTATCAGAGACACCGATCCTCGCCATGGATCAATCCCTCTTCGACGAGATCCTCAGGAGGTTTGATGAGTTCGACGCTCATATGGAGCAGCGATTCTCGCGAGTCATAGCCAAGCTGGAGCAGTGGGGCGCCGCCGACGAGCCCCGCACCGTCGGCCTCGAGCAGTCCGGCGCGACGCAGCTCTTCGACGAGATGCTGGTGCCCGAAGCCACTTCCGAGTTGCCCCGCCCTGCGTCCGAGCAGCTCGTCCCCATCGCGCTCGAGTCGGTCGGCATCGACGTCTCCGTCGACCCCCTCCAGCAGCTCGAGTCGTTGGAGATTACTGAGTCGCAGATCCACTCCGCCAACAAGCTCCTCGTGGCGCCGCTCTCCACTTCCACGCGCAAGGCCGCCACCACCGTCGAGCGTGAGAAGGACGTCGACCGCCCCGTGGGCGACCTCCCTGCTCCGCGTCCACTGCAGCGAGCTCCTCTGCGTCTGCCTCGGCAGCGCCCGCCTCCGCTCCGCCGTCAGCGGCGAACTCTTCTGCGTCCGCCTCGACTTCGACAACCGTGGCGTGCACACCCGCGCCTGATTCGGCTTCACCAACCGAGGCGAGCTAGTCCGCGTCGACGCGGACGACCTCCACGGTTCCTGGTTCGAGTTCGAGGACGAGTTCGAGTCCGCCGTCCGCGACTTCGAGCACGCGCTCGGCCCCGTATTCGTCCTCCTAAGGGAATCCCGCGAGATTGTCGCCGCCGCCGCCGTCTTCATCTACGGGTGCGCGTCTTCCTCGGGGAGTCGGTCCCGCGCGCGAGGCGCCTTACCAGGCTTCGTGGCGCTCCTTCATCCACCGGGGACCACAACAACGACCTGGGCACGGCCAACATTGTCACGACTGCAACAACGGCGCTCGTCCCCGTCGTCGCCGGCGTTGTCTTCGCCACCGGGGGAGAGCCGAGCTTCCACCTCTTCCGCAACGACATCTCGGATGCCGCCGTCAGGATCACGCCCACGTGCCGCGTCTGCCTCCGCGGCACCAGCTCCACCGCCTGCTACATCGCCAACCCGGCCGTCGTCATCGCCTTCAACTACGACCGCACGGTCGGTTCCGGCACCGGCAGGCTCTGCCTCTTCTCCAACTTCGGTGACCCGCTATGCCGCGTCCGCTACTTCCTCGGCTCCAAGTACGACGCGAAGCGCCCTTCCTCACCCGGCAACAAGGAGCTCCAAGCCGTCATCACGCAGTACGACGACGCTGCGGGGCTCTGGTGGGTGCGCGCTGAGGGCATCGCCAGCACCATGGCCACCGAGTACATTAGCTACGAGCTCGTGGTCTCCACAGGCGAGTCCGCTGTGCGCATCCTGGACTTCGAGGGCGCTCAACAGTTCGCCGGCCCCATCCCTCACGTCTTCAAGTGTGGCAAGGCGTTCCGCGGCAAGCGCAGTACAGTGGCGACCCCATCGAACTTCTCCATCGCACCCAGGCCTGTCAACCATGGCGCGCCCGCCAACTGCTCGACGAAATGTCCAGGAGTCGCCGTCGATGTGGTGACACCTGCTGCGGCATCCACTATGGCTATGGCGCTCGTCATTATCTCCACCCGCGCTGCTGATACGCCCACTACCATCGATGTAGTGTGCAGCATCGTCACCTTCAATGTCGACTCTGGTGGTGCTGTTTCTGCGTCCGTCATCATTGCAGGCATGCCTGAGGTTCTTCCAGCCAGAGTGAAGGTTTTGGACCGAGAGCTGCTCAAATGTGGAGGTGATTTCTTTGAACTCGGTGCTTGCAACTTGATTGATATGCCTATAGTGCTTGGGAGGATTTGTGATGTGGTTATGGTGCAATCGAGTCTGTTTCCTTCGTCTGATTGGCTTGAGCAGCAACCATGGCCACCTCCTGACAACCTGAGGTTGACGAGTTCTGATGCTGAGTTATGGCTTACACCATGGCCGTGGTTCAATATGGCTGAGAGGCTCTCTGTTTGGAGTTCCTGTGATCGACTTTGGAAGCCCCCATGGTCTATACATATTCATCTACACATCAGATGTGTGCCAGCTACTGCACTTCCGGAGTTTCTGACCTGTATGATGGTGATATCAATGAGTGTAGTTGCTTGTGAGCTGATTCTCGGGCTAACACAGCGGAAGTGTGGTGGCAATTGTTGGTGTTTCTTGGTTGAAGGTGTTAAACCTAGGATCAACTAGCAGTGGCCTCTAGGTGGGTACAACTTCGGGAATCGAGTAGGCATAGAGGTAGAGAGAAAGAGGATGAGTCGGAAAAGCTTTACCAGGGGCCTTCACAGGGGCAGTGGAGGAAGATCCGGCGCGCGCCGCCGCTGGGTCGGCCATGTTGTCGATGCGAGACGAGTGAAGCGGCCGGGCGATGAAGTCGTCGATGGCGCAAAGTGCATGTGACGGCGGGCGGAGGTGCTTCCCGTCATTGGCGCGCCCCTAGGATCGGGTTTAGGGTTGTGTCGGTGGGTCCGCGAGTGAGCTCAAGGCGAACCTCGTACCTTGAGCCGCCGGCCCCCACCTTCCTTTTATAGCGCAGGTGACGGGGGCCCTCCGGCCATAGTGGGCCGGGCGCCCCGATCGGGCGCGTGGGTCAGGCCCGAGTTGGGCCGTTGGGCCCAACTCGGGATTGAGATCATCCTAACATTCTCCCCCTTGATCTCATCTTTTAACTTTATCCTTAACTTTACTCTTTCACTTTAACCTTTTCATTTTACTTATTCCACCTCAGATTTGTGCATAGAACATGTTTCATCGTCACGGTCTATTGCCGTTGGATTCCACAAAGCCTACAATACACATCTCTCGGTTTGAAATAAATAAATACTTTATCTTTGGGCCCTTATTATTATCCGGGAATCATAGACTTCGCCTTAAACCCATGCCGGCTACGTGTTCAACGAACACTTTGGGTGGCAAGCCTTTGTAAGCGGATCCGCGAGCATCTTTTCAGTGCTTATGTGCTCAAGATTTATAACATGATCCTGGATTTTCTCTTTCACAACATAGTACTTTATGTCAATGTGTTTGGCAGCACCACTTGACCTATTGTTGTGAGCATACTCTATAGCCGGATTATTATCACAAGTATAGAGTCATTGGTCCATTTATGTCATCGACCACTTTTAAACGGGTATGAATTTCTTTAGCCAATTCACCGCCCGATGCCTCATAACATGCTACAAACTCGGCATACATAGTAGAGTTTGTAGTAACCGTTTGTTTTGAGCTTTTCCATGATATAGCTCCTTTTGCGAGAGTGAACACATATCCAGATGTGGACTTTCTGTCATCTCCCGCGTAATCAGAATCTGAGTATCCTAAAATCTTTAGGGAATCAGATCTTCTGTACGTTAGCATCAGGTCTTTTGTACCTTGTAAATATCGCAAAACTTTCTTTATCAATTTCCAGTGTTCAACACCTGGATTACTTTGGAATCGCCAGCGCCCGGTTACATAAGCCAAGTCGGGCGTGTGCATACTTGAGCATACCGTAAATGTCCAACTGCAGAAGCATATGGCACACTTTTCATTTGGTTGAGCTCATACTCATTCTTGGGACACCGAAAATCCCCATACTTATCGCCCTTGACTATAGGTGCGGAGTGATGGACTACATTTATGCATCTCGGAATTTCTCCAAGACCCTTTCAATGTATGCCTTTTGAGACAGTCCTAATACCCCCTTTTCTTCTATCACGGTGAATTTCTATGCCCAAAACATAGGAAGCTTCACCAAGATCTTTCATCTCAAACTTTGAGGACAAAAATCTTTTTGTCTCCTGTAGCAGACTCATATCATTACTTGCAAGTAAAATATCGTCTACATACAGGACTAGGAAAATGTATTTCCCATTCTTAAACTTTGTATAAACACAATTGTCCTCGACATTTGCTTTAAACCCAAATTTCTTTATAGTTTTATCAAACTTCAAGTTCCACCGCCTTGAAGCTTGCTTTAACCCATAAATCGATTTCTTTAGGCGACATCCCATCTTTTCTTGCCTTCCACGACAAAACCTTTCGGTTGTGCCATGTATACATTTTCCTCCAAATCCCCATTTAGGAATGCCGTCTTCACATCCATCTCGATGCAACTCTAAATCATAGTGTGCCACCAATGCCATTATTATTCTCGAGAGAATCTTTACATGAGACTGGAGAAAAGGTCTCAGTGTAATCAATTCCCTCTCTTTGTGTGAAACCTTTAGCCACAAGTCGCGCTTTAAATCTCTCTATGTTCCCTTGGGAGTCATATTTTATTTTGTAGACCCATTTACAGCCTACTGTTTTGGCTCCTTTGGGAATTTCTTCCAAGTCCCAAACATCGTTGGCACTCATCGATCTCATTTCATCTTCCATGGCTTCAAACCACTTGGATGAATGATCGCTTCTCATGGCTTGTTCAAATGAGGTGGGATCACCCTCCATTTGATACTCTTCAGTGATATTGTTTAACTCATATATATCACTGGAGATAGCTGGCCTTCTTTCTCTTTGAGACCTTCTAGGGGCCTCTACATTTGGCACATCTACCGTCGGAGGCCGAGATTGCTCCCCCTCATTTGTGGCAACATTTTCAATGGGTTCCGCTGAACAGGTTCCTCATTTTCCTCTCGTTGTTACCACGGGAGGAACAACAACAGTTCTTGCTCCACGTGTCTTGCACTATTGGTGCGGGAACAATAGGTAGCTCGAAAAATGGCTCCTGAATCACAGGATTGGGTGCACACACCCGCTTCTCTTCAAGATCAATTTTCCGAGCAGCCATACTCCCCCTCATCATTTCATCCTCTAGAAAAATAGCGTGTCTCGTTTCCACAAACTTTGTGAGTCTATCGGGACAGTAGAAACGATAACCTTTTGACCTTTCAGGATAGCCAATGAAATGGCAACTCACTGTTTTGGGATCAAGTTTCCCAATATTTGGGTTAAAGACTTTAGCCTCAGCAGGACACCCCCACACACGGAAGTGATCTAGTGAAGGTACCCTTCGTCCATAATTCATACGGTGTTTTGGGCACCGATTTACTTGGTACTCTATTGAGAATATGAATGGAGGTTTTTAATGCCTCTATCCACAAACTCAATGGTAAATCGAGTAACTCATCATATCGCGCACCATATCCATCGGGTACGGTTGCGCCTTTCGGCCTACTCCATTTTGCCGAGGTTCACCCGGCATGGAATACTTGGGCAACTATACCATTTTCCCGTAGAAACCTTGCGAAAGGTCCAGGAACTTGACCATATGGGGTATGCCGACCATAGTACTCCCCCCCACGGTCGGACCGGACTAGCTTAATCTTTAAACTATGCTGATTTTCCACTTCAGCCTTAAATATTTTAAATTTATCCAATGCTTCATCTCTTCCTTTAATTGGATAAATATAGCCAAACCGGGAGTAATCGTATGTGAATGTAATGAACGAATCATAGCCATCCACACTCTTTACGGAAAAGAACCACATATGTCAGTGTGAATGATCTCTAATATTCCCGTGCTTCGTTTGGCATTCTTTTTAATTTGCTTTACATATTTTCCTTTTATGCAATCGATGCATTGCTCTAATTCAGCGAACTCCAAAGGAGGAAGAATTTCATTCTTTACTAGTCTTTCTATTCTCCCCTCGAAATATGGCCTAAACGACAGTGCCATAATTTCGCCGTTGCGTTTGTAGTTCGCTTTCTTTTCTCGTTCTCATTTGTAGACGAGGAAACGCTATCATTCACATTACATATGGAATTCACACTTTCACATAGTGATAACATATATAATTCGTCTTGTCGGAAGGCAAGACCAACACAAATATCATTAAACCAAATGACACATTTGCCATGTCCAAAATTACGGGTAAAACCCGAATCATCCAACTTTATTACACTTATCAAATTTCGCTGCAGTGTAGGAACATAAAAAACATCTCTCAAGGTAAGACTATAGCCATTAGGTAAATCTAATGCTACATCTCCTATTGCCTCTATCGGCCGTACGCCATTCGCAACGCTAATGGCCTCTTCTCTTTTAGCGTAGTTCTCGTCGAAATGAATCAGTAAAGAATTTGCAACATGAATAGTTGCACCAGAGTCAATAAACCATGTTGACTTTGAAAACTTTGCATACAGAGATTCATTTACAAATGAAATAACGTTCTCACCCTTTTTCCTCATGAGCTCTCTTAGCCAATCAGGGCAGTCAGTTTTCTTGTGCCCCTCCTTACCACAGTGCCAGCATGAGTTGTCACCTGCCTGTGGCTTGCCCTGTTGCTGAAACTGTGGCTTGCCCTGCATGGGACCTTTCTTTGCTGGGGAGCCTTGAATGGCATTGAAGGACCTTTTGCCCTTCCCTTTGACCATGTTCGCCTGGCCACCAGGTTGGCCATTGATCCTGAGCTCCTCATCAACACACTGAGCAATGAGCTTGTCTAAGTCCCATTTCTCAGGCTGCATGTTGTAGTTTATGACAAAGTTCTCATACTCTCTAGGCAAGGAAGCTAAAACAAAATGGATAAGGAGCTGTGGTTGTATTTCCAGATCCATTCCTTTTAGCTTATTTGCCAAGTGACTCATTTTCAGAATATGGTCACGAATGCTACCTCCTTTAAACTTTTCATTTGTCAATTGCCTGAACAAATGGGTAGCATACACTTTGGAGGAACCAGTGAACTGGTTCTTGATCCTCTCAAAGTAAGCAATAGCAAGTGTCACACTTTTCAATTGACCCCGTAAGAGCGGGTCAATTGTATTCTCAATGACAAGACAACATTTCTTGTTGTCACCGACCCATCGAGCATGCTTTATATCATAGGCCATCCCGATGGGGCCATGATCTTTCTTTCTTTTCTCCCATGCATCATCACTTTCATCGGCCTCCCGCACCGGTTCCACAGCACCGTGGAACACGGTTGATGAGCACCCAAATCAACCTAGCTATAGTGAAAGTGAAGTCAATCTTCCTCTTCCACTCAAGGTAGTTGTCTCCCCTCGGTGGTGGAATCTCTCTAAGGGCGACATCGGAGGAACTACGAAATTACAATTCATATGAGGTGAGAACATAATATAAAATTTACTTTGCAATAATTCTAAATCACCGTTGGGCGTAAATAGAATTAATGTGGGCAACAACTATTAATCAAAAATCATAATATTGCTATTAATCAACGTTGGTCGAATAATAGCAACATTATAATCACATTAAAATTATCCATTTTCAAATATTAAACTCTCCCGTTGGTTCGAATTTAACAATGAAAACGATAATAACTTTAAATACGCAGCGGAAACTTTAACTTTGCATAATCAATTTTCCAGAAACATGAATGAACTTTACTGTACTCTGAACCAAAAATTATCGTTGGACAAAAATTGGACTGAAATTTGAATTCAAACCGATTCAAAATCATCAAAATATGCCTCTATGCAGTTTCTGGAAATTGAAAAACAAAATAAGATTGCTTTTCCTATTCATTTAGCCAAAATGGCCCAAACCAGCGCGCGCCCAGGCTCGCGCCTCGCGCGCGGCCGGATAGCGGCGCGCCTCGCAAAACGCTGCGCACAAGACGCGCGCGGCCCGCCCGCGGCGGCCCAGCTAGCGCGACGGGCCCAAGGCCAGCGCCCTCCACCTTTTTTTTTTTTTTTTTTTTTTTTTGTTTCTTCTGACCACTTTTCGGCCCAAGATGGCGATTTCAGCCCGGCCCAACGGCCTTTATCGCGCGGCCGCTGCGCTGTTCCGCGGCCGGGCCCTAACGAAGGCCTGGGCCGGAAGCGGCCCACCCGCGCATGCCCGAGCGGGCCGACTCCGGTCCGGCCCGATCTCAGCCGTCCATCTTCTAGGGTTTTGATCCAACGGACGCGCGTGAGTTTCGGTGGAACAAAAACCCCAGACCAGCAGCCACCCTCAAACCCTAACTCCATTTCTTATCCTCTCCCTCTCTCTCTTCCAGCCGCCAGCAGCTCTCTGTCCCTCTCCCTTAGCCGCGAGCATCAGCCACCGCAGGGAAAAAAGGGGCCATGGCCGGCCGGAGGAAGGGGACCGGCGCCACCGCGCGGCTCGTCGCCGGCGCGCGCGCGCGCGCGTCCTCCTCCCTTTCTCCTTTCTCTGGCCGCGCCGCGGCTCCTCCCTTGTCTTCGCAGCCGTCCATGGAGGTCCGGCAGAGATAGAGGGTGACGCCGGCGGCGGGCCCACTCGCCGGCGAGCGCGTTCCCCGTTGGGAGAGCGCGCCACCGTCGAGCGGCTCCGCGTCGGTGTCCAGTCCCCATGGCGGCGTCGGTGAGCCCACGGCTCGACCGGGCCCCACTGTCCGCAGAACGGCGTCGAGGTAGGGCACCAGGTAAGGCGCGCCTCCCCTCGGCCTTCTTTGCGCTGTTAGGGTTAGGGTTTCGCCCCTTTTCTTTTCCCTTTCCCAGTCCAGAGACCCGATTAGGGTTAGGGTTAGGGTTAGGGTTTGCTTTGCCGATCTGAGATCGGTGTAATCTTTCTTTCTTGATCCGATTGGATCAACATTTTCGAACCCAAAACTCTAGATCCACATGCTATTAGGCGTCTGATACCATTGTTAAACCTAGGATCAACTAGCAGTGGCCTCTAGGTGGGTACAATTTCGGGAATCGAGTAGGCATAGAGGTAGAGAGAAAGAGGATGAGTCGGAAAAGCTTTACCGGGGGCCTTCACGGGGCAAAGGAGGAAGATCCGGCGGCGCGCGGCCGGGTCGGCCATGTTGTCGATGCAGACGAGTGAAGCGGCCGGCGATGAAGTCGTCGATGGCGCAAAGTGCATGTGACGGCGGGCGGAGGTGCTTCCCGTCACCGGGCCGCGCCCTAGGATCGGGTTTAGGGTTGTGTCGGGTGGGTCCGGTGAGCTCAAGGCTAACCTCGTACCTTGAGCCGCCGGCCCCCACCTTCCTTTTATAGCGCAGGGTGACAGGGGCCCTCCAGCCATAGTGGGCTGGGCGCCCCCGATCAGGGCGCGTGGGTCAAGGGGCCCGAGTCGGGATTGAGATCATCCTAACAGAAGGTTGTCAGCTACAGGATATTGTCCAGACTTTGGGTCTGGGTACTTCTGAGAGTCGAGGCCGGATCCGATTTGTCCATGGTGATGAGTACAGGGCCTCGCTGCATGAGCTTTCCTATGACTTTTCAGTTTTGATGGCACTTGTCCTCCAGCGACACATTGCCCTTCACTACTCAACATGGGTTCAGAGTACTGGTTTGACACTTCTGCATTTTCATCTTGCAACTGATGAGCTGTGCCACTGCATGAGTCAAGCTGGAGGAGGCCTTTCAGTATGGATCATTTCCATGGCATCAAGGGACCAGCAAGTTTTTGATCGTGGCAAATACATGGCCGGTGACAATCCTATAATGTCAATGTTTGATGGTGCTGGGCAGCGACAGTGGTCACTTCTATCTCAAGTTGGCACTACCATTTATCAGAACACTACCAGATTTTTGTATTGGCATGAGGTTGTCTTGCCAAAGCCTCTCTGGCTGATCTTGGATGGCCATACTTTGTTAATGCTCGAGTGTGGTGCTGTTCGCTGCAATGCAAAAATGAAGAAATCTGAAACTCAATTCAGTTGGCTGTTCTTTGGCATACAACAATGGGAAGCTCCATCCGGCTGCCTTACTGCACAACTGAACTTGGTTATTCACATGGATGTCGAACAGACTAGCAATGCTTTTGTCCTACTGATGCTTATTGGAGCTCTACTTGATTGCATGCCACTGACACATGGATCAGCCAGAACGCCTGCACCAATTCAGTTTGAGGTTCCATCAGTGCCATATCACACGAAGGACATTTTGCTACTATCTGCTATTACTGGTGCCATGGCTACAGACACAAATCTCAACTTTAATGTGTTGTTGATCATTACCTTGAAGCCTATGCTACGTCTCCCCAAGACACATAATTTGCCATGGGATCCAGGAGGTTCAGAGCTTGCTGTCGGCATTGTTCAGTGGCAGTGCAGTGTCCTTGGTAATCTTTATCACCCATCATCTATAGCCCATCATGTCCCGAAAGAGCTGCCTCAAAAATTGAAGTCTATGAAGAGCGGCTTGGGGGCAAGCCGCATTTCAAGGGGTGGGGAATGTCAGTACACTGCCATGTGGGCCCTGCCCAGCGGGGCAAGTGGAGGGTCCAGCTACAAAAGGGAGACGACGCAGAGCAATAGGGCATCGAATGAATTATCCAGAAACAGAACTCCTCTCCCCTCCTGCCTCCTGTTCATCTTCTTCCCCAAGTCCTCCCTCTCTGTACCCGGAATTTCTCTCTACTCCGACCTCCCTCTCCCCTGAGGTCTTGTATCCTGCTACTTGAATCGAGTAATCCCATTGAGTTGCTAACAGCATGGCACTAGTTTGATGGATGGCTTGATCATACGAGCTATCAAGAAGCGAGAAATCGGGAGAAAAGGAAGAAGCTAGCAAGTGTACGAGCTTCTATGTGATACGGTCTCATGCATGTATGTGAGCGTTCACGATGTGCTAAAAAAATAATAAGAAGCTAGTATAGCAATGCAAGTGCTTCCGTGCATGTGTACGCTTGTGTATCTACAACCGGCCACGGCGTTCCTTTGTCGGCGATCATCGAGGACCTTGGCGGCCACACGGAGGCCCTCGCCGATGTCCGTGCCGCCACACGCGACGAGGGAATGCACGGTGCGCTCCGCGGAGGCCTTCCCGTCGGCCGTCATGCGCACGAGACGGAGCACGCGGGTCGCTCATTCGAGAAGGAAACGACGCTGACGCGGTCCGCCGGCCGGTCCTATAGGTTGTGGATGACGAACGACACGGCCTGCATGACCAGAAACAGCTTCTGGCCACGCATACTGTTGCTGACGTCCAGCGGCGCTCGCTTCTCGCCGCCGACCAAAGCCGCGGCCGCCGGCTCCGGTGCCCTGGCGTGCACGAGCACCACTAAGCTGCCCTTGGACGCGCCCTGGTTTTGAGCCACCTCGTCGTCGGCCGCCCAGTCAAGGTCTTGCGCCGCATCGACGCTCTCCTCCACCACCTGTTCGTCGTCGTACGAGCCAGGGAAGGAGGCCTCGCGGGTGGAGCATGGCTGGCACGTGATGCCGTCTAGCAGCCCGCCTCCACGGCCTGGCCCCGCCGGCGCAGGCGCAAGCGGCCAGGAGCGCCGCCACCCTGCCACGGCCGCGTCCCGCGAAGCATCCGGTCTCCTGTGCCAGCGTGCCACGCCTGCCCGCGGACGTCCCCTCCGCCACAGCCGGCGGAGTTAAGCAGCGCCGCCACCGCGGAGATGGTTGCGGCCGCGGAGGGGGCCGGCAGTGCGGGCGCGAAGCACGCCAGCTCCTCCAGCCCGGCGGAGCCGGGAAATGAGCGCATCTGCGGCAAAGGCTCGCGCGGGCGTCGAGCGTGAGAGAGAGAGGATAGGGTTGGGAGAGAAGGGCATTTTAGACATCTTCATTGGCTAGGCCCACATGTCAGAGCTGTCAAACGGTGGAAACACGACGGAAGGTGGACAAAATGGCGTGGACGGCAAATAAGTTTCGACCGGTAGCACCTGTGAGACCTCGAACTTTTTAATGGCTTATAAACAATTGCAAACTTTTATAATGGTACACAGGTAAGACCCTCTAAATAAAGTAGAGACGAAACCAATGCTTGGGTGACGCACAAATAGAGATCAACAAGCATTTGCGCTTGCCCAGGCTGCTTGCAGCCTTGCACTAGCCGGCCCGGTCCGCGCCCCCTCCCCACCCCCAATACTGTCATTCAACCACAAGATCATAGTACTAACTAACTCTAATTAGGGTCATTGCTCTCTAAGGTACCTTTTTCTCTAGAGGATGATGACATGTGCAGTGAAGTCGTTCAGGGTTCCTTTTCATGACTCGCGAGTCATCGGAGTACGTCCTTATAAATTAAGGTACTTAGCACAGGTACGTACAAGGTGAGTTCGGTCCCCTAATCTAGGGTTTCTTTTCCTCTGGCGGCGGCGCTAGAGTCTACTACTCTCACGTCGAGTTCGACGTGATCCCATCTACAGATCACGCCGGCGACCCTGCCGGCCGCTACGAAGAAGCCGAAGGATCTGGGCGGAGTTCTGCATGGCGGAAAAACCATCTGGCAACAAGGGGAAGGGGAAGGAGACGGATGATGGGGGAGGGGTTGAGAGTCTGGAGAAGCACTTGGAAGGGATGAAGCTCCATGGGGAGGAAGAAGAGGATCTCGACTTCTCGGAGGATTTTGAGGAACTTGTGAAGGAGGTTCGTTGGCTCGCCCTATTTAGGGTTCATACGACGAAACCGTTCAGCCATGCTGCCTTATTCAGCGCATTGCGTAATGCGTGGGTGGCAGCGAAGGAGGTGACCTTCAAAGCTCGAGAACCAAATATGTTCGTCGTCCAGCTTAATTGCCTTGGGGATTGGACGAGAGTCATGGAGGGTAGACCGTGGTTGTTCAGAGGAGCGGCCATAGTCATGGAGGAATATGATGGATACTCTAATGTCAAGTCGTACAAATTAGACAAGATACCTCTTTGGGCAAGGGTCCAAGGTGTACCGGAGATGCTAATGAAGAAGAAGGATCTAGCGGAGAAGGTCGCGAAGAAAGTGGGGGAGACCATCACGCTACAGGTCAATGATGGGAAGATAAACTCTACACCGTACCTTAGGGCAAGAGTTTGGATTGATCTGAACAAACCCCTAGTCCGTATGGTGCCAATTACTCTGAAGGAGAGGATGTTGTGCTTGGTACAGTATGAAAAACTACCTAGCTTCTGCTTCTTTTGTGGGTGTCTGGGCCATGAGGTTGCGGAGTGTGGTGATGGAGTTCACCCTAAAGAAACGTGTGAGTGGGGGGACTGGTTGCGAGTCCCTTTCATGCAAGCAACGATGGCCAGAGATGATCGTGGAGGTCGAGGTGGAGGAAGAGGGAGAGGCCGGGGGAGAGGTTCTGGCCGAGGGAGTGGAGGAGAGGATGAGCCATATGATATGGACATCTCGGTGGAGACGAAGGTTGATGATGAGGAGACGCAGGCGAGAGAGAAGAAGGGGGAATCGGCGGATCTTGCTGGAACTGTACCGTTGTTGGGGTACTCAACCCAGAATAGAGACGCGATCAGTCCAATAGCGGAATAGGAGAAGAAGAGGCCTTGAAGAACTGAAGATGGGGAGGACAAAACTCAAGAAATACCAACCGCATGATCGGCGCTCTCCTTCGAGGAGAGTGGCCGGGTACAATGAAAATCTTAGCTTGGAACTGCCAGGGCCTAGCTAGCGCCCGGGCAGTTCGTGCCCTTCTGGAGATCCAGAAGCGGGAAAACCTAGATGTGTTTTTTCTGTTTGAAACACACCTGGGAAGAGTTAAGGCAGAAAACCTGAATAGAAAGTTGGGGTTCGACCATTTTATTATTGATGAAAGTGATGGAAGAAGCGGTGGCTTGCTCATGCTATGGAGGAAGGAGACGGTGATCCAGTGCAAAGATGTCTCAAAGTATTTCATTGATGTGGTGATTAAAGGGAATACTGATTGGAGATTAACTGGGATTTATGGTGAGCCAAGATGGGATCAGAAGCATGTGACATGGCAGAATCTACGAGACCTACATGGTAACATGGCTCTTCCCTGGCTGGCCCTGGGAGATTTCAATGAAATTTTATTTCATCATGAAAAGGATGGGGGACGAGTTAGATCACAAGCACAACTGCAAGCTTTCCAAGATACACTTATGGTCTGTGAGCTAGCTGATATGGGTTTCATCGGTGATGTGTTCACTTGGCAGCGAGGTAGAATCAGGGAGCGTTTAGATCGGGGAGTTGCCAATATTCAATGGAATATGCTTTTTCCTAATGCACAACTCAAGAATGGGGAGATGGTCAAATCTGATCACCGCCCTCTCATTGTTGATACTGACGCTGCTGCTACTCGATTGTATCCTGTAGAGAGACAAAAAAGATTTGAAGCCAAATGGCTCAAGGAGGAAACGATGGATGAAATAGTTCAAGCGGCATGGGCGCGTGCGGCGGCACAGGGGGTTGGCCCAAGTGTAATGATGAAGGCCAATTCAGTGCACGATGACTTGCATGCTTGGGATCGGGAGGTGTTGAAGAAACCGGTCCATCAGATGAAGAAACTGAAGAAAGAGCTTGAAAGACTGAGACGTGGTCCGTTAACTGATGAATCAGTCGCGGCGCAAAAAGAGATCTTGCTGCGGCTGGAATTGTTGCTAGAACAGGAAGAAATATTCTGGGTGCAAAGGGCCAGGGCGAATTGGCTCAAGCATGGGGACCGAAATACTAACTTCTTTCATCAGGTTGCATCGACTCGGAGGAGAAGAAACATGGTGAAAGGGTTGGTGGATGAGTTCGGAGTAAGACATGAGGATCCCGGGGAGATGAAGGGGATGGTAAAGGAGTACTTCAGCAAGTTGTTCACGTCTGAAGTACAAGAAGTTGATCATCATGTGTTGGGGGATGTAAACCGAAGGGTGACGCCTGATATGAATCAGCTACTATTATCTCCTTTCTCCAGAGAAGAGGTAAAGAAAGCTTTATTCAGTATTGGGGACCTAAAAGCCCCTGGCCCTGATGGCCTTCATGCAATTTTCTTCAAACGGTTCTAGAGTATGTTGGGGGAGGAGCTAACTGATGAAGTTTTGCAAGCTATCAACAATTCAACTATCCCGGACGGTTAGAATGAGACCACAATTGTGATGATTCCAAAGGTGGAGAATCCAGAGAATGTTGGTCAGTTCAGACCAATATCCCTCTGCAATGTAGTCTACAAGGTAATATCGAATATCCTATCGAGTAGACTAAAAGTAATCTTACCAGAAATTATAAGCCACCATCAAAGTGCTTTTGTTCCGGGGAGGTTGATTACTGACAACATTTTATTGGCATATGAGTGTATTCACACTATGAAGAGGAATAAGGGTAGTAGAGGTTTATGTGCTGTCAAGTTGGATATGCACAAAGCTTACGACAGAGTTGAGTGGGTTTTCTTAGAAAAAATAATGTTGAAACTTGGTTTTGACCAGAGATGGGTGCAGATGATTATGGCATGTGTTAAGACAGTTAAATATAGGGTCCGATTCAACTCTATGGAAACTGACACTATCACACCAACCAGAGGGTTAAGGCAGGGTGACCCGCTATCACCCTACTTGTTTCTGATAGTTGCTGAAGGCCTATCATGTATGTTGAAGGGTGCTGAAGAAAGAGGCGAATTAGAGGGAGTCAAGGTGTGCAGGGCTTCTCCGGTTATATCACATTTACTTTTTGCAGATGACTCACTCATTTTAATGCATGCCGATAAGAAGAATGCAGATTGCTTGAGGGATATTTTGAACAGAGACATCGTGCGAATTTCGGGAGATGATCAGTGAAGCAAAATCAAGCATCTTTTTTTTCAAACAATACAGATGTGGAGGCCAAAATGGAGGTCTGTGAAACTTTGAATATAATGACTGAATCTCTTAGTGACAAGTATCTGGGGCTACCGGCGATGGTGGGAGCTGATCGCAGTGGCTGCTTTCGTCACCTTATCGATCGAGTCAACAAGAGAATAAACGGGTAGAAGGAGAAACTGTTGAGTATGGGAGGAAAGGAGATCCTGATAAAATCGATTGCTCAAG
The DNA here is from genome assembly GCA_018135685.1 of Themeda triandra. NCBI lineage: Eukaryota > Viridiplantae > Streptophyta > Magnoliopsida > Poales > Poaceae > Themeda > Themeda triandra. Next base: position 386,459 of record JAENPR010000311.1, read on the forward strand.
CTGTTCCAGTTTACGCGATGATGGTGTTTAAAATTCCTAATAAAATTTGTAAAGGAATAATTGATGCTATCTCGCGCTACTGGTGGGGTGATGACAATAATCATAAAAGGATGCATTGGCAAGAGTGGTGGAAAATGTGTATGCCTAAAAGTTCAGGAGGTATGGGGTTCAGAGACATACAATCTTTCAATTTGGCAATGTTAGCTAAACAAGTCTGGAGGCTGTTAAGAGAACCCGATTCGTTATGTGCTAAAGTTTTAAGAGCGCGCTACTATCCTGATGGGAAGTTGCTAAACGCAAAAATGAGAAGTGGCTGTTCTTATACTTGGCAAAGTATCTTAGCGGGCCTGGATTGCTTCAAGCTTGGTTATATCTGGAGGGTGGGTGATGGTACTCAGATCAAGATATGGGAGGACAGTTGGATACCTGGCAATCACAATCTGAAAGTTCAGACACGGAGGGGCAACAATCTGGTAACTTCAGTGGATGAGCTAATCAATCCGGTGACTGTTACTTGGGATGAGGATCTGGTGCGGTCTATTCTTGAAACAGATGCAAATCGCATATTACAGATTCCTATCACAATAGGGAGAGAAGATTGTGTGGCCTGGCATCATAACAGGAACGGGTTGTTCTCTGTGAGATCAGCATATCACTGTCAGTGGAAAGAGAAGTTTGGCGCGAAGATCGCAGCAATGCAAGGAAGTGGCACAAGTAATCGGAGGATATGGAAAAATCTCTGGAAATTACAAGTGCCAGCAAAAATTAAAATCTTCGGGTGGAGAGCACTACAGGGTTTGATGTCGTGCAACGCTATTCTGGCAAATAGGCACATTATACCGGATGGTGGATGCCCGGTGTGCCACAATGGAGCAGAAGACATCAAGCACCTGTTATTTACTTGTGATCGGACTAGAGCTGTTTGGAGATCAATGGGAATTTGGGAGAAGATCATAAACCTCTTGCAGGCTGACCGTTCGGGGTCAATTGTGCTTGAAGAAACTATCTATAGGGGTGAGCAGATTCAGAACTTTGATCTTGGTTTGTCTGAACTTATCTTAACCGGAGGCTGGTACTTATGGTGGGAAAGACGGCAACTAACCCATGGTGAAACCGTTCAACCACCATCAAGATCGGCCCTCGCTATTGTCTCCCTGGCAAAGAACTATAAACTGTCCATGAAGAAGGGTGCCAAGATAAAGCAAGGATGGAAAAAGCCTTCTGAAGGCTATATCACGCTGAACATAGATGCTTCTTTTGATGAGGAAGGGGGTTATGGTAGTATGGGTGCGATTATCAGAGATGCTATGGGGGGTATGATCGCGGCGTCAAACTCCTTTATACCTCACCTAGTGGATGCACCAATGGCGGAAGCTTTTGATCTAAAAGAAGGACTTATGCTAGCCCAGCACATTGGAGGTAACAAACTGATTGTTCAAATGGATTGTATGGAAGTCGTCGAGATCATGAAGGATGCGGGGTTCACTGCAAACGCAGGTGCTGCAATATATGATGAGTGCAACATAGTGTGGAACGGCTTTCAAGAGAGATATCCATTGAGCATTTGAGCAGGGATGCAAATCAAGTGGCACATGAATTAGCTAGGCAAGCTTCCCTTTCTAGAACAAATTGTGTCTGGGACGATGGTCCCCCTGATTTTATTGTTCAGCTTCTAGCAAATGATGTAACAATCTTCGATCAATAAAGCTGCCCACGGGCTTTTATAAAAAAAAAAGGTACTTAGCACACTAGTGGATGGCTCTGCGAGTACGCTTATTCAATAACAAAATGCCCTAGATATATATAGCTAGCTGCATGCCAGCCGACCAGCTTGGCATTACTATTAAATTACATGAGCTGATGAGTTCAACCCAAGCCTAAGGTGATGAAAAAAGTGGATAATTCACTTATACCTCAACAATCAATATTTCATATAGGCTCCCTCAGCCTCATTATAATGTGAAATCAGAACAAGCAACAATTATTAATTTCACATAGAAGATAGGATTATTTTATTTAATTGCCCCATCAGGAGTTTATTGCCCATCAGGATTCGAACTCGACTGACCCTAGTATTATATTAAGTTCATGTATCGATCAGTTCTGCCTAAAAGATTAAGCTGATGGAGAGATATGAGAAATTCAATTATACCTCGACAGTAACCCAAGACGGTCTCGAGAAAACAATGACGAGCGAGGACCACTAACACTTGACTGAAGTCAATGGACCACAAGCAGGATATATTCCTTCACTATTTTATCTCAATCTAGGTTACAGCTGTGGACTAGGAGTCCTTTCTTTTGTATGTGTGTGTTTGTCTATATATATGTAGAGCCAACAAAACAAACAAGGGGGTGGTTCACGGCTTCACCTAACCAGTATATAATTGGACAACTAATAAGTGACAAAATGACCTATATAACAGATTGTGACTGCTGTGTGTGCAACCTGAAGAAACCTCCTTAGTAGCCTTTGCAACGTAAGTTAATCAGATCGTGGCAGGGTGTGAACGTCGGAGACGACATACACTTCAGGAGTCAAGGAGTAGTTGACGGTATATACTATTAGCGCGTCACAACAAGTTGTGCTCTTTATAAGGAGTAACCAGGCCAGGCTTCTCTGCACCAAGAATAACATGGGGATCGATCAAAAAGCAACAATGGGCATCCCCAAACCCTCCTGCATCCAAATAGCCACAGCCCTGCTGCTTTTTGTCGTCGCACAAACCAAGATCTCCATTATTGAGGCATCTGCTGTCTCGGAGGATATGACCAAGAGCTGTATTAGCAGCGAGCGGTCAGCCCTTCTCGCCTTCAGAGCAGGCCTGTTGGATCCCATGAATCGCCTTTCATCATGGGAGGGAGATAACTGTTGTCAATGGATGGGTGTCCAGTGCAGCAATAGCACAGGCCATGTCGTCAAGCTTGACCTGCGAGCCCCTGGCTGCCTCGACAATGGTGTGAGTAGGCAGCCGCTAGGGGGCAACGTGAGCTCCTCAGTGACCGGTCTACGACACCTCCAGTTTCTCGACCTCAGCTGCAACATGTTCGATATGGTGCCAATACCGGGGTTCTTCGGTTCCCTGCACGGCCTGAGATATCTTGACCTCTCACACTCCAACTTCGTTGGAAGGGTACCGCCACAGCTGGGTAATCTCTCCAACTTGCATTACTTGAATCTTGATTCATTCACGGGTGGGCAATGCGTCAACATATACTCAATGGACATCACCTGGCTGTCACGGTTGCGCTCCCTTGAGTACCTCAACATGAATTCCATGAACCTTAGCACCACTGCAAACTGGGTTTCCGTGGTGAACATGCTTCCTTCACTTCAATTTCTTTCTCTCTCTTACTGCCAGCTTGGCACGAGTCCTGACTCGCTCTTGCATCTAAATCTGACATCTCTCGAAACACTCGACATATCATATAATAGTTTCTACAAGCCTATCGAACCCAACTGGTTTTGGGATTTGACTAGCCTCAAGGAGCTTTATATTCACTCAAACCAGTTTTATGGACCGGTTCCACAAAGGATAGGGAATATGACATCCATGGTGAATCTTAGTCTCGCAATGAATAACCTAGTCGGCATGATACCAAGCAGCATGAAGAATCTATGTAACTTGGAAGAACTTTGTTTGATGATAAACAACATCAATGGAAGCATAACTGAATTCATCCACCGCGTACCTAGCTGTTCATCAAGTAAATTAAAATATCTGCTTCTAGCTGACACCAATCTTACGGGAAGCCTGCCAACTGGGCTACCACAACAATTAAGCAATTTGGTCGCACTAGACCTTCGTTGGAATAATCTGACAGGTACTGTGCCACTATGGATAGGAAAGCTCACAAAGCTACAGTTTCTGAAACTTAGCTTCAACAAACTAGATGGAGTCATACATGAAGGCCATTTATCTGGCCTACCAAATTTGGAGTTCCTGGCATTGGCCGATAATTCTCTATCCATCATATTGAATTCGACTTGGGTTCCTCCTTTCAACCTAGATACTATTGAACTTGGATCATGCCTTCTGGGGCCTACCTTTCCGATATGGCTTAAATGGCAAACAAAGGCATCTATTATTGATATCTCAAACACAAGCATATCAGATGTGGTACCAGATTGGTTTTGGGTAACAGCTTCCTCCATGTCCATTCTGGATATGAGAAATAATCAGATCAGTGGTTTTTTACCATCTAAGATGGAATTTCCGATAGCATGGGCAATTGATCTCAGTTCTAACCAGCTTAGTGGCACAATACCTAAGCTTCCTGTTTATCTAACTAGGTTGGATCTCAGCAGAAATAATCTCAGTGGGCCACTGCCACTAGATTTTGGAGCACCAGGACTTCTAACACTTCTTCTATACAAAAACTCAATCTCCGGCACCATTCCATCTTCTTTATGCAAACTGAGACAACTACAATTGCTAGATCTCTCAGATAATAAGCTTACTGGATCCGTTCCTGATTGCATAGAAGATAAATCCACAATAAACATGGCAAGCTGCAGTATTCAGTCTCTGAACTTAAAAAACAACAGCCTCTCTGGTGAATTTCCTTTATTTCTCCGTAACTGCCAGCAACTGGTATTTCTTGATCTTTCACGAAATCTATTTTCTGGGATTTTGCCAACATGGATTGGAGAGGACCTACCCTCTTTGGCATTCTTGAGGTTGAGGTACAATATGTTTTATGGTTGTATTCCAGTGGAGATTACTAATCTGGTTAAACTTCAGTATTTGGACCTTGCCTACAACAACTTAACCGGTAGCATACCGAAATCACTTGTCCGCTGCATAGGGATGATACTAACACAAGACAAAGCTGGTGAATTTGAAAATATAATACATTCAGCATATCCAGTTGATTCGGATGACATGATTGAGTATACAGAAACCTCTACTATAGTCATGAAGGGTCAAGAAAGACTGTATACTGGGGAAATTATATATATGGTCAACCTTGATTTATCATGTAATAATCTTTTTGGAGAGATCCCGCCAGAGATTGGTACTCTTGTGGCATTGAAGAATCTGAATTTATCATGGAATGGCTTTAGTGGAAAAATTCCTCCGAGTATTGGGGCCTTGGTGCAAGTGGAGTCTCTTGACCTATCACACAATGAGCTATCTGGTGAAATCCCCACAAGCTTATCAGCTCTCACATCTTTAAGCCACTTGAATTTGTCATACAACAACCTACAAGGAGCCATACCATCTGGAAGTCAGCTGCAAGTGCTCGATGACCAGGCCTCAATATACATTGGCAACCCCGGTCTCTGTGGTCCACCTATCTCCAAAAAATGTCCAGAAACTGGGTTGATCCCTGCTGCTCCAAGAGATAACAAGAATGGAAGCGACAGTGTTTTCCTTTTTGTCGCCACGAGTTCTGGATATGTGATGGGTCTCTGGACAGTCTTCTGCATCTTCTTGTTCAAGGCAAAGTGGAGAATTGCTTCTTTCACATTCTATGATGGATTGTTTGATTGGGTTTATGTGCAAGTGGCTGTTGGCTGGACCTCTTTGACAAGGAAAATGGGTAGTAGTTGAGATCAGAACCAGATGAATCTTCTGTTACTGCCCAAAATAATGTGCATATGTATCTGTCTTCAGTAATTGTACCAAAATATGAAAATCGTCGAGTGGGAATGGTAATGTATCCTATTTGGCATGTTCAGTATCAATATATAACTTACAAAGATGCACGCCCTTTGGCGTGGCTGTTGCCCAGCCCATCTGAGCAGCAGCAGCCTCAGGATCCTCAGCAGTCTCCGCCCCGTGAGTAGTCTCGTCCTTCGGTCGTCGTCGTCGCTAGTCCTAGTTCGTGGTCGTCGTGAGTGAGAGTCAGATACTTTGCTCCATTTTGCCCAGTGTGATGTACGGGCTTGATACAGTGGGGATGTACTCATGATACTTGGTCTGTCTATGAGTCATCCTTCGTGATGGCATGATGGTACTCTTGGTTGTGCTACATTTGGTTTGATCTTCGTTTGAAATCTAATTCTTGGCTTGTTTTTCTCTGCGATGATGTGATTGAGATATGTCTATTTGTGATATACTTGATGATGTATGAGATATATTAATGTATGTCTACTTGTACTTGTGGGGATATGTCCGAGAAGTAAAGGAGATGCTGCCAAATTTTTCCGGTGAAAGAAAGATAGATTAGAACTGCAGTTGCTAAATTGCAACCTTGTAGAGAAGATCAACTAAAACAACTAAAAGAGAGATAACTATTGTCTTTACATACTTGAGAAATTAGAAACTTGAAAAAGAGTAGAAGCTTGACTAGATGAGAAAATTTGAAAGATTTAGGCTAGAGATTAGAGAAGCTCTATCGCCACTCGTAGCATAACATGTGTATTATATAGGGTGTCTAAACCGAACTACAACTCCTCACTTGGGTCGATTCCTATTTGTCCTGTATAACTCCCCATGTTGCTTATAACCAATTTACTGGATTACTAATTAGACAACAACTTTCAGTTAACTTGGTAAATCTTATAAATTAATGTGAGAGAGAAAGAGGCTAGGACATACTAAAGAGAAGAGTTAAGCTAACTTGTAGTATTACTCCTAAAGCATAGAAGTCTATTTTAAGGTTTTAGAACTACGACATTCGAGTTAAGCAAATCTTGATAAGAGGACCGCAGATGTAAGTCTACAACATGTTCTGACACCAGTTGTGGGGTCCGCCGCGTTAATTTTACCTAAACCGGGTATCATCCGCTTGACCGACCCATTTTAAACCAAACCAACCATGGTGATCCCTAGGAGAGTGCCATCTGCACCTCCATTACCAGGATCTATAAGTAGAGTTACATTCCACGAACCAATCATTAAGATTTCGCATAACCTGATCATCACACAATTAGAAATAATTAACAAGTTACATCATTGTTTGACTACAAGAACTAGGTTAAATTAACATCGAGATAATTCATTAGTCAACTCCACATTCTAGTTTTTGCTCTCATTCTCTTAACCACTAATATCAAAATAACGGTAGCCTTTGGGGACACCCATCCCGTAGTCTGCTAACTTCGACTTCACTCAAGCTTGGCTCAAGTGGTCATCAAGTCTGAAGTACCTGCAAAACAACTTATCGGTAGCACCATGAGCACATTTCGTACTCAGAGGACTTATTGCAACATACATATTTGGTGGATGCAAAGGAACTAATAGGCATTTATAGGTTTGCATAAAAGCATGGTGTTTGTTAAGAAATGATATTTTCATGAGTCCAAATTAGCAATTATAATGCAACTGCCAATTGAGAACAACAAATAGGTGATTAGCTTTATAATTCATCTCATAAACAAGTTCATTCATTCTCACTACACTGAGTCTAGAAGAAAGAACAACCGAACAATTCCGTCTGAGGACTTCAGGCTTTCGAAAAGATCTCTGCAGAGGTGTATAATTGTACTCACACAGAGACCAAGGGCCAACCTCCATACCCGTGCCTGAATAAGGGTTGCCTCATGGTTCCGACCGATGATTGGCCGGTCGGTCCGAGGGAACATAACCCGAAGGGATGCTCTCGGGTTCTCTAGAAAAATAAATATTCAATTTTAGCTGGTCGGTCCGGTGTTCTCACGGATGATTCACGGGAACATTGCCCACAAAGGCTAAGTGTTGGCTGTTCTGCGCCTATAGGCGTTGTTGCGGATGGTCCGATGGTCTGCCGGTTGGTCCGCGGGAATAGCGACAGAACCAATGTTCTTCATTTGTTCTTGGTGTACTTGAGTGATGTAATCTAGATTGTGGATGATGTTAACCATGCATGTGCAGGGGTCTCTTGGGTTGCTTAGGTGATGTGTTAGGCTTGTGATGGCTAGGGTTTGAGCTCTAGGTGTCAAGTGCATCTAGTGATTTGGAGATCAAAACAATCATGAGGAAAAAAGAGATAGATTTCATGAATTTGGGCATGGCAACTTATCTTTGAGATTGGGTGACCTTTGGGCCACCAAGATCAAGCACTGAACCTTGCTCTTCCTTGCTTCCAAGCAAAAGAGGTGGATTTGGCCTTTTCATGATGTTTTGCAAAAATCATAGAAATTGCATTAGAGAGAGATTTTGAGAGATGCATGAGAGGATTGAGCTAGAGATGATCTTGAACTTACATTTGAGATGATGGAGCAACTTCAAGTCTTCATCTTGCATCCATGCATAGAGAAATCAAGAGTTAGGGTTGAGAGATGATTTCAAGAAAATGAGAGAGTGCTCCTTGAGCTCACCAAGATGGGAATGGAGATGGAGGACTTAAGGTGCACTTGATGCTTGAGAGAGATGCTGATCTTCCTTTCTTCTTCTTCTTTTCCTTATCTTCCTTCATTCTCTTCTCCTTTCGTTTCTCTCTCTAGTTCATCTTGTTCTTCCTTGTAGAGAGTGAAAGGGTGAGTGGAAATGAATGAGTGGGTGAGAGAGTGAATGGAGATGGGCTGAATCTGCTGAGAAGTATCTCCATTTTGTGCTGACAGGTGGGGCCAAGAGGAAAAAGGGAAGGACAGCTCATCCAAACAGATTCTGCTAAATTAGTGATCTCGCGGACGGTCCACCGAATCGCTAGACGGTCCAGGAGATCACTGAAAATGCAGAATTGAACTTAGGGGGAGGGGTTTCGTGGTTGGGGTAATTGGTCTTGATTAAGGAATTGATAAGCATCTTTCGAGAGATTGGGAAGGTTACTTGACAGCTATCTCATAGTATCTTCTCAAAGTCAGCTATAGGTTGACTAGGGTTGACCCCTAGTTGACTTAGGTCGATTGGGAGAAATCGATGGGGTTGATTAGCGAATTTGGAGTCCTTGTCCTAGTAGAGAGCACTAGGAACATTTTGAAAAGAGTGATGAGGTGGTTCCTTGAGCTAAGAGGACTTGTGCAAGGTCATCAAGGAGGTTTTCGAGAAAATTTTATTTATAACAACCATTGGGTCGTGACACACTGATTTGGCAGTAGTGCCATGAATATCATTATCGGGTCGTGGCCTAAACCGGTAGTGGCACTGACCATATCACTGCCGGTTAAATACAAAGTCCTGCAGTGATAGTCATAAATATCACTGCTGGTTTCTTCATTAAACCTGTAGTGGTATGCATCTATCACTGCTGGGTGAGCTACCCGGCAGTGATATACTAGCCCCATCATTGCCGACTGGCCTCTGCCGGCATGGATTCCAACAGTGATGGGGCTTCTGACCCTACAGTGATTATCAGACCTAGAGTAGTGACAGAGGACAGGCGAGAACAGCTAGAGGTGTGGGCAGTTGAGACTATGGTACCTGCGGAACTGCTAATGGTGTAGGAAGTGGAGCCGATCTGCTTGCCTAGGTCAATGCCCGTGGCTGCCATCCCTACCCATGGAAAAGGAATGCTAGAAATTAAAATTGGAATGGAAAAGCTACCGTAGGAAGCGCATTCCTTTCCAAAATGCCGTTTGGAAATTGAACCAACAATGGATAGAAGGAAGTGGCAGGCACGCAGCAAAGTAGCAAACTTTAATTTCACCTTTGGAGGAATCGTAATATGATAATGAATTCGGGAAATTTCCCCGTGGCCGCTAGCTCGCTGTCCCTGCATGCTAACTGGAGTGGAGCTAACCACTTTGCTAATCTCCGTGGTGGCGAAATAGCTAGTAATATATTGAGCCGCCCGAGGGCCTTGCCTGCCGCTGGAGCTCACTCGTACGTAGCTTTGCCTAGATCAAGTTGAGGCTGTGGAATTGCAGCATTGATGAGCAACAATCGATGAAGAATTATTTGGGATTTGTTGCTCACTTAGCCTTTTGCATTAGTGCTTGTTTGGATGCCCATGTATTACCTCGCCTTGCCTTGCCTGCTGCGCTGGCGCGGTCAACGAGAAGCTTGCCCGGACTAGCGAGCCAATTTAGCTCTCTCACGCGAGTGAGGAAAATCTTGCCCACACAAACTTTAAAGTATTCAAGTAAGGGAACCAAACATATATCATAGGTTGCTATCCTCATCCAGCGCGGCTTCACAGTACGGAGCGAGGTAACCAAGCTGCCCTTTAGAGCCTGTTTGGTTCCCAACCTAGAAAACTTGCCTAGGCCAAGCATCCATCCTAGGCATTCATTTTTTGAGCGTCTAGGTTGGATCAACCTGCGTGGGTACAGCCCCCAGGCTAGGATGTGAACCAAACAAGCCCTTAGTCTCTCAGTCCTAGCCGCCTCTCACTCCTCTCACAAGGTCTCGCCTTGCACGGACTCCTCTTTCCCTGACATCTCCCAGCTCACTGCACCATCTCTCCCTTGCCTAGTTGCCCTCTGCGCTCCACCTGTTATCACCACCTAGCCAAGCCAGAGCCCCCGACCATCCCATCCCTGCCCCTGGATAGCTTGTACGCAGTTAAGAGGCGTAAAAAAAAAAGGTTTAGCGTGTGACTGCTGCTATGTGTGGCTCCTCCCCGTCCATTCTAATAATTTAATTAACTTGCCGGCGCGGCCTAATTTTTGTTGACTAGCAGCTGGGACTTGTATGCTACAGCTAGCCATGCATGGATAAAAAAAAAACTCGATCCACGGGGGTATGATGCCCCGGGGCATTCTGATTAAGACAGAAGAAAACCTTCTCACGCAGGTCGAGAAAAACTCCAGAACCCCTGCCTCACCCATACACAGCGGCACCGTTGCCCACGTGAGACCTGGACCGTTCCACTACTAGAGAAATGATTTTAGGAGACAGGGCCAAATTATTTTTGGAGGCGGACACACCACGCGACCACCTCCGTAAATGGTCAGGAGGGCTATAGGAAAATGCCCGCCTCCGAAAATCATTTACGGAGGCGGTCGTCCTCCCGAAAATCTTTGATTAACGGACGTCCGCCTCCGTAAATCAATTTTCGGAGGCTCCATTAATTGATGATTTTCGGAGGTGAACATGCTTCCTTCACTTCCATTTCTTTCTCTCTCTTACTGCCAGCTTGGCACGAGTCCTGACTCGCTCTTGCATTTAAACCTGACATCTCTCGAAACACTCGACATATCATCTAATAGTTTCTACAAGTCTATCGAACCCAACTGGTTTCGGGATCTGACTAGCCTCAAGGAACTTTTTATTGACTCCAACCAGTTTTATGGACCAATTCCATACGAGATAGGGAATATGACATCAATGGTGAATCCTAGTCTCATAATGAATAACCTAGTCGGCATGATACCAAGCAGCATGAAGAATCTATGTAACTTGGAAGAACTTCATTTGGAGGTAAACAACATCAATGGAAGCATAACTGAATTCATCCACCGCTTACCTAGCTGTTCATCAAGTAAATTAAAATCTCTGCTTCGAGCTGTCACCAATCTTACGTGAAGCCTGCCAACTGGGCTACCACAACAATTAAACAATTTGGTCGCGTTAGACCTCAGTTGGAATAATCTGACAGGTACTGTGCCACTATGGATAGGAAAGCTCGCTAAACTACAGTTTCTCGAACTTACCTTCAACAAACTAGACGGTGTCATACATGAAGGCCATTTATCTGGCCTACCAAATTTGGAGCTTCTGGCATTGGCCAATAATTATTTATCCATCATATTGAATTCGTCTTGGGTTCCTCCTTTCAACCTAGATACTATTGAACTTGGATCATGCCTTCTGGGGCCTACCTTTCCAATGTGGCTTAAATGGCAAACATCGGCAAAGATTATTGATATCTCAAACACAAGCATATCGGATGTGGTACTGGATTGGTTTTGGATAACAGCTTCCTCCGTGTCCATTCTGGATATGAGAAATAATCAGATCAGTGGTTTTCTACCATCTAAAATGGAATTTCCGATGGCATATGCAATTGATATCAGTTCTAACCAGCTTAGTGGCACAATACCTAAGCTTCCTGTTTATCTAACTAGGTTGGATCTCAGCAGAAATCATCTCAGTGGGCCACTGCCACTAGATTTTGGAGCACCAGGACTTCTAACACTTCTATACAAAAACTCAATCTCTGGCACCATTCCATCTTCTTTACGCAAACTGAGACTACTACAATTGCTAGATTTCTCGGATAATAAGCTTACTGGACCAGTTCCTAATTGCATAGAAGATAAATCCACAAGGAACATGACAAGCTGGAGTATTCAGTCTCTGAACTTAAAAAACAACAGCCTCTCTGGTAAATTTCCTCTATTTCTCCGTGACTGCCAGCAACTGGTATATCTTGATCTTTCACAAAATCTATTTTCTGGGATGTTGCCAGCATGGATTGGAGAGGACCTACCCTCTTTGGCAGTCTTGAGGTTGAGGTACAATATGTTTTATGGTTTGTATTCCAGTGGCCAAGCTTACTAATCTGGTTAATCTTCAGTATTTGGACCTTGCCTACAACAACTTAACTGGTTGCATACCAAAATCACTTGTCCGCTGCATAGGGATGATACTAATACAAGACAAAGCTGGTGAATTTGAAAACATAATACATTCTGCATATCCAATTGATTCTGATCGAATGATTGAGTATAGGAACCTCTACTGTAGTCACAAAGGGTCAAGAAAGACTGTATACTGGGGAAATTATATATATGGTCAACCTTGATTTATCATGTAATGATCTTTTTGGAGAGATCCCGCAAGAGATTGGTACTCGTGGCATTGAAGAATCTGAATTTATCATGGAATGGCTTTAGAGGAAAAATTCCTCCAAGTGTTGGGGCCTTGGTGCAAGTGGAGTCTCTCGACCTATCACACAATAAGCTATCTGGTGAAATCCCTACTATATATCCAGTAGATAGGAGTACCTTCCGGCCGCCCAAAGCAAGCGCCTCGCTGCTTCGTTTTGGCCGCCTTTGTATTACTGTTTATTCCTCTTAATGAAAAACGGGTGAAGTCCCGATCTCGGAAAAAAAAAAATATTTGGTGAAATCCCCACAAGCTTATCAGCTCTCACATCTTTAAGTCACTTGAATTTGTCATACAACAACCTACAAGGAACCATACCATCCGGAAGTCAGCTACAAGTGCTCGATGACCAGGCCTTAATATACATTGGCAACCCTGGTCTCTGCGGTCCACCTATCTCCAGAAGATGTCCAGAAACTGGGTTGATCCGTGCCGCTCCAGGAGATAACAAGGATGGAGGCGACAATGTTTTCCTTTTTGTCACCACGAGTTCTGGCTATGTGACGGGTCTCTGGACAGTCTTCTGCATCTTCTTGTTCAAGGCAAGATGGAGAATTGCTTCTTTCTCATTCTATGATAGATTGTTTGACTGGGTTTATGTGCAAGTGGCTGTTGGCTGGGCCTCTTTGACAAGGAAAACGGGTAGTAGCTGAGATCAGAACCAGATGAATCTTCCGTTACTGCCCAAAATAATGTGGGTATGTATCTATCTTCAATAATTGTACCAAAATATGAAGATCGTCGACTAGGAATGGTAAATGTATCCTATTTGGCATGTTCAGTATCAATATAACTTACAAAGATGCACGCCCTTTGGCACGCCATCGTCCAGCCCATCTGAGCTGCGCCTCAGTTCCATTGACGCCACACGCTGTGCAACTCCAACGCTCCGCGACGTTGCTGCTGCACAGTGCACACCACCAGTCCACCATAATGTAAACGTCTGTTGCCGTTGTGCATGGCGGCCTAGCCGCCTGGGGAAAAGACGACACCAACAGCACAACACCATCGCGGCATCATCCTCTGTTTTTAGAAATAACCGTCTTCGGTTAAGGCGTAGCAGTGCAGGCTTGCAGCAATGCAGCTGCCTACGGAACAGAAGGTAGTGTCCCTCAAGGTTACGCACAGATGCAGCACCACCGCGAGCATCACTGCACTCGGCTCGCACTCTCCATCGAGCATCAGTCCTCTTGCCTTCACCAGCTGGGATAGGATGCCTCCAGAATGCCGTCCGCCTCAACGTACGCGGACACCAGCGTGGTCCAAGAAACCAATTCCTTGGCGCACATTTCGTCGAACAACTGGCGTGCGAGTGTAGTCTCCGGCAAACATCGTCGTGGCGTAAGTCGCTGACCAGGGGCGTGGCGCTGTGGCGGCGGAGGATAAGGAGCGCCAGCACGAGGGAGCTGTGGCGGCGGATGAATGGGACCGCGGCAGGGGGACGGACGCGATGGCGGCGGACGACGGAGCTACTAGCATGAGCGCACGCAGGGAAGGTCGGGCAGTGGGTGAAGTCGGCCCAAGAGAAATAAAAGGAGCAGGCCGAAATGGATCTTGGGCTGGATTGGATTGGAGGTGGGCTCGGGGAAAAGAAAAAGGAAATTGAATTAATTGATGATGAATGAATAAAAGAGAGAAAAAACGAGTTTGGGCTAGAGCTTCAAGATGAATTTGTGTTTGAAAGAAAAAAACAAATAGAGTTCAATTTTAGATTATGTTTTGAGATAGTTTTGAAATGCGTGATTTTAAATTTGGATTTTTCTAGGACGTTACACCCCGCATATGTAATATAGAAGTCAAAGTGACAAAACTTACATAAACAACGTTCTCAGCTAATGCACACGATCGTTTGGAGAACCGAAAATTCAGGAGGCCTTAATTTGAAGAATAGCATATAGCTATCACTGATGCTAGTACAAGCTTATACATGGTAGAAAGTACAGAAGGCTCTGTAATGTCCCGTTTTTATTTTAAAAATGAAAGAAAATATATAAATGGTGAAGTGAAGTATATATGCTAGTGCTTCTGCTTAATTAATTTAGTCTACTTCATCTCATACTGACTGAGAACCCAAGTTATTTGAAGCAATAACGTTTCATTCCAAAATCAACACAATGGAAGCATCAAGTGCGGGCAGAATACATGTGGAATTCACAATGAAAGCATCAAGTGCGAATTCCACTTGTAATCGCCCATGTAAAAGGAAAACAAGAATTAATTCTCGCATTTTCGCTTCGTACAGGTTTGTTCGGCAGGGATTTTGTAAAAAGAAAAAAAGAATTAATGAGAACATAGATGGTTAGGATGGAATGATGGATAGCCACAGCTTCCATTTTTGGTGGACAGATTTGCTTCCCTTGTCTATACTACTGACTTCAGAAATCAGGGTCACTCAAAACAAGAACTTTTAACATGAGTTACCTCCCCCCCTCGTTCCTCTCACTCTCACACCCTCTCATGAATCATTGCGATTGATCTTACACAATCACAATCATTGGAAGTTTAGCTTTTCCCTTTTTTTTCATGAACTGTTTGTTCATCTTTGCATCCCCTAGTTACTGAGAGTTCAGAAAGAGAAATGGAGAGAGTTCGGAAGCTTGTAGGAACCAGTAGGAACCAGATTGATGTAGGCACTCAGAGATGTTTTTGCATACTTGTCTAGTCTGTTCTCTGTAGAAAGTAAAAGTAAACGTTACTGCTTAATGTTATATTAGGACAACTTAACTTACTGAAATGGCCCATGTGAAAGTAAATCTGATTATGCTGACGTTATTTACGCATAACACATACGTGATGTATAACAGCACTAGGTTGTCGTTATTGCAGAGAGACGCAGACGCATATATAGATTGGACAGGGGTGAAACCAGTATCCATGGAGGCGTGGATGTTTCTTTCATCTCTAGTGCCACATAAAGTGCAACTATTTCCAAAAGATTAAAAACCTGCAACCCGTCCAACATGACTTCAAAATGACACTACATAAACAACGTTTTCAGTGATTGCACATGAATCCATTGGGAGAAATGACAATCCAGGAGGCATCAACAGAGCTAGTACGAACCTACAAGGCAGAAGGTTTGTTTTGAGTCACTACTGGATTCACGCGCTTTGCCGAGTGCCAGCGGCACTCGGCAAAGGCCCCTGGGCACTCGGCAAAGGTTTTGCCGAGTGCCGCACTCGGCAAAGGCCACTCAGAAAAAAAATAATCGGAAAAGGCCGCTTTGCCGAGTGCCTTTGTCGAACACTCGGCAAAGGCTTTGCCACCTTTGCCGAGTGCTAGGTTGGCACTCGGCAAAGAAAAGGCGCCGTCACGGCGCCAAAGCTGGTGACGGCGGCTTTGCCGAGTGCCACCTTGGCCGGCACTCAGCAAAGATTTTTTTTTTTCAAAAATTCTTTGCCGAGTGCCGCCGGACTTGGCACTCGGCAAAGATTTTATTTTATTTTTTAAAAAATTTCTTTGACGAGTGCCGACGGCCTTGGCACTCGACAAAGATTTTATTTTTTTGTTAAAAAATTCTTTGCCGAGTGCCGTTGGCCAGGCACTCGGCAAAGATTTTATTTTTTAAATTTCTTTGCCGAGTGCCTCTAGCCAGGCACTCGGCAAAGATTTTATTTTTTTTTTAAAAAATTCTTTGCCGAGTGCCACTAGCCGGGCACTCGGCAAAGATTTTATTTTTTTAAATTTCTTTGCCGAGTGCCGCCGGCCAAAAGCACTCGGCAAAGATTTTATTTTTTTTAATTTCTTTGCCGAGTGCCATGGTCATGGCACTCGGCAAAGCGGGAAAATGGGCCCCTAGCACTCGGCAAAGGGGTCCTTTGCCGAGTGTTGCACTCGGCAAAGTGACACAAAATTGTATTTTTTATTTATTTTTTACATTCCCTCCCAACAAACAAAAAATATCACATATTTATCACATCTAGCACATATTTATCACATCCAGCACATATATCACATCCATCACAATATATACAATATATATCACATATCCATCGAAACAAATCCAAAGTCCATCACAGTTTAACAAATCAACAAGTGCATCACAAGTATATCACAAGTCCACCAAGTGAACAATAAATGCAAATACAACTACCGTTCATCAAAATGGGGGAAACTGAGTGCCTGGTGAAGGAAAAGCGCCGTCACCTCCAGACACATGAGCCGGATTATTCGAACCCGCCGATTGAGACTGCACAAAGGAGAAGAGATTGCATGTGTTAGATAGGATTACTTGGATAGATAATCTAGGAATTTCATACTCACAGGAGTAGCTGCAGGAGGAGGCGGAGGTGGAACCAACAGCCCAGGTGGCACAGCTAGACCCGTATGTTGCCCTAGAGTTTGCATGAAATGCATCATTTCCGCCATCCTCTTCTCCTGGGCCTCTCGCGCGGCCCGCTCAGATTCTAGCTGCGCTGCCAACTCATGACGTTGCCTTATTTCTTCTTCCAGCCGGGCCTGCAATATTTCACTCCGATGTTTCAGTAATGCAAAGCTAATTAAGGTGTGTAAAGATCAATGTACGACGAGTAAAACAGGAATAACCTCAAGTGCGTCGACCCACTGCTATGAAGCATTCGGCCGTGGGCGTATGGCCGTGCTCCCGCTCGTGCTCCGTGCTCGGATCTGGGAGAGGGAGGGAACCTGGGTCGAGTCGATGACACCGTCGCCAATCCACAACCGCCCGTGCTTCTTGTCTCCTCCCAACCTCATGACAAGCTCTGCATCAAGGTCCTGAGTGCTTGGATCGTACTCTGGCCCATGGATCAACCTTGCCGCCGACGTGTAGTCACTGATGCAAGTGTGGACGCTCGGGTTGCTGTACGCCTCGGGCGGGTCCTCGGGGTTGTAGGAGACGTCGGACGTCGCCTTGCCCTTGTGGGCCATACACCATGCCTGGAAGTCGGAGCACTCCTGGCCACCATGTGCCTCTGACTGCGAGAAAGACAACAAGATGATTAGAAATCAGGCAGAATTGAGCGTCAGAATAGACAAATGAATTCTCGTACCCATGCTTGTCTGTAACCGGCGAGGCTGTGGCTGCCTTGATGGTGTGCTGGACCTTGCATCATCATACGTCGGTCCCAGGCAGCGCTGTGCATCTGGAGGTACTCCTCCGTGAACCACTTGTCCACGATGGCCGCCCAGCACTCGGGATACGATTGGCACCACCAGGGAATCATCTACACGTCATCAAGTATTTGACATATACCTCAAAATGAATCGATATTAATGTTCTTCATCTACCTCAAGGTACTGGTCCTGGGTCAGCGTCATCTGTCTTGCTTCTGTCTTGGTGACCTTCTCTCCAAGTTTCGACCCGTGGTAGGTTATGATGGCCTGGATGCGCACCTCGTGATGCATGTTGGCGATGAGTTTTTTACAGGCTTTGGTAGCCGCCTGATCTGCCCTGGCCTCAAATCCCTCAGCGCATCTGAAGTAAGACTGCATACAAACATGATGTATCCATTCATTATTTGAAGGAAATTCCAATGAATGCAGTGTATTGAGCAATGTTGTGCGAGGGAGACTTACCCAAAACTCCACCTTCACCCGTACCGCCTTGTTGGGGTAATGCGGATCGGCGGCGGTGGCATAGTGGTCAAACGAGTAGGCCAGCTCATTCTTCGATGCGTACATGACAATGCCAGGGTAGTGTTACCTGCACAGAAGACCCAGGATGCCATTGGGGGAGCGTGCGACACCACCCGACACAACCACCCAGTTCCTGCACAAGTGATTAAGAAAAATTATTAGTTTCTCTTTTTATTTTCAACATATCATATGAAGTAGTGATGATAGCATCTAAAGTTACTTACTTTTGCCCTTCGAGGTGAATCACTGGGCATCGGTGAGGAAGCGGAACCTGAGGGAGGCTCGCGGGACCTCGCAAGTACACACTCGAAGAAGCAGAGGAAGCTGAACCCGTGCCTACCTTCTCCTCATCGAACTGGTGCGCCCCCTCATCCCCCTCGTTCGTCTGTCGAACCAGCTCCTCCTCGTCCTCATCCGCGGGCGTCACCTCCTCCTCCACCTCATGCGGCATGGCAAGAGGAGACGGCTGCCTCCTGCGATCGCTGCTCCTCCTCCACCTCCTGTCTGACCCCTCCGGCTCCTCCTCCGCACTCAACGCTGCTGTTGACGGTTGTTAATGATCAATTTTATATGTCAACCAGAGAGAGAAAGAGGGGTATAATCTGTTCACCACCATAGACTTAGGGTTTAAACCGACGATTCCACAAGTTTTGGTGAATATGTGTTTTCGCGGGGGATTATCGGGGAAAACATCCAAGGAGGCCCACATGTCATGATTACATAGAGAGAAAGACCGAACGGGTAAAATTGTATATTCTAGAAGACTCCGTAAGGCAAACCCCGGAAGCGGGGACCCACAGCGGGGGTGGTGGGTCGGCCGACTCCCTCTATGGGTCGGCCGACCGCCACCTCCACCAATCGTGGAGGCTCGCGGATCCCGCTCCACCGCCTTTGAGGATGAATAATTATCGTCCGTTTAGGTCGGTTTGATCCGATGGCTGTGGTGAATCCTAGGGGACTATATATTCGAGCCCCGGCCCCCGGCTCGGGCAGATTTCATTCAAGAATTCATTATTCGAGGTAGCCATCGGAAAAGCTAGGGTTTAGAGAGAGATCTCCACCGGAGAATTAGAATAGATACTCTAGATCTTCAAGTTCTACATAGGTTTAGACTAGATAGAGGAAGAATCGGGCGCTTGTGCTCGGAATTCTCGGATCTTCATCATCGAATTGGTATTATCTTGTATCTATTCTTGTGACTTTATTCTAAATATCATTATGTTTCTATTTATTATGTTCCTAGTTTATTCTAGTTCTACATTTGATATGGTTATGATTGGTAATAAGTTTATGTATATGTTTGCAAAGCGCTTAGCTCTCTTCCCGGGGGTTAGGTGGTAGATTTCATGTAAGCATGGTGCTTAGATGCCATTTACTCCGCAAATGCACCCTATTGGCCGGTCGTGTGGTAGATCGTGGAAGTGACAGTTCCGTTGAGTCCTCTCGTATTCCATCCCCGTTGGTAGGTCTAGCGAGAACTAAAGTTGCGTAGTAAGTCCCGCTATGTCTTGGCTTGTTATAGCAATGATCCTTATACATAGATGAAAAGTCTTTTGTCTTGTATATGATAGTGTAGAGTTGGAGTAGATGAATGACTTAGTAGATTAGAACCTACATAGGATTTATATTTCTTGCACTAATCGATGTCAACCTACCTTTGTGAGTAGTCTATATCTAATCTCTCGTGTGATTTATACCCCGAGCTTATTACTTTATATTCCCTTATTTATCATGGTTTACCCCTCGCCAAAGTATGTGACCGTGTAATCAATCACTCATAAGTAGTCGTGTTTAGCAAGTTCATCTCGTTGTTTAAGTCCGTAGTTCTTTCCTTTGAGCTAAATATAAATAACGATACGGAATACTTCCGGTAAAATGCTACGATGGTGTATTATCTCGTTCGCTTGCGGATCCCATATTTTTCTTGATTAGAGGAGCAGTTTCTATACCAACACTTCGGCGCCATGCTAGGGATGACAACTTAGCGTGAGTGGTGTTAGAGGTGTCAACAAGCATTTTTGGCGCCGTTGCCGGGGAACGGAATAAACTTTTAGAGAAAAATTGCTTAAGCGAGATACTTAGAAAATGAGTGATTGTCACTAGTCACCTCTACTTTGGCGGGTTCACCCCGTTGTTTTTCTTTGTCTATATTTTATACGGGGTATTAGCGGGATTGAATCGATTCATTCAAAACTCTCGATCTTCGAGTCGGTTCAATCAAGAAGGAAGCTCGTCACCAATCAAGATGGCCGAGAAGACCCTCCGGAGTTCTCTGCTCCAACTATAGAGAACATCCGCACCGGTCCAAGAATACAAAATAATATGGAGTTTGAGCTCAAGCCAAGTCTCATCAACATGGTGCAAGCTATCCAATTCGGTGGAAAGGTACATGAAGATGCAAGTACACATCTACGGACTTCATGGAGATTGGGAACACCATCGCCATAGATAGAGTTAAAGAAGACCTCATACTTCTTCGCCTCTTTCCATTCTCGCTAGTGGGAAGAGCGAAGCAGTGGTTCTATGCCAATAAAGAAGATATCAATACATGGGCGAAGTGTTCCAAGGCCTTTCTAGCAAAATTCTTCCCAATAGGCAAAACCAATGCCTTAAGAGGAAAGATTACCAATTTCCAACAGCAGAAGATGGAGACCATGTCAGAAGCATGGGAGCGTTTGCAAGGATATATCCAAGATTGTCCCCATCATGGAATGGAAGAATGGTTACTCATGCAAGGTTTCTATCACGGATTAACTCCAAAGACGCGTGAGCACCTAGATGCAAGCTATTTGAAGGATCATTCTTATCACTCACTCTTGGGAGAGCTAAAAGACTCATGGAGAAGATAGCGAGATAATCAAAGCTGGTCCCAAGACAACATTCAAGATTGTCACCGAGTGAAGAAGCAATAGAAGAAGTGAATGCATTATCAACCAAGATGGATACCTTACTCCATTGGCTTGACCAGAGGGCCAAGTACAAGGAAGATCAAAGAGCAATTGAAGCAACATATAAGCGGTAATTCAAGTCCCATCATGAGAAAGGTTCCACATTGGGTGCAACCATCCATTAATCAAGGTACTCGGTCGGGTAATTATACAAAGCAACCTACTTTAAGAGAGTTGGTTTTGCAACAGTCCAAGATCAACTCATCTATAGAGGATAGATTTCTTGCTAATAACAAAATCTTGGAAAATTTAAGCATTAAAATGGATAGTTTCTCCCTACGCCATTAATGATCAACTAGAGTTCAATAAAAAGATAGAAGAAAGGTTAGCAAAATTGGCCATTGCTTTGCACGTTGCCACTAACCCCGAGCGGGTGAGATCTATTACTACAAGAAGAGGGAGTTCCACCGAGAGATCCTCCCTATCCAAAAGGAGCAAAAAGGCCAACCATGCTACCACCGGTGGCGAAGAAGAAGACTTCCAACCCGAGCTAGAAGTATTACCACAAGAATCGTACGAGAAGCGTACAAGATCGGGAAGCAAGACAACAATTTCGAGATACAAACTACCTACCATTCCCTAGGAGGAAGAGAGGACCACAAATGACGAGATGAGCGGTTTGGTAAGTTCGTGGAGGTAATTCAAAAGTTATATGTCAATATACCTCTGTGGATGCCATACGGTACCCACTTATGCCAAGTACATAAGAGATATTCTTAACAAGAAGAGACCACCGCCATCCAATGAAGTGATCAAGCTAACCGAAGAATGTAGTGCGGCCATTCTCAACCAACTACCGTAAAAGAAGAAAGATCCAGGATGTCCCACTATCGTTGCACAATTGGAGATCAACATTTCAATAACGCACTCGTGATCTTGGAGCAAGTGTCGGTGTGATGCCCGCAGCTGAGCCTACTACAAGCTCAACCACACTGCACTTGAGACAACATCAATGTGTCTACAACTAGCTGACCAATCAGTTCGTTATCCGTTGGGCATTGCTGAAAACATTCCAGTCAAGATAAGAGAGTTCTTCGTGCCGGTAGACTTTGTAGTATTGGATATGCATCCAGACTCAAAGGTGTCACTTATGCTTGGAAGACCCTTCTTAAGCACCTCCAATGCACACATTGATGTCGGGAAAGGAGAAATCAAGTTCACTATAAATGGGCAAGAAGAGCAATTCGCGTTCAAGTCGAAACAAGAGCTCAACAAATCCGCGAAGATGGTAGAAGATGATCAGACAGTACAACCACCAGAGACGAGAGGATGCATCTCTCGGGTTCATCGAAATAAATATTTTGGAAGGTCCAATTCGGAGGACTTTAAAAATCCGAATCCTCGCCGGAAGGTAACTCGGTATTTATCCGCATTTTAAATTGCATCTCTTATAGTTTTCTTAGGCATATTTATTTCCAGCATTGCATTATAAAATTCTACGCCCCATATAAATAATTTTACGGTGTGTAACAACCCGTCAAAAATATTTTATCGTGGTGGCACAAACATCTATCATTTCATGCATTTAAATTAGTTTACCTTCATTTAAATTTCTGCATTGTTTATAATTTTTATCATGGCATTTAGTGCTTGGTGGGTCCCTCACCATGGGTCCCACATGTCATAGACTACACCTCACATACATCAAATCACATAATTTCATCCACTTCCACTCACCTCCACTATCCTCTCTTTTCCACCGCCAAAACCACTCAACCGACCAAAATTTCTGGATGGAGGAAAGATCACGCAATAGCATGTGAAGTGGCAGCCATATTGGCCAACCTGGTGGGTCGGCCGACCCCACCATTGGGTCGGCCGACTCCCCCTTCCTCCTCTATAAATAGGCCTCCTCCCATGGCTTCCATGCACCACCCACACTCCAGAATTTTAGCCAAACCACCTGCTCTCGACTTCGAGTTTCCTGGAGAGAGTTAGAGAGAAGAGGAGGAGAGTAGGAAGAGAGAAGAAGTGAGAAGAGTGAGCAAGAGTTTGTAGCAAGTAAAGGGAAGGGATAGTGCTGAGTAGATCATCACAAAATTAGTGGAGATGCTGTCCAATTAGGATAAAGAAAATCTAAAATCTAGGGGAGGTTCTGTCAAAATCAAGACCGAAGTTTAGAGTTTTTTTGTCATGAAGAACGACTAACCTCCGGACCGCCGACTACGGACGGCTAACCACTAACCTTGTGCTAATCCTTCTCTCCACTAGTGTTTGTTTTTGTTTCTTTTGAGCAACTTGCGGGATGAAGGGCCTCTTCAAGGGGATCTCGGGAACCATCCGGAACATCAGGACAAGAAGTGCCTCTCGCCAGAGCTCGGTGGCTGGTTCCGACATGAGTGTCGACCCACCACTAGAAGCACCGAGAAGTACCCGCAGCAGCACACCGCACCACCACCAAGCATCTCGGAGAGTTCTCATGAGAACATCGATCTTGCCCCGAGAACTACTCGGGAGAAGGATGTATACAAGAAGCTCAAGAACAAGCGTTTCATCCACACGCCGGTCATCGATCCGACACTTACGCTAGCGACGGGTATGGCTCAAGAATTCGATACAATTTTTCCACTAGTTGGTTGGACTTCCTTTGCAAACCTCCGAGAAGGGGATTAGGCTTTTGACCATAGAATTCCTTAGCACCCTTCGATACACGGACAATGGAGTTTATTTTAGAATGTTTGCTTTCTGGAATATTCTGTCTCTTGGAGAAACCTTAGTGACCTCCTAGGTTTCCCTCAAGATACCCTCATAGATTTAAATGCAGCACTAGGTGATTTTGATGCACATAGGTTTTGGAGCGGCATTTCTAGAGTACCGTACCACTTAGCGCAACGCACCGCGGCCATAGAGCATCCTACGCTTAGATTTTTGCACCGTTGGATAGGAGCCACCTTTTTCCCACGATTTGATGAAAGCAAGATCGAGTAGCCGACTTGCGGTTGCTATACGCGGTGTCAAGAAAGAAAGTGTCTCCCGTCCATCTCCTAGTGAACCATTGGATGAGTGTCCCTGGTTACAAAGTAGGAAGTGTGGCCATTTGCTCGCTTATCACCCGCATTGCCACAAGCTTGAAGTTATTAGAGGGAGCTACTTTTGAGTACATTGAACATCATAGAGAATTTTATGACCTCTATACTTTTGGCCAAGGTCACTTATTGAAGAAAGTGAATGATGTTTATTATGCAAAATATGGTGATCTTTGCGATCCGGTTACCTAACCCGGAACCGGCTTTATATCATGTGCAAAACTATCATATTGAGTTGCGGGCGAGAACCGGTGAATGAGAGAGCACCTCGAAGAGTTCGCTCGGAGAGAGTAAAGGAAATCGTGAACCAGTTTGGCGTGGTGCCGAAACCGCCCGAGAAGAACCAGCGCATGCCGGTTTCAATGAGTGGAATGTACCTCAAGCACCACTCACTAAACTCGGGTGTACCCACCACAAAGCCAACCACATCAACCATTCTATGGTTACTACCCATCGAGCCAGGACCATCCGAGCCGGGACCCTCCACGGCCGCCAAGATACTCTTATGACCCCTTTGGTACCACCGATGAAGAAGAAGAAGAACCCCACCATGACTTTGAGCCACGTCGCCACTCCGATGCCACAGTTTCATTTTCACCCAGCAGCACTATGATGAACAAGTAGCCTTCCGAAGACAACACCACCGCCACTACGAATCGCCATGATCGAGGTGGAATGACCAGTTCCGGTGGAACCGAACACCACCCAGACACTTGGGCACCATTCAAGAGAACCAGGAAGAAGCTGCCTCCATGCTGCATGGCTTGGTGGACCTGTTGCACATCCACTATCCACCACCACCGCCGCAAGGCTAGCTTGGGGGAGGACCCCCATTATCAAGATAAGTATTCTTTCCTTTTGTTTCAGTTTAATTATTTTCAGTCTGTTTGTTTTTCTTTGGTTTGTTTTATGTAAAAAAAAAAACAGAAAAACTAGAAAAACCCAATAAAAATTTGCTTGCTGTTTTAAGAAGTTTGCTTTCTCTAAGTGTGTTTACATTTCGAGTTTGCCTTAAGATGAAAACCAAATAAAAAGAGTGAGTAAGTTTGTTTTCAATTCAGTTTGTTATAAATAAAATTGTGTAGACTTGAGGATTGCATGATGGAAATGATGAATAGTTGCTCTGCTCTAATTCTTTGCAAGTACCTAGCTTTAAATTTGAGTTCTCCCAAGATTTGGATACACTTTGTTTGACAATTTGGATTTACTCTACACGAAACCGTGGGAGCATATGCTTAAACTAAGTCTAGGTAGTTGACGGGCATGATATGATAGTCTCGATTTGCTGTTCATTGTGTTCCAAAGTGCCACTAAATTCGGAGATTTGTTTGTGAAAATTATAAATGTTTCATGATGAGTTCCTTATATGACAGAGTTAAAATTCCTACCACGACCAAACTTGATCATTAGAATAGGAAGCCTCCTCATTTGTTTAGGGCTCGTCTTTGTCGGGCCGTGTTGTATCCTTATGAACTCATCATACGGCTAAATCCTGGTTTCACACACTCACATGCACCCCCGCTACTTCTACCCCGGAAGTACGCACCACAAAAAGCCTATTATTATCCATTGAAATTGTTCTACTCTTACACCGAGAGTGAACACCCAAAAATATTCCCCTGTTCATTACGCTAGCCAATTATCCAAAATCAATGCTCCAAGTGTTCCATTTGTTCCGATGTTAAGTCGTCATATGAAGAAGTGTTCCATTTGTTCCCGATGTGAAGTTGTCAAGATTGAGAAGTGTTCCATTCAAGAAGTATTTCATTCCTTTTTGGGCTGCAAGAATTCTAAAAAAAAAAAAAGAGAGAAAGAAAAATTTATGAGCCCGGTCTTTGTCAAGTTTCCAAGTTCAAGTTCCAAGAAGATTCAAGTGTTGAAGTAGTTCCAAATTTCATCCAAATAAAGGAGCATTGATAATTCCTTTGTGCACCCCTTCTCCTCCCACAAATATTTCTCTCTATTTTATATATATCATCCACATATAAAACCACACATGCACACACCGATTGGTTGTATGTTGAGTTCCTTCGGATCCATGGTTCGATCATGCCAATGCATTAGTTCTCCACACCTATGAGCTCCATATAAGCCTTTATTAGAATAGGGTGAGAGAGAGAGAGTGAAGGCTCATCTATAAATGCCTTGAAACCACAAATACTACATATTTTGAGAGTAAGAGAGAAGGCATATCTCCTTTCAATGCCTTAGAGAGGATCCAAAAATACCACATATTGAGAGACTTGAAAGGGTTGTATTAAGGAACTCTGAGTTTTATTGAAAATCTTGTGAAAACTCCATAACAGAGGTGAAACAACAGAGCATGAGACAACAGTGCTTGACTTAATTGTTACGTCTTTCAACTACTCAAGACCCAAGTGCGGTAAAAGCCCCATGGTTGAAAGAAACATGAGTAAGTTTGGAAGTTATGATAGTTCACTCTAGTCGGGGATGAATTCTTGTTTGGAGCATGTGTGTTTGTTAAGCATGAAAGCATTGCGGCAACTCCCGATCCATCTTACGTAGCTATTTGCTCGGGGACGAGCAAAGGGCAAGCTTGGGGGAGTTTGTTGACGGTTGTTAATGATCAATTTTATATGTCAACCGAGAGAGAGAAAGAGGGGTATAATCTGTTCACCACCATAGACTTAGGGTTTAAACCGACGTGATTCCACAAGTTTTGGTGAATATGTGTTTTCGCGAGGGGATTATCGGGAAAACATCCAAGGAGGCCCACATGTCATGATTACATAGAGAGAAAGACCGAACGGGTAAAATTGTATATTCTAGAAGACTCCGAAGGCAAACCCCGGAAGCGGGGACCCACGGGCGGGGTGGTGGGTCGGCCGACTCCTCTATGGGTCGGCCGACCGCCACCTCCACCAATCGTGGAGGCTCGCGGATCCCGCCTCCACCGCCTTTGAGGATGAATAATTATCGTCCGTTTAGGTCGGTTTGATCCGATGGCTGTGGTGAATCCTAGGGGACTATATATTCGAGCCCCCGGCCCCCGGCTCGGGCAGATTTCATTCAAGAATTCATTATTCGAGGTAGCCATCGAAAAGCTAGGGTTTAGAGAGAGATCTCCACCGAGAATTAGAATAGATACTCTAGATCTTCAAGTTCTACATAGGTTTAGACTAGATAGAGGAAGAATCGGGCGCTGTGCTCGGAATTACGGATCTTCATCATCGAATTGGTATTATCTTGTATCTATTCTTGTGACTTTATTCTAAATATCATTATGTTTCTATTTATTATGTTCCTAGTTTATTCTAGTTCTACATTTGATATGGTTATGATTGGTAATAAGTTTATGTATATGTTTGCAAAGCGCTTAGCTCTCTTCCCGGGGGGTTAGGTGGTAGATTTCATGTAAGCATGGTGCTTAGATGCCATTTACCGCAAATGCACCCTATTGGCCGGGTCGTGTGGTAGATCGTGGAAGTGACAGTTCCGTTGAGTCCTCCGTATTCCATCCCCGTTGGTAGGTCTAGCGGAACTAAAGTTGCGTAGTAAGTCCCTGCTATGTCTTGGCTTGTTATAGCAATGATCCTTATACATAGATGAAAAGTCTTTTGTGCTTGTATATGATAGTGTAGAGTTGGAGTAGATGAATGACTTAGTAGATTAGAACCTACATAGGATTTATATTTCTTGCACTAATCGATGTCAACCTACCTTTGTGAGTAGTCTATATCTAATCTCGTGTGATTTATACCCGAGCTTATTACTTTATATTCCCTTATTTATCATGGTTTACCCCTCGCCAAAGTATGTGATTTGTGTAATCAATCACTCATAAGTAGTCGTGTTTAGCAAGTTCATCTCGTTGTTTAAGTCCGTAGTTCTTTCCTTTGAGCTAAATATAAATAACGATACCTGGAATACTTCCGGTAAAATGCTACGATGGTGTATTATCTCGTTCGCTTGCGAGATCCCATATTTTTCTTGATTAGAGGAGCAGGTTTCTATACCAACACTTCGGCGCCATGCTAGGGATGACAACTTAGCGTGAGTGGTGTTAGAGGTGTCAACAGCTGCAGGGCGTGTTCTTTGGTAAAGTGAGTTCATGTTCCTCTAACGGTTGCCCGCCATCTTTGTTCAATCACCTGCAATAAAGAAGAATAAACAAGACATAATTAGAAATAGATGCAAAATAAACAAAACATAATTAGAAATAGATGCAAAATAAACAAAACATAATTAGAAATAGATGCAAAATAAACAAAACATAATTACAAAATAACATAGTATTACATGTATTAGAAATAATCTTCATGATTGGGATTAGCTGGATCATAGGTCTCGTCATCACTATCACGATTGTCCAAATAATCAACACTATCTGAAGAAGGAATGTTGTCTTCATTGTCATTGCATAAACGTAATCGCTCAAGCATTTCTAAGTCCTTGGCATTTTGCACCTCATCTCCAGCGTCCTCATCATTAACCCTTTCATTGTCTACTTTCATTCCTATTGCATCGGTCAAGTCTATCTCAAACCTCCCTTGTAGCCCCTCTTCTTGAAAGAACTCTCCATCATATGTGTTTGGGTTGAAGTTGTAATCTTACCGTATGGTGATACCTTGTGCACAATAGCCCAACCCTTAAGATGCTCTTTGTCTTGGCATGCGTATGATGTATAATAAACCTGGACGGCCTGTTGAGCCACAATATAGACATCTTTTCTGGGATAGACGGAATCTGTCGAATCTTGACTAGCCCAAGATTAGGGGTCCGTCTCGTTACTCCAGGATTAAACCAGTGGTATTTGAATATGACACGATTAAGAGGATTGGAACCATGAAATGAAATTTTATAGATTTCTTCAATTCTTCCATAATAGTCGAGGCCATCAGTGCCGAACGTAAAAACTCTGCTGTTTGTGGTTTTTCGATGGGGCCGACTTTGCTCGTACCTTGCTGTGTGAAAGCGATATCCATTCACGCCATAACCGGTAAATGACTTGACCCTAATGGCACAGCCGTTTGTAACCTGTCTCAACTCGTCATTTATAGATGCATCGGTTTGGGCCTGTAAGCTCAAGCAGGATAGATCGATATATTATTCGAATGTACGATCAACTTGGAATGTCGAACTAAGTACGAGCTAAATTGGACAGTACCTTATTTTTGAACCAAGAAATGAAATCGGGCCTCCCTGGTCTCGCACCCTGTGAAAGAAGGGTATCAGTTTCCTGCAGGGTAGGATCCCTTAATTCATACCATGATTGACGAAGAAATTCCCTGTACGAACGAGAAACAAGGGGGTTGGATGCAGAATAGTGATGGCGTATTGAAACAAGTTTGTTGAGAACTTACCCAATGAATGGCTCCACCTCGATAAGGTTGGTCAACACATATAGCATGATACTGCGCCACTCTTCATTTTTCAAGAGCTTAGTGGTCGATGCACTTGCGCTTCCGAGTTGCCCTTGGAAAAGACTGAGGTTCGATTCATTTTTGTTAGCGTTGTAACGAGGGGGTGGATTATGCACGCTAGAAAGGTTCTCAGTGTAGTATTTGTCTGTGAGGTTTGACACCTTCTCCAGAATGTATGCCTCTACAATGGAAGTCTCAATTCTAGCTTTGTTTCTACATTTTTTGCGAAGAGTCTTCAGACATCTCTCAATTGGATAGCACCAACGGGCCTGCAGGGCCCCCCCATACGTGCCTCATACGAGAGGTGCACAATCAAATACTGCATCAGCAAGAAGAAGCCGGGTGGAAAGATCTTCTCCAACTTATAGAGTAACACAGGTGCCACTTCTTCTAGGTCATCAATGACGGTCCGAGATAGCTCCTTGGCACAAAGCTGGCGGAAAAAATAGCTCAACTCTGCCAGCACTTGCCAGACATCTCAGGGACATAGCCTCAAACCATCGTCGGAAGAAGCCTCTCAATCCATATGCAGTAGTCATGACTCTTCATCCCGTTGATTCGCAGAGTGCTTAAGTTCACTCCCCTCCTCAGATTTGCTGCATACCCATCAGGGAATATTAGCGTCTGGATCCATTCAAGTACTTCCCTCCTTTGTTCTTTTTTCAAGATGAAATTGACCTTAGGCCTTTTCCATGTCTTGCTGCCTCTAGGAGGCTACATCTCTTGATTTGGTCTATCGCATAACGTTGCCAGGTCCACTCTAGCCTTAGGGTTGTCCTTAGACTTTTTAGTTTCCATGAGTGTTGCCCAAAGTGCCTCGGTGACATTCGTTGAAAGGAGACGCCAGGGGGGAGATTGAGAGGGATAACGAACACGGGCCAACATATGTATGGCGCAGCCGTCAGTCCATAAGGATTGAACCCATCTGTTGCCAGCGTGACATGTACATTACGAGCCTCATCTGCTTTCTCATGATGTTTGTCATCAAAGCGGGTCCATGCTTGACCATCGGATGGATGACCATCTTGTCAGGATTGTACCGTGTGCCATTTTTGTGCCATGTCATCTGTTTCATGGATTCCTCGATCATGTATAGCCGTTGAATCCTCAGTAGGAACGGAAGGTGCCGTAGGACTTTTGTAGGGATCGTAAGCTACGTCTTCTGGCCATCACCAAAGTCTACCTCCAGATACCTGAAGGATTTACACTTTGAACAGTACTTTGCATCCTTGTGTTCTTTCCTAAATAGGATGCACCCCTTCGGACAAGCATGTATCTGCTCATACGGCATCTTAAGTGCACGAAGGAGTTTCTGTGACTTGTGCAAGCTCTTTGGCAGAATGTGTTTCGCCGGAAGCAGGGTGCCAACCACAGCCAACATCTTATCGAAGCCTTCTCGACTCAAGTTTAACTCGGACTTCAACCCCATTATGCGTCCAATGGCATCCAATTGAGAAACCATTGTCCGATCGTGAAGGGGTTTCTGTGCCGAGTCTATCATGTCATAGAATGCCTATGCAGCTGCCTCCATCTCCTCCTTCTCACGTCCTTCAGTGAACTGTGCTTGGTGAGCATCATCTAACATGTCTGCTACCTCGGCATCAGCATCATAAGCCTCGACGCATGGTCTCACCACCTCCTCTCTCATATGATGGCCTTCACCATGGTGGACCCACCGGGTGTAGTCCGGCGTAAATCCATGCTTCACAAGATGTTTACCCATCTCCACCTTGTTTACCCTTCTCCTGTTTCCATATTTGGTGCAGGGACACAAAACTAGACAATGTCCTTTAGTAGCCTTGCCAAATACACGGTTCAAGAAAGTATTGGTGTTGTTCATCCATTCATTTGTGTAATCAGTCTGACTTCTCTAGCCTGTGTACATCCACTGATGATTCTTCATCCTTTAACATATGTATCAGCGAGTAATGTAACCATCAATTGCATCTACATGGCATTCCTACTATCTAATAGGTGAGGATAGGTCCTAATCCCACCCACGGATGCATAGATGAGGTTAGTTTCTACGCTCCGCTCCTATCCGAGAAAGAATTTTGGCAGCACCTCCCCGCTATTCTCTAGATACACATCCTGGCATAGAGAGTGTGTATCCGGAGAACAACAGGGAGGTGATGCCGAAACTCTATCTCGGATCGGAACAGACCATGGAAACTAACCCATCTATGCATCCACGGGCTATCCAAAAAACGTGGACAATTTGAAACAGATACGGTTATAGATATGCAAAGATCTGCATACCTCCAACCGTATCTCTTTCGAACGGGAGACGCCTAACTGGGTTACATGAGCTACGACCATGATACTGAAAGAGGGGTTATACATAGGGTGGCGGTGGAGTCAGGCTAGCGGGGCCATGGCGAGTCGGTGCAGTGGTGAGGCGACACGGTGCAGGCAGACCCACAGCGCCGAGGAAGACGATCGGGGTCGCCGAGTACTCCAGCGAGGTTGAGGTTTCTACAGCCTCCTATGCTCTCTTCTCTACAAAAAAAAATAAAATAAACATAAGACTGTGAATTGAAAATTTTGGCAGAACCTCCCCTGCACGGTGAGGTTTCCAAAACCTGCAAGAAACAACGGCACGATGGCTGACAACCACATATACATCAAGGATAGCCATGCAGTTTAATCCTCAATCCATACAAAATACTACTACTACTACAATACCGCCACCACACCAACACACCACTACTACCACCACACCACCACCACACCACTACTACTAGTACTACTACTACTACACCGCCACCACCACACCACACCACACCACCACCGTCGTCGACGCCGCCACCTCCACCACCACTGCTACGAAGGGAGGAAAGGAAATGTACCTACTGGGACAGCACGGACGGGCGGGCCGCCGGGGATGGGGTGGCGCCGGCGGATGGGGACGGCCGGGCGCTGGGGACGGGGACGGGCGACCGCCGAGGACGGGGATGAGACAGGTCGGGGACGGGCGCCTCCTCCTCCTCCTTCTCCTCCTCCTCCTCCTCCTCTCCTCCTTCTTCTCCTCCTCCTCCTTCACCTCCTCCTCCTTCTCCGGTGAGGGGCGGGCGCGGCCGGGTGCGGCGCGGGCACGGGCGCGGGCGGGTGTGTGTGTGGTGTGTGTGTGGTGTGTGAGTGTGTGGGTGGGCCAGCTAAGGGGAAATATCCCCCCGGCTAGTGTGTGTGTGATCTTATATGTTCTGGTTTGTAAGCATGGTACGTGACAACGTGCACGAAACCTTTTCAAATTTTTATCACAGCCTCCGCATATGATATCACGACATCTCGACAAGTTTCATGATTTTCAGACTTCGTTTGCATTTAATAGAATTTAAAAACAATTCGCCCGCAAGTTCATGGCCATGTTTCGTGAACAAGATGTTCGAAATTTTGGGTCTGTTCCTGGATACGGCCTCATAATACACTCAATAACGTGAATATCATTTTTTGAATCACTAAATTCCATTATTCCATACACTGCAGTTCAAATTTGCCTTTTCCGAAAAAATTCAATTCAATGAAATAAATTAACTAAATATAGCAAAAAGCCACAAAAATATACCAAATTCTAAAATGGGTGCCTAGTACTGTAGGAGGGCTACAAAAAAATTGGGGGCCAAAATAAAAAAAAATTGCCGAGTGCCGGGGGCTGGCACTCGGCAAAGAATTTTTTTTAAAAAAAAATGCCTTCTTTGCCGAGTGCCGGCACGGGGCACTCGGCAAAGATTTTCCAAAAAAAATTAAAACAACGGTAAATAAATTGTAAAAAATTTTTTGTGTCTTTGCCGAGTGCCGGATCTTGGGGCACTCGGCAAAGAAATTCGAAAAAAAAATAAAGCCCTTTGCTTGAGTGCCGGTCTTGGGGCACTCGGCAAAGAAATTCGAAAAAAAAATAAAAAACCGGCTTTGCCGAGTGCCTAACAGCTGGCACTCGGCAAAGGGTGACGGCGGGCCACGGCCGTTACCTGAGGCCGCCTTTGCCGAGAGCCCGCATTTGCCGAGTACCTGACGCTAGGCAGAGAGGGCCTTTGCCGTGTGTCTCGATTTGCGGAGTGCCAGACACTCGGCAAAGCCTTCTTTGCCGAGTGCCGTTATTTGCCAAGTGCCCGATATTTGGCACTCGGCAAAGCAGTTGGCACTCGGCAGAGAAGGTGTTTCCCGTAGTGAGTATTAGATAAATATAAATAATATAAATAACCAAACGTAATTACATAGCTTTATATATAGACAGTTTAAGGAGCCAAGTCATTTTTTTTCTTTCAAAAAAAGAAGCCAAGTCATTTGAAGCTACAATATTTTATTCCAAACCAACACAGATGGAAATATAGTTGAATGTACCTTTGGTGACTTGTCTTTGCACTCGTTCATCGTCCTTCGAATAGATCTTGCAGCATCTGTTCCAGCTCACGGGGACCCACTTTTGCGGTGGTAACATTGTTATCCTCTATATATCTTGTGTAGCAAGGAACGATTTTCTTGGTGATAGCTATGTGCCGTTTTTTTCTCAGCTCAGGATTTGGGACCTTCCACATCTTATGAGTGGTGTAAGTCTTCTGAAACTCAGACTCAAACTTAGACAGCGAGGAGTAGTTTTTGTGGAAGCAAAGAGGTGTAGGATCCAACAAGCATGACAACAACGGCGCCCAAGATGCATCTAGATAGCTGCTCATGTACTCGTTGACTTTATAAGTTAGGTGAAAAAAATTGAGTTCGTGAAGATAAGAATCCTGGAGCGCCTCCTTCATGAAGTATGAATTATTGAGCAAGAATAAGAACTTAAGGCCTTGATCTGAAAATGATTTTGACAAGCTGACTAGCTTTTCTTCTAGAGAAGATGCCATCTTCATGATGATGCTGTCCAAAGTGTCACTTCGTTCTCTTTCACTTCGTATAAAATATGAGCCGTCAAACGAAACGAAGCAACTTTTAGCTTGAGGTAGTACGGAAACCAATGTCGAGTGATTGTCCAGCAGGAAGGTGATATGGTCCACTGCTGACCAAGTGACCTTGTGAATGTCGGATGATCCTTGTGGAGTTATAGTAGCAGCCATGTCCTCCATCAACTCCATGACACAACTACTAATCTGCTCCAGTGTGCTACTTATGACCTCACACGCCTTGACATCCTTTGCATGCAAGAGGATGAGCATCTCGTCCCATATCCTTCCATTTTCTGTATATGCCGGGAAAAGGTATGGCATCTTATTGGTCAAAAGAAGGAATGACACCTTGATTTGGGATAAGGCATCAGACAGAACATTGTGCACAAGCAAGAGGATACTGATCTTCTGGTATAGTGCCCGCGCCTGATTGGCCATGAGATTTTCACAAGTGATAGTATTGCCATCCAGATGAAGTATGACATCAACAAAAGCGACCATTTTCAACATGGTTTCTTTGACAAACAGTGAAAACCGGAACTGCTCCAGATTACCATTGTTAGACTCAGCTTCTTCGCCATCCTCACAAATAATGGCCATCCAGGTCCGCCGTGCTAAGAGGGGCGCTGAAGAACGGATGGTTTTCATGATCTTGCCAAGAGCCCGGATCCAGATCTGTGCATAAGCAGAAGTAAGTATCCCTGTCCCTGCAGATGCACCATCAGTGAGGTGGAGTTCGAGAACCCAGCCAACGCCCAGCTCTGTGAACCACCTCTCCAGGACACTCATGTCGCCGCCGTTGGCACTGCAATACGCCGCCAATGGCACACCGACGAAGAATTCTTGGGCCAGGCTTCTAATGTCCTCCTCTGTATCTTCAAGGAGCACGTCCTGTTCACCATAGGTATGCCAATCCAAGAACATGGCCGCCGTCTCCGCAGAGATAATGGTCGAGTGGCGAGCGGTGCTAGATGTGTAGGCAGTTGAGACTATGGTACCTGATCTGGAGCTGCTGCTAACGATGAATACATCAGAATCAGATCCAGTCTCGTCGCGGTAGCTCCAGCAAGACCCGCCGCCGCCATTCCCACCCTCCATGCTGAGCTAAGCTAAGCTAGCCTGCTACTACCTCTACCAAATGGCGATCTGCAGAGTGAGCCCAAGCTGAGCTGATGTCTGTTGTGTGTTGACTTACGGGTGACGGGTTATTGAACAAGGGACGGAAAATCTCAAGAACCTCTCGACATGCGTTGGCTATGGCTACTCCTCCTTCCCGATGTTTGCACTTTCCAGAAAGGTCTCCCCTCGGTCTTTGTGCAAGGACCATTGACTCCAGTGGCAAATTATGAGACCCGGTCTTTTCTAAATCGGAGAGACCCTCGTCTTTACATGACATGTGGCATTTTTATACTGCTAATCTCAAAGCAAGTTGTGAGTTTCCCACCTTGGCAACAAACGTTAGTGGCGTTAGTCTATATTCTTTTTTTTAAGGAAAAGACAGGAGCTCTGCCGCTCAATTAAGTAGAAAAAAGAGGTTTATATACAACGGTACCATACGTGCCTAACACACTGGTCCTAACACCAAACAGCTGGTTAGTGTGCCCAATTGTATTCCAAGCAGCAAGCCCTAGCCTTGGTAAATATGTCACCGGGACTGAGATTCTTTTGACGAGCTGGAAATTCAGATGATCTCTTGTCTAGAAGAAAAGCTTGCCAAAAGGTCACAGTGTTTCCCAGACAAGGGCCTCAAATACCTCTTCTTGATCAACAACTTCTACTACATATCTGTGCATAGCTCATATGCCAGCTCAGTCCTCACGTACTCTCAAAATCGTTAGTCTATACTCCTCAGGAGTGGCATGACCTTTTACTTCAGAGGAAGATGCATACAAGTTTTTATGATGTATATATACTGGAAAAGTTAGATTTAGTTCTTGGAAAAGTTGAATTTATAGTCAAGAAGTGCCACATAGAACACAGAGTAGATGGCGCATTAGTTGGAATATTTATAGAATAAACAAGTTGAAGATCTTTCTTTATATTAGGCCGTGCAATTAGACAAAGAGCTAGGATGGTCAAATATGTAATTTCTTTAGGGCAGATGGTCAAGACACCGTAGGCTATACTTGTTTTGGGATATCACGTGCGTCGACACTACATGACAAATAATTGAGAAATGCCTTTTGCTCCTGTTCTTGGAACAAATCATCATAGGCAAAGTATGTATTTTGTAGGAGCTGCACTATTATTGATTAAAGTGCTGAGTTATTTGTTTGGCTATTTAGTAATTTTTCGAACGCAATGTCCAGGAAGCGACATGTTATGAGCAACACTAGTGTGATGACTTACTAGTCATCTTCACACATCTACTACACCCATTTCGATACACGCAAGTCGCGAGGTGTTCTAGTTAATTTCATTGAATTGAATCTGCCATGGGATATGTGTTCTTGCAACTATGTGGCATTGTACTACATGCTAATACATTTTTCTATATAGTTTGGATCAAAGTATGTGAAATTTGACTCACTGCTTTGCAAGGACAGAAAGCTGTGTAAAGTAGATTTTTCTGAAATTGTTTGGTCTTGAGAAAAGGTCATGGGCCTGCCGAAGAGGCCTAGTAGGGCTTGGCTAACAGAGGTGAGAGAGGCCAGAACACAAAACCGGGGAACGCCAACAGCCCAACACTTCCGGGAAGGCAACTTGTGTGGAGCTGCTGCCGTATGAAGTGGGAGTTGTTGATCAAGAAGATGAACCTGGGGCTCTGGTCTGGGAATGACTGCGACACTCTGGCAAGCTCTTCCTCTAGGTAGCAGACTACCTCCATGGTTTAGCCTAGTCAAAGAACATGACGTTGTGCGTCCATGATGGCGTTGATAATTCGAAGGGGAGCAATGCTTTAGTGGACAACACGATTTCGATATAGTTCATGACGGACCGAGTGACCTTGTGGATGTCGGGTGATGATCGCAGGCTCGGCTCAGTACTAGTAGTAGCCCATGAAGAGGGGCCGTCGTCGTGGTGGGACAGAATGACAGCAGTTCTCAACGGGCGTAGTGTAGGCTTAGGGTGTTGTTGACCTTGACTTCCCAACGGGCCGGGCCGGCATAGGTTTGGCAGTACCTGCCGCTAAGCCCAGCCTGCTAGATAGAGACAGTGCATTGTGCATAGGAGGGCTCATTTTGTGGGCTCGTGGAAGACGGTAGGCCTCTCGTACAACTTGTGCAATTTGTTTTAGAAAAATAGCGTGAATGTCTCTCATTTGCTTAAAAAAACCTGCTAAAAAAAGTGTCACAGCTCTATCCTATTAATTTATCATCTTTTTCTTTGCTAAAACAATATAAAAAACGTCCCTGCTGAGAAACCCTTCATCCATCCACTCATAAATTTGTACCTAGCAAAACAGCATCTTTAAAATGGACCGTTTAGATTTATTCTAAATCTTCTCTCTCCTTACTCACTCAAATCTAAGGGCTAAGATCACCTGTATCATCCTCCTCATCCTCCCACGCGCAAAGTAACCCCAGCCCGCCAGGGATAGAATCCCACACACACCCAGCGCTTGCATTGTCTTTTTTTCAGAAAAAATGAATCACCAACGCTTTCTGCAACTTCCTGCCACTGGAGGAGGCCACGCCAGATGCTGTCGGCCAAGGAAGGCCTCCGCCAGGCGAGGTCGTACGGGCTAGGGTTGCGCCGGTGAAATAGATCGGTACTACACATATGGAGCTCTTGCTTATTATTATCCAAGATTTTGTTCACGCTGATATAGGGCCTTAGTTTCTGAATTCCCCACAGTCTGGAGTTACTGCGAGGCATGATCCGCATGCGGCGCCCACGGTGGCTGGGGCCAGACGAGGTGGTGGGGGCAGACTAACCGACCAGGCGGCCTTGCGGCTGCCAAGAATGGGAAGCACGACAGCGTTAGCGGCTTCCAAGAGACGCGTGTAGAGGCGAGGTGGGCAGAGTTCGCCATGGAGGGGCTCGCCAGCTAAGTGCAGCAGCACACAGCCAGTACGCAAGTGTTTGTCATGAAAGTCAGTAGAGATAGCCCCGTACACAAGAGTTGCTAATAACTAGATTACTTCACTTTTGTACAAGCGTCACGACAAGCAAACTAGTAAAGAGATAATTTCTTCGATTAGGGTCAAGAGTAGAACCGGTTGTTTTACGAGCAAGAACAACGAAGAGGTAATACTCCGATGATGCTAGAACTTAAGGTTTGTTTGCGAGAAACAAGCAGAGCATAACTACTGACCTACATGCGAAAAGTAGAAGAAAGTAAAAGAACATGATAAAGGTAGATTAGTTTTGTGTTTTTTAAGGAGAAATGCCCAGCAGCAACTTTATTGATCGATCAGAATAGTTACATCGTTCATCAAAAACTCAAAAAGAAACCTAGAGGGTTCATCAACCCAATGTTAGCAACAGAGTATGGGAGAGTCAGAATTGGGGTAGGATTAGAGAAATTGGGGGTTGAGAAGGACGAACAGCACACGAAAGAGCAGGGGTGGCGCGGCGAGGAATGATTAGATTGAATTGAGTTCATACAATTTGTTCGATACCGTTCTCCCCTCTCTCTCTCTGATACTTATAATCTCATTACATGCCATAGCTGGACTCGCACGCACAGGTGCTCACGCCCACTCGATGCCTAAATACTTCTTGTTGGGCCTCCTTTCTCTCGCTTCCCTTCTTGGGCCGCTGGACGACTCGTCTCCTGGGCCGGCTGTAGATGAGGTGCTAACATTCCCCGAGGCTTGTGGACCTGCTTGTCCCCAAGCAGAAGATCTTGGAAAGGCTTGGCGAACTGATTCCAGGGTCTCCTAGGTCGCCATCTCCGGTGGCCAATTCGACCATTGAATCAGCACTTCTTCTTTGACATCAGGTTGTGCACGCCGGCGTTGCATGATGGCAACTAGAACACGAGGCAGTTAGATACCTGAGTGCCTGAAGCAGTGCCTTCTTCAACTGAGAGACGTGGAATGTTGGATGGATAGTCGAGGAAGATGGTAGAGCTAGAGTATAGGCCACTATCCCCACGCGAGCTGTGACTTGGTACGGCTGAAAGGCCCTTGTTTGGTTTTGATAATTGAGTGACAACTTTAGATGAACTAACATGTGTGATGGTTGAGATACACAGGGGTTAGTTCACAGGTACATGTGTGTGAGCAACATATGCCATGGTGGAGATGGCTTGAAGATGTTGCAAGGCTCAACACATGAGATGATGGAGGAGGTCATTGCAAATGAGACATGACATGGAGTCATGTGACCAAGAGGTGAAGATCAAGATGAGGCTTGGCTCGATGGACCTGTTGCAAGTGTGAAGGGCAAGTGGAGGCTTTGAAGTGATGGATCGCCAGGCGGTGAAGCTTGAGCAAGACTTGGCGCCGATGGACCGACGCAACGGTGAAGAGCAAGTGAGGTCAAGATCGATGGATCAAGACGGTCATGTGATGATATGAAGTGGATCATATCATTTGGTGATCATGTCGGTGCATATGTTGCATTGGCACAATGGAGAAAGACGGTGGAGATGGAAATGCGCAAGGCAAAGGTATAACCTAGGGCATTTCATTTCACCGGTCTAAGGTTGAGTAGAGAAGTGCTTGACCGAATTTAGGATAGATGGACGTACTATCAAGAGGGGCAAACTTGTTTGCATATCGGTCATCTAGTGCCACTTGAGCGATCTAACATTATGACATGCTAGGATCGAGCGGCGTGGTGAGTTGAAGCGAAAAATCCTTTGAAAATGGTTGTGAAAATGCTAACACACAAGCACATGGTGATGTACACTTGGTGGTGTTGGCACATTTATCAAAGGTGGTGGAGTTTGCAGGGTAGAGATGGGTTTGGGTACGGCACTTTCGGGAAAATGGGATGCATATTTTCTATTGTGCTGGATGCAAATTGTTGGTGAAATCATGCTAACTCTCATGCACAAGTTGGTATACTTGTTGGGTAGCATGGTGGAGAAGATAGCGTCATCGACGGGCTGTAAAACAAGGTTTTACATGCGTCGGACGCTGAGGACGAGGGCGTCGGACGCTGGGCGAGCGTCCGGCGTGTTGTGGCGCTGAGCAGGCCGGCTGGGCTGCGTCGGTGCGTCCGGCGGGTTCGCATCGGACGCAGGGTGGCGCGTGGCCAGTGTCTGGCGCTGCTGGCAGTAGGACGGCTGAGTGTGAGCGTGAACGCGTCGGACGCCGGGTGGCGCTTCTGACGATACCGGTGCTCAGCGTCCGGAGGTCAAGGGCTTTGCGGGGCTCTCTGGACTGCGTCCGAGGCCATGGTGGAGCGTCCGACGGTGGTCAGCGGATGCGTCCGGCGTGTGTGTCTCTGAGCACGTTTGGGATTTAGCTGTTGGCGGCAACGGTCGAGTTCAAACAGCTAGGACATGTGGCAGCAGCAGGAGCGTCGGACGCTGGGGAGCTGCGTCCGACGGTGAGCGACTGGCGCGTCCGGCACTCATGGTTTTTGCCTAGTGAGGGGCAACGGCTAGTTTGAGCTCGTGGGGCTATAAATACGTGGTGTGGCCAGCTATGGCCGGTGCTTAGCACCTTGGAGACTTGGTGTCCACCTAGTGGAGTGCTTGGAGAGGCCTCTAACTCATATATGCTTGATGGTGATCATTCGATAGTGTGAGAGAGCGATTCTAGTGCGGTGCATTGTGAGATTGCATCGAGTGGCACTAGGTGTTTGTGTTGCAAGCCGGTGTGCTTGTTACTCTTGGAGGTTGCCACCTCCTAGATAGCTTGGTGGCAAGAGACTCCGTGGAAGCACGCTTGGAGAGTGTGCGGTGCTCCAGAGAGGAGATTGTGAGAGGTTCGGTGCTCACCTCACGGGGATCGCGAAGAGTAGCCTTATTGGATTGCTCATGTCATTGAGTTACCGCACTTGTGTGTGTGGGTTTGCTCGCGATGCCTTGAGGGGCTCACTTGAGAGTGGTGTCTCGCGGTGCCTTGCAGGGCGTGCCTTGAGGGGCAAGTGACTTGAGGGTCACACCGGAGAACCATCTAGGTGAAAGTACCGGAGGAACCACCCAAGGTGTTGGTCGACACAACAGGACGTAGCTTGGTGGCAACCAAGTGAACCTGGTGAAAAATTGCCGTGTCATCTTGTACCACACTTCACGGTGGTTTGCAATCTCTTTCACAAGCTTGTATTTACATTCTTTACATTCATACATAGCTTGTGTAGTTCCTCTTGTGATTAGTTGGCTTGTGTAGCTTGCTAACCATCTTCTTGCTTGTGTAGCTAGAAGTAGAGTGAGTTGCTTTGCTTAGCTTGTGTAGTTAAGTAAAGTTGAGCTCTTGGGTTCGGCTTGTGTGGCCTTGTCCTTGAGCATCTAGTGAGCTTAGGTTGGCTTTATTCTTTTGCTCATTAGAATTGTGTAGGTGCACACCCGCTTGCCAAAGTACTAGTTGCTTAGGTTTGTGTGACCTTGCAAGCTAGACTTGTTTAGTATGCACTAGCTAGATTGGCACCTTGTCTTCTTATTTAGGATCTTTTATAAGGTGCATCTAGAGTCATAGTTAGAGGGGTGAAGTTTTGGCTTGGTTGATAGATTTAATTCTGCACTTATATCGGTTAGCCGGAGCGATTAGTTTTAAGAAGGACTATTCACCCCCCTCTAGTCTGCCATCTCGACCTTACAACGGCCCAAAGTACCTGAAGGCGAGCTTCTGATTAGCTCTTGGTGCCAGGGTAGATTGAACATATGGCTAAAGCTTGACGAAAATGTAATCGCCCACCTGACGCTTCATCTGCTCTTTTGCTCGTGCCAGATGCTGTTGTATGAGTTCATTCATCATAGTGCGATCAACCAACCAACTGGTGAGGTTAGAGCTTTGAACAGCATCCAAAGATGAAATGCCGAAATGCCATGGTGGATTGCCATAGAGGGCTTCGAATGGTGAACAACCAATAGTAGAGTGAGGAGTAGAGTTATACCAAACTCTGCGAGTGACAACCAGGAGGACCACTTAGTTGGACTGGCATTGGCATAGCACCGGAGGTATGTTTCCATGGTCTGATTCAATCGCTCAGTCTAGCCATCGGACTGAGGATGGTAGCTCGAGCTCATCCGGAGTTGAACATTAGCAAGATGAAACAGTTCTTTCTAGAAAGAGCTGGTGAAGATACAGTCACGATCGAACACAATCGCATCAGGCAACCCATGTAAGTGGTACACTTCTTTCATGAACAGTTGTGCAACCGTAGAAGCAGTGAACGGATGAGAAAGAGCCATAAAATAAGCGTACTTGGTGAAGGAATCAATGACCACTAGAATGCAGTTGCCGTCCTTGGACCTGGGTAATCCTTCCACGAAATCAAGGGAAACAACTTGCCAGGCAGCTGATGGTACAGGGAGCGGCTGTAAGAGACTCAGAAGGCGTGCTCTGTCTGGCTTAGCTCTTTGACAGGTGATGCAAGTACTGACAAAAGTGTGCACTGCCTGTTTCATCCCTTTCTAGGCAAATAGTTGTTTCATGCGAGTATATGTGGCCGAAAAGCCGGAATGGCCCTCGAGAGCACTATTATGATAGGTGTA
This sequence comes from Themeda triandra, assembly GCA_018135685.1. Lineage (NCBI taxonomy): Eukaryota > Viridiplantae > Streptophyta > Magnoliopsida > Poales > Poaceae > Themeda > Themeda triandra. Next base: position 429,493 of record JAENPR010000311.1, read on the forward strand.
GAGCAATTTCTGGTGGAGCTGTGGGTTCTCACCTATCCAGATTCGATTCTGATAGCGAAGGATGCCAGCTCTGAGTGAAAAATGCAGAACCACCTGAGGATCAATGGCCAGTTTGGCTATCAGCGCCTGAGAATCTGGGTCAGAATTGTAGCCATCCACCACTTCCTGAATCCACTGAGGTGTCATAGCAGAGATGGCAGCATAGGATTCAGCTAGAGCAGGATTGCAAGACAGAGCATCTGCTGCTCGATTAGAGCTACCTGCCTTGTAAACGATTTGATACTAGAGCCCCAAGAGTTTGGTGAACAACTTGTGTTGCCAAGGGGTATGAAGGCGTTGAGCTGTCAATTGAACCAAGCTTTGTTGATCTGTGAAGATTGTGAATTCGGCAAACTATAGGTACTGGTGCCACTGCTGCACTGCCAGAATGACTGCCATATGTTCCTTTTCATAAGTGCTCAACCCTTTTGATTTTGGTCCCAAGGCACAGCTGATGTAGGCTAAAGGGTGATCGGCTTGTGTAAGAACAACACCAATGTCTGAATTGCTGGTGTTAGTTTCAATATAGAAAGGCTTTGAGTAATCTAGTAAAGCAAGAACCAGTGCTGTTACTAAGGCATGTTTCAAAGCATGGGAGGCCTGATCATGGATTGGGGTCCAACAAAAGAGTGTATTCTTGCGTAGCAGCTCTATTAGTGGCCTAGCAATCAAACCGAAGTTTCTGACAAACTTTCGATAATAACCTGCCAGATCAAGAAACCCACGAAGTTCCTTAGTAGAAGATGGAGTTGGCCAATTAGTGACAGCATTAATCTTCGCTGGGTCAGTAGAGACACCATCACCACTAATAACATGGCCAAGGTAACTGATGGAACGCTATGCAAAGTCACATTTGGAAAGTTTAAGCTTCCACTGATGGAGGTGCAACATTGCAAGGACTTGCTTAAGGTGATCAAGATGTTCTTCATAAGACCGGCTGTAGATCAAGATATCGTCAAAGAAAACCAAGACAAATTTGCGAAGAAATAGAGCTAAAGTAGAATTCATAGCTTCCTGGAATGTTCTAGGTGCTCCAGTGAGACCAAACGGCATAACCCAAAACTCAAAGTGCCCGAAGTGTGTTTGGAAAGCTATTTTGAAGGACTCCCCAGGCTGCAAGAGAATCTGGTGGAACCCAGAGTGGAGGTCCAACTTAGTGAACCAAGAGGCCTGACCCAATTCGTCCAGGAGATCATCTATGAGCGGCACTGGGTACTTGTTCTTGAGGGTGATAGAGTTTAATTGCCTGTAATCGATGCAGAACCGCCATGAACTGTCCTTCTTCTTGACTAACAGAACCGGCGAAGCAAATGGGCTGTTGCTTTTCTGAATCAAGCCAAACTTGAGCATTTCCTAAACTTGGTGCTCAATCTCATCTTTGATAGCTAGGGCAAAATGATATGGCCTTGAATAAACTGGACCAGCACCAGGAGGCATGGTCACATGCTCTGGATGGTGGTAATGTAGAAGGCTCAGCAAACAAATCGGCATACTCATCCAACAACAGCTGTATCTCAGGTGGCTAGGACTGTGTCAGAGTAGAAGAAGTATGTGTCTCAGCAGACAATAGTAGAACAGATTCCACTGGTATGTCAGGCAGAACACCATTGAGCTGAACCCTGCCGTCTTGGTATGGAATTTGCAACCATTTGTGTTCCCTAGTGGGCATTCATTGGACTATGGAGCCTCAACCAGTCAAGGCCCAATATCATATCATAAGAAGTGATTGGCAATATCTAGAGATCAGATTGAAATTCCAAGCCCTGGAGAGACCAAACTATAGAAGGGATGTACTGAGTGCAAGAGATTAACTGACCATTTGCCACCTGAACCTTGACAGGAATAGGTAAAGATGATATTCCTAGGCAAGCACGGGCCACTGTCTCACTGACGAATGTATGAGTGCTACCTAAATTGAGCAGAATACGAATGGGCATAGAACCCAACATTCCATCAAAGCACATAGCCTGCAGAGGTTGTGTTCCTGACATAGCTGCTGCAGATAAGAGCATGGTAAGCTGGGCAGGCTCAGATTCGACCTCAGTTACCTCTGATGTTTCAGTATCTTCAGTAGGGAACAATCCTAGCACTTCCTCGAGAGCATAAAGCTGCACATTCTACGGGCACCGATGATCGCGAGACCATTTGGTACCGCAGCGCATGCACAGGCCCTGAGCCTTGCGTTGAGCGCGCAGAGCCGCCCATCGTTCATCCGTCGTCAGGGATTGACTGGCCTCACCAGCCAGCCATGGATTGGCAGGGCCAGGCGGCTTGTCGATGTGAGGAGGGGGCGGTGGGAGAGCGGTGGCCACCCTAGTGAACGGCCATCCACTCGATGTTCCATCCCACTTTCGTGCCTCTGCCTTGGGTGGCGTCAACAGCTCCTCCTGCAATCGTGCAAGTACACAAGCAGCATCCCATGTTTGCGGAAGATGAAGGGCAATAGCAGCACGAATGTGATCCTTAAGACCATCCTCAAAACACATCATATAGAACTTGGGATCAGTGGTATGGTTGTACGCCCCCAACTGATCAACAGTGGCAGAGAATTGCTCAATGTATTCATCAACTATACTAGTCTGACAAATCTGAAACAATTGACGAAGCAACAGATCATGATGCTTCTAACCAAATCTATTCATGACTAGTTCAGTGAAGATCTTCTAGGTGCAGTTAGCAATTTCGGCCTCTACTGAATTGTACCAGCGCTTAGCTGTGGCAACTAAATGCATGCGTGCGACGCGGACCCAAGTGTGAGACTCAACATCATATAATGCAAAGTAATCTAAGCAATCACGGATACACACTTTAGGCTGATCTCCATCAAACATTGGGAAATTGACCTTGGCCAACTTAGGAGCACTAGATCTATGACCCTCAGAACCGAACTGCTCCTCGGAATACTGATGCATCGAATTAGACTGATGAACAGGGTGGGGATGGGGATGTGGGGGTTGAGACTCACCCTTGACCGGGGAATGGATTAGGGCGGTGACATCCCCAAATCCACTCTCCCGGAGCTTGTTCACAGGCGGTTGCCCAAACACGGGCGCGTTGGCGGTGAGATCCACAGATGGGCATGGCACCGCCAATGGAGAAGGGGCGAAGACACCGGACTTGTCGATCGGGTGTTCAATGCTTGCCCGCTCCCAACCGAGTGAGAGTTTCTTCACTTGGAGACGCATGTCGTTGACGGTACCATCAATACCAGTGCGCCACTCGTCGACGTCGCGGGCGACACGCTTGAGTGCGCCGAGTCGCTACTCCTGCGCCTTCTCCAGGTCCCCGATCTGGCGAGACGGTCGCTGCTCCTGATCCTGGAACCGCTGGTCCCACTTGGAGTCGTGGTTGGTGAAGTTCTTCCGCATCTCCTCGAGGATGATTTTCGTCTCCGGGTTCATGACGCCGAGACAGGACTGGCAGCAGGTGAAGTGGTCGTGCGCGAGGGGTTGTGGTTGGGGCGGATCTAGATCGAGCACCCACAACCCGATTCAAGCTGGAAAGGAATTACAGCGATTCGATTCCTCGCAGCAGCTCACTGCAGAGAAATCAAATCAAGCCAACCAAATCCGTTGCTTGATTCAGCCGATGGAGTATGTGCGTCGATGTGGAATTCCCAGAACCGGTGTCTCTGATACCAATTTGTTAGCAACAGAGTATGTGTGTCGATGTGGAATTCCCAGAACTGGTGTCTCTGATACCAATTTGTTAGCAACAGAGTATGGGAGAGCCAAAATTGGGGTAGGATTGGAGAAATTGGGGGGGTTGAGGAGGACAAACAACACACGGAAGAGCAGGGGTGGCGCGTCGAGGAATGATTAGATTGAGTTGAGTTCATACAATTTGTTCGATACCGTTCTCCCCTCTCTCTCTGATACTTATAATCTCATTACATGCCGTAGCTGGACTCGCACGCACAGGTGCTCACGCCCACTCGATGCCTAAATACTTCTTGTTGGGCTTCCTTTCTCTCGCTTCGCTTCTTGGGCCGCTGGACGACTCGTCTCCTGAGCCGGCTGTAGATGAGGTGCTAACACCCAAGTACATGACTGTTTACTTGTGAAATATCTCTTAGCTATTTCATGAGCAACCTGATTGGTATCCCTAACAATGTTCTATTGAAACATCTGCAAAATCTGTCCACAAATTATGACAATCGTCGAAAATTGGTGCTGCCAAAGTTGCCGAAAAACCTGTGTCCTTCATTGTTTCGACCACAATCATACAATCTGCCTGAACAATGAAACGATTAGCCCCAATTTGTTGAGCTAGTTGCAGGCCATCTCTTAGCGCATACGCCTCCGCCGTCGCTGCATCAGGAACATGGGGCAAATAGCAGTGTGTTGATTGTGTGTTGTTAATTGGTCATCACCCTTTACATTTATTATAGGGCGGCTGGTTTTTTCGGTACATATACAATGCAATGGTATTCACCGTTGGGCAATTAACCAAATTTATAGTGTGTATATATATATATATATATATGCACTCGGCCAACTGGACTAATTCCAATTCCAAGTGAATATAACATATGCACTCGGACAATCAAAGTGATCAAACTCATATACTCAGTAAACCAAGCCGAGTGATATTTTCTGTTGTCAACAGATCTTTTGTTGGATGGCTTATTTGTATGTTTACTCCGTGTTGTATTGTTTTTGCTTCCGTGATGCTTTGAGAAATTCATAATTGCCCCTATGGCTGACACATCACCGGTTGTTTGTATGTGACCTTGACTATTAAAAGAGGGGTGTGTTGGATTATAATCGGGATAAAGCTTTCAAAAAAAGATTATAATCATACAGCCAAGTTCTTTTCAGCAAAAAAATTATTCAGCTCCCATTCAACCCTCCTCCCCCATGGATATATACGTGTCACTGATTATGGTTCTAGGCGAAGGATATAGATAAGCTCCATGCTGTTCTCGATACTCCATGCAGATTTTCCTTGAAGGAAGCTATGTCATAATCGAGCAATTTTAGGTTGATCTCACCTAAATTTTTTAACATCTCGCTTCTTATTTTCCACCTCTGCCTCTGACTTTTATGGAGCATTTTGTATAATCTCAGCATTTTGTACAAAGAGAAGGCTCAGCATGTAGGAACCATTGATGTAACCAAATATTTTGCTACGTGCCTGTCTAGTTTGTCACTGTAAAAGGCATCAACTGACATTTGAACAAGTAACATGCTACTGCTTACTGTTAGCACAACTTAGCGATCTGCCTCATATGAAAACAAATCAAATTATACTTTGTGTCTTCTGTTATTCAGATTTAAACAGTGCCAAACACTGCTACTGCAGGGGATCTGCGTCTCCGTTATTGGCGTCTATTGTGGAACCAATGCAATAGCCGATGCGTTCACATCTAGTGCCACAGATCTAATACAGTTTCAAAACTCCCAAGACACAACTTTCTCAGTTAGTGCACACGAATTCATTTGGTGAAATGACAGTTGAGCATGGACAATTCAAGAGGCTTTGCTTTGAAAAGAGCATATAAATACATATATCACTGATGCTGGTACTACCCTACAAGGCACACGGTAGAGATAGCTCTCTGCTGTTCCATGGCTATTTAAAAAATGGAGAAAAAATATATAAAGTGAAGTAAAGTTTGATAATCATTCAGCTTTTGGTTTGCTTCACATATAGCTTCAGAAGCCAAGTCATTTCATTGAAAACAAACACAGATGGAACCTACTACGTTGAATTCCTTGGATTGATGCTTGGTGGTGCATGCACTCTGTTCATCATCCTTCAAACAGCTCTTGCAACATCTCTTCCAGGTTCTAGGGAGTGGAGTTTGAGGTGGTAACAATAATGTTGTCCTCTATATATTTTGTATATCCTGAGATGATTTTCTCGGTTACAGCTTTGCGCAGTCTTTTTCTCATCTTAGGATCTGGGACCTTCCACAGCTTTTGAGTGGTGTATGTCTTCTGAAACTCAGACTCAAACTTGGGTAGCAGGGAGTAGGTTTTCCCGAAGCAACGAGGTGTAGGATTAAGCAAGCATGACAACACTGGTGGCCAAGATACATGTAGATAGCTCTCCTTGTAGCCCTCGACTTTCTCAAGGAGGGAGGAAACATGGAATTGGAGAAAATCAAACCCAGTGGCGCTGTTATGGAGACTAAGACATATGAAGTTTGAATTGTTGATCAAGAATAAGAACCTAAGGCCTTGATCTAGAAATGATTCTGACATGTCAAGAAGTCTTTCTTCTAAACAAGACGTCATCTCCAAGACCATGCTATCCAAAGGTGGTATGTACATAATCCGATTCCGAGGCACATACTTACCAAGGATAACAGCTTCAGATACAATTGGATCCAGCGGCAAGTAATTATCCAGCAAGAAGGTGATATGGGTCATTACTGACAAGGTGAGCTTGTGAATGTCCGATGATCCCTGAGGAGTTAGAGTACCCAGTGAGTCCACCGTCGATTCCATGATACAAGTCCTAATCTCCTCCAATGTGCTCCTTATGCTCTCTCGCACCTTGGCATTCTTTGCATACAAGAGGTTTACCATCCCAACCCGTATCCTTTCAACTTCTGCAGAGGGCGTCGAAATGAATAACACCTCAATCTCGGATAAGGCATCAGACATTGCACCGCGTACACACAGCAAAACATGGATCTTCTGGTGTAGTGCCGGCACCCCAGTAGGATGTAGAGCAACTAGGAAGTCAACAAAAGCAAGCATTTTCAGCATGGTTTCTTGGATAAACCGTGCAAACTGAAGTACTTCCGGAATAGTACACTCAGCCACGGATTGTTTGTCCTCGTAAATACTGGGCAGGCGGCCCACTGAACAACGAGCCGGCAAGAGTGATGCCATGGAGCGGATGGTCTCCGTGATTTCGGCCAGAGCCAGCATCCAGCTCCTTGCATCAGAAGTATGCTGCAGCTTCCCAGAAGACGCACTGTCAGCGACGTGACGAACCCAGCTCCAGCTGACGCCCTGCTCTGTGAACCACCTCTCTAAGGCACTCGTGTCCCCGCCTTCAGGATCAGGACACGGCGCATCGAAGAATTCATGGGCTAGGCTTTTAGTGCTCTCCTCAACGGTTTCTTCATGGATACCGAAGCAGACGAATTGCAAGGGCGCCTCCATAGAGACAGAGGAGGACAGAGGAGAGGCAGTTGAGAGTATTGAGACTATGGTACCTGATGACGAGCTCCAGCTGCTAATGGTTGGGACTAGGGATTCGGTCTGCTCGTGGAGGTAGCTCCAGATCCATGAAGGCCCGTGGCTGCCATCCCAACCAGTTGCCGCCATGGCCATGCTAAGCTAAGCTAAACAACCTACCCAAACCTAACCCCCTAGCAATAATGGCGATCGATGTTGTGCAGATGTCGGGTTGACTGACTCGACCAGGTTTGGTGAAGAAGTGAGGTAAGAATCGCATATATCTTTAGAAAGGCTAAGGCACCGTTTGGTTTCCAAAACTTTTTGTCATGCACTTCTAGCCTATATTTATGTCAAATGGATCCAAACAGATGGACTAAAAGTGAGTAAAGGAGCTCATTTTGCACTACCTTTTTTTTTTCCATGAATCCAAATATCTAAGTAAGAACTAAAGTTTAGTAGCAAAAGTTCAGCGACTAATCTTTTGTCATGGCTAATGGATCTAAAGTCATAGTACTCATGCGGTCGCTGTTGTGAATGACAGCGATAAACGACGAAGAACACAAGATCAAATCACAGCGGAGACACAAGATTTAACGTGGAAAACCCCTCCAATGCGAAGGGGAAAAACCACGGGCGCCAGCCAACAAACTTTTCTCACTATTATCAAGTATCGGGTTACAATGCCGTGCGGCGGCTTACAAGAGAATGAAAAATATATCGTCTTGTCAGTGGAACTCTAATTTGGGTATATGAACGTTACGCGGGGAAGAGCCAACCGTACGGGGGGAGAGCCTCAAGATAATGCACAACCATTCACGAGTCTGCACCTTGACCGCACCCTACGCATGCAAGCCAACAGCCTTGCGTGAACACCACCGGGCCGCCAAGAATAGCTCTCGATCACTCATCTTCATGCCTCCAGAGCCACGCATTCTTTGGCTTCATACTCCGTCAAGATTGCCAGGTCTCCATAGCACACATGCAACCACACATGTATTTGAATCATATTCAACAAACTCCACCTTGAGACAAATTCATCTTGTAGCATAAATTAACATCTTCGTCCTGAACATGACAAAGAAAAATACTTCTGACGTCAAACAGCCTCTTGGGCTAATTCACTAGACCAACTAAGCTTGAGCAGAGCTCAAACTTAGCAAAAGGAACTGGCTTAGTCATCATATCAGCAGGATTATCATGAGTACTGATCTAGCATACCTTCAGCTTACCTTCTTCGATCACATCACGGATAAAATGGTACTTGATGTCAATATGTTTTGTCCTCTCATGAAATATTTGATCTTTAGTAAGGTAAATGGCACTTTGACTGTCACAATATAAGTTAATGCAAGAATCAACTCCACACAGCTCAGCGTACTGGCTTTCAGCCAAATTAATTCCTTGCACGCTTCAGAAACAGCCATGCATTCTGCTTCAGTAGTTGACAAAGCAACAACAGACTGTAATGTAGCCCTCCAACTCACAGCATAACTGCCAACTGTAAACACATAATCTGAATCCACATAACCAATAAGTCCCTTCTCAGTTCTGCCAAACTTCAAACAAGAATCTGCTGTGCCTCTGAGGTACTTGAAAATCCATTGAACTGCCCTCCAATGTTCTTTACCAGGATTAGACATATATCTACTAACCAAACTCATAGCATATGACAAATCTGGACGAGAGCAAACCATGGTATACATCAAAGACCCAACAGCACTAGAATAAGGAACTCTTGACATGTATTCAGTATCTGCATCTGTACTAGGACACTGTGCAGCTGACAATTTAAAATGAGGTACAATAGGAGTACTAACAGGCTTTGCATTATGCATGTTGAAATGCTGAAGAACTTTCTTAATATAATTATGCTGACTAAGAAATAGCAAACCAGATTTTCTGTCTCTAGTAATTTCCATACCGAGAATTTTCTTAGCAATACCAAAATCTTTTATGTCAAACTCACTACTCAATAATTTCTTTAATTTAGTGATTTCAACCTTACTCTTGGCAACAATCAGCATATCATCAACATACAACAGCAAGTATATAGGTGATCCATTAACATGCTTGATGTAAACACAGCTATCATATTTAGACCTCTTAAAACCGTGCAACAACATAAATGAATCAAACCTCTTGTTCCACTGACGAGGGGACTGCTTCAAACCATACAAGGATCTCTTCAATTTGCAAACAAGTTTCTCCTTGCCAGGCACTATAAACCCTTCTGGCTGGTCCATGTATATATCCTCCTCAAGTACTCCATGCAAAAATACAGTCTTCACATCTAACTGCTCAAGCTCAAGATCATGTGAAGCAACAATACTAAAGAATGTGCGAATAGTGCTATGCTTTACAACAGGAGAAAACACATCATTATAGTCAACACCGGAAACTTGACTGTAGCCTTTTGCTACTAACCTTGCCTTAAACTTCGGAGGCTCGCTTGGAGTTAAACCCTCCTTTTTCTTGAAGATCCATTTGCAGCGGACGGTCTTCTTTTTCTTAGGCAAAGGAACAACTTCCCATGTGCTATTCTTCTCAAGAGACTGCATCTCCTCATGCATAGCTGAAATTCACTTCTCACGTTTACCAGAAGCAATAGCTTCAGTATAAGTTGCTGGCTCATGAGTATTCTCCACCTGTTCAGCACAACTCAAAGCATAATAAGTCAAATTACATTCTTCAATAAGACGGGCTGGAGGTCCACAACCCCTCTTTGACTCGCGCCGAGCAATAGGCAAATCCTCCCTCGATCGCAAACGGGAGGTGAGTCTTTTGAACATCATCATGAGTATCAACATCAAAGCAACTTCATCATCATGAGTATCAACTGGCTCCACCTGCACACCTGTCCCATCATCCACATGCTTCACCTGCACACTAGTATACTGCAGCTCTCTTTCAGAACTCTCTGGAACATGATCTGAGGATAAACTGTCATTAAACATCACAGACTCATTGAAAACAACACTCCTACTCATGAAAGTCTTTCCTGTTTTAGGATTTCATAATTTATATCCTTTAACTCCCGAACCATAACCAAGAAAAAGACATTTAATAGCTCTAGGCTCTAATTTTCCATTATCAACATGAGCATAAGCAGTGCAGCCAAAAACTTTCAACTGTGAATAATCTGCAGGTGTACCAGACCATACCTCAATGGGAGTTTTCTTATTAAGTGGAATAGAAGGTGACCTGTTTATCAAGTAACATGCGGTGTTAGCTGCTTTAGCCCAAAAATGCTTGCTCATCCTTGCATTGGATAGCATGCAACGAGCCTTTGAAATGATGGTTTGTTCATACGCTCGGCCACACCATTCTTCTACGGAGTGTGCGGTACGGTGTGATGCCTAACAATGCCTTCTTGCCTGCAATAATCATCAAAAGCATCCGAATAAAACTCTCCACCATTATCAGTACGAAGCAATTTCACCTTCCTTTCAGTTTGCCTTTCTATCATAACTTTCTAATTCTTAAATGCGGCAAAAGTTTCATCTTTATTTTTTAAAAAATAAGGCCAAACTCTTCTAGAGTAATCATCAATAATTGTAAGCATGTAATGAGCACCACCAAGAGAAGGCTTACGAGAAGGACCCCATAAATCAGTATGTACATAATCAAGAGTACCTTTGGTGGTATGAACGGAGGTGTTGAATTTTACCCTTTTATGCTTCCCAAAAATACAATGCTCACAAAACTTCATGTTACTCGAAGTGCAGCCATCCAGCAAGTTTCTCTTCATCAATTCTGCCACACCAAGTTGACTCATATGTCCCAAACGCATATGCCAAAGGTTAGTCTTACTAGGTTCAGCATTAGTAACAGCAGCAGCAGCAGAAACAGAACCATGTAAAGTACTTCCTCTAAGGACATACAACTTTGCAAAATTCAGATCACCTTTCAAACAAACAAGAGAACCTTTTGATACCTTTAGAACGCCATCTGAACCGGAATAATGGAAACCTTCTGCATCAAGCGTGCTGAGCGAGATGAGATTTCTGGACATCCCTGGTATGTACCTCACATTCTTCAGCGTGCGTGTCATGCCATCATGTGCCTTGATCTGAACAGAGCCGATCCCCACAATGTCACACGGGTTGTCGTCTCCCATGCGCACAACATCTCCTTTCTGCACAGGCTTATATGAACTAAACCAATTTTTGTTAGTGCAGATATGAAATGAACATGCAGAATCAAGTATCCATTCATCATGACCAGAAACACAGCCAGCAAAAACTACCAGACAATCTCTAGAATCAGAATTTTCAGCACCAGAAACAACGCAAGCATTACCATCATGATTGCCTTTCCTCTTCTCCTTATTCTTAAGTTTCAGACAATCCTCAATAAAATGATTTTTCTTCTTGCAATACTTACAGAACTTTTTAGGCGGCTTGGACTTGGAACGGCCTCTGCCATCGTAGCTCTTGTCATGACCGTTGCTGTCATTGGAGGATCTATGTTCAGATCTGCCTCTCACGTGCAATGCTTCGCCCTTGGAGGACGACGATCCGTTGAGCTGCACCATGCCTTTCATCTTCTCCCTGGACTGAAGTGCCTCAACAACTTCCGCAAGGGTAAGTTCATCACGGCTTAACAATATGGTGTCATGGAAATGCGCATACGAATTCGGCAGTGAACATAACAGTAAAAGAACTAAGTCCTCATCATCATACTTAACCTCCATCGACACTAGGTCGGCCACGATCTCCTTGAAGGCAGATAAATGGCTCATCACCGAATCACCCTCCTTCATCTTGAGAGTGAACAACTTCATCTTCATATGCATCTTGCTGGTCAGATCCTTGGACATACAGATGGATTCCAGTTTCAACCAGAGCTCTGCAGCAGTCTTTTCCTGCAGCACCCCTTGCAAAATATCATTATGAAGATGGAGTTGAATTAAAGACATAGCCTTACGATCCCTCCTGATTTCCTCAGGAGTCCACTCAGCCTTCGTTTTCTTCCCGAAGCCCTCCAGCGCCTCATCATAATCATCCTTCTGCGCCAAGATGGCCCGCATCTTGACTTGCCACAGCGAGAACCGAGTCTTGTAATCCAGCGGCGGTAGATTGAACTTCATCGACGTCGTCATGATCTGCAACCAAAGCTCTGATGCCACTTGTTGTGAATGACGGCGATAAACGACGAAGAACACAAGATCAAATCATAGCGGAGACACAAGATTTAACGTGGAAAACCCCTCCAATGCGAAGGGGAAAAACCACGGGCGCTAGCCAGCAAACTCTTCTCATTATTATCAAGTATCGGGTTATAACGCCATGCGGCGGCTTACAAGAGAATGAAAAATATATCGTCTTCTCAGTGGAACTCTAATTTGGGTGTATGAACCTTACGCGGGGAAGAGCCAACCGTACATGGGGGAGAGCCTCAAGATAATGCACAACCATTCACGAGTCTGCACCTTGACCGCACCCTACGCATGCAAGCCAACAGCCTTGCGTGAACACCACCGGGCCGCCAAGAATAGCTCCTGATCACTCATCTTCATGCCTCCAGAGTCACGCATTCTTTGGCTTTATACTCCGTCAAGATTGCCAGGTCTCCATAGCGCACATGCAACCACACATGTATTTGGATCATATTCAACAGTCGCTATACGTCACAGAAATGATTTTTATATGCGGTAGTGCTGCTACGGGCCGGCACCTTCGCGCGTGCTGTGCCAGAGCAGGTTTCCCCTGTAGTAGTGGTGTCGCGTGGCAGCTCATCCCCAACGAAGATGATTAGTACTAAACTAGAAACCCCTTTGCCTCGCTCTACTAGATTGTCCAGTTCAGGGTTGTTTTTCCACTGAACCTTGATCTTGGGCCTACCATGCAGCTTGCAATAGAAAAGGGATGTCAAGTAGATGTGTCTTGAATATTGGGCATTTAACAGTGCGCTCGCTTCCCTCTTCAATGACGCCATTGATTCTCTGGATCTCCTGGAGCTCCCTCTCCTCGATCGCTCCTATACCTAGACCAACAAGAGGAGACGTCCCACCCTTGCGCGCCTTGACAGATCGCCCTTCAACCTGGCTTTCAGCAGCGCGTTCCCGAATGCTTCCTTGACCTCTCTTGTGGGGGTAACCTCTGATCACATCCCCCTGATCACCACCATCCCCACCACTGTCCCTAAACCGGCCTCCTTCCATTTCGAGAAGGCCTGGCTACACCACCCCTCCTTCCTGCCCCACGTCACCTCGGCGTGGGGATCCACCTCCATACACACAGGTGATGCGGCGGGTGATCTGGTGGCTCGAGGCAAGGCACTACGGCGCGCTGCACGCGCATAGGCACATAAGCACCGCTCTGCACCTATTCATTTCCACAACTGCTCTTTCATTATCTTGCTCATGGATCTGTACGAGGAAGCTCGAGTTCTGTCTCCAGGGGAATTCAAGCTTCGTGAACTCTGCCGAGAGCGGGTGGCCGGGATGATCAGGGATCGGGTGGCATGGTGGAAACAGCGTGGCAAGTGCCACGCCATTGTTGAGGGCGACCCCAATACTCGCTACTTCCATGTTCGGGCAACTGGCCGCATGCGCAACAACCGCATCCAACTCATTGAAGTTGATGGTCTGCAGCTGTACTCACACAATGACAAAATGGCCGCTGTGACAAACTTCTTTGCTGGCATTCTCGGGGAGCAGGCGCAGACATCTTGGGCCTTCAGTCTGGCCAGCTTGTACTTAGGACGGGAGCAGGCTGAACCAGATGCCCTCACGGCTCCATTCATAGAAGTAGAGGCGCGGGCTGCCCTCAAAGCAATGAACCCATCCAGTGCCCCTGGCCCCGACGGGATTGGCCCGTGCTTTTACAAGGCCGCCTGGAGCGACATGAAGGGTGACATTATGTCCTTCCTGCATGCCTTCCATGGTGGGAGGGTGGATGTGCAGAGGATCAACCGTGTACATATAGTCCTCATTCCCAAGCACCCAGGCGCCATGGCCTTCTCCTCCTTCAGGCCGGTGTCACTTCAAAACTGCCCAATTAAAATCCTTACCAAGACATTGACAACGAGGCTGCAGGCTCAAATTCAGAGGCTAGCCGATGTGGATCAGGCAGGCTTCCTCCGGGGACGGTCGATTTTAGAAAACTTCGTATATGCAACGGAATTGGTGCAGTGTTGCTATAAAAGGAAGGCTCCAACAGTGGTTCTGAAACTCGACTTTGCCAAAGCATTTGATTCAGTGGATTGGAATGGGTTGGTGGCGGTGCTCCAGGCCAGAGGGTTCCCCGAGCTGTGGTGTGAGTGGATCCATGCTCTACTTCGGACGTCGCGGTCGGCGGTGTTGGTTAATGGCTGCCCCGGCCCGTGGATCCCGTGCAAGAGAGGGCTGCGCCAGGGGGATCCCCTATCGCCCTACCTGTTCTGCTCGTCGCGGATGTGCTGCAGTCAATGATCAAAGCCGCGGGAGACGCGATCAAGCACCCTCTGAACGACGGCCCATGTCCCGTCCTCCAGTACGTGGACGACACGCTGCTGCTGCTCAGGGCGTCCGACGACGACGTCCGTCACCTGAAGCGGTGCTTGGATGAGTTCGCCAGTGCGACGGGCCTAAAGATCAATTTCCACAAGAGCACCATGGTACCGATGCATGTCCCAGAGGAGACCGTGGCTGGTCTGATTGCCATTCTTCAATGCAAGAGGGACACGTTCCCGCAAACATACTTGGGCCTACCGCTCTCCAACACCAAGCTGAGGCTGTCCGTGTTTGCTCTGCTCATCGCCAAGGCTGATAAGCGTCTGGCTGGCTGGAAAGCCACGCTGCTAAGCCCCGCCGGCAGGGTCGTGTTGATCAACTCGGTCTAGGATGGGCTCCCGACATATCTCATGGGCGCTCTCATGCTGCCAGTCGGGGTCAAGGAGGCCCTGGACGCCAGACGCCGGGCGTTCCTCTGGAAAGGGACAGACAAAGCCTCTGGGGTACAATGCTTGATAGCCTGGGAGAAGGTGTGTGCCTCTAAAGAAGATGGAGGACTAGGGATCAAAAGACTGGACACCCAGAACGCTTGTCTTCTTCTGAAACTAATCCACGGACTACACTTCCCTGAGGAGTCTTCGTGGGCAGCATGGGCAATTCAACATGTCAGATTGTCGGACCTGAAGGGGGATGTGGAAGGCCTTCATTGGGAAGCTCTGAGGGAGCTCTTGTCGGCCTATAGATGCATAACAAGGGTGGATGTGGGGGATGGGTGCTCGACCTCCTTCTGGCACGATAACTGGTTGATGGATCGCCCACTGTCCAGCACGTTCCCGGCCTTGCTCAGCCATTACGACGGCCACGGGCGCGAGTCTGTCCAGGAGGTGCTCGCGGCTGGGCTGCCGTCCCTGCTGCAAGCTCGACTGATTACGCGAGCTGCTGAGGAGCTTGCTGAGCTGGGGCAGCTGCTGCAGCAGACATGCTTGACGACAGCGGCTGATTCCAGGGTCTGTGGCATGGAAGGCAAGGAGCATAAGCTGGCGACACGCACCATTTACAAAGCTTCGGTGTGCAGCGATCACCGGTCGCCGTTCTTCTCCTTTGTGTGGAACAACTTCGCCCCTCCTCGAGTCAAGTTCTTTGCGTGGCTGTTGGTCCAGAACAGGATTCAGTGCAAGGCCAACCTGAAGAAGAAACACATTGTGGATAGCGACATGTGTGAGCTGTGCAATGCCGAGAGTGAGGACTCTGACCACATCATCTCGGGCTGCCCTTTCGCGGTCAGCTTTTGGGACAGGATTGGGTGGGGGACCAACAATGTTACGAAGGTCGACGAGCTATGGAGAACCAGGACGCCCCCGAGCGTGCCATCTGGTGCAAAGGCGAGCCTCATCCTCCTCCTCTGCTGGGAGCTATGGAAGCACAGGCACGACGTGGTCTTCAGACACCTCCCTCCTAGCGTGCCTAGGTTGGTTGGGGCGTGCCAAACCTCCATCGACCTCTGGTGCTGTAGAATTCCAAGGAAGTCGGTGTGCCTGTATAGTTTCTGGAGCTCGCTCCAGTTGGTGTGAATTTCTCCCCCCCCCCCTTTTTTGCTCATATCATGTAACTCTCTGGTGTAAATTGTTTCCCCGGGGCTAAAACCTGGGTTCTTCGAACCCCAGCTCACCCACCGGGCTTCACCGCCCGGGATCTGTGGCAATGGAAAAGGTGGGGACTCTTCGTCCCCCCCGTTTAACTCAAAAATATTGGGCATTTGTATTTAGTTGGCTTCCCTTAAACTTAACTTCTGGCTTCTTCACCCTGATAGTAGTCGATTAAGCTAATGAAAACAATTCATGTAACAATTGATGTAGAAAACAATAGACTGATACTAGGTATTCGCCCAGGTTTTGTGTTAAGCAGAGGGAGAGAAGAGATTTTACTATATACCATACATAAAGCCTTAGTCTGCAACTTTGCATCAGCAAGGCTGACTGGAAACTGAGCTTGAATCTATGGTGAAATTTTTTTCATTCACCACAGGATTACATTGCACAATTGAAACAACAAAATGATCATCCATCGTTGGTTTCCAACACCGCTATGAACAAAATGCCCATGATGATAACAAATGCTGTTTCCACTTCACATCACAGCATCAGGGATTAATGTGGTAATCTTATGCTATCAGGAAGCGATGAATTGAAGGAAATACGTTGTAAATAGAAACATTCTTTAGTCTACAACACCATAGTTGGTTCTTTTTTTTTTAGGTCTGTTAAGCCGTTATAATATGGCAAAGAGATATATGAGCAGGTATAGACTGACAGACGTGCTGAAAATTAAAGAAAAGACTTAAGCTTGTGGAATGAGGAAACTAAGATGGGCAGCTGCTATCGGTGTGGCCAAACATGACGACGCTATCTCAAATATGACAATGCTGATATTGTCCTCAATGTTTTGAAGATTAATTTAACTTAAAAAGGGCCACACTGAGCTATACATTAAGAAACTACGATTGTTTCCTCATGGCTAGCCTGGTATATCCTTCTCCAAAGGCCTTCACGTTGAACTCCCTTTGACCAGCAGACTCCGTTTTGGTTGAAACAACACCTGCAAGTTTAGCTGTTTAGGTAAAATGTCCAAAAGAAGCACAAAACGAAAGCAACTACTAGTTGAGAATCTTACCTCATACAGAGAATTTTAGCAAAGCATTGATTACAGAAATTTCATTTTAAAGGCTTCTTCCTTAGATGTAATTTTCTGCAACTAGGTACAGTTGCTCATCCATATAGTAATTCTCGCTTATCGGTGTAGTAATCCTCACCTTCTTCCATCTCTAAATATAGTAACTTTTAAAGAATTGTTTCAGTTAGATCAAACCATGGTTGCTAGAAGAATCCTGCAAAACAGTAGGCTACTCAATAATTATGCAAGATGTAGTCATGTGAACTAATTGCCATTGAATGACATAAACATCTGATATGAATTGTCATCGCAAGTCCTCAACTTAAAACTTCTCTGTTCATGTTAACAAAGTGACATAGGCATTGTGTCGAACATATGACATGCATGGTAGATGAAGATGACGTGAAAAAAGAACATGTTACCAGGGAAGGGATTTGAGCAGGTACAGGAAAAGCACAGGCTGGCCTGCTAGTGCACCATGACGAACAGCTCAACGTTGAGACTTGAGATCATCATAGATAATGCAGAAATACTTGGTCCATTTGGGGACCACAAGCCCTCACCCCGCGGCAGCAGCTAGTACCACGGCCGGCGCCTCGGCGTCGCTGTCCAGGAACCGCATGGGCCGCTTCGGCTGGCCCCGCGTGGACGACGTCTTGTTGAGGCAGGAGCTCGAGAACGAGGACGCCGTGGAGCACGCGGACTCCGCCCCACGCGACGCCGACGGCGCGGTCGGCGGCGTGCGCCTGCCGTTGGAGATGGTCATGTCAGCAGCCCTCACCCTGGACCTGGAGATCCGGCTGCTGCTCCAAAGCCCAGGAAGTCCTCAAGGCCCAAGACGAGGAGTGTGCGAGTCGCTGGCCCGAATGGGCTTGTAACTCTTATGTCGTGCGGCCCAGCGGAAGAGTCGAGATCATCTTTGAACACACAACTTCTGCTTTTTTTTAAAAAAAAAAACTTTGAACACACAACTCATTACTGTATTTCCTTTCTTAGAACCTGTAGCCGCCGCCGTCGGCGTTCGGCCACTGTTGTTCTTCCCCCGTCTCCGATTAGCCAGAGCCGAGCGTGCTGGATTCCCTCCCACACTCCCACAGCCACTTTAATCGCTTTCAGTGTTCACACGGCGCCATGGATCCCGTCGTCCGCTCCAAGTTCAAGGAGTTGATTCAGCGATTCGACGAGTTCCGCGACGATTTTGACAACCTGGACGGCTGCCTCGAGCAGCACGTCGCGGAGTCGGAGACCTCACGCCGCCAGCACGACGGCACCGTCAACCACTGCATCAAGACTCTGGAGCGCTTCGCCTCCTCCTAGTACTCGAGCGTCGTCGTCGCCGACAACTGGGGCAGGCACTTCGAGGTTCACCTCAACGATCTGGACCGACGCATCTCTAGTCTCAAGCTTGTGAGATACGTCGAGATCCAGGACGAGCGCGACGCGCACATCGCCGATCTCGAGTCGAAGGCAGAGGAGTTCGAAGCCTGGCGTCCTCACGTCGAGAGCTCCCTCTTCCTCTTGCGCTCCGAGGTGGACTGCATCAACAAGCTTGGGATCGGATCGGCTCCAGCACCTCCGATTCCCTAACTCGGCGTCGTCTAGTCCTCTTGAGTTGGTCGCCGGGCGTGCCTCTACCGGATTATCGACCGTCTGGCCTGTAGGGCGCGGTGCTGCATCGACTACACGGGAGACGGCGTATGGATCAGTCACGACTATAGCCCCGTTCCCGGCCAATGGGACGTGTCATCTCCCCAACCGTAGAAAAATAATAAGTGAAGGTATTATAGACATTTGCCATCTTTCATCCATTTCAAAGAAACAAAAGGAGCCGTTTTACCAAACATTTTTCAAAATGGCTTCAGCTCCTTCAGAGCGGCCACTTTTTTAGAGGAGTCAGAGCCAGAGCTGTTTTTAGAGGAGCCAGAGCCCTGCCAAACTAGCCCTTAGAAAGGATATGGATGTATACAATCAAAGATATTTTTTTGTGCATATATACTTGTATAGTTCCCTTTTTGTAAAAAGCATATACTGACATTAGTTAGGGCAACTATAATGCTAATAGTACTACTTACCATTATTATTATACTTAGAGTAAAGGATATGTCCGGTCTTTAACTTGTGTAATTATGTCATTTTGGTCTATAAACTTGTCAAAGTGTGTCACGTTGGCTCTCATACTCTCAAATTGCATCATTGATCTCAAAATGTGTCATTTTATTCGTGAAACTTGTCAAGTTTTGTCATGCCGGTCCGTCGGCTCTTGATCTTTGTTTGGCTCTTAGTGGTCACCCAAACAGACCTAGAAATACCCAGGCGCTGATGTGTTATGCTGAATGTGCTCATATGAAGCTAACATGTGGCCTTCCAAACTTGAAATTTAATTTTGAAACTTATTGTATTTTTTTAAAAAAAAATAGAGTAGAAAACCTATTCACAGCTTAAAGGGATTTTCAATTTATTTTCCGTATAATAGAAATTTAGTCCAATCAGGATGAAGCAAAACCTAGGAAAATTAAGTTTAAAAAAATTATAAAGTGACTTTTTATTTAGTTAAACGGTAATGCTTAGGATCAAACGTTCTACCGCGGTAGAACGGACGTGGAGGGAGCCCAGTGGGCCGCCACGCGGACGTAGACGCACAGGGGGCCGGGCGCGGGACGCGTGTCCCACTCCAAACCGCGAAGAGAGGGCGGTGCTCCACCCACCCCGACCCTCACCTGCTCTCCTCCTCCCATTTCGCCTTTCTCCGTCGCCTGTTCCACACCGACGCCGCATGTAGCGCTTCCGCCGCCGCACCCTGCTACTCGCCACCGCACCCTGCTACTCGCCACCGCCGCCGCGTCCACACCACCACTTCGAGCCGTTCCTCTCATCCCGACTCTCTCTCTCTCTCTCTCTCTCTCTCTCTCTCTCTCCCCTACTTCCTCCGATGGCCTCCCATGGCGGGTCCCCGTCACCGGCGACGGCGGGTCCGTCAGATCCGGCGACGGCGGCGACGGATCCGCCGGATCCGGCAGTGAGGCCGGCGCCGGCGTGGTCGTCTTCTTCCTCGAGGTCTCTGCCTTCTCTATCTCCTGGACCGGCGATGGCGACCATGACCGGCGAGCACCTTCCCGAGAGACCTTCCTCGCGGCCCGCGCACCCCCTCCCCCTCCCCCCCCCCCCCCCGCCCCGCACCGCCTCCCATGCCGGTCCGCCGACGAGCTACGGGCCCGTCCGGAAGGGGAGCTCGGCCATGGCGGTCGCGGCGGAGCCGGGATCCGACCATGGCGGGCGCGGCGGGCTCCGGCCGACCAGCGTGGGGTTGCGGCGGTCGATCCGGTAGGTCGTCCTCCTCTTTTCTTCCTTCTTTTGCTTTCTGCTCCCCCTTCCTTTTTATGATGTGGTTTTTTTATGTTTTTTTTGTTTTTGTTTGTTTCATTAGACCTTGAGATGGTGTTTCATGAATTTTTAGGGATTCCCCTATGATTTTTCTCCTGCGAATTCAGCAAGATTCGTTTGTTTCAACCGATTCTTGATTCTGTTTCAAAAGCACATCTCTTGTTGTTTCTTTTTTCCTTGAGTTTTTTTTTTTTTTGGTTTGTTTCATTTGTGGGCAATCATGTGTTTCAAATTCTTTCCACAGTTTGTTTCAAAACAAGAATGGTACATGTTTCAAATCTATCATTTTCTGTTCACACATGATGTTTCTCCGGGGGAGGTGTAGGAGGGTGTTTCAAAAAAAAAACGCCTTGTTTCATTTAGTTTTAGTTTTTGTTTCATTTGTTTTAAATTTTTTGTTTCATTTTTTTCTTCCAACTTTTGTTTCTCAGTTTGTTTGCTGATTTGTTTGTTTTATGTTTGTTTCAATGTTGTTTTTCAGTTTGTTTCGGTTGTATTTTTCAAATGTTTCTATATTGGTTTCTTTTTTGTTTCAAAATGTCGCGCACCCTATTGTTTCTACATTATCTCAATTTTGTTTCGGAGGTTGTCCTCTTTTTGTTTCTATACATGTTGCGTGTTTTGATGTTACAACAGGTTTTCTTCTATGTGTGTTGCAGGGGAGGGCGGTTCGTGTAGGGGAAGCATGGCCGACGGTGGGCGAGTTCTGTGTGCTTTGGCGCGGCGCGGGATGCTGCTGCGCTCGCGGGGTTGTGGGAGGAGTACGGGGGGACGGGGTCCGTGTATGTGTTGCGTGTGTGCGCGTTCGGGGGAGTGGCCGGGGCGGGGCGGACGCTGCGGTGAGCTGCGGGGAAGGTGGGCCGGGCTTGCTAGCGGAGCGTTCGATCGATCGAACGTTCGATCGCTAGGGACGCCCTTAGTTAAATTGACAACAACTTAAATAAATAAAATGTTCCTTTATAAAATATTTCTTGCCTAAAGTTTTTCTTATATTTTGTTAAATTGTTTGCAATTTAATTAAATAAAAAAGTTTCTTTACTTCTAGGGTGTCTCTTTCATCCAAGTTGGATTAATTTTATTATGTAAAAATAAATAAATTTAAAATTCTTTTAGTCCACGGGTACATTTTCTGCTTTATTTTTTAAAAATGATAATTTTCAAAGTTAATTTCAAACTTGGATGAACTCATGTTGGTTTTATGTCAATGCACACATTTAGGATACCACATCGGCACGGTTGTAGACCTGTTTGAATGTCCACTAAGACCCCAACTGATATTAAGGGCTGGAACGATGCAACTTAAAAGTACGAGGATCGGCATGCCACACCTCAATAAGTTTAGGGACCAAAATGATGTACTTTGTGAGTATGAGGACTAGAATGACATACCTTGACAAGTTTAAGGACTAAAATAATATAATTTGTGATACGAGGACCGGCGTGACACACCCACACAAGTTTGAGGATGAGCCATATGTACTTTGCTCTTATATTTATAGCACAACTTGCTGATGTGCCCCAGAGCCCAGAATGAAAAAGGAAATCTGATCATCGTGAGCACTGAGGTTAATTTTCGTTACAGCATATATATGTATAACGTGACTTTTGCCATTACATTCCACGTGAAGACTACTGGCTCTCATGTTTCTATTGCAGAGAGACACAGTACTTCGGTCCGTCTGCTATATATACCGATCGGATGGTGAAGTTGAGGAAATCAGTGCCTCCCTTCTGCTGCAGACGATGTGCCAGGCATTGCTGAGAAGTGACAACCAGTGTCCATTGAGGAGCTAAATGCTACGGCCCATATGTTCATCTCGCTAGCTTCAAAATGACACAAAGATTCGTTTTCAGTTAACGCACACACGAATTCATCTGGAGAACTGACAATTCATCAGGAGGATATTATTTAGAGGAAGAACGACTTATAGATGTCACTCCTGCTATGACGAGCATACAAAGTACTGACAGTTTTTTTTTTTTTAAAGGAGGATTTTATTAATTCACGATCGTTCCATCGAGTTGATACAATAATTGCAAACCCACTCCTGACCCCTGCAAAAGCACAAGTACCGACAGTTTTATGCAGTTACATATTTATTCTAAATTTGACATTATAAAATAAATAATGCTTCAGCTCTTGTTATGCTTCACATATCCAGCAGCTCATTTTAAAAGCAACGACATTTCATTCCAAAACCAACTCCTCTGGTGACTGCCTTGTGGTGGCATGCTCTGTTCATCATCCTTCGAATAGCTCTTGCAACATCTCTTCCAGCTCTTGGGGAGTGAATCTTGCTGTGGCAATGTTGTTATCCACTATGTATTTTGTGTAATCTGGAATGATTCTCTCGGTGATACCTGTGCGCAATCCATTCCTCAGCGTAGGGTCCGGGACCTTCCAAAGCTTGTGAGACTGACTGCACTGGGCTACGCTATCCCGTCCTGGAGGACCAGATAGCAGACCGAAGTGCCGCAGCGCCGTCCTGGGAAGCGTCCGCTACCCAAGCGGACGAGCTCGCGTCCGCCAGGAATAGCGCGCTTCCCGAACGTCCGCCATCGGCCAGCGTGGCGTGGGGCCCACGCGCCCGTTCGTCGGCGCCATGAGCAGCAAGGGGGAGAGAGAAGGGGATGGCCGGCGGAGGAGGAGCCGCGCCCCGCGGTGGCGGCGGAGGAGCTGCATCCTCGCCCTCGCCTCGCGCCCGGAGCCGGAGGAGGCGGCCACCCGCGCGCGGCTTGCCTGCGGCCGGAGGCCGCGGCGCTCCTCGCGCCCGCGCCCGGAGCCGGAGGAGGCGGCCGTCCCCGCGCCTGCGGCCGAAGGCGGCGGCACTCCCCGCGCTCGCGCCCATCTCGCCCGCGGCGGGCAGGGCGGCTCGCCGGGGCCGGAGGAGCTAGGCGCGCGGGCTGCCGCCTGCGCCGAGGCAGCACGGGCGGGGTCGATGGAGGCGGCAGGGAGGTGGCGGCGGGAGCCGATGGAGGAAGAATGGGCGGTGGGGAAAAGGATAGAGGAGAGAGAAGAGAGGGGAGAGAGGAAAAGAGGATGATGCATAATGATGCTTATGCTTGATGAAATACAAGGGCTTAAGCATGCTTAACACCAGGGGTGTTACACGATAACCCTGCCTTCAGTGGTACTGCTCCGGACGGTGATGCTCAGGCGGCCATAGCGAATTCCTCGGACACCGCTTGTGATGTAGTGCACGTAAGTATAGATCGTTGTATTGTGCTAGTGATTTTTTAAATGGCCTATTCATTAGAACGTGTGAATACGTCGTTTCAGCCGGGGAACGTCAATCCAATTGCCATGCCCTTATTGCCATCCACTGTAATTGAATCGCCATCCATATTACCCGCGAGTACCTCTGTTTTGGAGTTGCCTGAACATGAAGGACAACCAGAAATTGAGGTAAGGGATGCTAGTCCATTCGTTAGATATGAAATAACATACAATCGTTAATTTATCATTACATATGTTTAATTTTCATCTCAATTACAATAGGCGGTTTATAAAGTTTGTCAAACTTTGATCACTCATGAAATTGGTATGACTTTCGATTCAGAGGACAAAGCTTACGAGATGTCCAACAACTATGCTGGTAAAATTGGATTCAGTATTAGAAAGAGTCATTCAAAGCTCCGAGAAGATAAATCTGTATATCAAAAATATATAGTTTGCAGTAACGAAGGATATCAAAAAAACAAGTCATCAGAAAAAGATATTACAAGGACGGGTTGTTATGCTCGTGTTTAGTTCAGTGTTAGCAAAGAGGGAATTTGGACAGTGCAGAAGGTTGTACTTGATCACAATCATTATCTTGCTAGTCCAAATAAGTTGCACAAGCTGAGGTCCCAACGGCTTGTTACAGAAGCAGATAGGGTGCTAATTGGTTAGATAAGAGAAGCTGGAATGAAGCCAGCCCAGGTGTATGAGTTCATGAAGGAGTTTTACGGAGGAGCAGATAAGGTGCCATTATCAAAGAACAAGGATGGATTGCAATAATGCAATTGGTAGTGAGCGTAAGAAGTACTTAGAATCCAACGATGCACAAACATTGCTGGAATACTTGAAGAATAAGCAAATAGAGGATCCAACATTTTTTTATGCGCTTGAAATAGATGAGGAAGATGGTCGGATAGTTAATTTCTTTTAGGCAGATGGTCAATCTATCATGGATTATGCATGCTTTGGTGATCTTGTGACATTTGACACCACCTTTCGACAAATAAGTTTGAAATGCCTTTTGCTCCAATCCTAGGAACCAACCATCACAAGCAAACAATAATTTTTGGGGCTGCACTGATTACAGCTATATTTCGATGAAAACATGTAATTCTGGTGTCTTGATTAAGAGGCCACTTTGCAGTAACCTTTTATTATGTGCACTACTATTTTTGTAAAGCAATTACCATGTCATATGTATTTCAAAATGGCTCAAAATGCCAAATTACAGTACAGGTGCTGAACTATATTAGCAATGGTTTTACTTTCAGTGTTTCACAAATGCCTAGAATAGATTCAGTAGAGTTGTGAGCTCCATTAGAACCTTCTGAACGATCGGAAGCACATCGCTCTTCTCCATTAGAATAGATTTAGTAGAGTCAATTACGGCTGGACCGCCGACGCCGCGAGGGGATGCGTCATTGCCGCTGGTCAACCATCACCGCTGTCGACACCGCGAACCGAGCCTCCGGCAGAGGGCCCGTGCTGGCTGATGCGCTGAGCCCCCGCACGGCACCAACGAAGCGGGTGAAGACGACGCAGCGGCTGCAGCCTGCAGGTCGGAGGACAGCGAGGAGCATTTGCAGCCTTGCAGGCGGAGAGGCAGCGGCCGCCATGGAGAAGAGAAAGAGAGACGACGGCTGACCAAATGATTGCGGCACTTTTCAGTTTTCCCATCTACGAAGCCGACGTGGGGAGTTGCGAGCTTGTGACTAGCGAGCCGAAGTAATGTTGGGATGTGCGCGAGCCGCAAGCCAGCGCACGGAGGTGGAAGCAGCCAGTCCACGCGTCGACGCCTGAGTGGCCGTCCGTACGGCGCCGGGTCGGTGTGGACGGTCCACACCCAATTTTTTTCCACGCGCTGTAAGATGAGATGGGAGAGCACGGGTCTTCTTGAGGCGGCCGGACTCGATGAACCTTTGATCATTCCATTTGCGGATTTATTGGTCAAAAAATTTTGCCTGCTGCGTGCGCGTCCAGCATCAAATCCACGCAGAGGTAGGAGAGATTTCAAGCAGCCGGGACTGTGATGGCGGCTGTCTGGCTGAGAGCATGGAGGTCCAAGAAGGTTTCATCCACCGGGCGCCGCTACGGCGACGGCGACGGCGGTAGTAGCACCACCACCGCCACTTCAGGTACCCGTACCACCATGACTCTCTCTCCACCTCCGCGTACACCGCCTCATCCGAACCAGTCAGAGACGAGGAGGAAGAGAGTGCCATGGAGCTCAGGCAGGAGGTTGTGAAGACGCGCCGGCACATGAGGGGCCTGGTGGAGGAATTCTGTGCTGGTGCCGATGGCAACGCCACTGCCCCGGACAGGTGGCTCTCGGAGCTTCACGTCGCTTGGCTTCTCCGTCTTGCTGAACCTGAGCTTGGTGCGTCTGGGCAGAGGATACTGGTCCTGCGGGAGATGAAGAGTTGGACCCTGGCTCTGCAGGTGATCCGCACATCCGTATCGAGATTCTTGGGTGGACTTTACAGCGACGATGATGCAACCGCAGGGTTCCCTGCTGTAGTTTCTGAATTTGCACAGTTTCTCAAGGCGACCATGCTGAAGATGCTCACCTTTGTTGACACGATTGTTGCTCTTGATCCTTTCAGTGTTGATGGTGCCACCAGCCAACAGCATGTTTCTTCTACTTCTAGGAGTGTGCTGGGGGCAGCTGACAAGGTCCGGGCACTGCTCGATGTGCGCCATGCTCTCTCCGTAGCCTCAGAACAGATCATGATGGCTTTCTGTTCCTCGCCTTACGTGCAGTCCACAAATGTTGCTGACGATATCGGAGGCTTCTTGTCAGCACAACTGGGTAAGCTAGATCAGGCCATACGGGACACATTTGATCACATCAGAACTGCTCTCACTCCGTCATTCGATGACAACAACGACGACTCCCCAAGAGCAATGGGTGCTACTCAGACGACCCTGCTGCAGTCATCACCCACTATCCACAAGGTCACTCGGTCTGTCATAAACTATATCAATATTGTGTTGTCTACTGAAGCATTGCTCCCCACGAATTATGCAAGTCATCAGGGAGATACGTCTTCTTTGACTACCCTGACAATGGAGGTACTCGGTTCCCTAGAGGAAGAGCTTGCCAGAGTGTCACAGTCGTTCCCAGACCAGAGCCTCAGCTTTATCTTCTTGATCAACAACTCCTACCTCATACGGCAGCTGCTTGACACAAGTTGGCCTGCCCATCTCCATGACCTCACGTACCTAAGGTTTTTGAACAGCCTCACTAACAGAATCGACAGATACATACAGAGTTATCTCCAAGTGACTTGGGCACCGGTGTTGGAGTGCCTGCACAATCCCACGTGTCATTGCTTCATGAGAAACTACTCACCGCTGCCAAAGTTCGAGTCCAAGTTTCAGACAACCTACAGCGCCCAAAAGCTCTGGAAAGTCCCGGACCCTGAGCTGAGGAAAAGCCTGCGTGAAGTCATCATCGAGAAAGTCGTTACAGGCTTTAAGGAATACTTGGAGGATCACAACAGCATCGCCCCAGGAGTCACTCCTCAGGAGGTGGAGGAGATGCTGCAGGAGCTATTCGAAGGGTGAACAAGAGTTGCCTTCTACTTCTGTTTTCATGCATCTTTGATGTTATGTTTTGGGTCCTTTGAATAAAACATTGTTGCCTCGAAATTTGTATCATGTTTGTACCTCAACAGATGTCAGTATATATGTACTAGAAATTGAATTTGTAGCATCCACAAGTGTTAATCTGATAGCGATTTATATATGCAAACAAGGACTCGAAATAGTATCTCCCTAAAACATGGACTAGAAGCCTAAGGAATGAACGATTACTGCTAAAATTAAATTGCTAACCAAACAAATTCAGACATGCATTTGCCTAAAAAAAATCAGACATACATATTTGCACTGTTCGGCCAAACAACGTGTTTCAAACAGAAACAGAGTAGTACAGAACAGGATCTCTTAAATTTCCATCCAAACACATTCAGATCAGACATCTATATTTTGCATTCACCATTCAGCCAAACAGCAGAGTTCAAACAGAGTAGTGCTGTACTGTACCGAACAGAATGGTTCCAAAAGAAACAAGACCAAGAACGTGCCAAAGTAGTAGAATCAAGTTCTGACTTTTGAGCAGTAAGATAAGATTAGCATGTTGTATTCAGTAATCAACTTTAGCACCACGTAACATTATTATTACTGGAACCAGCAAGAAATGAGGCTACTGGTTCAAGGCAAAATTTGGAAGTAACTTAAAGATAGTGGAGACTGAAAGTCTTTGAGAAGGCAGAGCAATGAGTTTTGTACCGTGGTCTCGCCCAACAAGGAAGACGGAGATAAAGTGGCCCTTGGGCACGCACAACGTAGCACACTCCACACCATGATGTGAAGTTGAGCTTCCCATTCAGGGATGCAGCTGCTCAACACTACACCTCCAGGTCAGCAGCCTTGCGTTCTCCCTTGAGACTGAGACGTGAGACGTCGAGTCGAGAGATACCTCGCTGCAAGACGCCAATCTCGTCACCGGATCTATAAAGAGACTAGAACCGGAGGCGCCGCGGCGGCCTCCCGGTGTCCACGGTAGCAGAATTCTTTCTGGCCGCTGCGATGGGGATCGGCGGTGCTGGTTTCGTTGACCTCGCACCTATACAGGAGTTCCCTAGGTGGCCCAGCGTCCGTACCCCACGCGTGCCGTTGTCATCGTTCCATTGGGTGCCCTGTCCCAGCTGACGCGCGGGTCGCCGTGCGCCCGTACAGCGGGTACGCTACCATTGGTCGTCCGTTGCACGACGTGGGCGGAGGCATGGGCTGCGTCGCGTTACCGGCACTGGAGGGATGGGATGCACAGCGGTGAGGGATGGGATGCACAGCGGTGCCTTTTCGTTGTCGAATTTTCATTGGTCGCGCGTGCTATGGCCCACTGGTCAGCCACCGGCGTCATCCCGCGCGTCGCGGACGTCCTCGGCGGCTCAGCTGGAGGGCCCGTCTTTAGTGCACGCAGGTCGCTGCCAGTGGGCCTGTGCTGTCATGTGGTCCACAAGTCAGTGGCTCCGGTTGTCGGTCGGCTCGAGGGCGGACTGGGCCTTGCCTCACGCGGGTCCATTCCCCGGTTCCGGTCCGGTAGTGCCTGCGCTGGCCAGTCCATCCTTCGTGCCCCCCGTCGCTGCCAATGGGTCCTCTTTACTCAGGGTTCTCGTGGGCTCCGCGGGTCAGGCGTCGCGGTCGCCTATGGGTTGGAGTGCGGATTTGGACAGACAGGGTGAGGAATGAAACTCACTTGCCGCGAAGCCATTGCCAGGTTCCGGTCCATTCCACACGAGCAGCTCAGGTAGACGAGGGACACGGATCCGGTGCAGTGGCTACTAGCACTGCAAGATAAGCAGTGGCTCCACCTTGACCCTCCATTTGCGAATCAACGGCTTCGATGACAGCTTTTCTTTTTCCTCTTTTTAACCATTTTCTATTCATCTGTCTGTCGGTTCTTTTGGAGTCAAAAAAGATCGTGAGCAAAAAGGGAAGGCACATATATATTAGAATAATGCAATTAAGTCCATTAACTTGTAATAACATATATCGCATATTTACTCCAAACTGAGATGTTTTTTTTTCGAAATTTACTCCAAACTGAGATGTTAATGTCCTCTAATTAATTTACTAAAGAAGAAGAAGTGCATATGTTGAATACAAAAGAGAATATGGCAAATTGAGATCTTTTGCTTGTACTTCCTCATCCCAAAACAAGACCCTGTTTAGTTTCTCCACCAAAATTTTATATGGCATCAAATGTTTGGACACATGCATGTATTACTAAATATTAACTAAAAATAACTAACTGTATAGATAACTGTTTTGTAATACAATTTTTTAAGCCTAATTTGTTCATGATGTGGCAATATGGTGCTACAGTTAACATGTGCTATGATAGATTAATTAGACTTAATAAATTTGTCTCATGTTTATTGGTGAGTTCTGTAATTTGTTTTTTATTATTAGTATACCAAACAGCCAATGCGATACCCCATATGATAGCTGATGTGACAAACATTTTTAAGTTTGACTAAATATATAAAAAAATATAAATAATTAGTATGATACTAAATAAACATCACTAGATTAGTCACGTCATATATTTTTGTAACAAACTTGTTTAGAGATACAAATGTTAATATTATTTTATATAAATTTAGTTAAATTTGATACTTGTTGTCTCCTTGAAATACGAAATAAGCATTTATTTTAGGACGGAGAGAGTATAAAAGTTCTTTGTTCCTATTTTCATATTAGGTACCGTGCCCGTGTGTTCTTTGTTCGTACTTTTGTACTATTCAGCTATTTCATAACAACTCACGGACATGTTATCTTGTATGAAAACAGGAATAAAAAACCATACAAAAGATCTCAGTTTACTATTTGGTATTTTGTATGCAGCATATGCGCTGCTCCTCCTTTTGTAAATTAACTAGGGGACATTAACCTCTCAGTCTATAGTAAATATACAATATATGTTATTGTTGTTAATGGACTATAATGTGTTAATTGCATTTCTAATATATGTGGAGTATGCCTTTTCCTCTTCTGCTCTCTTTTTGTTTGACTTAAGAACCGACGGAAGCATAGATGAATGGAAAATGATTATAAAAGAGGAAGAACGAGAGCTCTTATCCAAGCCGTTGGTTCACAAATAGAGGGTCCAGGTAAAGCCACTGCTTATCTTGCAGTGATAGTAGCAACTGCACGGGATCTCTGTCGTAAACGAGGTTTGCTCCTCCGCTCGCCGCCGCCGTCTCTCAGTGCTGTCGTTCTTCTCGCGCTACGGCGATTCCCTCGACCTTGGCGTTTCCGGCGGGCGCCGTCGTGCCGCCGTGACTCGCATTTCCTTTTCAGGTCCTTGGGGGGGGGCAGATCCGGGCTTTGCCGGCGGGCTCTTGTGTTCGCGGAGCACGGCGGAGGTGCGAGAGGGCGGAGGAGAGGAGTCCGGGAGGGGGCCTGCCGCGCGGAGGCAGGGTGGTCCCACCGTTAGTGACCTATGGCTTCTCATCGTTGGGGTTCAGGCTGGGGCGGGCAGGGCAGGTGATAAAATCAGCGGCCGCCGCTCCGTTCAACGCTGCGGGTCCATTCTCCGCTGAGGTACGCCAGATCTCCTGCCCGCCTTCTGCTTCGTCTCCTTGGACGGCGACGCCCTCTAATCCAGCCGGTTCCCGGCCTTGGCGCCGTCCAATGCGGGTGCCGCTGCTCTGCTTTCTCTTTCCAGGTGCCTTGGGTCCAGATTCGGGGCCGCTGGTGAGCTGCTGAGTCAGTGGAGCGCGGCGGCGGGCGGGGAGAGCATAAGGGGCCGGTCCGGGCCGTGCTGCCGACTGCGACAGGTGAGCCGCCCGGCCCCCTGAAATGCTTCTCTGTTCGCTTTCCCGTCTCTCTGCTGCGACTTACTGCTCACCTTCTTCTCTGCGCAGCTCCTGGTGCGGCACCTGTAGGTGCTGCGGGTCAGGAGGACGCCGGATCTGTATTGCTGCCGGCAGCCGAAGGTCTGCGCCGGAGGCGTGTCCGAGCTGCGCTGGAGACAGAGCTGGGTCGCGAGTGCTGCTCCATGCCCCGGCGCGGTCGGCCTCCAGCTACCTTCCAGGGTTGGCCAGGGTAACGGCGCGCCCGGCGTGACGGCACCGGCGTGGGCACGCCCCAGCTGTGGATGCTGCGGGCGCGGGGCGAGAGTGGCCACCGGTGCGGGCATGCTCCGGTGGTGGGTGGCATAGGTCGGCCTAGCTGTGACTGCGGGCGGGGCCAGGTGTGGCCTCGTGGAACGAGATCCTCTCAAGTCGGGAGGATCGACTTCACTCTAAAGTCATCATCTGAGCCGTCTATTTGGAATCCAACCGTGACTCTGAAAGCTAGCTATTCTCAATGGCCTGCAGCCGGCCCATCAGCCCAAGAACTCGCAAGGCACCCGTCTGCCTCCGTCGTCTCTGCAAATCGCCGGATGAGCGTCGTCGCTGTGGACGATAAGGCTAGGCGCGTCGGCATCCCGAACATCTGGAGCTCTTCTCCTCGCTGTAGTGCTTGGGCCGCGCTGCCGTTGGGCTCCCGTGACGAGGCCGTGGTGGCTGTGTCTTCAGCTCCCTTGTCACGCTGATGGATCGGACTGCGGCGCGGGCGAGCGCTTGCAAGACGACGGCGCGGTTGAGCGCGCCTTACGTTGGCGTGAGATAGAACTCGTGGCTGCCAGCGAGCTATCGCGGCGGCATGCGAGCGCGCCGCGCGCGTAGCTGCTGCCGGCGAGCACGCCAGCGCAGGCGAGCGCTCGCGACGACCGGTGACCTTCTGCAGCAGAAGCCCAACAGACTGCGCTCGCTTGTCAACCACCATCGTCTTCCTCGTTGTGACCTGCTCCACGCGTCTGTGTGGCGCACACGACCACAACATTGTCCTTGCCAGAGGCGGCGACTGTGGTGGCCGGCGCAGGTCACGGCCGCCGTCGCAGCTCTGTGTGCCGAATACGCTACTGGGCGCAGCTCTTTAGGCGCTCCGCCGTCGTGCGCCCTGCTGTCGGGAGCGGCCCGAAAGCCGTGTGCCCCACCGCCGCGCATTGTCTCGTCAGGAAGGGGAGGGGAGCGCCGGCGAGCAACGGAGCACGGTCCCCGGGGACACGACTCGCTGGGGCGCTGCCAACCAGGAGCGCCGCCAGCCGGGGGCGAGGCCGCCGCGGAGAAGAAGGCGGGGGCGCTGGTTCACCGGGGCGACTCCGGGGAGCAAACCGTCGAGGCGTTGGCTTGCCGGGGCGGCGCGGTGGCGGCCAGTCACGGAAGAGAAGCGGCGAAGTAGAAGGAATCAAGCACGGGAGTCACGAACGCTAGCATGGGCCGTATGGGCCGGCTACAGGCCTTGGTTATTTACAGTGGTTTGCTCGTAACGTCCGATGCAAATTGGTTGGTCCAGATTAGCGACTTTAGAGTGAAGTCGATCCTCCCGACTTCAGAGGATCTCGTTCCGGCCTCGTTGCGGCAGCCCACCAGCGTGTGCAGACACCGGTGGTCCGGGCGGGCGCGGGGCGAGGGCGGCCCCCGATCTGTCGACGCACCAGCATGGGCGTAGACCCAGGTAAATACCCACACGCACCGCCACCACCATCGCATCACGCAGCCTCTTCCCTCCGAGGTGATACAAACGGCGGCGGCGCTGTGGTGTACTGTTTTTTTCTTTTCTTGAATGGTCTTGTCTTTTGCTCACTGCTTTTCTTGGTTCGCAGAAAACGAGTCTGCAGAGGAACTGCGGGGGCGCTGCAGTGTTTGGTTGCGGCGGCGTGCTTGTGGCGCTTGGATCTGTGCGGACTACGCTTGGTCTGTGATTTTTTTTCTCATGGTACGATTCTTCATATCAGTGGTGTTCTCATCATTCGATATGTCCTGGTTCGAATAAGAGGGGGGCCGTCCCACTTGGTCCTATGGAGGAGCGCTCACTGGATGGCCACGGAGTGCTTGTGGAGCCGCAGAGTGGATTTGTTGTTCTTTGCATCTCCCATTCACCCCACAAGAGTTGTATTTGTGCATAATCCTTTTCCTGCGTTTTATAATCCCGTAGATTGATGTTCTGGTTTTATAGTCCATTTAGCTGCATCTTTGTTCTCTTCAATTTTTGGCTGATTCTGTGATGCACGGTGCTCACATTGCTTTTCTTCGTGCATGTTTGCACCATCTGATTTGTGTGGGTGCCTTGGACCTTTGTCCTGAGGCCTTCAAGGCTTGTGACTGCCTCCATTCCTTCTCTGCTACTTTATTTTACTACATTTGTGTCACTGTCGACTCAAAAATCTTCTTTGTTCTTGTGTATAGAGGTGCCCTGCCAAGGTGAGGTACTGCCTTGACAACTCTTCCATTCACACTGGGAAAAATAGTGTCTTTTCGCGTGAGGTGCAGCCTTGGAATACACGAATATGCAGATAAGTTAAAAAAAAAGAAACCTTGCAACATTGCTCATGTACTGTCCAAACCTGAAATAGTTTTTACATTGGCTATTTGACTTCTTTGTTTTTGCTAAGAAATGTGAGATATCACATTAAGCAGTACAATGGCTTTAGAGCTGAAAGCCTTGGGGTTCAGCCAAAAGGTCTACACTTGCGTAAAAAAAAATGCTTACACCATCCGATCTAAGTTTATGATTGGTGCTCACCAACGTTTCATCCAGTCATTACGACTCTGATATTTCTGGGTATGTCTACTCTGAAAGAGTGAAAGTTCAGTGAATCGACCTCTCTAAATTAATGATCGGTGTTGACCATCATTTCATCCAGTCATTATGACTATTAAGTTTCTGGGTATGACTACTCTGAAATTTCAATGAACCCCGCTCGCTTTATGTTTCTGAATGAAGTTGGCCGTGCTGTTCCTTCTTTTTCCATGTAATCAGATTTGGTCTCACAAAAGCTTTGAATATTTATACCACTATATGGACTTGCAGATAAGATGGTCATTGTTAGTTATTAACTTACTGAATAGCCTAATCATCAGAGACCCAGAAACATGGGTTCTAATTATTTTGATAGTTCCTCTTTTTCTCCTGCAAGAATTGTTTCGTAGTTTTCTCATATAATCTGTTTGACCATCCTCATCATTACTAAGAGTATGTTGCCCTTTGATATAATTATTAGTAAGACCTAATGCTGAAAAATATGTTCTACCACAATAGTTTTAGAATCATGAACATTCTTGCACCAAACTATACCACAGCCGACTAAATATGCCGCGTGCCATCTGCGCCCCCATGATATCTAATTCCTATGTGAAATTCATTTGGATAGTGGGAACAGTTGGAACAGTCGAACAGATACCTCCTGATATATTCAGTTTGTATGAACCTATCATATTCATCCTTTGGGAACAAATACCACCTCACATATTTAGTTTGTATGAACTTATCATATTTATTCTTTGTCAATGTTATTCGATTTTCAGATAGAGTCGTGGCCATCACACGCGCGCATGGGCGCGCGCAAATCACTAGTTCAATTTCAAGGGACAAGGCAAACGGAACCATGGGAGGCGCAGGGAGAAATGGTCTCGGTTCCTGTTCCTGCACGCGACGACACGATAATCTCCGCCTCCGTTCAACCACAGGAAAAGATCGAGATGCATTCTTGGATTGCTCTGCCTGCGTTGAGTTTCAATACTCTGTTTATTTTCTTGTGTGTGTTTGTGGAGGCAGCACATACTGGTGTGTCACCACGTTTGCTTGATGAGCTTGTGTTGTGTGTGTGCTCAGCATCTGCGCTTCCGATCCATGGATCCTGTTTGGTGTTAATTTGATGAGCTTTCTGTGACTGTGAGAGGAAGAATAAATAAACAAGGGACAAGGGACAAGGAGGCCATCATCATCTGCTTCATTTCAACATTAGCACGATTGGATCAGTCTTGCTCCCGTATGGTGTGCTTTGTGTGAGATTTTCCCAGCTACGGATTCACAAGTAATTATTGTTCTGTGCCATATATGTATGTGTGTGAAAACAATGATGATGAGTACGTACGTGCATACGTAATATGTGAGTATATTGCTTTACTGATTGTGTCATCACTCATCAGCATCTGCGCAGCCTTGTTGTCTTCGCGGGCGACGACATCGAGCCGCTTTGGATTGCTCAAATGTTTAACTTCCTTGCCACATCTGGGAACAGCAATCCCCAATCCCAATCATCGTCGTCGCCTTGCACGCGTACGTGGCCAGCGAGCAGCTGGTGCCGTGAACATGGAGGGTAAGGATGGCGGCCGCTGGTCTTTTTGGAGGTATCGCAAGCAGACCAGAGGATCAAGCTCATATACCATTGGCGATGGCAGCTCGTCATCAGGTACCATAGTCTCGACTGCCTACACATCTACCGGCTCTTACCTCTCCTCTACCTCTACCTCCATGGAGGCAGTGGCCATGCACTTTGGCACGGAGTTGGGGAAGATGGACAAGGATAATAAGTTGAAGCAATTTGAAAGCCTGGTGTACGAATTCTCGTGCTCAATGTACATGTACAAGATAGACGACGGCCCCGAAATGATTATAATGCAGAGGTGGTTCACAGAGCTGGGAATTGGCTGGGTTCTCCACCTCGCTGATGGTGCATCTTCAGGTTCAGGGGAACTAGAGCATGCTCAGAGTCGGAGCTGGATACTGGCTCTCCCCTCAATCATGGATACCTTCCCTCTCGTGATGTCTCAGGAGGAGTGCTCGTTTGCAGTGTTCACTCAACATGCCATATCGAAAATGCTCACTTTTGTCGACGTCATAGCTAGCCAAGGGTTGTCACTGTCATACGAGAAGCTCAGCACCCTGCTCAGTGTGCACGGTGCTCTGTCTAAGGTGTTATCGGAGATCCAGCTGCTATTCCCTTCGCCACGACACTACCCTCTGGAGAAAAAATTGTTTTTTGGAGAATTTGGAAGGATAGAAAGGGAAGTGGTACGGCATTTGTCAGCAAAGAAGGGAAAGGCAGGTGAGGCCATATGGAGCACAATGGAGGAGTACAAGAGCCGTATCCTAGAGCTGCACTGCAACAGGATGGAGAAAACGATGACGAACCATCAGGTGGTGCTCAAGCTCCTCAAGGATCATCGGACATTCACAAGACCAATCAGTCCATGAAAAGCCACGTGATGCTGCTGCAAGCTAATTACTTGTCAGCAGATGCAGTTGTATCCGAAGCAGCTACCCTTGGTAGGTACGCGCCTCTGATTACAAACATATTACCTTTGCACAGCATGATCGTGGAGATGACACAATGTCTAGAAGAGAAGCTTGTCAGCGTGTCAGAATCCTTTTCAGATCAAGGCCTCAGGTTCTTATTCTTGCTCAACAACTCGCACTTTATGCTGGAGGAGCTGCATCAGGATTTTTGGATTCATGAGTCACGTGTTATGGACCTAGATTTTAAAGTCAAGGCCTACATGAAGAGCTATGTACAAGTATCTTGGGAACCGGTGGTGTCATGCTTGTTGGATCCTATACCTCTTCGCTTACCGATCAAAAACTATCCCCCACTGCTTAGGTTTGAGTCAAAGTTTCAGAAGACGTACACCACTCAGACTATCCGCACTCTTTATCCTCTATATTCATCCTCTAAAAGGAATATTTCGTCCTGATCGTCGAGATTCTCTCCTCTATACCACTTTCTACCGCACCCATACATCCTCTATATTCATCCTCTATATCAATGGGACCCGCCTTGGCATCAGTTTTAAACATAAAATGTCATTTCATGTGATTGCTCGAATTGATTGAATTATGCTCTGAATGACTATGCATAGGGTTAAATAGTCCAAGTGCTTGATGTTTGATCACTAAAACAACTTAGACATGCTTAGGACACCAAATGAACCTAGGGTTGTATTAACAACTTTGGCTAATTATGTTTTAATCAAAAGATGACCTGTTTGACCACGAATGCCCCTTTGTTTGACCAATTAAATATTATTTCAAAAAGTTAAAACTAGCTTTTGACCTTTTTTATCAACTTTGTAGAGAATTTTATAAGGAACAAAAGTCATTATTATCATATTTCATGAAAATGACTAGAAAATGTCCAAAAGGGTGAAAAAGACAGAAGTTAGGGCTGTTTTTCTAATTTAAAGTGAATTTTAAAAGCTATTTAATGTGGAAATTTATTTATCAAAATCTATTGAGAATTGGACAAAACTTCCTTACTATGAAATGCTCTACTCTTTGAGAGGAACAAAATTGGTATACAAAGTTTTTCCTAATTCGGCCTAGAAGAGGGGTAAATTGCGTGCTTTAAAAACCGTGCAAACTCATTTCGGTGACGGCCGGGCCTGAGCCGTCAGGGAAATAGCGAGAGAGGGGAAGCCGGCCATGGCCAGCTGCCGCGGTGCTCGCCCGACGCGTGGAGGGTGCGTGGCAGCCCGCCCGGACCTCCTCTGTCCCTCTTGGACACGCACCTGACCACTTCACTCCCTCCCCAGGCCACTCTCTCCCTCCCTTTCTCGTTTCCTCCGGCCGCACTCGCCATCACCGCCGCCGCACACCGCCATCGCCGCCATCCCATCACCACTGTGCCATTTTCCATTTCCACGCCGCCATCGGCCGCGCCTTCCTTCCGCGAACCCAGTGCACCCCTCCGACGGCCGTATTAGCCACCGTAGCGCCACCGCCGTGGAAGCCGCCGCCGCCGGCCATCTTGGCTCACGGGGCTACGG
This sequence comes from Themeda triandra, assembly GCA_018135685.1. Classification (NCBI taxonomy): domain Eukaryota; kingdom Viridiplantae; phylum Streptophyta; class Magnoliopsida; order Poales; family Poaceae; genus Themeda; species Themeda triandra. The sequence continues at coordinate 467,542 of JAENPR010000311.1, forward strand.
TGCCACGGGCCAACGTGCGGCCAGCCAAGGCCACCGGTGACTTCGCCTCGGTGCCGCGCATCTTCCTCGCCTCTTCTCTGTCGCCCTCCGTTACCGGAGTGCCGCCATCGCCGGGCCGGACGGCCGGGAGCCGCCGGTGTGCGTGGCGAGGCCACCTCAGGCCACCGCGGGGTGAGCCGAGGGGCTCCCAGGGTGGGCGTGGGCCCCCACGTGCTTCGCCGGACCTCACTGGCGCCGGGGAGCCGCCACCGCGGCCGGAGCAGCAACTCCGGCGAGCTCCCCTGCTCTTCCAATCTGCAAGGGCATCGCGCGACAATTTAACTAAGGTGAAGGGCCTTTCTGTAAAGTGGCCAGACACAGAGACTTTCAAGTCCAGGCTCAGTTAATTTCTGGAAACTGCAGGGGCCTAATTGTAAACTGTCTGTCCTATTCGGTTTTAAGGAAATAATTTCCAGAAATTAGTAAAAAGCTTTAGAAATTCATAAGTGGAGTTCTAGGGCTCCAAATCTAGTGATTCAAGTGCCCAAATTTTTCTTATGGGATGCACTATCTGTTAAAAATATCATATGCCATGTTTGGAGAACTTTTCTGTGTAGTTTTAATTATTTTTGATAAATGCCTTTATCTTTGAAAATGCATAGTAATTAGACCATAGCTCCAAAAATTGTGATTCTTGGTGCATTAGTCTTGTGATGAGATGGACAATCTGTAGAAAATATATCACATGCACTTATTATGTAAAAACATAGGGTTGTAGTTCAAGTGCCATTTCTTGCCTATTTCTTAGAAAATTCATAATAAAATAATTAGGTCTAATTTAGGGTTGAGTATTTTTGTGAGTCATTTATATGCCAATATGAAGCCAATGATGTATTGAAACCTAGGGTTTGGCATACTTCATAGTAGAAAGTAGTTTTAGGTCCATGTAATTACGTTGCCTTGTCATTTTTGTGTAGAATAATATACTTATCCAATTGAGCTGAAATTTGGGTGGAATGCTAGATTAGACCTTACGCAGCTACTGTAATTTTTATAGAATTTTTGGAAGAATAAAAAGGGTAGTTCCTGTTATACCTATGGTTTGATAAGTCAATAACATTACTTAATGGCATCATTAGTGATTAGCTATGAATACGATTTTTGGGTGCTTATTACTGGTATGATGTAATGGTGTGGATGATGTAAGTAGTGGGTTGATTCTGTAGAAAATTCCACTCGTATCGATAACCTGTAATCTAGATAGACTACGTTGTGTCCTGCTTAGATATGTAGGTATAGGGTGTGAAGTGTAGTCGACCATTATGGTAATATGTGATGTGGCATGATTAAGGATTGTACTTGGAAGTAATGAGGTTTGTTGGAAAGTCTAGATTTCTTGTGGTGTTAAGCTGTCGATGTTCCTTGTGTAGGGAAAGAATGTCGTATTGACTTGTGCGATGGTTCTTCTGTTAACTTGTGAAGTAGTGGTAGTAAGGTTTGGAAATGCATAACTATCTTGTGTAAGTCTAGTTACGATCTTTGTTTATAATGATTCGAATAGAGCTGGGGTGTTCGAAAGAATAGAATAAAATGCTTGATCATCCATAAACATCCATCCTTACCATGTGGCATTATCCTTTCATATGCATTTCGTTGCACTTATGCATACATATGCATCATACAGGAACGTGGTGAGAACAGTTGTCGTGATGTCAAGAAGCCCGAAGGACGAGTCTCGAGGGAAGTTCCCACGAAGCAAGTGATCGGGAACCAGGAACCAGACGTGGAGTGACCAAGTGCCTGGAGCTTCAACTTCGCTCGTCAAAGGAAGGCAAGCCCCGGAGCATTTCTCCTACGGTTTGCCTAAATTCACCTTGCGTCCTTTTATATGTTTGATGCATTAAGTTATAGGAGTTGCTTGGAACTGTTGATGCATAACTATCTATTCCTTGTCTACCTTGATATATCCTTCACCCTGCTAGGTGTAGGATCGAGATGCTGCTCAGCACTGCTTAGAATCGGTAGAAGTGGGTGATTTCCTGTCACCTACGCTATAGGGCTATAAAAGAAATTTGGCAAGGATGATCATGATAGATATAACCAGACATGTTGGATAAATCAGGACCGAGCGGGATGTTGGGCAACAAGGCATGGGTCTTGTGTGCTATAGTTCTCGTCTGTGTTGATTAAGGACCGTACCGTTGTACTTTCTCAAGTCATATTGAACGCATGCCCCACACTTAGTTGGTTAATGGAGCCGCGAAGCCTAGTAGCTCTGTCCGGGCCGGGTTTTGACCTAGCTGAGCGTATCGTATTGAAGATGGCGCGGGTGGTTACAGGGGCGTGATGGTGAGTCCTTAAGATGGAAATGGTTTTCCTGTTGGCAATCGGGCGGCCCCTGGGTACGATGTTCCTGTTGATCCCGTGACTATCTTTTACCCAAACAGTACCAACGGTGACCTAATCGACCCCGACGGGGGAAGTGTGGTTTGTGTGGGGAATATTTCACCAGCTGGTTAGAAAACGATTATAATCGCCATCGCTCCTGGACAGTGAGCACTTGACTTGAGCGGAGGCATCGTTGTAATGCTACTTGAACACAAGGAGATGGTTATATGGATGATGTTGGACAATGCCAACTGGATATGGATAATAGTGATTGCTTATAATACTCAAGTGATTGCTATTAGTACAGGTGCTAACTTAGCTTAATCAGGCTATAATTGTAAACCTGCTGCTAATAACTTAAAATGGAATAAATGCAAATAATTATATGATCACTTGAGCTCCACCGCAAAAGAGTCAAGCCAACCCACTTCAAAGGCCTTGCATACTCCTTGGTGTCGATTTATTTTTGGTTTATGACGGGTAAGTCTCGCTGAGTACATTCAAGTACTCAGGATTTTATTCCCACCTATTGCAGATCATAAGACGTGTTGCTGTGGCGACAAGGTGGACTTGTATCCCACTACGGGAGGATCAGACCTAGGGCAAGGTCATCACTTATATCTCACCTATTGCTTTTGTGGGATGTTGATCATGAGCTGGTACTATAGTTAAACCAAGAAGAGTGTGTGTTTTAAATACTTGCTTCCGCTACTTCGTACTCAAAGATGTTGTAATAATCTTAAGCAAACTCCGATGTAACTAAGTTAAGTGTGAACTTTATGTAACATGCGAATTGTGGTTGCTGAATCATGTACGATCCGGGTTGTATGTTGAAAAGTTTGAAATCCTTCGTGATTTCACGGACTATCGGGTTAGTATAAGAACAACGTGCTAATTAAATTGCCTCGGCGGTTTATTTAGTACTTTGGGTTTATACTAATTGGGCGGTTCTGTGACATATCGTCCTCCATGGCTGCAAGTGCAGTCGATGGCCTGTGCGATGTTGCCGTGCAACTGCCGCGGTAGCGCACGTGGGAATTAGGGTTTTCGTGTTATCCTATATACTCGTATGAGCCGAATAAATGATTGCGGCGCTAGTCAGTTTTCCCATCTACGAAGCCGACGTGGGGAGTTGCTGAGCCTGTGACTAGCGAGCCGAAGTAACTTTAGTGGGGCTGGTGTTGGGATGTGTTGGGAGGCAGACTCGCGAGCCGCAAGCCAGCGCACGGAGGTGGAAGCAGCCAGTCCACGCGTCGACGCCTGAGTGGCCGTCCGTACGGCGCCAGGTGTGGATGGTCTACACCCAATTAAAAGCTGGCAGAAACTTCTTAGGATGCTAATTACATGCCCCAAATGTAATTTGGAAGTTAAAAAATAGACTTTACCCATTTAGTTTCCCCTAGGTCAACCTCTCTAACTTTAGAAGAAAACGCAGATGCATTTACTGCATCAAGTTAATTTCATGCCCACCATGAGATGTGCTTGGTTGCATCTCTTTACATAGAGTTGGTCAAAAGTAGTGAAATCTGACTCACTAACAGAGCGTAACACAATTACTTGGGAAGACAAAATGCTGTGCAAATTATTTTTTCCTGAAATTCAATATTTTGAAAAAGGGTAGTTTGGGCTTGAGAGAAAAGATCCTGGGCCTATAGAAGTGGCACAGTAGGGTTTCTAAAGGTCATGTGCCTTTTTTTTAGCATCACAGAGTTTCATTAATTCATGGCAAGATTACAATCCACGGCCGTGAGTTCGGTCAACCAAGCCAGAATCTCGTCAAGCCAAAAGAAGGAGCGCTCGGTGACCAAAACCGTACATGTACAGCAATGAGCCACCGAGTTAGCTTCTCTACACACCCAAACAACTTCAAAAGAACTAAACAACTTGCCTAAGTCTGCAATATCGAAACACAGACCACCAACCGATGATCGTACTCCCGAACCATCCTCCAGCAAGGTCTTCAAGTTTTTGCAATCGACCTCAAGGACAACTCGGTCGTATCCTAGCTCCAGAGCAAGCTCCAAGCCCTCATTCGCCACCAACGCTTTAGCCGTCAAGGCATCACATACATCATCAAACCAACGCGCAGCTCCAGCACACACACGGCCGGTATCATGATGGATCACAACACCCGAGCAACCTGTAAACGATGCTGAGTCAAAGGATGCATCAGTGTTAACTTTGATCCAATCAGTCCCAGGAGGTTGCCATCGCACTTGCCGCTGTGGTTTTCCTAGCTTGTTCGGCAACATCAGTGACACGAGATCTTCAAGCAAGCTGGAAATGAACCTAGCTATCGCGCCACGTTCCCAAACTTTGCGACCATGCCATCGGTTGTTCCTGCCATTCCACAAAGCCCATGCTCCACAGACAAGCCAAGACGCTACCGACGTGGAGCACACCTCCAGTGAGAGCACATCAGTGGGCCAAGAGACCGGGTGTAGAACCTAGACCTCCACACCTGTCAACTTCTTAACCACACCCCACAGCCGCCTCGCCATCGAGCACGTGAAGAATATATGATAGAGAGACTCCTCTGGATCACCACAAACTTCACAGAAGGCCTCCTTCTCTATATGTCTGTGCTTTACTCAGCTTTAGATTGGAGGGAGTTATGCATAACCCTCCACCAAAACACTTTGATCTTCGGCAGCACGTTCAATCTCCAGACCGCTGTCCAGTGGTGAAAGGTCCTTTGTTTGGTTTTGATAATTGAGTGACAACTTAGGTGGACTAATTGTGTGATCATGAGAATACACAGGGATTTAGTCCACAGGTGAATGTGAGATGAAGGAGCTTCATTGAATATGTGACATGACATGGAGTCATGTGACCAAGATGGTGAAGATCGAGATGATGCTTGGCTCGAGACCGGAGGGTGTGTGAAGGACAAGTCGAGGCAGTGGAGCGATGGACCATGAGATGGTGAAGCTCGGGCAAGACTTGGTTCCGATGGACCATGAGGCGGTGAAGAGCAAGTGAGATCGAGATCGATGGACCGAGAGGGTTGCATGACGATATGAAGTGGATCATATCATCTTGAGATCGTGTCGGTGCATGTGTTGCATTGGCACTCCGGCGGAAGACGGTGGAAATGCGCAAGGCAAAGGCATGCTATAGGGCATTTCATTTCACCGGTCATGAGGAGTCTAGAGAAGTTGATGACCGGATTTAGGATTGATAGCCGTACTATCAAGAGGGGCAAACTTGTTTGCATCTCGGTCATCTAATGCCACTTGAGCGATCTAACATTGTGACATGCTAGGATCGAGTGGCGCGGGTGTGAGAACAAGAGAAAAATCCTTTGAAAATGATTGTGAAAATGCTACACACATGCACATGGTGATGTACACTTGATGGTGTTGGCACATTTACAAAGGTGGCATTGATCGCGCGTTGGTTTGCGGGGTTGAGTTGGGTTTGGGTCCCTCTCTCCTCTCGCCGAGCTTGCGAGGCGGGATTCGGCGTTTTCGGAAAATTGGAGGCCTATTTTCTATTGCGCCGGATGAAAATTGTTGGAGAAGTTGGCGTTCGCGGCGGGCTGGAAATCGTTGTTTTAAGGCGCCGGCGCCGGACGCGGCCGCCGGACGCGCGGCCGGGCGGGCGCGACGCGTCCCGGCGCGTGGTGGCTTGACGCGAGGCCGGGCCGTGTCGAGCACCGGACGCCCCGTGGTGGCGCGTCCGGCGTGCGCCGGACTCGGACCGAAACTTTGGGGCCCGAGTCGTGCGCGCGGTTGGACGCCGGGACGCTTGGGCGGCGGACGCGGGCCGGACGCAGCGGCGGGCGCGGTGCGATCGCGTGCGGCGTCCGGCGGAGTACATTCGCGCGCGAGGAGTTAGCCGTTGGGAGCCAACGGTCGTCTTCGATCGAGGGGACACGTGGCGCAAGATGGAGCGCCGGACGCGGCTTGGAGCGTCCGGCGGTGGTGGCCGGACGCGTCCGGCGCGTCTGTCTTTTGCCAGCGTGGGGGCAACGGCTAGTTTTGGGCTTTGGCCTATAAATACTTGCCTTGCTCGGCCATGGCTGGTTGCTTAGCACCTTGGGGACTTGGTGTCCACCTTGGAGAGTGCTTGGAGAGCCCTCTACTCACTTGAGCTTGATAGAGATCATCCGATCGAGTGAGTGAGCGATTCTAGTGCGTTGCATTGAGAGATTTGCATCGAGTGGCACTAGGTGATCGTGTTGCAAGCCGGTGTGCTTGTTACTCTTGGAGGTCGCCACCTCCTAGACGGCTTGGTGGCAAGAGACTCGTTGAAGCACCGCGTGGAGATTGTGCGGTGCTCCGAAGGAGGATTTGTGAGGGGTTCTTGAGCCTTCCGCGGAGCGAATTGGCTACTCTAGTTGAGTGTGGCTTGGAGGATCTCGTTCTTGTGTTGATTGGAGTTGGGGCTCCCTAGAGGGGTTGTTGGCGGTGAGCCAACTTGAGCGCCATCTCATCACCAAGTCGGTGTATCGCCACAACTCGGACGCAGCTTGGTGGCGACCAAGTGAACCGGGGAAAAATCGTGTGTCGATTTGTGATTGCCGAGGCTTCGACCTCCTTGTGCTTGTGTGTGAGGCTTCGACCTCCCTTGTGATTGTGTGCGGTGGTTGGTCTCTACGCCCGGTGATTCGCCACCGCCGCGACTTCGTGTGTCCACTCTTCGCGGTGGTTTGCATCCCCTCTAGCTCAAGCTTGCATTTACATTTGTTACATTCTTGCATAGCTTGAGTAGTGGCTCTTGTGCTCGTTTGCTTGTGTAGCTAGTTGAGCACCTTCTTGCTTGTGTAGCTAGAAGTAGTTTTAGTGTTTTGCTTAGCTTGTGTAGTTAAGTGAATTGCGCTCTTGGGTTCGGCTTGTGTAGCCTTGTCCTTGAGCATCTAGTGAGCCTAGGTTTGGCTTTGTGCTCTTGCTCATTAGATTTGGGTAGGTGCTCCCGGTGTGGCAAAGTACTAGTTGCTTAGGTTTGTGTGACCTTGCAAGATAGAATTGTTTAGGTGAGCACTAGCTAGTTTAGCACCTTGCTCCTTGTTTAGGATCTTTTACAAGGTGCTACTAGAGTTGTAGTTAGTGGGGGTTGGTCTTGGCTAGACCGATAGTTTTATTTCCGCACTTGTTTCGGTTAGCCGGTGCGTAAGTTTTTAGTAAGGACTATTCACCCCCCCCCTCTAGTCCATCTCGACCCTACACGTGGTATCAGAGCCTGGTCTCTCTTTTTAGTGGTCTTCACCGACCCGAGAGGATGGCAACTAGAGGGATAGATGTTGAGTGCGCTTGTGACACGCACACTTTTGATGGCACGGACTTTGCTCGGTGGAAACACCATATGCTTGATCACTTTCGTGCCTCGGGAGCTAAGGTGTGGTGGGTTGTCACCAATGGTCTCACCCAACCATTGGATGAGGAAAACATCACCAAGGCTCAAGAAGCAATCTATTATCTTGATGTTAATGCACTTGGTTATCTAATAGATGCTTTGAGTTGTGATGTGCTTATGAAGGTGAACCATGAGGGAACCGCCCACATGTTGTGGGAATCCATCAAGCACACCGATGGTGATGCCTCCACATGGGATGATGGAAAGTACAAGGTGGAGGAGTCCGAGGTGGTGCTACTTGAGGATGTTGAGCATGACCACAACAAGGTTGTTGTGGAGGATTGCTCCTCCTCAAGTTCAAGTGAAGATGATGATCATCCTACCACAAGTTCACTTGATGATGATGCCTCAAGTGAAGCAAGTGAAGATTCTACCTCAAGCTCACTTGACGATGGCGATGAGAGTGATGACACTACCACAAGCTCTCCTACTTCATCACATTGCTACATGTCACATGGTGACCGCAAGGTAAAAATTGGCAATGTGATCTTTGATTGTGATGATCCAAGTCTTGAGCTTGTGTTTAAGTTGTCAAGAGCTTTAGAAAAGGAGTTTGCTAAAACAAGCAAATTGGAAAAGGAAAACTCTCTTCTAAAGAACACATGTGAACAACAAGAGCATCTACTTTATGTTACTACTTGTTCACATGATGTGCTAAAATTGGCTCATGAGGAACTTAGTGTTGCTCATGATAACTTGGTGCAAGAACATGCTTTTCTCACTAAGAAGTTTTGCAATGAAGAAGCTAAAACTAGTGAGAGCTCATCACTTGGGTCAAATGATCAATCACATGTTACTAACCCTTGTGATGTAGGCAAGAAGCATGTATCCACCTCTTGTGTTGATTTATTATCTATGCCATGTCCTTCACATATAGATGCTTGTTCTTCTTCTATGTCTTGTGAGACTAACCTTTTGAAGGAGAACAATGAGCTCAAGAATGAAGTGAAGAATTTGAGCAACAAGTTAGAGAGGTGGACCAACTCTCATGTCGCTATTGATCATTTGTTGAAGAACAAGAGAAGATATAGTGACATGAGTGGTCTTGGCTACAACAAGAAGAATGTTGGATTGGGTGGATTGCCAAAAGTCTCTCACTCTAAACTCTTGGAGAGTTACAAGAAGCATGGCAATTTGAATGGCATCAACTACAACAACACCAACATCAAAGGCAAAAGATGGGGCAAGAAGAAATTCGAGAGAAGCATGAAGAAGCTAGAAGAAGAGAAGCTATCTCATTTCATGTGCTTCCAATGCCGTGAAATGGGACATCTAGCCAAGGATTGCCCTACCAAGAAGCCTCAAGTTGAGCCAAGATCAACACCCCAAGCTCAAGTCAAGATCAACCATGAAGCCAAAGTTGATGACTTGAAGATGATGAAGAAAAAGACAAGAAGAGGTGGAAGAGCAAGGCATCCAACTCATATCCAAGATGCCAAGATGATGATGAGCAAGATTGAAGAGAAGAAAGCTCATGCTCACATCAAGTGCTTCAAGTGTGAAGACATGGGACACTTTGCCTCGAAGTGTTCCAACAAGCTTGAGAAGAAGGCTCAAGCAACTCATAAGAGGCAAGGCAATGAAGAGCATCACATGAGCAATGAAGAAAGGGCTCAAGCAAAGAGAAGATGCTATTCATGCCGGGAAAGGGGACACATGGCTCATTCATGTCCCCTAGGTAAAACTTCTAAGCCTAGTTCAATTGATGATACTAATGTGCTTAGAAAGGATGGTAATGGTACCTCATCGGTTGCTATTGCAACACATCCCGCTACTCATACTAAGGCTTTGCCTAAGTATGTTGCTCCTAACTTGAGAGGACCCAAACAAGTTTGGGTACCATCAAAAAGTGGATGATTGTTTGTAGGTACCATGGCATTGGAAGCTTGATTCAATTGAGTTCATATTCTTCATCATGTGATTGAATCAAGTATTGAAGCTTATTGCTATTCTCATCCCAATGCCAAGTCATGACAAGTGAAGTCCAAATGCTACAATATACAAGTGCATGATTCAAGTTGTGGTGATCAATTGTCATATATGATGGCTTGCAATTGTATTGTGTGAAAGCTTGCTATTGGATGATCATATTCTACCAAGGTATATCTTTTGTTGATCACATTCATTTGGATGCATATGAGTTGATTGAATTGGATATATATGCTTTGGTTGCTTGCTATGAGATGTTTGAATGGATTCAATGCCTAGTATTTAAACTTGGGTTAGTTTGGATGAATATGATCACAATATGACTTTTAGTGAGTGGTTTGACTAGATATATGTCTTGTGAGGATGTTCAAACAAGTTGATATCAAGTTTGAGTCACTTTTGAAGAAGCATAGCTCAATTGCTTAAATCTGTCCAAATTTTGAAATCTGAGCCAGCTGTGATCAAGTCTGAGTTTGATGGATCAAATATTATTGAAATGGCTTGAAATTAGCTATGCATGCTCTATGCTTATGAGTCAATGTGCTGTGCAAATTTCATGAGAATTGGATAAGGATTGCTACAGTTTTGGAGTAGTTCTTTTCAGCTATAGTGCAGCAGTTTTTCAGCATGCAGCAGTGTGAGAAGATGTGAAATCTGGCAGCAATATAGAAGGCCAATGAAGCTCAAATTTTTGCAGCTGCATGAAGACTTAGTGTTGCTCATCTCGACCAAATTTCATGGCTTTTGGAGCTGTACTTTGGAAGATATGAGTTAATCTTTGAAGGTTGCAGAATCTGCCAGAAAAGTGACAAACATTGGATATCTCTAGTGTTACTCACATTGAAAGGTCCTCAAGTTGGAATCATAATTATAAGTGTTTGAGGAACCTATGTTTGGTTTATTGAAGATCAAGATCAAGCTCAAGAGCAAGAAAGAAAAGGACTTAAAGAAGAACTCAAGATGCTTCATCTTATCAAGTCCAAGGATCAATCAAATGAATGACAATTCAATTGAGTGTCAAGAATTGTTCTTAGTGAGATCGCTTCTCTCCATCGAGGAGGTGTGCCGCCCATGAGAGATGGGATTGACAAGTGAGCTTGGAAGGCCGACATGGAGGTGATGATCTAAGGGGATTCAAGATGCTTAGTTGAAGATATCAAGAAGATTGATCAAGAAAGCAAGCAACATCCAAATAGAGAGCAATACATGACAAATCAAGTGATAATGCAAGTGGTATTCTCTCATGCAAGCAAAGATCAAGAGAGGAAGCAAGCCAACCACAACAAGAAAGTGCACTTGATCATAAGTGGTTCTCATTTCATATGGGTGAAGCATGCAATTCCTCATGGATATCTGTTGGCTTCATCAAGCTTATCAATGGACTTCACATTGCTATTGGAGTAATGAAATTGGAATCTCATGACTATCCTCGACTCTAAGATAGCAAAGGTGACATTGATTGACATATGCATACATATATTGCTAAGGACTTGTTTAGTGCATATAGTCATGATATCTAGGAGCATTCATGAAAAATCAAAAGGTTTTGATGTTTATATGGTGCCACTATTGTTTCTATGCCTTACTTGTTCTAGTGGTAACATATAACATGTTCATGAGCTAGTGAACCCATGTACTTGATCTACTTTGGATTGCACATTAGCTACAAGTACAACATTGGCAAGATAACCCTTCTAGTGAGGTGTGAAGAAGCTTGTCATTGGTTCAAACCGGACTTGGAAGCTCATGTGCAAATCAAGTTAGCTCAAGTTCAAGAGAAAGAAGCTCATGAAAACAATCTAGTTCAAGAATGTGGTATTCATGCATATTTCAACAAGGTGGTTCCACAAGTGATCCTCAACTTTAAGTGATCAAATGATGATTTGCTCAAGATTGTCATTTGGTGTGACCCATGCTTTGTCATAGGGGGAGGAGCCCCACTTCATTGGTATTAGAGGCAAAGATCTTGAAAGTGACCTACACATGTGGTATCTTTAGTGCTATGACAAAGGGGGAGTGCCCAATGCATAGTGACAAGTGGGTTCATGCAACTACATGTGAAGATTACAAGTGGTGTCATTCCAACATATGGTGTGTCCATCAAAAGGAAGATTCAAGAATCAACCATCAACCCCGAGCTCCAATCCTTTGCATCAAGAAGTTTGTCTTACATGAAGCATCATACAAGCAGTCTTGGACCCTTTTATGGTCTTTGATGACAAAGGGGGAGAGAATGGTACAAAGATATGCAAGTTGCATACAAAGGGGCGAAGAAGATGGACATAGACCGAGAAGAGCAACATTGAAGAGGATCAAAGTTCTTGGACAAGAGAAGCACACAAGTAGGGGAGCAAGCTCATGAACTTGATTGATTGCATTTGATATGTGCATATTCATGTGCTTGCTTGCATTTGCTTTGTTTTTAAATTCAATATGCAATGCTTGTGTGGTGTATGCTAGTCATAGTTTTGATTGATGATTAGATAACTAGCATGCATAGGATGGTTTAGCTAGACACTTGTGCTCCTTCCACTTGGTACTAGAACCTTGCTTCTAATGTTGATCTCACGGGGTTTCTAGTGTTGTTTCAAGTGATTTCTAGCTAACCATGATGATGCTAAGGATGAACTTCATTGTGCAACTCCGATTGGTATCACACTTCAAAGGTTTATCCTATATGCCTTAGCATCACTTAGTAGTGATCACTCTCAAAGAATTTCCATATCTATGCATGTGTGCAAGCTTGAAACCAAACCATTTGAGCACACATGTAGGGGGAGCTATCACTACTAAGTTGACTTTGTGGCGCTTATCCAAATCTTAACATTGAGCTTAAATGCTGGATAAGTGACATAAAGTCCTTTATGAACTTTATTTCCATATCTTTGTAGAGTTGTCATCAATTACCAAAAAGGGGGAGATTGAAAGGTCCTTTGTTTGGTTTTGATAATTGAGTGACAACTTAGGTGGACTAATTGTGTGATCATGAGAATACACAGGGATTTAGTCCACAGGTGAATGTGAGATGAAGAAGCTTCATTGAATATGTGACATGACATGGAGTCATGTGACCAAGATGGTGAAGATCGAGATGATGCTTGGCTCGAGACCGGAGGGTGTGTGAAGGACAAGTCGAGGCAGTGGAGCGATGGACCATGAGATGGTGAAGCTCGGGCAAGACTTGGTTCCGATGGACCATGAGGCGGTGAAGAGCAAGTGAGATCGAGATCGATGGACCGAGAGGGTTGCATGACGATATGAAGTGGATCATATCATCTTGAGATCATGTCGGTGCATGTGTTGCATTGGCACTCCGGCGGAAGACGGTGGAAATGCACAAGGCAAAGGCATGCTATAGGGCATTTCATTTCACCGGTCATGAGGAGTCTAGAGAAGTTGATGACCGGATTTAGGATTGATAGCCGTACTATCAAGAGGGGCAAACTTGTTTGCATCTCGGTCATCTAATGCCACTTGAGCGATCTAACATTGTGACATGCTAGGATCGAGTGGCGCTGTGAGAACAAGAGAAAAATCCTTTGAAAATGATTGTGAAAATGCTAACACACATGCACATGGTGATGTACACTTGATGGTGTTGGCACATTTACAAAGGTGGCATTGATCGCGCGTTGGTTTGGGGGTTGAGTTGGGTTTGGGTCCTCTCTCCCTCTCGCCGAGCTTGCGGCGGGATTCGCGTTTTACGGAAAATTGGAGGCCTATTTTCTATTGCGCCGGATGAAAATTGTTGGAGAAGTTGGCGTTCGCGGCGGGCTGGAAATCGTTGTTTTTACGGGCGCCGGACGCGTGACGGCCAGCGGGCGGACGCGTGCGCGCGTGGTGGCTTGACGCGAGCAGCTGTGGCGAGCGTGTCCGAGCGCCGGACGCCGTGGTGGCGCGTCCGGCGTGCGCGGACTCCGGACCGAAACAGGGGCCGAGTCGTGCGCGCGGCCGGGACGCGGGCCGCGGGCGGGCGACGCGGGCCGGACGCAGCGGCGGACGCGGTGCGATCACTGTGCAGCGTCCGGCGGAGTACATCTGCGCGGGCTGAGGAGTTAGCCGTTGGGAGCCAATGGTCGTCTTCGAATCGAGGGGACACGTGGCGCAAGATGGAGCGCCGGACGCGGCTTGGAGCGTCCGGCGGTGGAGGCCGGACGCGTCCGGCGCGTCTGTCTTTTGCCAGCGTGGGGGCAACGGCTAGTTTTGGGCTTTGGCCTATAAATACTTGCCTTGCTCGGCCATGGCTGGTTGCTTAGCACCTTGGGGACTTGGTGTCCACCTTGGAGAGTGCTTGGAGAGCCCTCTACTCACTTGAGCTTGATAGAGATCATCCGATCGAGTGAGTGAGCGATTCTAGTGCGTTGCATTGAGAGATTTGCATCGAGTGGCACTAGGTGATCGTGTTGCAAGCCGGTGTGCTTGTTACTCTTGGAGGTCGCCACCTCCTAGACGGCTTGGTGGCAAGAGACTTCGTTGAAGCACCGCGTGGAGATTGTGCGGTGCTCCGAAGGAGGATTTGTGAGGGTTCTTGAGCCTTCCCCGCGGAGCGCGAATTGGCTACTCTAGTTGAGTGTGGCTTGGAGGATCCCGTTCTTGTGTTGATTGGAGTTGGGGCTCCCAAGAGGGGTTGTTGGCAGTGAGCCAACTTGAGCGGCCATCTCATCACCAAGTCGGTGTATCGCCACAACTGGACGTAGCTTGGTGGCGACCAAGTAAACCTGGGGAAAAATCGTGTGTCGATTTGTGATTGCCGAGGCTTCGACCTCCTTGTGCTTGTGTGTGAGGCTTCGACCTCCCTTGTGATTGTGTGCGGTGGTTGGTCTCTACGCCCGGTGATTCGCCACCGCCGCGACTTCGTGTGTCCACTCTTCGCGGTGGTTTGCATCCCTCTAGCTCAAGCTTGCATTTACATTTGTTACATTCTTGCATAGCTTGAGTAGTGGCTCTTGTGCTCGTTTGCTTGTGTAGCTAGTTGAGCACCTTCTTGCTTGTGTAGCTAGAAGTAGTTTTAGTGTTTTGCTTAGCTTGTGTAGTTAAGAGAATTGCGCTCTTGGGTTCGGCTTGTGTAGCCTTGTCCTTGAGCATCTAGTGAGCCTAGGTTTGGCTTTGTGCTCTTGCTCATTAGATTTGGGTAGGTGCTCCCGGTGTGGCAAAGTACTAGTTGCTTAGGTTTGTGTGACCTTGCAAGATAGAATTGTTTAGGTGAGCACTAGCTAGTTTAGCACCGTGCTCCTTGTTTAGGATCTTTTACAAGGTGCTACTAGAGTTGTAGTTAGTGGGGGTTAGTCTTGGCTAGACCGATAGTTTTATTTCCGCACTTGTTTCGGTTAGCCGGTGCGTAAGTTTTTAGTATGGACTATTCACCCCCCCCCCTCTAGTCCATCTCGACCCTACAAGTGGCCCATCTAATCGGAGGCCACAGCTTCATTTGATCCGGCCATAGCCTGTGCACGTTGTTCCCTTTTAGAAGTTTGTATGCAGACCGAACCGAGTATGAGCCATGCTTCTCCAGCGCCCAGGCTATCACATCATTTTCCAGCTGAGTACTCGGCTTAATTTTGAGCACCTAAGCCGCATCCCAAGCCATGAAGGACCAACGCACTGCCCTCTCATCCCAAACCCTAGTTCCATGGATAAACAGCTCATGAACCCGTTCCGCCGTCGCCCTCGGCATGCGGATCAATGGCTTCAGAGAACTCACTCCCAGGATCCAATTGTCATTCCAGACATCAACATCCCCCGGCCCTAGTCTTTTTATCAAACCGTTCCTCAGTACCTCTCTCCCATGGAGAATCGATCTCCAAGTTGCCGAGCACCGCCTTTTCTTGGTCACAGAAAGGAAGTCGTAGTTTGGATAATACTTTCCTTTTAGGACCTGTGCACATAGCGAGTTCGGCCTCACTAGTAGCCTCCATCCCTGTTTCCCCAGCATAGCTTGGTTGAAGAGAGTGAAATCCCTAAAACCCAAGCCACCATGAGTCTTTGACCTTGTCAATTTCTCCCACCTCAACCAGTGGATCTTGTGATTGTCCACCGAGCTGCCCCACCAATAGTTAGACACCATAGTCGTGAGCTTCTTACATACCACTGGCGAGATCTTAAAGCAAGACATTGGATACGTGGGAACGGATTGCACATTTGCTTTGATTAGGACCTCCCGTGCCACACAACTTAGTTGCTTCTCTGCCCAGCCCGACACAAAGCCTCTCACCCGCGCTGGGACGTAGTTGAAGACGTCCGCAGCACCCCTCTCTGCGACAGTCGGCAGGCCCAAGTATCTTTCTCCCAACACTTCGGTAGTGACTTGCAGGCCGGACATCACCACCTCCTTGCATTCCTGATCGCAGTTAGAACTGAAAAAGACAGCCGACTTGTGCTTATTAACCAGCTGCCCTGAGCCCCTATGATAATCCTCCAGGATCGCACCAACCCGGTCTGCTCCTCTCTTGGTTGCTTCAGTAAATATCATACAATCATCGGCGAAGAGAAGATGGGACACCCACGGTGCATGCCTGCTTACTCAGATCCCCCTCGAAATGTATTGTGGGCCAATGCTTCTGAGCATACTCGACAAGCCTTCAGCACAAAGTAAGAACAAATACGGCGATATGGGATCGCCTTGTCGAATTCCCCGTGTCGGTGCAAAACTGTCCGAGAAGACTCCATTGACTCGGACTGAAAATGACACCGTTGTGACACATCTCATAACCAGGGCACACCAAGAATCTGGAAACCCTAGAGCCTTCATTATAGCCTCCAAATATCGCCATTCTACTCGATCATAGGCCTTGGCCATATCAAGTTTGATGGCACAACCTCCCGCCTTGCCCTTCTTGTGCCGTAGATAGTGAATGCTTTCAAATGCAATGAGGACGTTGTCGGTTATCAAGCGTCCTTGAACAAAGGCGCCCTATTCAATCAACACCACCTCATCCAAGATACCCCTCAACCTATTAGCCATCATCTTCAAACAGATCTTGTAGAGCACATTGCACAAAGAGATAGGCCGGTACTGAGACAACTCTTGCGGGTTACTGATTTTCGGGATGAGAACCAGCAGCGTCTTGTTGACCTCCTCCGGCATATCACCACCATATAGAAACCCCAGAACAGCTGGCACCACACATGCCTTGACTAATGGCCAGTGAGCTTGGAAAAATCTGGCGTTGAAACCATCCACTCCCAGAGACTTATTAGGAGCCATTTGGAACAAGGCTGTTTCTACCTCTTGTTCTGTGAATGTCCTCTCCAACATCTCACACATGTCTGGAGATAGCTTCTTCGGCACGTGTCTGCATACCAGGTCTGGGTCCAGCTCCTCCTGAGCCGAGAACAAATCCTGATAAAAGGCACACACTAGCCGCTCCAGGTCGACTTGTTCTGTAAATTGCCGTCCATTTTAATCTCTCAATAGCTTAATTCTGTTGGTTCGACTTCTCGCACGCGCTTTAGCTTGGAAGAACGCTGTATTGCGATCCTCTTCCTTTAGCCATGATATTCTTGACCACTGTCTCTCCATCATCTCTTCTCGAGCTAGGACATCGGACAGCTTGGACATGATCTCCTTCTCTCTGGCAGTTGGACCGTGGTACAACGTGCTACTTCTCTCATTCTCCAACGCCTCCCTTAATTCTTTAACCTGTTTCCTCACACATCCAAAAACCTCTCTGTCCCAAGATTTCAGAGAAGTCTGGAGTGCAGAGAGCACATTCACAGCCATAGCCAGGTCCTGCAGTCCAACACCGGGATCCTAGACCCGGTTCACATACTCCATATAATCACCATGAGATTGCCACATGTTTTCATAGCGAAATGGCTTGGATTTCCGCCGACCTTGTCGCTGGCCAGCGTGATCCCTTTGCCTCACCTCTACCAACAAGCCACAGTGATCAGATTTCGCAAGAGGAATATGAAAGACTTCTGACTCCCCAAGAACCCCCATGAACTTGTCATCCCCTAGTGCACGGTCCAAGCGCGCCTTGACATTTCTATTTGCATCTTGCCTGTTGTCCCATGTGTAGGGGAGACCATGGTACCCCAGGTCTGCCAGTCGACAATCATTGACGACATCTTGAAACGTCGCCATTTGCCACTGCTCCCTCTCATTCACCCCCATGTGCTCCTCTACCGCAAGCACCTCATTGAAGTCCCCCACGCACAGCCATGGATCGGAGGACTGTGCCCTGAGGAACCTCATTAGGAACCAACTCTCTTTCCTGCGCTCCCTTCTCGGCTTCCCATAGAAGCCAGTGAAGCGCCATTGTGAAATCTGGAGCCTTTCACATGACAGTACCACGTCGATGTGCGATCTTGACTTGCTCAGTTTAGCAACAACCACGTCTTGCCGCCACAACAGCAGCAACCCCCCACTTTGCCCCTCGGACTTGGACCACACTGGCATTAGGGAAGCCCAGCGCGCGTTTCAATCCAAGAGCTCTCTCCTCGCCCATTCTTGTCTCCATCAAAAACACCACCGAGGGTCTCCTCTCCTCCACCACATGGAGAAGTTCTTGAACTGCCTCGGGCCGCCCGCAGCCCCGGCAATTCACACTGAGGAGATTCATGGCTCCCGGCGGGGGCTGCCCATTGCAGCCGCCGCTGATCTCTCATTTTTGTTGTTCCCTTTTTTCTATTTTTCAGTGTCTCAATCATGCTACTGCCACTACCTTCAGACGAGGCATCCAACTGGTTGACGTGGGAACTGACAAAACCAGAAGGAACAATTGCACTCGACATCCCAAGAGGAATATTAAGGTCTGGAGTCTGGGTAGCCGGCGAAGCGGACTTTGACTTCCTCTTCGTCGGCTGCTTACGCATCCCAGCCTCCTCGGTGTCCATATCCAACCGCCTGCTGGCACCTGAACCACCCCTCTCCTCAGAGGAACCTTGATGGTCTTGATGACCAGTTTTCAGAGGGGACTGTATTTCAGGGTCCTCGGATTCATCAGCATGCTCCTCATACCGGCGTGACCCTGATTTAGAACCCCTCTCTCCTGATCTGCTGTGCTGACCAGGCGGCCTAGTCGCCGAGGATGACCCACTCCCAAGTGATTCCGCTGCTGCACTAGCAAAAGATGGAATGCGTCGACGGTGCTCCTCTGGAGCCCTGAGTTGAACATCATAAGGAAGCTTGCCCTCCTCATCTCGCTCCGCCGGCGTGGGGCACTCCAGTTCAGAATGACCCATCTTCCCACATGAGAAGCATATGAATGGGAGTTTCTCATATTGAACACAAAACCAGGTTGGCCCACCCTCTCTGCTCATCCGAAGAAGAACACCACGATGGATAGGTTTATCCACCTCAATGGCAATGCGAGCACGTAAAAAGGCACCACTAGCTTTGCCATCTCCATCCACATCCATCTTGATCACATTGCCTATCAAGCCCATCGCCCTCGACCCTTTTGATCTGTTCATCTAGCCCAAGGGAAGATCAAGGATGCGGACCCACAGCTCCAGACGATCAAAGACGATTTCAGCCGGCCTTAGGGTTTCATCATACTCCTTGAGCAGGACGGCGTACTTCCCGAAAAGCCATGGAGTACCAGACATAACCCTATCCAGGTCGCGACCACTGCCAAAAACGGCCACAAACAAGTTGTCACCCTTCTTGCCCACCGATCGTATCTTGAGACCTACCGGGTTGCCCCAAGCAGGTTTCATCGCCGAGCGCACTGCCTCCACATGGACCGGCAACGGTGAGAGGATTTTCATCACCAAAGCCCACTCCGCTGGTGTTAGTGCCTCCTCCTTGTCTTCATCCATGAAATCCATCACGACTCCTTCCTCTTCCGTGAGGTTAAGGTTCCGGAACATATCCTCGACGCTAGGGTTTGGGACCTTCGCCCTCCCCCGATCACCACCCGCACCTGTCGACGCCATGGGGATCAAACAGGGGGTTCACAAGAAAGATGCGCTGTGAAGATCGTCACAGCCACCAAAAAACCAATCCAACCCAGGGACAACCTAAGCGGCAATGCCCTAGCGGCAGTCTGTGGTCGACGGCGCATGAGCGGCTAACCGGCGATATGCGTTGGCCGTCACCGAGATTGCACCTCGGCAACGTGGCGTGGACACCGGGGCCAGGCAGCCTGCGGCTTAGCTGACCAAGATCGCCGGCGGCGGCGATCTAGATCGGGGTCGGATGGAGAATCGCCTCACGCGTCGCCCTCAACAGACCTCCGAAAATTACGGACATCTTTCCCCAAGTTCACGCGAATGCTTGTTCACGAGCTAAAGGTCATGTGCCTTTAGAAGTGGCCCAATAGGGCTTGCCCGCGAGATGTGTGAGTGAGAGGCCTGAGGCTGAAAGACAGAACAGGGCTTTGAATCCGCTTGCCAATTGGTCTCGCTTCCTTACACATCTCACTCCCCTAAAAAAAAAAGAAAAGAGAGGATGGTGGCGGCTCTGCTCGTCGTGAACAAGGAAGCGAGACCATTGCGCTCTGCACCTCCCTTTGGTTCCGTTTTCCCTTGAATCCAGCAACCAGATTGCCTGCTTCTAGCGACGTCTCACAGGGAAAAAGGAAGACTGCTTCACAATTTTCTTGAGGCGTGGTCTTGACCAGCACATGAATTTGAGGCTCAAGTAACTCCACATCATGGTGTCTAGTGTGCTATGCCGTGCCCATGGGTCACTGTGTCTCCGTCTCCGACTCTTCCTCGTTCGGTGAGACCACGGCACATACTGCTGCGACTGCTTCCTCTGCGTTGCCAACGACTTTCAGTGTTTGTTTGTTCCTAAACGTGAGCATTCTTTTCTCAGCGATTTCCTCAGGTTGTTTCTTTATGTGCTCTATAATATGCTTGTGGTCATGCGAGGTTAAAGTTTATTGCAAATTTTGCCTCGAAACAGAAGCCTCATCTCTTGCTGCTACCAAGTGCCAGGGTTGATAACTGATTACCACTTGCTAAACATATCTACTTAATCTACCACTCTGTCTCGTTGTTGGTCTTGAGTTCTTCTGAAACCAGTAGTATTTTCAGCACTACTCTGCTTCAACCCTGCCATTTGGCCAAACAGTGCAAATATACAGGTTACTAATTTTATTTTAGCAGTACTCGTTGCTTGCTTATTATACCTGAAGTGCATCATTAGGGAGATACTAGTTCAACGCCACATTTGCATAGATAAGATAATTGCCTACTTTGTCTGGAGGTCAGATTGACCCCTCAGTTTTGGAGGCTAGATTCTCAAACATAATTAAAAGGGTTAAAATATACTGACACCTGATCAGGGTACAAGCATAATTAAAAATGTCCAAGCAACAACATTTTATTCAGAAAAAAAACCGAAACAGAACAGCAGACATATGTGAAAACACAAGCACACTACCAGTTGGCAACTTGTCTTCTATAGTTCACTTGTTCGCTTATTAGAATTTGCGTATTCCAATATATCTTCATGGCAAACAATTTTTTCAGTTGCCGACGACTTCATGTGTTGCAGAAATGGTAATTCAGGAGGCTTTGATTTAAATTTTTCCAAAACAGGACATTATTCGTTTGCGAAATTATTGTGGGACACTGAAGTGTTTTTTCTTTGCTGAGTGTCCCACAGCAAAGAAAAACACTTCAGTGTCCCACAACAATTTCGCAAACGAATAATGTCCTGTGGCAAATTTTTCCAATAGTACAAAGCCTACAAGGTAGAAGGTGGCTCTGCTTTGTTCCATGTTTATTCAAAAATGAGATAAAAATATATAACTATATCAAAGCGAAGTTGATAATGCTTCAGCTTTTCATCTGTTTGTGGTTCACATACAGCTTTACAAGCCAAGTCTGTTTGGAGCAGCAACATTTCATTTGGGAACCAACCAAAAAAAAAAAATTCTCGTGGGGACTAATTGTCTTCTGTGTTGGTTGCAGTCTATTCATCATCCTTCGAACAGCTCTTGCAGCATCTCTTCCAAGTATTGGGGACCGAACTTCAGGGTCTTAACTTTGTTATCCTCTATGTATTTGGTATAGCTTGGAATGATTCTCTCGGTGATAGCTTTGCGAAGCATTTTCCTCAGCTTAGGATCTGGGACCTTTCATAACTTTTGAGTGGCGTATGTCTTTTGAAACTCAGACTCGAAGGTATGCAGTGCTAGCGAAGAGTAGTGTGTCCTGAATAACGAGAGAGGTGTAATACTTAACAAGCACGGCAACAACGGTGCCCAAGATACTTGTAGATATCTGTCCATGTAGCCATCGACTTTACTGGTTAGTTCTCTAACAGGGAATTGCATGTGAAGATGAGGAGCATCCTGGAGCCTCTCCAATATGAAATATGAATTGTTGAGCAAGAATAGCAGCCTATGGCTTAGATCTGGAAATGATTCCGACATGTTGACAAGCATTTTTTCTAGGCAAGACATCATCTCCATGATCATGCTGTCAAAAGGAGGTAGGTATCCAATCCGAGGCACATACTTACCAAGCCTAGCCGCTTCCAATACTATCGGAGCCACTATGGAGTAATTATCCAGCAGGAAGTCGATATGGCCCATTACCGACCAGGTGAGCTTGTGGATGTCTGATGATCCTTGTGAAGTTTGAGCAGCCACCGACGATGAGTCCTCCATCGGCTCCAGGAGTCCAGGATACGAGTCCAAATCTCCTCCAGTGTGCTCCATATGCCCTCTAGGGCCTTGACATCCTTTGCACGCAAGAAGTTGAGTATCTCACCCCGTATCCTTCTAACTTCCACAGAGGGCGTCCACAGGAACAGCACATCAATCTGCGATAAGGCGTAAGACAGAGCAGCACGCACACGCACCAGGTCACTGATCTTCTGGAACAGTGCCAGCACCCCATTGGCAATAAAAATGTGACAAGTGATAGTATTTGGATCCAGAGCAACTATGACATCAACAAAAGTGAGCATTTTGAACATGGTTTCTTGGACAAACCGTGCAAACTGGAACTGGCCTGGAAAAGAAGAACTCTCAGCCACCACTTGCTGTTGTTCTCCCACACGGATACTGGGCAGGCCGATGACGGAGTGACGACGAGGAGGCTCCTTGAACAGCGACGCCGTGGAACGGACGGTTTCCATGATTTCGGCGAGAGCCCTGCTCCAGCACCGTGCGTCATCGAAGGCATGCTCGAGTATCCCTTGACATGTACCATCGGCGAGGTGGAGGACCCAGCCGATGCCCAGCTCGGTGAACCACCACCTGGTCCACGTCTCCAGGACACTGCAATTCGCCGCCGCCACTGACGATGCAGGGAAGAACTCCTGGGCCAGGCTTTTGATAATACGCCTCATCTGATCTTCCTTGGCCAATTCTCTTCCCCAGGACATCACGTCCTGGTCACTGAGGATTTTTAGCTGCAAGCAGTCAAAGTGCATGGCCGTTGCCTCTATAGGGACAGAGGACTGTGGTGAGCCGCTAGATGTAGTGTAGCCAGTGGAGACTATGGTACCTGATGATGAGCTACTAACTGTCTGCCAGCGGCGGTAGCTCCAAGCACCACGGCCACCATCCCTGCCCAAGGCCTCCATGGTTCTAAGTTAGCTACACCTAGTTATGCTAGCAACTTGCTCGCTTGGTTCACTGAAGAGAGAAGGGAAATGAAACACCTCGTGGCATGCAGGCAGGCAGGCCCCCTGCTTTGGATTGGAGGAAAATATTTATAGGGATCACCATTCCAAAGGCATCGTATTCTGTCTCTTCGTTTGGAAGAAAGGAATCGCTTCACCGAAAACACTTTGATCAACGCGTAGTAGTCTAGAATACAGCACAGGATCGACCGACACCAATCCACTGTCAAGCTAAAGCTGGACTGCCGGCCAGGTTATTTCTACCGAGGATCGAGAAAACTATGGTATTATCTTATCCGTAGGGAATGGATTATTCCTCGCTTTGACTCGATGTTTTAAATTGCGGCTCAGCCGCTCAGGCCAGGTTGCCACTATAACACACCATTGTACTAAATAGTAGACACAACAGCGTCTAATCAGATATCTATCTCCGCTAAGTGTTATTAGACACAACATAGTAATGATAAATGCTTGTTTTGTTGTATAACCCTTAAATTTGCTACTGCATCACTAAGCTTTTTAAGGTTTTTTTGAAACAAAGAAGCTTTTTAAGGTTTTGGCCCTCACGTTTTCCCTCAACGCCCCAAAAGCATTCCCTCGCTGAATGAAGGGTCTGTAAGAAGGACGTCTAGGTATTGCTACTGCAGATGTACATCATGTTCTTTACCAACTAGAGCCTAGAGGAGCTGTACGTCAAGCCTCAATCTGGGGAAGATTAAGATTCACTTTATCTACATCAAGTACAGAGACACAGATACATGATATCTACACAGACTCTGCAGGTTAGTACCTAAAATCAGTTCCGCACTAATTTATGTTAGTGATTATATTTAGACTAAGTCTAAGATCCTGTTTGTCTAAGATTAATTTCAACACTGTGAAGTTGGAACAATTGTGGGCACCTACCCCGGCCATAAGCATCCAACTGTGTCTTTGGTGGACGAGTCGCCTGAGAAACCGAAAGAGCAACACATTCCACCAAAATTGAAAGAGCGACATCATATCCACCGAAATTGCACTAGTGTCAATGCATAATTAAGCTATCCTAGCTGCCCAACCCTGCAAGCAAAGCAAGTATACGGAGGTGCACCATGCGGCTTGAGGAGACCGACCGGGCGGTGTGAAAAGCCGTTCCCACTTGAAGTGCAGGTACGTTCTTTTCAGGAATCATGTACGTACGCTTTTTTTTTTCGTGCAAAGCCTGCTTGGTCGGCTGGACCTGGACGTCGTCGAACCACACTCGGATGCATCTTCCGCGCGGCAGGCGCTTCACATTGGCACCGCCGAAGATGTAGTGAGTGAAGCTAGCCGCCGTTACAACAATAATGGTAATGCAACCTTTTCATGCTAGACGCTTGACAAGACGCAGGATCAGGGCGAGACTTGCCCTTCAAGCCCGAACGATATACAACCTAGACGAACCACAACATTACAACAACGTTAATGTTGTTGTATCTCGGGCGTCCATACGGACGCTCGAGACCAGACGCCACCTCCACGTATCGCCACTCTCACGCGTCCTGCGCCACCTCCCAAGCACCCGGGCCCCTCGGAGACGAAGACGATGGCGATGATAGTTAGGTTTCTGGCGATGGCCGCAGCAATCTCCCTCTCCGGTCTCTTCCGCCTTCTTCTCCAAAACTCTGGTAGACTTAGAAGGCGTTTTTGTGGGGAGGTAGGCCAGTCGACGGCAGGAGGACGGCATTAGGATCTTGATGGTGGTGGAGGCTGCTGTATCAGGTCAGAAGAACGGGGGCATCGCAGCAGTGCTTGCCGATGATCCTGGTCATGGCTATGACGGAAGTTGGGGGAGGGGAAGAAGGAGCACTACAACTATATTCTTAACTGAGGCGGTCAAAATAGGTTTACCCAAGCACAGGGTCTCGGTTAACTATAGGAAACTACGTTAAACAAAAAAAAGCATGCGAGCCCATTGAGCCCATCGACTAGCCCACGAGCCCATTTGTGCTTGCACCGCTGCACCTAGCCGGATTCACACGTGCACCATTGCCACTCACCAGATCCACCGTAGCGTGCCAGATCCGCAGCTCCCTGAGCCGTATTCACTCCAAAATCCTCTAGCTCCGCCACCATCAGTCAAGATCCATTGGGTGGAAGAGGAAGAGAGGAGTAAAATGCGCGGCCCATAAACTTGGCAGGATATGTCATCTAGGTCTCCAAACTCTAAAAATGCACATCTAGGTCCTTAAACTTGGCATATATAGTGTGTCATCTAGGTTTCTAAACTAGCCACAGGGTGTCATCTAGGTCCCACAACTTTTAGAATACGCATCTAGATCCTTTCACTTGGCATATAGTGTCATCTAGGTCCTTACACTTGAAAGAATGTGTCATGTAGATCCCTAAACATCCATATCAAAGAAAATGCTAAATACCAACATTATCCGTATCCGCAAATAACAAAGTATCATGTAAAATCATCTAAAACTTATATCTATGACTAATTAGTAATATAAATAATGTCAACTTTAATATAATAAAAAATATTCCTCATTTAAACTGTTTAAATTTACCTCTATGACTAGTAATATTATGATTAATGATAGATAAAGGTTAATTTTAATATGGCTAATCATATTAATTTTATGTACTTTAATTATTTATATATTGGTGATATATTTTAAATCATATTAAAGTATATATTAAAACTAACCTTTAAAGTACATATCGGTCATTATTTAAAAATATATACTTTAAATAATTATCAATATGTATTTGAAAGTATATATTAGTAATTATTTATGTTACTAATTAGTCATAGATATAAGTTTTAGATGATTTTACAGGGTATTTTGTTATTTATTAATTTATGGATGCAAATAATGATGGTATTTAACATTTTTTGAAATATGAATTTTTGGAGACCTAGCTAGATGACACACTTTGCCAAATTTAGGGACCTACATGACATACTTTGTAAGTTAAATGTTCCATATGTGCATTTTGGAAGTTTGTGGACCTAGATGAATTTTGGGAGTTTGTGGACCTAGATGATACACTCTGTCAAGTTCAAGTACCTAGATGTGCATTTTGAGAGTTTGTGGATATAGATGGCAATTCCTGCCAAATTTAGGGGTACATTTTACTTGGAACTTGGAAGAGAGGGCATTGCTGGCTAGTATCCGCCCCGCGCGGCCGCCAGGAGGGTGAAAAGCATCTTCGTGCATATAAGAGACCGTGGAGTCTATTTCAACCGTCTAGATATTCGTGTTTAGAAGCTTTAAAAAAATTTGAAACTATACACACCAATAGTACATCACTAGATGTGCATTGCCCCAAAATTTGAGATTCAAACAACTTTTGTAAAAATTCATATGAAAAAAACAAATTTCACCCATCCTGAATTTTTGTCCTCTAGTGGCTGAAATTTGTTTTTTTTTCATATGATTTTTTACAAAAGTTGTTTGAATCTCAAATTTTGGGACAATACACATCTAGTGATGTACTATTGGTATGTATAGTTTCATATTTTTTTAAAGCTTCTAAGTGTGAATCTCTGACCATTCAAATAGGCTCCGCGGGCGCTTATAACTACGGAATTTTTGCTCTCCGCCTGAAGGACCTTGGGCAAAACAGATCGTTTTTTTATATATGTAAAATGTACACACATTGCTTGTTAGCTACTACATACATCCAGCCCATGCATGCATACTCGTGGATCACGTATGTGCTTTGCCTCTTCATCACTCATCAGACAGAGATCACGTGCACACTCTCATGCATGCGCCGCCGGTCCAGAGCTAGCTCCTTTTGCTACGAGAAACGAATGGAACGGATTTCACGTGGAAGTGGAACAATGTACTACGTATGGTACGGAGATGCATGCTGGGATGACGAACATGCATGATGTATGAACTTCATTGCATCCTCTTTTAGTTCCCACATCCATAACTATTCTATCTCCCAGTCAACCAAAGAGAAACAGTTGCGAAACACAACTTCTCCTCTCCTCTCGGGCGCACCAGATCTAGATCCATGAGTCCCTTCCCTCCTGTCTCTGGTGACCTCGCCGCAATTTTAGAGTTCCCGAGATGGGTAGAGCTTGCCTGGCTGCTGTCAGCCTTCATCGCCGTCGTCGACGTCCGTGCCAAGATCAGCATAAATAAAATAAATCTGATCCTCCGCCATGCGGATCTCCCCTCTTCTTCCTCCTCTGCCCCGCCTCTCTTCGCCTCCGCTGAGATCCGTTTTCCTGCCCTCCGCATCCGCTGCCGCTTGCCTCCATCTTCTTTCTGCAGCCTCTGGTCAAGCACCAAACTTGTGCCAGACGGCTTCTCTGGCGTTGGTTCGAATCCGCCTCCACCTGGGATCATGGTTCGAGCTTCTTCAACCTCCGGTGACAGGAACAACTTCAAGGTCGCCGGCGTGGCTCTCCTTCGATGGCTCACCCGTCCCACCTTCAACCGTCGCTACGTGCGGTCTCTCCATTTGTGTGCATACGTTGTTGATGCCCCTACGACCCGCCACCGGCGATTTCGTCCACCCGAGCGCCTCCGACGAAGCTGTCTTCTCATCCCGTTGCTAGACCAAGTTGTGATTCGATCTTCCATGGAGGACCCCTATGTAAAACGGCTGCTTTAATGATATAATATATGTTGTTGTAAAAAAACCAAATGGACAACATTTCCTTTTCAACCACCGTTATAAACAATACTCCGTATTTTGAGACGTGATTCTTTAATTATGAGAGTAGCCTGTAATGAAAACCATTGTCTTTCAACGAAAATACCGTATCTGAAGAGATGGTCCATCCGTGCAGCAAAAGATTTGATTTTTGAAAACAATCTTTTATGATAATTGTGAGAGAGATGTGGGGTAGAATTTAATAAAGCACAATAGTACTCAATATACTTCTTTTAGCTTCTTGGAATTTTATGACTACTTCGTCCTGTGCTTTTGGTACAGTTTTTGCTTTAGTATTGGATTAGTTTTTTTTTTTTTTTTTTGGCATCAACTCAAGGAGCAGCTCCACCAGTGGAGTTCAAACTATTTTGGTAAATTGCCTGGAAAAAGATAAAATTTTTTCCAATATTTTGTCATGAGAGGACAAATGTCCATAGTGCTTGTAAAAGCTTGTTTTTCTAGCCCCTTTTAGAGGCTTTCGCGTGAAGAGCTGCTGAGATATTTTGCCCTTGGTAAAAAGGTGCTCCCTCCGTCTCATAAAAATATTAATATTTATAATGCTTAATTATCATTAGATAAATCACATAATATACTTTCATAAAAACTTTATTTAGAAAATAAATGTTGCTAATTTTTTGTATAAAGTTAGTCAAACTTGAGAAAGTTTCAACTTCATTTTAGGACGTAGGGAGTATGCTGAACTATTCAGGGAGCTAGAGAAGAATATGTACCAAATAGGGCCTTGCTTATATATAATGTGAAACACATTCTGAATGGATCAATAACCATTTATTTTATGAGATAGTCTCGATAGCATGAAACAAGCATATATGGGCATTGACCGCCCGATCTTAATTCCACAACTTGAACAACAACCCGGGATCAAAGTAAACATGCACACTACTGATCAAAGTAAAAATGCATGCATATTATTATTGCATTGGCACATATACATTGTACGTTTTACGCGTCAGCGTGAGTAGTCGTTGCCTTGCTGCCGAAGGGCTTCTGGTCGTAGCAGTCCAAGTTGTTGCCGTAGCTGACACCAAGGATGTCGCAGAAGCGCTTGTAGAAGCCGATCCGGTTCTCACTACGGTCGTCGGGGGTGCCGTGGCCGCACTCGTCGCCGTCGATGATGTTGGTGATGACGCCGAACCCGGGCACCCGCCCCGCGGTGAGGTCGGCGGCCGAGGGTGTCCACTGTCCGGTGACGACGTCGTGGCACGACGGCCTGGTCGGCAACACGCGCGGCTCCATCCAGGACCCGATGGCCGTCTCGAAGAAGGCGGTGGCGCTGATGTTTTTGTTGACGATGCTGGCCGGCTTGTAGCAGAAGCCCCAGGCGTAGGTGCCGTTGGGCGCGTTGGGCCACCCGCCCGTGGTGTCGTGCGACTCCTGCGCCAGCCACGCCGCCACCTCGCGCTTCCGCGTGTCCACGTCGCCCGTGGTGCCGAAGCCGCCGGCGGCCGACGCCGCGGCGCCGGCGATGAAGGCGTCGTAGGTGAAGAAGCCCCTGGCGGGACAGCTGTCGTCGTTGCGGTGCAGCAGCAGCTCCTCGAAGACCGACGGTGTGACGATGGACGCCACGCTGTCGTCGTCGTTGGCGTCGTCGCAGCCGTTGCACTGGCTCTGGCAGCCGTCGCCGCAGTAGGCGGGGCCGGAGCCGCAGAAGCCCCATCTGCTGCAGCAGAGGCAGTCGGGGCAGAGCGGCGTCGTGGCGTTGGCGCCGCACTCCGGGGGTTCCGCTCGCCCCGACACTGCAAACGCCGTGGCTACCATGGCGACTACTGCCAGCGCTCTCATCATCATGCTGGCAAATATAATTCGCAAGCTAAGGTAGATTATCTAGGTGGATCGATCGATCAGTAGAGTACTGCAACTGCTGGTGATCTGAAGAGTGTGTAGTGTGTATTTTGAGAAGTGGATGGAGACGATGAGGAAGAGTGTCTCGTCCTTATATAGGCGCTGCAGAAGTGCAGAGCAGAGCAGCTGGTAGAGTGGCCGGCGACAGGTGCGTTGGAGCAGACGGTCCTTTTTTTGGGGTGCGACAACTGGAGTTGATGGGGTTGGGCTTACGAGGGAGCCCCTTGCATTCGCTCGGTCCGCAGGAAGTAACTGGGCTTCGTGCAGGGGATGTTGGCCTGCTGGAGTCGCCAACATCAGGGCCCAACACTGGCAGCGGCCCAACACGGTCCGGCTCGCCGGTGTGTTCTGGGCATTTGAACGGCCGGTGTGTGCATTAGAGATGTCATGGGAGAACGACTCTAGAGAGAGAGTGTTACAACAAATTCGTTTGAAGAAATTGGCAATCAATGAGGCTTGATTTGAAGAGATAGAAGCGAATGTAAATATCATTGGTGCAGTACAAGCCAGCAAGGCAAAAGGTACAGTATATAGACAGCTCTCTGCTGTTCAATATTTACTTGAAAATTGAGAAAGAAAAACATAAATAGCCAAATGAAGTTCTAGTTATTCAGCTTTTCGTCTGCTTGATACACAGCTGCAAGCATGTTATTCTAAGAAACAACATCAACATTTGATCTCAATACCAACACAGCAGGAAACAAAAATTCACATATGTAACCGTGAATTGTCTTCTGTGGTGCTCTCGTTCATCCTTCAAACAACTCTTGCAGCATCTCTTCCAGCTTCTGGGATGTGAATTTTGGGGTGGTAATATTGTTGTCCTCTATGTATTTTGTGTAGCCATAGATGATTTTATCAGTGATAGCTTTGCGCAGCCTCTTTCTCAGCTCAGGATCTGGGACCTTCCACAACTTTTGGCTAGTGTAGGTTTTCTAAAATGCAGACTCAAACTTGGTCAGCGGGGAAGACCTCCCATAGCACACAGGTGTAGGATTGAGCAAGCAGGACACCACCGGGGCCCAAGATAATTGTAGATAATTCTCCATGTACATCTCAACTTTGCTAAAGAGACTTGCCACGTGGACTTGAAGAGACGAATCAGGCTCATAGTGGAGCTGCTGCTTTATGATCAAGTATGAGTTGTTCAGCAAGAATAAGAATCTGAGGCATTGATCTGAATATGATTCTGATATGCTGGCAAGCTTTCCTTGCAGACGAGAAACCATCTCTATGATCATGCTGTTCAATGGTTGTAAGTTTCCAATCTGAGGCTCATACTTACCAAGTCTATTTGCTTCAGAGACAATTGGAGCCACATGCCAGGAATGGTACTGCAAGAACCTGATGTACGCGACTACGGATTGAGTGGTCTTGTGAATGTGTGATGATTCCTGTGGATTTAGAGAAGTCAACGAACCGTCGTCATCCTCTATTGACTCTGTCTTGATTTGCTGCATTGTGCTCCATATGGCCTCAGCCACCTTGGCCTCCTTTGATGACAACAGGCTGACTATCTCACCTTGTATCCTTTCAACTTGCGCAGAGCTTGGTGAATGGAATGACAACCGGGTCTTGTGCAAGGCACTGGACAGAGCACCGTGCACAGAAAGCAGGGTATTGAGGTGATCGTACGGTTGTCGCGGTAGCATCCAATTCCTAAGATCTTGTTCTTCTAAAGTGATCTGCTTAGCATCCAAAGCAGCTATGACATCGACAAAAGCCAACAGTTTCAACATGGTTTTTTGGATAAATTGTGCGAACTGGAATTGATCCACAATACTAGCTCCATTCACACACTCTGTTCCAACATCACTCGCAGGCTGATCAGGACAGAGGGACGACGCCATGCAACTTATGGTCTCCGTGATTTTAGTGAGAGCCCGGATCCAGCTCCGCGCGTGATCAAAAGTATGCTTGTCTTGCCCTGCAGATTGATCATCAGTGACGTGAAGGACCCACCCGACGCCAAGATGTTTCAACCACCAATCTAGGACACTGATGTTGCCGCCGGTGACTGTGATGCTGCAATTCGCTGCTGACGGCGCACTGAAGAATTCCTGGACCAGGATTTTAATTTCCTTCATCTTTTCCTGCGCTATTTTTGCTTCTTTTTTCTTGAAGGAATTCTCCTTCGCTGGAGAGAATTCCGTTTGCTTCATCTCCATTTCTTTGCGGGGCTGCTTGATTGGTCGAACAAACTCGGTGTCCCTTCTTTCCGTTTCTATCCAGGACATGTGATCCTCCATGGCTGCTCCTTCCCCGGACACGTCCTCATCACTATGGTGGATCTCCAAGTAGTCAAAGTGCATGGACGCCTCCAGAGATAGAGAGGAAAGGCGAGAGCCGTGAAATTTGCAGTTAGTTGAGGGGGTACCTGAGGAGCTGCTAGTGGTGTGCGAGCTGGAGCCTGAGTATCCCCGGGGTCGTCGCCTGCGGCCGCCATTCCTGCCCTCCATGCTAGGCGCTAGCTACTCGTGAATGTTGACTTTACTCAAGAGTTTGTTTGGGGAAAACCTTCTTGTGAAATGCAGCAGCATGCCAGCATCTCACTATGCTTTCACTAATCACTATGTATAATATAATTATACGGTGGACGTTCTCCCCGTACTCTACCATTAGATTGTATAAGGACCGTCGACCTCAACTACTCCCTTGTCTGCTAGTGCAAACCAGATGTTTCTCTTTTTTCAATAATACCAGACCAAACGTCAGGGATAATACCAAGTAAATAGCAATAACAGGTGAACTGAAAGACTCAACAAATTTAGTACGACAATCATTGAACTACTTGACAAAGTCTCTAGGGGTGGTTTGTCTAGACTCTAGCAGAGACAAACAAGTTTAGGGTTATGAGCAACCTTAAAAAAACTCTTCAAAGGACTCATGAGTCTTTCACCCATACAAATAGGAAGATCAAGTCTACCAATCAACTGACGAAGTGGAGTATACGAAACCTCGGCATTGTACACCCAACGTACGCATACTACCATCAGGATTAAAAAAGAAATCTAGAACTAAGACGCGCGATTTTTTTCATGTCTCTTAACGCATCCATCTCTATATATACCTGGTGAGGTGAATAGTGCCATCAATACAAAAAAGGATAGTACACCTTAGTGGAAATGGATTTTTTTCGAATATGCAAAAGACTGCATCTTTGTATTTAAGTAAAAGAGTTTTTACAACCGCGCTTTCGCGCGTTTTTGGGAGTGAAAATATTACATGAAGCGCCGCTCCTGCACCTTACATCCTAAAAGGATTACTCGTGAATTAGACATCCTAGATTGCGCGCATGGGCTTCGATCCATGGATCGGTGGTGGCGCTCATAAGCGGCTGCCGCCTCGCCCGCGAAGTCGTCGTGGGCATGCACCATCGGGGAAGAGTTCCCGCATTGCCTCGGTGTCGGAGGCTGCGGGGTCATTACCGAACATGGTCTCGTACTCCTGCTTTGACTCCTCCGTTGTTCTTCCTTGGAGTAGTCCCAGCCGCTGCATGACGAGGGCCTCCCTGCGCTTGGCGACCGGAATCTTGGCGAGCGGCTGTGCCACTATGCGTGTGCTCCCGAGGGGAAGCTTGGACGAGGAGTCGTAGACCTTGATCTGCAGCAACGGTGTGGCGGCCTTCTTGAACACCCGTTGGGCGAACCTCTTGATACGCTCGCCGAGCGATGAAGAATAGTGCGCACTGGCTGCTACTTCGGCGTCATTACACAACGCGGCCCGGTCGACCCTGGCGACAGGCGATGGGCTGAGGAACTGGTCCTCGGTCTCACCCTCGACGAGGCAGCTTGGCTTCTTGGAGGGTGTGGCTTCGCACGCCGTTGCCGTCTCCCCTGTTGACGATAATTAACTCCAATTTTAAACCGTCAACCGATACAGGAAAAGGTCTAAAATGAAGAATAAAGTAGGGTTATAGGGATTTATTCTAATGAGTTCCACGAGTTGTGTTGTTCTCACTTGTTTTGCAGGATAATCAATATTTTCAACTTAAAAGAACCTCAAGTGATGAATCTGAGCACACCATTGCGAAGAGCTCGTTGAGACGATCGAAACGGACATATCATTTGCTATATTTAGAGCATCGGAGAGAAAGTCCTTGATGGATACGACTCGGAAGACTCTAGAAGACCCTAGAACCATCATCATCACAAGACCAGGGACTAAACCGACAAGATTTCACAGCTCTGTGAAATAATATTTTCCAGGGATTAAACCAGAAACAGCCGAGGAAGAGTGTAAGTCAAGGAACCGAACCAAATCACATCAGATTTCCACGAAAATTGATGGGAAGGTTCCAGAGGACTCCAGAGGACACCAGAGCAAAGGAGGGACCAACCTGGCACTGGGCCAGGCCGGTCGGCCTCCCATGCTAGGCCGGCCGGCCCAGGTGGGTCCCACCTATCAGCCTTCTTCGCGTGACAGCCTCCAACCGACCTCTACGACGCATCTTGACCATTGTTTCAAGTCGGTTTGATCCGAGGGCTGTGGTTCATCCCACCGGACTATATAAGCAGAGGCAGACCCCCCTTAGGCAATCCTAGATCTAGATTTTAGTTCTTCAACTCATCATCTCCAAGATCAGGAGAGTTGTCCCTCACGGACTACCTCTAGAGCCTAGCAATCAAGAAGAAGACTAGTACACCTCTAGTTAGGTTTAGATCTAGTCTTAAACTAGAACTAGAAGAGAGAGAGAGGTAGAAGATCTGGAGGAAGCCCCGGGCTTGTTGGTGCTCCTTCTATGGCTTGTACCTGCGGATTCAAGTTCTTCAAGAGCTTGGATCAGAGATTTCTTCGGCCATCAACTTCTATTTGTCTGTGAGTAATATTGTTCTTATTGTTCTTCTGATTCACAACTCTTTTTGAGTACTTTAATCCTGGTAGCTCTAGGGTTAGAGGAGTCATCGTAGTGTAGGCGTGGTGCTTAGACTCGATCGCTTGTGTAATGCATCCTATATTCCGGATCGGTGGTAGATCACGAGGGTGACTTTATAGCCTTATTGAGTCTTCTATAGTCCACCTCCTGTCTATAGGCCTAGCAAGAGACTTTGGTTACGTGGTAGATTCGTACTCTATTTGCGGTCTTCCATAGTAATTCCTCAGCAGATTAGTAAGAACATAGCTCCCTAAAAGTAGAACTAGACAACCCTAGTTTTCTCCCTCAACCTTCTAACGTCTCATCCTTGATTGTGCTCAGGGATTAAGCCAAGATCGAGATCCCTCCATCCGTTCCTTTGGGTTTGATATTAAAGCTGGGTCATCCCGGTGAAGTGCTACATCGGTATTTTATCTGTGCGCTTGCAGATAAAATTAGTGTGCATTAATAAATACCAACATCCCCCACTAGGTCGGTCTGCTGGCAGGCGTCCACCAGAGCGCCCACATCAGCCGTGCGTGAGGCCGTGGCCATGTTCCTCACTGAATCGGCCGGCTGGCAGCTGGTCACCGGCACGCCCCCAACCTCTAGTGTGTCCTCGCCCGCCACCGGCTCCGGTAGTGGGGATGTCGCCGTGATCCATCGAGTATACACCCTGGCAAGCTTGGCTAGAGCTGAAGTTAGCCCGCGTTCGAGCGTATCGCTAGGAAGGGAAGGGGTGGTCTCCTCCGTCGCTGTCCCCAGTGCTGGAGCTTCGCCAACTATACAGGTGGCCTCAGACCCTGGTGTGGAAGGTGTTGGTGAAGAGGCCCCCTCCAATTAATGTGGCCTCGATGGCCGACAGCGGCCCCTCCAAGACTGCGGGCTAGGAGGCCTCCCACGAAGCACATGGCGAAGCCGACTCTGGCCTCGGTGGGCTGCCTTGCAGAATGGCCTCCTGGCACTCAGGCACCTGCGCCGAGGTGGAGAGCCCATCGAGCCCCGGGCTAATGTTCGTCATGGTGCCCAAATGCAGTTCGGCCTCGGACCTCGCGTTGTCTTCGATGGTCTGGGCGGAGGCCTCAACACCTGCCTAGGCGGTGCGGACCTCTTGTGGCCCCTGGCCCACTGCCGGCGGCATCTCTGCCTATGCTGGCGCGAGCCAGCTGTAGTGTTGTCATTCGGTGGGTGGAGGGGGCGTGCGCTTTAGGTAGCTCCCCCGGCTACAGCCCTGCTGCAGCGGCGATGGCCGTCCATGCATCATCGATGAGGACGCCCATCGAGCCGCGTCGGGACATGATGACGATGGGCAACCGTAGGCTCGTCCCGTCGCTGTCGTCGGATGCTGGCAGTGAGGGCGTCCTCCTATGCACGCCCTCCGATCAACAAGCGGAGGTGGAGGTGGAGCCTATCCTCTCGCCCCATCGACGTCCAAGGCAGTGGTCCTGATGCTGCCTAATGAAGTGCCCATTGATCATGTCCGCCAAGCGGTCCTTGACTGCAGACGCTCATGGCCGCTTGCCGTCCCGGGCGAGGTGGTTGGGCCGATGGCAATTGAAGCAGCATGTCGGCCAGTTGTAGGTGGTGACCCGATGCCTCGTCGCAAGACAGTTCAGGCACCTGCCATGCACCCAATTGGGTTGGCCTCACGGTCTGGGGTTCATGCGCCACCGCTTGGTCGTCGCTCTGGACGGCTCAGCCTCCTATTCTGGCTTCTGCGGCAGGACATGTTGCCATCCATCGGCATCCGGTGGTGTGGCCCGACGGCGAGGACCAAGCCGCTGGTGGACCAGGACATGCTCCGTGATAGGCAGTGGCGCTTGGTTGCACCTAGAGGTCACGGCGGTGTCCGTCTTCCTGCGTCGATGGTGGCGCGGGTGGCACCTAGTTCTCCCAGGCTCGACGGTGGTAGCCCCAGTCAAGGTGGACGCGGGTGCCCTAGTTAGGGCCACGGTAGCCCTGGGCGTGACGGCCCAGCGTGTAGCCTTAAGGTAGGAGGATGCGCCTGCATCAGCGGGGCGCTCCCTGCAGAAGGCGCCTGCTTGGTTTGCCCGGAGGCGTTGGAGAGGACAGTGGCGACGGTGCCCACCTTGTCAACCCCGGCCGAGGTGTCCCCCACCTCAAGGCCAGCGAAGGGCGTAGCAGCGTAAGGAATCTAGACGTGCCTAGTTGACCGCCGGCGGAATCGGAAGCGCCAATAGAGAGCGCCGCCGAGGGAGACGCCCCAACGTGCCCAACTTGGTGGAAAGGTCCCGCCTTGCAGGCAGACTCACCGCGACCAACGGGGATGGATTCACCTCCCCTGGCCACCTCATCCCAGCCGAGGTCTCCCAGACCTCTAGGCTAGGAGAAGCAGCCCTTTTGGAGGCGGCGCTGCGGCGAGAGCTGAAGCAGTGGGGCGCCGGCGCATCCTCCATCTCGTCGTCCGAGCAATCCTCGACGAGGATGTCGTCCCACCTCATCGCCTTGGTGCGGCCTGAGGAGATGGGCAAGGAGGGGAGGTGTGGCAGGGGAGAGAAGCAAACCGTGGGGGGTGGTGGTGGAGGCCGCCGTCGCAGCAGAGGGGATTGTGGTGGTGGCCGCCGTTGACGTGGGCTCCGCAGGGCCGTCGGCGGTGCGGCCCGCTGTCGACGCAAAAAATAGCTGTCACCCGCGAACAATCCACGCGTCGGGGTCGAGCCAGTGGCTTTTGTGAGCTGCACTGTACGACGTGCCTCAGACAGTTTGTATCTCTAACCGCGGACAGTCCGAACCATGTACAAGTCAATACCGAGCTCTTGGCCCTGAGTTGAGTTTCTGGAGTTTGTACCGCGGATAGTCCGTCCGTACACCGCGGACAATCCGCCGGTCAAGTTTCGAGCAGTGTCCAGAACCTGTCTAGTTCGGTTCTGTTTTTCAGTTTTTGCCTGCGGACTGTCTGGCCTTTGAAGTGCGGACTGTCTAAGGTTGTTCTCTCATGTTGTGTCCAGAATCTGTCCAGAACAGTTTGTTTTCCTGGATTTTGCCTACGGACTGTCCGCCTCCTCTCCTTCGGACTATCCGCCGGTCAGAGCTTCGCTGAGTCCAGTTTCTGTCAAGATCAGTTTGGTTTTTGGGTTTTGAACCGTGGACAGTCTAGACCTGGGAAGTCAGACAGTCCGGACCTGGGAAGTCGGACAGTCCGCCGTTCAGAGCCACCGTTGACGTGGGCTCCACAGGGCCATCGGCGGTGCGGCCCGCTGTCGACGCAAAAAATAGCTCCTGCAACAATAGCACTTGCAGGTCGAGTGGATCACAGTAAGAGTGGCGCTTCAATCCGTGAGGCTTCACAAATAGGCTACCTGGTTGATCGAGCTCGAAGCGTGCCAGTCAATTTGACCCTGCAATTGACAAGGAGAGAATAATCAGTAGTTAAGGCAGAACATGCCGGTATTGCACCAGACAGTTCCAAAATATGTGGCTCTAGAATAGCCAATGATCGAAGAAAATTGACTAGAGAGTCAACTCCTATGCATTTGCACCCACCAGATGATACTCGAAACAAGTGTGTTGATACTTGTTCAGACAAAGATTTACAACACGTGAGCTATCAACCGCCCAACCTGTTCGTATGACTTGGCAATTAATACACTGTTGTTAGTAACCAATAGTTCTGTTAACTGACAGTGTCTGAATCTAGATGAAATCTAGTTGTGAGATCGGTCAGAGCCGTTACAGCCACATTAAAAGACCCTCCAGAAGAGATTAACAGCTCCACTTTATACCTTCAACGTTATATTAAAGCAAACACACATGCAGGCTAGGAATCGGTAGTCACATGATGTATTTATCATAGCGCGAGCAATCGGCTAAAATAGCTGATGCTATCATGATGAACGAACCAAGTACATGGTTGATTTTACAAACAAAGCTCGCTAACCGACAGCGTCTGAATCTAGGTAACTTTAGTGATGGGATCGGTAAAAGCCGCTACAGCCACCTTAAGAAAGTTTCTAGAAGAGATTAATGACCTATGCTAGCAAAACCCTCCATGTCTTTGAACCCGCATCATGCAAGGCATAAGATTGAAAATAGAACGGCTAAGCTAATAGATTTCATCATCATGCATATAGATCTATCAATCAAAAAGCGTAACCAAAAGAATCGAGAAAAAAGGATTCGGAGCCGATCTAAATCAATCTTAGCCGATAAAAGGTTTTTATAATTAATAAACATTAATTATAATAACCAAGATAACTAACCAATCTAAGATAGCAAAGTAAGCTAAACTAGCTTAGATAGATCATGATAACTTGTTGAAAAACACATCAAATAGTAGACTATGAGATGCATTACCAACGATAAACTCATACCATCGCATAACAAGAGATCGGATGATGCCGTTGCAGCCTTATTAAACGGTAATACAAGTCATGACGATACTTACAACAAGCTAGAGATCGGTCGATGCCGTTGCAGCCTAGGTTGATGAAGAATTCGCTGGAATCTACATTACTCCTACTCCTAAGGGGTGGCCTGAGCCAAAAAAGTTGTTGTATTGATTGTTGAATGTCTAATTACAATGGCCGAGGGTTTATATTTATACCCTGGGCTAAGGACGCTTTACATGCTGCGTACGTATCTTGGCTAACAATAATATCTAAATACAAGGAAATATTAAGATACACGACTCTGATTTTCCCTTTTCCAGAGTCTTGACGCTGAAGCTTTCTTGGCTGACGCGTGCATCTCCTTGTTTGGTTGAATCAGCAAATCTTTTGTGTAGACACATCTTCCCGTATATGGCCATGACACCCAGCCTTCCACATGTATGTACGTGTCCTTGGTTGTTAAGCAAATATAATATCTTCATCTGATCGGCTGTTGACGGTAGATAAGTATCAATTTTAACCATCAACGAAACATACAAAAGGACCTAAACATAATTACCACTTAGATATAGGGGGTTTACTGACATAATTCCATGAGTTTTGGTGAATGCCTGTTTCTGCAGGGTCTCAGCTGAAAAGAACCAAGGAAGGCCCACATGTCAGGTTTACATAGAGACAAAAGGGCCATGCATAACTTTTCTGTAATCTGGAAGGTACGTGAAGACTCGGAAACAAACCGGAGGCGAAACGGGCCGGAGGTGGGCGCCCGCCCTAGGCCGGGCGCCCCCCGCAGGTTGGCCAATCAGGCACGAGCTCGCGGATCCTGCCTCCACCGCCTTTGAGGATGAATAAAAACCGTAGATCAAGGTCGGTTTGATCAGAGGGCTGTGGTGCTTCCTAGAGGGCTATATAAGCAAGGCCCCTGGCCCCTGGAGGAGGCATCCCCCAAAACCCTAATTCATTATCTCCCAGCCAAGATTAGGTGAGAGGTGTCCCATGAAAGGATGACCTCTCTAGGGGATTAGGTCTAGCTTCTCCAATGTAGTAGATTAGTATCTTGGGAGAGAGGGTCGAGTTGGGATCTTGCTCAAGGTTCTAGATCTAGTCATGGAGGCTTGGTAAAGCCTTGTATCTTCACTTCAACATTCTGTAAGACTTATACTTATTCTCTTATTTACATGGCTATGCTTACTTTTATTGTAACTTTCTAGTTGAGTTTATCATTACTTTTGTGTGCTAGTTCATAGCGCTTAGTCTAGGCTTTACCGGTTGGGCTAAGTAGCCGAGCCTCATGTAAGCATGGTCCTTACATGATGCTCGCCGTGAATACACCCTATTCCTCGGCTGTATGGTAGTTACGGGAGGTGACAGCCCCGTCCATATCATATCGAGCAGGTTCTTAAATTGTAGGACCGTAGTCACGTCAGTAGAGGTATCCTTTGTGGTGCTCTCTCTTGTCTAGTGGCGTCCCGAAGTGCACAAGAGTGTGGTAAGTCTTAGCATAGTTGGGTATATCTTTACCATGTGATAAGAATATCATAGGAATCTACCTCACCCATTGACCTCCCAAGTTAACTCGTTGCGTATCTTTAGTGACCTATCCCATGTGTGTCATATTGCATTAATCCTATCATATACCATTTACCCCTGCTATAGTCTAGTTGGTTTACTAAGTTAGTAGATACATGATGGTGAATTATTAGATTCTTTAACCCTTGCTTCCCTGTGGTAAAATATAAATAACGATACCTGGTTTGCTCCTGGTAAAATGCTACAATGGTAAGTTTTGTGCGCTTGCGGAATCCTTCATATTTTAGTTGCACTTAATTTATACCAACAAGCATTTTTGGTGCCGTTGCCGGGGAAGCAATTTGGCATAAAGATTTTGATAATGATCTTGATGTCTGCTAAGTTAGTGTATCACTAGCTTTAGTAGGATTACCCTTGTTTTGTTGAGTGTGGAATAGACAGGACAAAAGATGTCGTTTTGACCTTCCGACAAGCTTCCATAAGATATTGAAGAGCCCAGGGTCCCTCAACATTCAACATTCATCAACACTGGAACCCTGCCACCTCACAGGTTTGCGTATACATATATATTATTTCTAACCATGTGTAGATTGAAGAAAAGGTCATCGTCACAAGAATTCAACTCACATTTCAAGTGACGAAATTAGAAGCTGCAGCACTCACAACCATCTTGTGAGTCATGGTAAGTATGATCAAGAAAATGTAAGATAGTCTTGCTCATGGACTTTAAATTTATGAGTAGTTATCTTGTAATAACTTGCATCCCACTTTTGCATGTTTACTTTCAACAATCCATGCATTCATTCCATTCGGTTTAAATTGGCTCATATCAAATCCGTTGCATGTTTAGTTCATTGCATGCATTCATGTCGCCTGCATCTAAAAATAGAAAAAAAATTCCTCACCATGATCATGCTCTTTCATCTCTAATTGAGTAAATCTCTATAGTGCTTTTATGCTACCTTTGTTTGCCATAGTATGCTTTGGTTTGGAAGTATGTGCACATATTTCCAAAGGCTTTTAAATTAAGCGTGGTGCTTAGGTTAAAATTCCTTCCTTAATTAAATTAGACATGGAGTCTAGTTTGGTTATTGAACTAAAAATTGCTAGTGTAGACACTAGTTATTTTGTTGGACTAACCTATGAGAAAATTCTCAAATCCAATTCGGGTAAGTCAAGAGATGAACTCACTTCGGAGATGAAGCAAGGCATATGATGAACTCCAACAACTTTGCATAAAAGACACAGCTCATTCATTGTTTAAGGAAGAATTGTAAGTGTCAAATATCATTCACATTGTCTTTTGCTGCAAGTTACCGTTGCCATGAACCATGTTAAAATGCCATAAAAAAACTATTAGAAAACATGATAAATAAATCCTATGCTAAAGTAACTCAAAAACCATCTCTTTGTTAGCATAGATAAAATTCAAATAGATAGTGGATAATAGCCCATAGTTTGAAATTGTTGCAATCCTTCGGGTATGTGTCCGCTAACATTTTGTAGAAAAGAATCTACGATATGCCTATTCATGGTTTGTCATGAACCTGCCAAATCACCACTTTAGTGATGGAACAAAGAAGAAGACAAGAGTGCCACAAGAAGGATCAACATCTTGAACTCACTCAAAAGAAGTGGATGAACAAGGTGACAAGCTATGAGCAACCTTGAACCATCATGCATACGCATCCATATAATGGACTGATACATGTGCATATTCACATATCTTGGACAAACCGACAACCATGAACCATCGTGTACACTGCTTTCCCTTTAATCTTCTAGCTTTCCTTCCATCACGATGCTTATCTCACATGGCAGTAATCCCACATCTTCCATAGTCGATTTCTCAATAGCTGATCCCTCTAGTGATCACATGCACACGTATATCATCTTTATCTGATCTTCCTGGCAACCATTAGGCGTCTTGCATTTATCAGAATATCTCCTCACCAATGATATTTCTCGGCTGACCAAATTTCGGTGTCAACACCTGCCATCCCTGCAGGCGCTCCAGGGCGCGTGCCCACCACGGCCACCAGAGCGGCGCCGGACGTGGCTCTTGGCACGCCAGGCGAAGGGGCATTCCCAGGCAACGGGGTGGCGTTGTGTTGGCGGTCCTTAACTCACATTTTATACCACCAATAATAATATAAAATCCACACCAAACTTAGTGAATAGGGCTTTACACTAACATATTCCACGAGTTTTGGTGTTTCACTTGTTTTGCGGGCCTTACATGAAAATGCACTTTACGAGGGCTAAAAGTAGAGAAATACAAAAGAAATAACTAATCCTACTTTGGTCCATAGCAAAGCAAGATAAAGGAGGCCCAATCACTCATCATATCTGGGCCAACCACTGGTGGAAAAGAGGCCTAGGACCAAACCAGGCATCCAACACAAAGCCAGGCCCACTCAGCGGATTACTCAGGGCCTAGACGTGAGGGGGTTGAACTAAAACCCATAACAAATAAGCCCATCTCGACAAATCCCCAACATGGGTCAACTCAGGAGGCCAGATGGAGCACGTCTACCAAATTTGGGCTGATTCAGCCCCGGAGCAGGGACGGGCGCACCAGGGGTGCGGCCGCACCTGCTCTGTTCCTGTTCTGGCCTAGCCTTCTCCTGGTGACCCATGCCGATAGCCCAAACCTGATGGCGGTGGGGAATGGTGGTACATTTAATGCCAAGGATGATGGGGAGGTCAGTTTGGGGCCTTAATGAGGGGAATATGCCATGGAATAATCCCTCTCTCCTACCTATAAATAGAGGGGTCCTCCCCCTCTCATTTAACAAGCACACAAAGGGAGAAGAGCACCACTACCACTAAAGTTCCATTCCAAACGGCTATGCCCTAGTAGCTATAGAGAAGAAAGAGAGATGTGAGGGTGAGAGCGGGGAGTCGCCGGGCTTGTCGGCGCCTCCCCAACCTTGTATCTCTACGGATATTCTCCTTGGCTCCCTAACGGGATCTTGGCTAAGTAAGTATTCATGGTTCTTATAGTCTGATAAATGTCTTTTGTATAGTTGAGCTTGACCTTCTCTTGTTTGTGGGTTCGTCGTCCGTCCCCGTGGCGGATGCTCTAGTAGAGGGCCCTGATGAAGATGGATAACCCTGATCGACACTAGAGTAGTAGTCGCTAGCATAGATGTGGTGTCTAGGCAAGATGCTGCCTTCGTTTGCCTTGCACTCCACGGTTG
Source organism: Themeda triandra (assembly GCA_018135685.1). Taxonomy (NCBI): domain Eukaryota; kingdom Viridiplantae; phylum Streptophyta; class Magnoliopsida; order Poales; family Poaceae; genus Themeda; species Themeda triandra. Next base: position 511,171 of record JAENPR010000311.1, read on the forward strand.
AGGGGTAGGCAGCAGGTGGTGGCAGCCCTGTCCGTCCCTTGTAATCCCCCATGTCCGGGTACGGCGTAGAGCTATAGGCCGGGATCACTTGGCAGACCAGGTGCGATCCAGTGCCTGAAGTGAACAAGTAGAAGTATTGCAACGCTATACTTAAGACCCTAAAGCTATGGGAATCCATCTCTACCACCTTTCTATCTCTACCCTTCCAAAAAGGAACAAGAGGCCATTCAGCCCTACGCCACCGCACGAGCCGTCGAAGCCAATCCATGGTGTGAGGTGTGCAGAGGAGAAGATCATTCGGGAAATAATTGTCCCGAAACAAAGGAGGAAGTGAGCTTCATCAACAACAACAATGGGTACCGGCCCCAACAACAACAACAAGGATGGAACTCACGCCCCTTCTACCAAAATCAAGGTAACGGTTATAGCAATAATTTCAATAATTCTTTTGGTAACCAACCTTCTTTAAGAGATCTTGTCTTAGGCCAATCTAAAATCAATGATAGCATTAATAATAAAATGATGGCTAATGATAAGATTCTTGAAAATCTAAGTGAGAAAATGGATAGCTTTAATTCTGCTATGAAAAATCAATTGAGCTTCAATAAAATGCTAGAAACACAATTAGCTCAGTTAGCAGCAGCTGTCCCATCCTTCGAGCAAGGTAAGATCCCAGCAAAACCTAAGGATCCAATTGAAGGTGTTAAGTTAGTAACAACGAGGTTCGGTAAGCCTCCGCTCAAATCAAACTGGAGCTATCTTCTTGATCCACCATTCATCACCAAGAAGGAAGACCCGGAGCCTACCGACCATCACTGCCGGATCGGACCATAGATCTTCCATAAGGCCTTCTGTGACCTTGGATCGGGTGTCAACATCATGTCCAAGGTAACATATGGTAATTTGTTAGGGGGGCCTTTGCACCCTACATTTGTTCGTTTGCAGATGGCCGATCAAACGATCCGGTTCCCTGAGGGACTAGCAAGGGACATACTAATCAAGGTCCAAGATGATTACGTCCCTGTCGACTTCATTATATTGGACATGGGAGCCAACAATGAAGTCTCCATCATCCTGGGAAGGCCATTCCTCAACACGGTTAACGCCATCATCTACGTGGGATCCGGCCAAATTCATCTTCAATTCCCAGGATGGAAGGTAAAGTGTCCATTCAATGGTTATAAAGGTAACATGCAGGTGAAGGACAACAAACCTTGCTACAACCCACGCCGAAGGAACAACAAGAAAGGTAAGTCGACCAAAAAGGCCGAAGTAAAGAAGGAAGAACCCGCTGAACCGCAAGCCGAGATCAAACAAGTATGGCGGGAGAAAGAGGTGCAATCATGGTCCCCATCTCCAGGACCAACTGAAGCACCTAATAAATGAACAAGACAGAGAGGTCCTGCTCTATGGACCTAAAACATGGAGCCCTTGCTGGTAAGGTAAATCAGTAGTTATCTCATATTTACTTTCTGCATTTCAATTCTTGCATTTCACTTTTAATTTGCATCCTTAGTTTTAATTTTGCATAATTTCTCTCGACAAAACACTTAGCAATAATAAATAAAAACTTGAGAACAACTTGCAATAAAATTTTTGAAATTTGGTGGACCACCCGGGGTGGGGTCGCCCCGGCCCCACCAATGGGTCCACATCAACTTCTTTCACTTTGGCTAGATGCTCGGTTGATGATCAGCACTTGGATGCCTTTGGGAATCTCAAGTGGGGGTCGGCCAACCCCACCTTGTCCCCCTCGCAGCCCTGCTATCTCCCATTTACCACACATAGAAACCCTATGCATGTCACACTAACCAAAGTCTGAAAAGTGATGGTTCCTTTGTCTATCACTTTAAGCATAAGATGCTCTCTTTGCTTTTGGGACCATACCACCAGCCAAAATCTGCAAAGTAGTCACATAGGCATGCTTTAGTGTCCCCATGGTCCATGGGAATATCTTTAGCCATGTCTCCACTTTGGCCAAACATCTTTTCCTTTCACAAAGCACTAGGCAAGGGAATCTCTGAAAAGTAACTTTACTTTTTGGTTCACACCTAGCCTTTACTTTACTAGACACTTGGTGACACAATGTTTAAAGTCTTTGGGAGGCCTAGGATGGGGGTCGGCCGACCCCCAATATGGACAATCTCGAAAAAGTTTTCATGCTTAAAGCAAGATTCCTGTCTAAAGTTGAATTCAAATTTTGAAGTGCTTCGGGGGGGAGGGGGGGGTCCTCCACTTGCCCTTCTTCCCCTATGAATACCCTTGCATTGTGAGCTCAAACTCCACACCCAAACCAGCAGAATCATCTCAAGCTCACAATCTCTCTTCTTCTCTCCATTGTTGCAAGTTCTTTCTCAAGTCAAGTTTAGTTTAGCCTTCTAAAACAAAAACCCCAAAAATATTTCCCATTCTTTCTTGCATAGTAGTAGTAGGAGCTTGGTTTGTCTCACTTGTGTAGCTAGATGAAGAAGCTACTCTCCTCCTGATTCAAGAAAGCCAAGAAGGGTGAGAGTTCTTCCCAAGGCTCTCACCACACCGATGAAGGAACCCATGAGAGGAGGGAGGAGGAGGAGAGCCACCACCAGATGGTCCCTTATGAGCCCCCATTGAGAGTAAGAGAGCCCAAGAGTGGCCTCATGCTGAATCAAGAAGAGCTGCAAAAGTACATCACCCTTCGAGCAAGCATCTTCACACACACAAGCATCATCGACCGGCCCTCTTGGACCGCACGGTATGACTGCAGAATTTAATCTTGTCTTTAATACAATTGGTTGGGGAGGATTCTACCTAGTTCCCGAACTCGGTATAGAAGTGCTCACCAAAGAATTTCTGTGCACCTTACAATTAACAAACAATGGGGTAGCCTTTCGCATGTGTGGGGAAGAGTATAATTTTACTTGGAGCCTCTTAAACACTGCTTTAGGATGCGATCATAATTGCGACCTTGATCTAGATCATGCCACTCATGGGTTTAGCAAGAATGAATTTTGGAAAGCAATTTCTGGCTCCAATGATTGCTCTAATCCTACACCCAATCAAATCCATAATCTAACCTTGCGCTTTATTCATCACTGGATGATTGTTACTCTTTTTCCTGGCATTAGAGGTTACACCTTAAATGATGATGAACTTAAACTACTCTATGCCATGGTTTGCAAAATCCGAGTCTCCCCTGTTAAATTGCTAGTGAACTTTTGGCTTAGTTCCATTGAGTATGATAGACCCATCTACTTCACATCATTCATCACTCGTATTGCCGAAACATTGGGTTTGCTAGACTCACATGCCTTTGAGTACATTATTTTAGCTAGAGATGTTTTAAATGAAGATTTCTTCATTAATATTCATGTGCTCAAAAGAGGTACAAGGGGTGGGCTTAAAATGATATATCGGCCATACGGTCGAAGTTCCTCTCCCTTGTGAGAAACGTCGGTTTGTATGCGCTCCGTACACCAACCATCAAATTGGACCGAGAGGCAAGAAGCCAAAATGTTGTAGGAACAGGTAGAGTGACAAGAGGAATGTCACGAGCTACTCAACTGGAACAGGGTGGTCCCTCACACCCTGCAGAAGAAGAAGTTGAAGAAGGTGATGAGGCGAGCTCCATGGACATTTCAGGGTCCATGGAGAGGCCTCCACATCCATAACGCACTCCTCGCCCATGGGGTAGGGAAAGGCACCAAAGCAAAGGACAGCAATGGACGAACTCATCGACAACATGGGCACAATGCACATTGAATAAGAAGCAACGTTGCACTTGGCGCAACAAAATGCCCAACACGCAAGCAATACAAGATGAGGAAGCACAACATTGGGCCGGATGGTTCCAACACTATCCGCCACCACAGTGAGAAAGAGCCAAGCTTTGGGGAGATCCTCTCCCCCATCAAGGTAAGTATTCTATCTTAGCATTTTGCATTTCAATTATTTTCTTATTGCATATAAAAAAATTCAAAAAGCCAAAAATATTTAGTTAATTATTTCCCTTAGCACATATGTCTCATGTATGTCTACCTTCCTTATGGAAATGATGAGTAGTTACTTTGCTAATGTTTCTCTAGTACCTAGTTTACAACATAGTATTTCTCTAAGTATGGATCACTTAGCTCACTTAAACCATCATCAACACGAAAACTTTGTGGGTTGCAAGTGCTAGAACCTGAGTCTAAGTTGTTGAGAGACATGAGATAGTGAGATAAGAGCTCCTATAATATTGTTCTAAGCATCTTGGATTATCGGAGATTTATTCTTGAAATGATCAAAATCTTAATTGTTCCTCAATGGTGATAAAATACCTACCAAAGCCTTATGACATGCTTCACTTAGACAAAACCCTTTGTCATATGCTACTTGTTGAGCATTGAGTTGGGTCAAATTGTTTGTAACTGTAATACCCGATTTTAAGAACAAAACCAGATATGCACTATATGTGAGTATTAGAAGTCAAATCTCACATATAGCTACAATTAAGGGGTAGTATCAATTCATAATGCTTAACGTACTTAGTAAAAAGAGATAACCTTAGAAGCAAATCAGCGGAAAGACAACTCTAAACTTCGGGTATTGACTTCACTCCCTTTGGATCCAAGATTGGTTGATCACAAGCCTAAACTTCTCCGAGGTGGTAGGAATAGCAAGAGTGAGTCCATATCGAACTCGCAAGTATAGCGGGGGTTTATGAGGCTCAAAAGGTTGACACGGTTAAAGCGCAAGTAGCTTTTAGTGTATGTCATATTTTAGCATTTAGCATCAAGGTAGTGTTCCCATAATCACATGATCGGGTAAACATGATTAAAGAATACAATTAACATCAATATTAACAATAAGCATTAACAACAGTGATCATCTATTCCATAAGAATCCCTTGGCTGCCCTAACCGTGGGCACGGACGACATATCGATTTAACTCTGCGCAGAGGTGTACCCTTTACCTGTGAGTCGTGATTCCCATTTGCCCGAGGCGGCCAACCTCTTAACACTTCCAAGGTGAGTGAGCAAGGTTTCACTATAAAGCCACCCATAGGTTCGTCTAACAAGCTAGGGCCGCAGGGTCATCGGATGTAGGGAAACCCTCCTCCCAAAGTGGCACATTCCTACCCGACTATACACACCATGGAGAAGCCGCCCTATACCCAACTCGCAGATCCTCTAACTCGCTAGAAAAGGTCCTATGACTGACTAGAGCCAGAGCCATATAGCCCTCATAGCGGCACGTTAAGTCCCGGATAATCGCTTATAGATAAGTCCTTAGGGAGAGGGAAGTGAATGGAAACCGCCAATCACCTTAACCCTCTTGATTCCAAGTTGCTAAAAAGTCATCTTTTAAGATTAGTTGCATAATCCGTTAATCAAGTTACAAGATCATGTTATGAAGCACTAGCATCACTACCCACATGCAATAACCCGAGTTGACAAGGTAACAGGTAATCAAGACTAGGGAATCCTAATCAGGGTGACAAAAGACACATGCATATGAGATTTAGTGTGATGGTTAATAGGACACAAGGATGGTCCTACTATACTTGCCTTGATCTTAGATCCTTCTTCAAGTCCAAACCTTTGTTGATGTGCCTCTTGATCTCCAACTTCTTCTTGATTGCCAACGTAAAGCTCACCGACAGGACACAGTCAAAGAGCACCACTCAAACAATCTAAGCAATCATACACGAAGCAAACAATAGGACTAAATTAGTACACCAATCATAGTAAAACAGTTTGAAAATCTTTTAGAACTAATCTATACGTCACTACGATCACACAGACGTAAAGATCACTGAAATCGGAGCTAAAACGTAGAAGTTATGGATTTTACAAGATTTCCTATTATAAAATAATAAATTAATTTATAAAACGAAATTCAAAAGTTGAAAATAAATCTAAAAGTGATACTAACAGATAGATCATGAAATTACGAACCTAACGCAACTTGAATGGATCGATTTGGATCTAAAACGACGAAGTTATGAGCTTTTAAAAATCAATGGCAAAACTGTAAAAAGGAGAAAGCGTATTTTCAAACTGAACAGAGGCGATTACGTTTTCCTGAAGAGGAGGCATACTTCGGGAAAGCCGCAAAGGACTCTTAAAAGAATAGAATAGAGCTCGGGGGTTTTTTGCAAACTTGACCCGCGAAGGGGTATCGGCCGTTCTTGGCCCTTGGATCTAAGACCGACGGTCAGTTAGACCCGAGAGAAAAAGAGGGAGATGGCATCTTGGAGAAGATGAATAGCGCGGCGGCGGCCATGGCCAGCGGCGAGTGAAGCTCGTCGGCGTAGATGAAACTAGCGTTTCCATGGACGAATCGAGCTGGGAACTTGACCAATCGATCGAGGAGCTCAAGGACATCTCACCCGACAAGAAGATAGGATCGGGGACGGGCCGGAGGACAACGTACGGCTCGACGGGCGACGGCGAGCTCCCTGCAAAGTTCGACGAGGCGCACGGGTCATCACGGAGCACAAAATTGAGAGGAAAAAGGTTTGACAAGTTCACGAGCTCAAGACGCATCTCGACGACTTGCCAATCGCAGAGCTAGAGCGACGGATTGGCGAAATCGAAGGCGTGGTCGGTGGCTTTGCGGAGGCTAGGGTTGCGGTGGCTTTGCTGCGAGCTCGAGCGTGGGGAGATGCTTGCGCAGGGACTTTGGATGAAGGGCGATGCGGCGCGGAGCTCGCTATTTAAGGGCAGGGATGCGTGAGGTGCATGCAAGACAGAACGGGGACGGGGAGGAGACGGACACGACGTCGGGCGGTGTCCTGCTCGAACACGAGCTGGAGGTGGAAGAAGGCGGCTGACAGGTGGGCCAGCGATGTCAGCCAGACAGGGGAAAGAGATGACCCCGACACGGGGCCCCCGGTTGTCAGCGGGATGTGGGAGAAGGGGTGGCGGCTTGCTGGTGCTACTGGGCCGGCTGCTTTGGTTTGGCGGCCCAGGTAGGGAGTGAAGGAGAGAAAAGTGGGCGCGGCCTGCGGCCTTAGGCCGTGATGGGCCGTGTCCACTTCGCGGACCCGAGAAAGGGAGGTGGCCGGCGGCCCAAGGCGGAAGCGGGTGCCGGCCGAGCTGGGCCGAGGAAGAAAGAGAGGAGGAGTGGGCCGAGCGGGCTGATTTGCCGGTTGGGCCGGAAGCCGGGAAAAGCTTAGGAGGGAAAGGAAAACCTTTTTCTTTTATTTGAATAGCTTTTCAAATGGAATTTTCAAGAGATTTTGAATTCCTTTTCAATTCAAACCAAAACCACACACCACAACAAAAATAATGCAGCGGCATGAATGCACAATCATGTTGCTAACCCTATAATTAATTTTAATATTATGAAAAATATTATTTTCCTAGGTTTTCATGAGCACAAAAATACACAAATAAACCATTTTAAATCTATTTTCAAAAGGGCAAAAATTTGGGGTGTTACAACTCTACCCCCCTTAAGATGAATCTCGTCCCGAGATTCGGAAGATAGTGATCGAAGAGATTGGAATACTCTGCCACTGAACCTTTCTTCACTGCCTTGAGTAGTACCATCTTACCGATAATTGATTCCACTTTGGTTTGCATACCTCTTAACCATACTCCAAATAATATGCACTGATTCTAAGTCTTCGATGAACACTCCAGTTACCAATCCTCAGTTAATTTCCAACTGCTAAACCATTACCCTTTTCCTTCAATAAGCTATTGCAGACCCGGGGTGCTAGCTTCCCTTCACACCAATGCACATTGCACTTATCATAAAGATCATCTTAAGATGGTTGTGTAAACTTGACTGTATGGCAAACCCTTGTCACTCTTCAAATCATAACACAATTGTTTTTAGCATGTACCACTATATCCCCTTTTCGCAACCTCATAACTGTACCATTGTATTGCAATGCTAGTTTACAAACACTCTTCATCACTCACGAAGACCACCTTACTGTCAATTGTATGACCAGCTCTTGTCCCCACAGATTCCACATTATATCTTAACATGTTCTGCTATTTCCTTTTCAATCCATATTTTCAACTCTCCTATTTCCAACTTCAATAGACAATTGACTTCTAGGTCAAGTTCCGCAAACCTCAAACATAATTCTTAACCCATGGTGTCGTCCAAAACTCCTTAGCATAACCCTCCTTTGCTAAGAGCAATGATAACAACAATTCCTTATGAACGCATCTAGGCCCCTTGATGTGGGTTTCGATGATTGATGACAATGTTAATTATCATGACTAACGTGTGTTTTGCAGAAACAATGGTAAGTTAGGTCATGGTAATGGCAACCTTGGGCAATATGGTTTTCATGCCCCCTGACGATGGAAATCGTTTTGGTTTTCAAAGGATGGACGACGAGGTTAAGGACGGTTAGTTCCGAGTGTCCAAGGTGTTGGGTGACATCGGATTAGTCGTTAGGACTTTGTTTTCTCTTTTGGCCGTACTATTAAGGGGGGTGCAAACGGGTAGCTTGACCTTGGTAAGTCTAATGGTTTAGGTGTGGTGCACACTTGTCAAACTTAGCACTAGGTAGCTGCAAAAAGGCCCTAAGGTTGATTGGAGTTGAAGCCGTTCACAAAGTTTTCGAATTGGAAGTGAAACGGGCTTCGTGGATCGCGCCGGACGTGTGTGTGACGCGCCGGACGCGGGCGTCAGCGTCCGGCGTGTGTTGAGCGTGCGCAGTGCTAGTGGACAGTGCGCCGGACGCACAGTCCGTTTGGGTCGGACGCGTCCGGCGCCAACTGGCGTGTCCGGCGCCTCATCGGACGCAACTCAGAGAGGATGTAAAATGGCCGGACCGCCGGACGCGTCCGGTGGTCAGGCGCTGGCGCGTCCGGCGCCTACAACGGCTTGCCGCGAAATTCAAATTCACAAAGCGCCGGACGCGTCCGGCGTGCTGGCCCTGGCGCGTCCGGCACCTCAACGGCTAGTCGACGATTTGAACTGTTACACCCGCCGGACGCGTCCGGCGCTCGGGCCTGGCGCGTCCGGCGCCCCCGAAAAAGCTGAGGTGGAGGAAAACGGTTGGATTTTTGGTTGAGGCCTATAAATACAACCCGACCTCCTCCATATCAGCTCTCTTGCTCATTCAAACAGCTGAGGCTTATACTTGAGTGCAAGGGAGTGCAAGAGCCACTAAAGAAGTTGTTCATGATTTGAGAATCAAGATTAAGGACTTCATTAGTGCATAGGGAGTAGCAAGTGTGCATCCATCTTCCTCATTAGGCTTTGCGAGGTCAAGTGAGAGCTTGTGCTTGTTACTCTTGGTGATCGCCATCACCTAGACGGCTTGGTGGTGATTGAGAGCTTGGTGATCATCCGGCGGAGGCTTGTGGATGACCCAACTCAAGTTGTGAGCGGTTCTTGGCGATTCACCGCATCGGAGCGACGAAGAATCAGCCCCTAGAGAGCACTTGATCCTTGCGTGGATCAAGGGGAGCTATACCCTTGCACGGGTGCTCCAACGAGGACTAGGGGGAAGTGGCGATTTCTCGATACCTCGGAGAAAAGATCGCCGTGTCCCTTGCCCCTTTACTTCCCGCATTTACTTTCTAGCATTTTCATTCCGTTCTTTCAATTCCTAGAATTGCCATGCTAGAATAGGATTGGAACCTAGGGTGCAAAACTTTTGACGGTAGAATCATAAGAACACACTTAGGCACATAGGGTGAAATGGGCTAGTAGGTTTAATTTCCGCAAGAAAAATTAGAATTAACCCAATTCACCCCCCTCTTGGGCATCTTGATCCTTTCAAGTGGTATCAGAGCCTTATTGCTCGTAATTAGGCTTAACCGCCTAGAGTAAAGATGTCCCATGGGGAAGGCCCTCCTCCCATGTTCGAGGGAGACAATTTTCCTTATTGGAAAATTCGTATGGAAGCTTACCTAGAAGCCATAGACATTGGTGTGCTTAAAGCCGCGTCGGAAGGATTCCCAAAACCTAAGGACACGGTTAGTCTAGTTGGTGATGAAGCCAACTATGAGAAGTGGAACGCTAAGGCTCGAAATGCTATCTTTCGTGGCCTTTGTAAGGACGTGTTTAATCGTGTTCGGAACCACAAGAACGCCCATTCTCTATGGTCCGATCTTTGTGCGCTCCATGAGGGAACAAAGAGTGAGCGTGAGGAACGCTATCATCTTGTTATGCGCAAGTTAAATTATTTTGAGATGAAATCAAATGAAAGTGCTAATGAGATGTATTCTCGTTTGAATACAATTGTAGAAGAACTCAATGGGCTTGGACTATCACAAATGTCGCCGGCCGACGTTGCAAGAAAGATTCTATGTGTCCTCTCCGTTGAGAAGTATGGGCATATCGTCACCGTGCTTCATCAAAGTGATCTTTCCACCGCTACACCGACACAAATCTTGGGAAAGATCAATGCTCATGAGATGTACATGTATCTCACCCCCGAAGATGGTTCTTCATCCAAGAAGAAAGATTTGGCACTCAATGCAAGCCATCAAAGAAAGGGCAAAGAAGTGGCATCCCATGATTCAAGTGATGACAATCTTGATGATACAAGCCTTGCATTCATGGTGAGGAAGACCACCAAGATGATGAAGAAGCTACACAAGAATGGCATCAACTTTGATGGCAAGAAGAAAAAGTTCTATACAAGTAGCAAGAGGAAGCCCATATCCGAGATGGAGTGCTACAATTGTGGCAAGCTTGGTCATCTCTCTCATCAATGTCCGGAGCCACCCAAGAACAAGAAGAAGGGCAAAGGCAAGAAAGATGACTCAAGTGATGATGAAGAGCATGAGAAGAAAAAGAAAGACAAGCCATACAAGAAGAAAGAAAGCAAGAAGGAGTACCACAAGAAGAAGAATGGCAAGGCTTATATTGTTGGTGATTGGCTCACCGATATTGAGTCTTTTTGTGGGTCCTCCGATGGTGAAGATGAAGATGAGAAGGTTGCCGCCATTGGCATTGGATCAACTTCACCATGCAATGAAGGTGAATGGCTCACCGATGTTGATTCATCCGATGATGAAAGTGAAGATGAAAATATTGCAACTATTGGTATTGGGTTTTCATCGCCATTGCAACCATCTTCATCACCATCAACCACTACTCACTATTGCCTTATGGGTAAAAGTGACCGGAAGGTACAATCTAATCACGACGATAGTGATAGTGAAAGTGAGGATGAGTTTGAATCACCTTCTTATGACAAATTGGTTGTCTTGCTTAACAAGTACTCAAAGGTCATACAAAAGGAAAGGGATAAAAATGATAAGCTTGATAGTGAGAATACTTCCTTAAATGAAAAAATTGAACAATTGCAAAAATCTTGTGATGAGCTTAGAGATTCTAATGAACTTGTGTCCTCTAAACTCAAGGAGCTCAAAGCCTCTAAAAAGGAGCTTAAAGAAAAACATGATAAACTTGAGAAGAGGCACAATGAGCTCAACACAAGCTACCTTTCTTTGAAAGAGGAGTATACCACTATCAAGATTAATCATGAAAACCTTGTTATGGCTAATAAGTATCTTGCCGATGAAACACATGATGCTACTAACCATGTTGTTAAGATTGATATAGCTACATCATGTGATGACTTGAATGTGGAGAGCATTGAGCAAGGTCCTAGTTGCAAGGGCAAGAAGGCGGTGGTGGCCGATCACTATGATGACTATGTCAAGCTCAAGAAAGAAAATGATGAACTCAAGAAAGAGCTTGAAAAGGCCAAAGTGCACAACACTGTCACCATTGAGGATGAAGCATTGGTTCTTGACAATGAGAAGCTCAAAGAAGAGAACAAGAGACTCAAGTTTGAAATGTCAAGTTTGAAGCAATCAACAAATGAGTCACTTGTGGAAGAGAACAAGAAGCTCAAGCAAGAGAAAGAGCACCTCAAGATTGGGTTGAGCAAGTTTGCAAAAGGAAAGTCACTTCAAAGTGAGTTGTTGATGAACACCATCATGAAGACCGATAGAAGTGGCATTGGGTTCAAGAAACATCAAGAGAAGCAACGGCAAGACAAGCAAGCAAGTCAAGCAAAGCCAAAGCTAAAGCCCAAGAGATGTTTTGAGTGTGGACAAGACGGTCACTTTGCTCATGAGTGTGAAACACCACCACCCCAACCCTTGCCTAAGCACGCTAGACCTTTTGCCTTCAATGCTCACTACATATTGAGAAAGGATTCTAGTGGAAAGATGAAAGTCACATTCTTAGGTCCCCCCAATAAGAATAGGCCTAAGAGGATTTGGGTTGCTAAGTCACTAGTTGAGAAAGTCAAGGGCCCCTCTCAAGTTTGGGTCCCTAAACAACAAGCTTGATCTCTTGTGTGTGTAGGTGAACTACCGGACCGGTGGAAGCCATTGGGTTATTGATAGTGGTTGCACACAACATATGACCGGCAATTCCCGTATGTTCGCTACACTTGAAGAAGGGGGACAAGATCAAGAGAAGGTTACATTTGGAGACAACTCAAAAGGCAAGGTCATGGGTTTGGGAAAGATTGCTATTTCAAATGACCACTCATTGTCAAATGTGCTATATGTCACCACATTGAGCTTCAACTTGCTATCCGTTGGACAATTGTGTGATCTTGGTTTCCATTGCTTGTTTGATGAGAAAGAAGTGATTGTGTCAAAGAAAGAAGATTCTCAAGTGATATTCAAAGGCTTTAGATACAACAATCTCTATCTTGTGGATTTCACCTCCGAAGATGCTAGTTTGAATGCATGCTTGTTCACCAAGTCCTCTCAAGGGTGGTTGTGGCATAGGAGGCTAGCACATGTTGGTATGGGTACTCTCAACAAGCTATTGAAGAGAGATTTAGTGAGAGGCTTGAAGGATGTCAAGTTTGAGAAAGATAAACTTTGTAGTGCATGTCAAGCCGGCAAGCAAGTTGCAAATACTCATCCAATCAAGACTTATTTGTCAACATCAAGAGTGCTAGAGCTATTGCATATGGATTTATTTGGACCAACACACTACAAGAGCATTGGTGGAAATCTTTATTATCTAGTGATTGTTGATGACTACTCAAGATACACTTGGACCTTCTTCCTTCATGACAAAACCGAAGTGGCCGCTTGCTTCAAGAAGTTTGCCAAGAGAGCTCAAAATGAATTTGATGTGAAGATTAAGAAAATTAGAAGTGACAATGGGAAAGAATTTGACAACACCAACATTGAGGTTTATTGTGATGAAGTTGGGATCAAACATGAAGTTTCTGCAACCTACACTCCTCAACAAAATGGCATAGTAGAGAGGAAGAACCGGACATTGATCACATTAGCAAGAACAATGCTTGATGAGTACAACACCCCGGAGAATCTATGGGCCGAAGCTATCAACACCGCATGTTATGCATCCAACCGGCTCTATCTCCACAAGTTTCTTGGCAAGACCCCCTATGAGTTGCTTAATGGGAAGAAGCCGGACGTCTCATACTTTCGGGTGTTCGGGTGCAAATGCTACATCTACAAGAAAAGGCAACACCTAGGGAAGTTTCAAAGATGTTGTGATATTGGATTTCTTGTTGGTTACTCATCAAAGTCCAAAGCATATAGAGTATTCAACCATGCCACCGGTTCGGTAGAAGAAACATATGATGTGGAATTTGATGAATCTAACGGCTCCCAAGGAGCAATTGAAAATTGTGATGATGTAGGTGGTGAACCATTGAGGGAGGCCATGAAGAACATGCCGGTGGGAGACATCAAGCCAAAAGAAGATGATGATGAAGTGCAAGTCATCGACAAGCCTTCTTCCTCATCAAGTGTGCCTCAAGATGATAAAGATGGGAGAGTTGAAAATGAAGACACTCATGTCTCCCATGAGCAAAGAGAGGCACAAGCACAAGATGTTGATGCTCCCCAACATACCCCTCAAGTGGTCGAAAAGAGAAGCACTCTACTTCAAGCACATCCACAAGATCAAATCATAGGGAGTTATGACTCGCTCAAAGAAACTTGCTAATTTTGTTGAACATCACCCTTTTGTTTCTTGTATTGAGCCCAAAACAGTGGAAGAAGCTCTAGGTGATCCGGATTGGGTGAACGCCATGCATGAAGAGTTGAATAACTTCACCCGCAATCAAGTATGGACACTTGAAGAGTGACCCAAGAATGCAAGAATCATAGGTACAAAGTGGGTGTTCTCGCAACAAGCAAGATGACCAAGGCAATGTTGTGAGAATCAAGGCAAGGTTGGTGGCAAAGGGGTTTTCTCAAGTTGAAGGCTTGGATTTTGGAGAGACCTTTGCACCGGTTGCAAGACTTGAAGCCATCCGTATCCTCCTTGCATATGCTTCACACCATGAGATGAAACTATTTCAAATGGATGTGAAGAGTGCATTCTTAAATGGCTTTATTGATGATCTTGTCTATGTTGATCAACCTCCCGGGTTTGAGGACCCTAGATATCCTAATCATGTCTTTAGGTTGTCGAAGGCACTATATGGGCTAAAGCAAGCCCCAAGAGCATGGTATGAGCGTCTTCGTGACTTCCTCATTGCAAAGGGCTTCACCATTGGGAAGGTTGACACCACACTATTCACCAAGAAGCACAAGGGAGACATCTTCGTTTGTCAAGTGTATGTTGATGATATCATCTTTGGGTCAACAAATGAAGAAGAATGCAAGAGATTTGGTGACATGATGTCCAAGGAGTTTGAGATGTCCATGATTGGAGAGCTTACTTTCTTCCTTGGGTTCCAAATCAAGCAAATGAAAGAAGGCACCTTCATCTCTCAAGAGAAGTACACCAAGGATCTACTCAAGAGGTTTGATATGAAGGATTGCAAGCCAATCAACACTCCAATGGCATCAAATGGACATCTTGACCTTGATGTGGAAGGAAATTCGGTTGAGCAAACACTTTACCGTTCTATGATCGGTAGCTTGTTATATCTCACCGCATCTAGGCCGGACATCATGTTTAGTGTGTGCATGTGTGCACGCTTTCAAGCGGATCCTAAGGAAGCTCACTTAAGTGCCGTCAAGAGGATCCTTAGGTATCTCAAGCTCACCCCAAGCATTGGTCTATGGTATCCCAAAGGAGCAAGATTCCAACTTGTTGGCTATTCCGATTCGGATTATGCCGGTTGCAAAATTGATAGAAAAAGCACATCCGGAGGGTGCCATTTGCTTGGGAGGTCACTTGTCTCATGGTCATCAAAGAAGCAAAATAGTGTGGCATTGTCAACCGCCGAAGCGAAGTACATAGCCGCGGGGGCTTGTTGTGCTCAAATCTTATACATGAAGCAAACCCTCCTTGACTATGGTGTCAATCTTGGACAAGTTATCCTCTTGTGTGACAATGAAAGTGCAGTGAAGATTGCCAACAATCCGGTTCAACACTCCCGCACAAAGCATATTGATATCCGTCATCACTTTCTTAGAGATCATGTCTCTAAAAAGGATATATCTCTAGTTGGTGTGAGAAGTGAAGATCAACTTGCGGATATCTTCACCAAGCCATTGGATGAATCAACCTTTTGTAGGTTGAGAAATGAGCTCAACGTTCTTGATCTAAGCAACTTCACAAGGCGAAGGTGAAACATGTTGTCAAATTGCATATGCATTGTAAACTAGTCTAAAATTCTTGTAATGCATATAGGGCCTGTCTAACATGGTTGAGATAACACTCTTCGGAGGCGTGAACAAGCTTAACCTTGGTTCAAACTTGACAAGCCACCTAGATTCAAGTTTTCTTGTATTGCATTGCATATGCATGGCTTGTTGTTTTTTCATTTGTTTTTCTCGTGATTTTATTGCCTATTTCCACAAAAATACACTAAGCCTATGGCAAATTATTTGAAAAATTGAGGGGTTTCAAGAGAGAGTCTCATACTTACTCCAACTAGTGTTTATTTGAATCTTATTTGAGTTGGAAACAAGTTGGGAAAGAGAGCCGCGAAGAAACGAGTCATTTCTGACTCTGTTACAAGCGCCGGACGCTGAGACTTGGAGCGCCGGACGCTGAAGAGCATGTCCGGCGAGTGCTGTAGACAGACTGAACAGCACAGAGAAGATTCGAATGCGCCGGACGCTGGACCCCCGGCTGAGCCGCGTCCGACGCAAAAACGCCGGACTATCCGGCGGTCGCTCTGTGGAGCGCGCGGAAAGCACCAACGCGCCGGACGCTGGCAACAGCGCGTCCGGCGGTTAGCGCCCGCGTGTCCGGTGGTCACCCCCGGCTGCAGCCCTCTCTGGACTGCGTCCGGAGCAGGCAGCAGCGTCCGGCGGTGTGCCTCAGACACGTTCGGCGCTCATTTAACGCGCGTGGATCAGCGTTCTATGACATGTGGGGCCACCTTATTCCTTCTTCTTCCTTCGGATCGGCAGTTTCCTCTTTCTCTCCCAAACCCGCGCCGCTGCCGCTCTTCCGTGCGATCTCGAGCCCTAGCGCCGTCATCCAAGCCCTAACCTCTCCTCGCCGCCTGTCACCCTGCTAGCGCCGCTGCTCCTGCGCGCCCCCAGCACCGCGCGCCCGTCCTGCCTCAGCAGCCGCGCACCACCGAGTTCCCAGGAGCGCCGCCGTGTTTCTTGTACCCGTGCTCGTGTGCCCTGCACACCCTAGCACCATCTTCTCTCTAGCACCATCGCACTATGTGCCTAGCACTGCCGTGGCAACCTTCAATGCCGCTGCAGCCCTAGCTGAGATCCGTGCACGTCAGGACTCTTTTCAGCAGCAGTAGCTTGAGATGCAGAGACAGCAGCTACAGATGCAGCAGCAGCAGCTCGAGTTTCAGATCCAGCAGGCGGAGTTTCAGAGACAGGCTCAGCTTGCACAGCAGCAGTACATGGGGTTGATCACACACCTTGTTCAGCACCCAGGGACTCCCCTACCGCCTTACCTGCTCCCTGGCACTCAGTCTTTACCGGCTCAGGCTCTAGCACCTACTTCTCCAGCAAATCAGGTGCCTCAGCCGTTTCAGCTTTCACCTCTGTAGCAGGGTTTCTCACCAGTAGTGTCTACACAGCTTTTCACTCCAGTCACTAAAACTGCCACTTTCCAGGCTTCCTTCAGTGAGATTACAGGGCACTCCACTCCTACTGAGGTCTCTGCAGGACCATCTACTTCTATGGTGCCCATCCAGCAGCCACAGCAGCCTCTGCCAGCTCCAGTGACAGGGACACACACTACAGAGACGATACCGTCGTCCGTTGCTTCCACAGAGCCTGTCCCCATCTTTGAGTCAGCCCCCTGATGGTCTCCACTCAGCAGGTTACTCCACATGTTGAGCCACAGGGTCAGACAGTTTCAGCTCCCACCTCTCAGACAGCAGAGCAGACCCAGACCGCTTCTCCGCCAGTGACACTTTCAGAGGGTCAGCCAGCTACAGCTCAGCCGTCACCGAGTTCTGACACCAGCCCAGACGACACAGATCAGTACATCGTGACGCCTAGACCTCCAGTGACTGGCTCGTCTGCTTCTTCACCTCCCTCCGACTCTTAGGTTTTGGTCCTTGATGCCAAAGGGGGAGAGATGAGAGTATGTAGACTTAGGGGGAGCTTGTGAGAGGGTTTTGATTCTTTCCTTGTGTGGTACTTTTGTCATGCATCATGTTTACTATTCGGCATTGCACTCTCTACTCTTTTTATGTGGACTAATCCTCTTGTGACATTGTGGTTTTATTTCTTATATTTTATGAATGTCACTCGTTTCTGTTAGCTCTTATGAGTTGTGCTTCCGTGCTCTACTCTGATTCCATATGAGCTATTTATGCAGTACTAACACTTCATGCAGATCATATGAGTACATTATATTGGCTTGGTGTCACATGAGTCACTCTAACCCTTTGTTTTACAGTCAAAGGCTCATGTGAACCAAGCATGCTTGAAAACCTCAACTTTTAATCTCCATACTCTACAGGTTGTCATCAATCACCAAAAAGGGGGAGATTGAACGCATCTAGGCCCCTTGATGTGGGTTTCGATGATTGATGACAATGTTAATTATCATGACTAACGTGTGTTTTGCAGAAACAATGGTAAGTTAGGTCATGGTAATGGCAACCTTGGGCAATATGGTTTTCATGCCCCCTGACGATGGAAATCGTTTCGGTTTTCAAAGGATGGACGACGAGGTTAAGGACGGTTAGTTCCGAGTGTCCAAGGTGTTGGGTGACATCGGATTAGTCGTTAGGACTTTGTTTTCTCTTTTGGCCGTACTATTAAGGGGGATGCAAACGGGTAGCTTGACCTTGGTAAGTCTAATGGTTTAGGTGTGGTGCACACTTGTCAAACTTAGCACTAGGTAGCTACAAAAAGGCCCTAAGGTTGATTGGAGTTGAAGCCGTTCACAAAGTTTTCGAATTGGAAGTGAAACGGGCTTCTGTGACTACGCCGGACGCTGTGTGAAACAGCGCCGGACGCTGGCGTCAGCGTCCGGCGCGTGTTGAGCGTGCGCAGTGCCAGCGGACAGTGCACCGGACGCACAGTCCGTTTGGGCCGGACGCGTCCGGCGCCAACTGGCGCGTCCGGCGCCTCGTCGGACGCAACTCAGAGAGGATGTAAAATGGCCAGACCGCCGGACGCGTCCGGTGGTAAGGCGCTGGCGCGTCCGGCGCCTGCAACGGCTTGCCGTGAAATTCAAATTCACAAAGCGCGCCTGCAACGGCTTTACCTCAATGGCTAGTCGACGATTTGAACTGTCCGGCGCTCGGGCCTGGCGCGTCCGGCGCCCCCAAAAAAGCTGAGGTGGAGGAAAACGGTTGGATTTTTGGGTGAGGCCTATAAATACAACCCCACCTCCTCCATATCAGCTCTCTTGCTCATTCAAACAGCTGAGGCTTATACTTGAGTGCAAGGGAGTGCAAGAGCCACTAAAGAAGTTGTTCATGATTTGAGAATCAAGATTAAGGACTTCATTAGTGCATAGGGAGTAGCAAGTGTGCATCCATCTTCCTCATTAGGCTTTGCGAAGTCAAGTGAGAGCTTGTGCTTGTTACTCTTGGTGATCGCCATCACCTAGACGGCTTGGTGGTGATTGAGAGCTTGGTGATCATCCGGCGGAGGCTTGTGGATGACCCAACTCAAGTTGTGAGCGGTTCTTGGCGTTTCACCGCGTCGGAGCGACGAAGAATCAGCCCCTAGAGAGCACTTGATCCTTGCGTGGATCAAGGGGGAGCTATACCCTTGCGCGGGTGCTCCAACGAGGACTAGGGGGAAGTGGCGACTTCTCGATACCTCGGAAAAAAGATCGCCGTGTCCCTTGCCCCTTTACTTTCCGTATTTACTTTCTAGCATTTACATTCCGTTCTTTCAATTCCTAGAATTGCCATGCTAGAATAGGATTGGAACCTAGGGTGCAAAAGTTTTTGACGGTAGAATCATAAGAACACACTTAGGCACATAGGGTGAAATGGGCTAGTAGGTTTAATTTCCGCAAGAAAAATTAGAATTAGCCCAATTCACCCCCCTCTTGGGCATCTTGATCCTTTCACCTTAGTTCTTTCTTCTTCCAATTAACCGTTGTAATTCTCCTTGTTCAAAGATGAACTTTATTGACTAACAATTATATAGTACTAGTGACATCACTTGATTTCTACCTTCACTTGATCTTGGTGTCACTCGAACTTTTATAGCACCCATGATATGCTAAGAACACTGACAACCACTTTTTCCTCTCAAAAATGATTGCATCCTCCAAATCACCAAGGCATAAACCATGTTTGGGACCTATGGGTTATGGCCCACTATAGCTCCATATCATTCCAATTATAGGGTCACTACGTCAATATCAACTTAGTAATGATCCTTCGAATTTCTTATGATCAACCTTGATGTCGCTCTTTACTTCCAAGTAAGAACCCCTATGCTCCATAATGGATAACTTGACATCTCATCAGTTGATTAGTCCAAATCATGCCTTCGATAGAATCTGACCATCCTAGGATATTCTGAGTTACTCCTGCTTACATAGGCCGGTTCCAACTCAACACATCTTCCTTGAGTTCTTCATGTAATCCACCACTAGAGACATACCATAATCAAAAAGATAACTTTCTCCAAACAAGACTCACACACCACGATTAGTGTAAGCAATGAAGCTTCCATAGAATTTAGTCATAGAGAAATCCGACATCTCAATATTCCTATGCCATCATCACAAACTTGTCTTGAGGCTTATGCAACCACACTACCTTCTTGTATAAAAACACACCTCAAACCTTAACTAGATGCATCACAATGCTTCTTACTCTGACCTGGTAACACCAACACCAGAGTTGTAATTGATTTCTTCTTTAACTCTTCAAAACTAGCTTGACTCTTATCAGACCATACGAACTTGGCACTCTCCACAGATAGAACTTGTCATAGGCTTAGCAAGTTTGGAGAATCCTTCAATGAACCTCCTATAGTAACCAGCCAACCAAAGGAAACTATAGGTCTCACTCACATCTGGGGGCGGCTGCTAATTCAACACACTCTTCACCTTCCACTGATATACCTCCATTAGAGACAACATGACCCAGGACAAATACTTCCTTTAAAATAAACTCACACTTCCTCTGCTTAGCACACAACTTATGTTCTCTAAGCTCCTATAAGACCAGCCTTAAGTGCTCAGCATGTTCTCCTTCAGTCTTAGAGAACACCAGGGTGTCAACAATGGAAACTACCATAAACTTATCCAGATACTCCAGGATCATCTTATTCATCATGAGCATAAGATAGGTAGGTGCATATGTTAGACCAAAGGACATTGTGTACTCATGCAACCCATACCTCGTAGTGAAAATTGCCTTCAGTATATCTGCATGTACATGGATAGGAACTTGTAACATGCAATTATCCGCGAGCAGGAAAACAGCCTTGCAGAAAAACAGTCTTAACTCCAGTTCCGTTGATCCAATAAAGTCGTTCTTTACACCACTGGAAACCTTATGTAATCCTCTATAACTTTCCTATAGAACGTGTTTCCAGATTCTGCAGTTAAGTTGGTCGAATATACTCCACAACAGAAACTGTTCTATATTCCAGACAGCACAGATACACTGTCTTTTGAATTTCATAGCTCTCAAACCAAAGTTGATATGGAGGTGATTGATACGGCATTGGAAAGGTACAGAAGTCTACTTTTTCCCAGAAAAATTTCATAACCATTGCTCGAACAGGTGAAAGGTTATGACCAGAACATCACCACCTGCTCCAGATTTCTGACAGCACAGACACATCACCTTGTGATTTTTGTAAACTCCAAACCAGAATTGCTTTGATGGTGATTCTTGTGCTCAGAGAAAGATGATGAAATCCACTATTGTCCAAAATTTTCTAATAATTTTTGGTCGCACGAGGACAGATGTAGAATCCAAGGAATACAGATTGTTCCAGGGGACAGATAGGAAAAACAGGAGAAACTAAACCCCGGCTATCTATTCATTATCCTAAAGCCTATAAACTAAATAAAATTATGAAAAAAAACCACAAGATCATTGCACTCATTACAAAGATCCAAAACATGCATGAGTATAAAGACAACTCAACAAAGCACTAAAGGATCACCACTCACACAATGACTCAACTTACGAAACTATCGTTTCTCTTCATGTTAAGGGCAAAGATCCTAAACCTCTTCTTCTGATAACGCAAGAATGGGGTAAGAGAAGATTCTAATAGCATATCAAAGCAAGGATTAGATGAGAACAAAGATTTTAAAATAAGCATCAAAGAGGAGATGAATATCAAGGATAGAGATAAAATAGAGAAGAAAATATCAATTTATATAGAACAAGGTTGTTCTACCAATGTCAAAACCTTAAGACGGCCAATTTCTACCTAGGCTTGCGTCCTACAGTCAGCATTGAGCTGATACCACTTGTAATACCCGATTTTAAGAACAAAACCAGATATGCACCATATGTGAGTATTAGAAGTCAAATCTCACATATAGCTACAATTAAGGGGTAGTATCAATTCATAATGCTTAACGTACTTAGTAAAAAGAGATAACCTTAGAAGCAAATCAGCGGAAAGACAACTCTAAACTTCGGGTATTGACTTCACTCCACTGGATCCAACTGACTGGTTGATCACAAGCCTAAACTTCTCCTGAGGTGGTAGGAATAGCAAGAGTGAGTCCATGTCGAACTCCGCAAGTATAGCAGGGTGTTTATGAGGCTCAAAAGGTTGACACGGTTAAACTGCAAGTAGCTTTTAGTGTATGTCATATTTTAGCATTTAGCATCAAGGTAGTGTTCCCATAACCACATGATCAGGTAAACATGATTAAAGAATACAATTAACATCAATATTAACAATAAGCATTAACAACGGTGATCATCTATTCCATAAGAATCCCTTGGCCGCCCTAACCATGGGCACGGACGATAAATCGATTTAAACTCTGTACAGAGGTGTACCCTTTACCTGTGAGTCGTGATTCCCATTTGCTCGAGGCGGCCAACCTCTTAACACTTCCAAGGTGAATGAGCAGGGTTTCACTATAAAGCCACCCATAGGTTCGTCTAACAAGCTAGGGCCGCAGGGTCATCGGATGTAGGGAAACCCTCCTCCCAACGTGGCACATTCCTACCCGGCTATACACACCTGGAGGAGCCCCTATACCCAACTCGTAGATCCTCTAACTCGCTAGAAAAGGTCCTATGAATGACTAGAGCGAGCCATATAGCCCTCACGGCACGTTAAGTCCCGGATGATCGCTACGAGATAAGTCCTTAGGGAGAGGGAAGTGAATGGAAACCGCCAATCACCTTAACCCTCTTGATTCCAAGTTGCTAAAAAGTCATCTTTTAAGATTAGTTGCATAATCCGTTAATCAAGTTACAAGATCATGTTATGAAGCACTAGCATCACTACCCACATGCAATAACCCGAGTTGACAAGGTAACGAGGTAATCAAGACTAGGGAATCCTAATCGGGGTGACAAAAGACACATGCATATGAGATTTAGTGTGATGGTTAATAGGACACAAGGATGGTCCTACTATATTTTCTTTGATCTTAGATCCTTCTTCAAGTCCAAACCTTTGTTGATATGCCTCTTGATCTCCAACTTCTTCTTGATTGCCAACGTAAAGCTCACCGACAGGACACAGTCAAAGAGCACCACTCAAACAATCTAAGCAACCATATACGAAGCAAACAATAGGACTAAATTAGTACACCAATCATAGTAAAACAGTTTGAAAATCTTTTAGAACTAATCTATACGTCACTACGATCACACGAGACATAAAGATCACCGAAATCGGAGCTAAAACGTAGAAGTTATGGATTTTACAAGATTTCCTATTATAAAATAATAAATTAATTTATAAAACGAAATTCAAAAGTTAAAAATAAATCAAAAAGTGATACTAACAGATAGATCATGAAATTACGAACCTAACGCAACTTGAACGGATCGATTTGGATCTAAAACGATGAAGTTATGAGCTTTTAAAAATCAATGGCAAAGCGTAAAAAGGAGAAAGCGTATTTTCAAACTGAACAGAGGCGATTACGTTTTCCTGAAGAGGAGGCGTACTTCGGGAAAGCCGCAAAGGACTCTTAAAAGAATAGAATAGAGCTCAGGGGTTTTTTTGCAAACTTGACCCGCGAAGGGGTATCGGCCGTTCTTGGCCCTTGGATCTAAGACCGACGGTCCAGATTAGACCCAGAGAAAAAGAGGGAGATGGCACGCCGGAGAAGATGACTAGCGCGGCGGCGGCCATGGCCAGCGGCGAGTGAAGCTCGTCGGCGTAGATGAAACTAGCGTTTCTGTGGACGAATCGAGCCGGGAACTTGACCAATCGATCGAGGAGCTCAAGGGCATCTCACCTGACAAGAAGATAGGATCGGGGACGGCTGGAGGACAACGTACGGCTCGACGGGGCAGACGGCGAGCTCCCTGCAAAGTTTGATGAGGCGCACGGGTCATCACGGAGCACAAAATTGAGAGGAAAAAGGTTTGACAAGTTCACGAGCTCAAGACGCATCTCGGCGACTTGCCAATCGCAGAGCTAGAGCGACGGATTCGCGAAATTGAAGGCGCGGTCGGTGGCTTTGCGGAGGCTAGGGTTGCGGTGGCTTTGCTGCGAGCTCGAGCGTGGGGAGATGCTTGCGCAGGGACTTTGGATGAAGGGCGATGCGGCGCGGAGCTCGCTATTTAAGGGCAGGGATGCGTGAGGTGCACGCAAGACAGAACGGGGACGGGGAGGAGACGGACACGACGTCGGGCGGTGTCCTGCTCGAACACGAGCTGGAGGTGGAAGAAGGCGGCTGACAGGTGGGCCAGCGATGTCAGCCAGACAGGGGAAAGAGACGACCCCGACACGGGGCCCCCGGTTGTCAGCGGGATGCGGGAGAAGGGGTGGCGGCTTGCTGGCGCTACTGGGCCGGCTGCTTTGGTTTGGCGGCCCAGGTAGGGAGTGAAGGAGAGAAAAGGGGCGCGGCCGCGGCCTTAGGCCGTGATGGGCCATGTCCACTTCGCGGACCCAAGAAAGGGAGGTGGCCACGCCCAAGGCGGAAGCAGGTGCCGGCCGAGCCGGGCCGAGGAAGAAAGAGAGGAGGAGTGGGCCGAGCAGGCTGATTTGCCAGTCGGGCCAGAAGCCAGGGAAAGCTTAGGAGGGAAAGGAAATCCTTTTTCTTTTATTTGAATAGCTTTTCAAATGGAATTTTCAAGAGATTTTGAATTCCTTTTCAATTCAAACCAAAACCACACACCACAACAAAAATAATGCAGCAGCATGAATGCACAATCATGTTGCTAACCCTATAATTAATTTTAATATTATGAAAAATATTATTTTCCTAGGTTTTCATGAGCACAAAAATACACAAATAAACCATTTTAAATCTATTTTCAAAAGGGCAAAAATTTGGGGTGTTACAAAGTAACCCATGTTAGATTATGGTCATGCACCCATGATTGAGATTCACTTACACCCCCAAATAAACCGCCGACTCTTACCCTGAGAGTCGCGCACAAACATGCACCCTTTCGCCCACAAATAAATTACCAACACTCACCCTGAGAGTTGCGCATTCCTTATTCCCAAAAAGATTCACTCCTTGCTCTTCATCATGATATCTCTCCATTCAAAGTCTTTCATATACCAAATAGAGATATGGGCTATCTCCTTTTCTAAAAAAAGATGCCAAGGGGCATGAGATGGCCAAGGGTCCAATCAATAAATCAACGGGAAATCAAAGATCCCCATTCAAAAAAAAATAGAGTTCCATTGATATAGCCCATACTCTCCAAAAATATATCATCATTCATCCACCAAATAAAGAGAGTCATGATGCATGGAGTGCCAAAAATATTTAGAATTAGGACATCTTTCATTCCACACACTTGCACATCTCAATCAAGGTGTATGACCTGTATCTTCTAGTGGTTCAGTTTTTGACTTGACAATATATGTGATGCAAGTATGCCCACCTTTTATACCTACCCAAAACTCCACTCAAAGCCTTAGTGGTAGGAAGAAGGCAATCTTAATTTGTGCCTTGGTGAGGAATCATACACCATTTGAGTGACTTGAGAGAACCATATAAGGAACATTAAGTTTTCTTTTGAAAAACATTGCAAAACCTCCGGTATGAAACTTGCTAGGAACAAGAAAGTTAGTGCTCAAGTCAAACTGTTCTATCTTTCAACCACCTAAGACAAAGGAAAAGCCATAAGCCCCATAGAGGACTAAGGTAATATGGGTGAGTTTTCATAGCTAATTTTTCCATTCAAGG
Source organism: Themeda triandra (assembly GCA_018135685.1). Taxonomy (NCBI): domain Eukaryota; kingdom Viridiplantae; phylum Streptophyta; class Magnoliopsida; order Poales; family Poaceae; genus Themeda; species Themeda triandra. The sequence goes on from JAENPR010000311.1 coordinate 536,795, forward strand.
AGAAGAACTTTGTTGTGCACATGATACTCATGAAATGTGATGCATAGTAACAATACCTGATCCACCAAGGCTAAGTTTGATTGTTTGCTCGGGACGAGCAAAGGTTAAGCTTGGGGGATCTTGTTGACGGTAGATATACCATAGAAATTCACACTCAAAACACCGTCAACATGCCTTAGTTTCAAGGAAGAATAGCATAACATGAACATATTTTATCAATAACTAGTTCCACTTGTACTCTTAGCTCTTGATTTCAGGAATATACAAAACAGAGCCAGGAGGGCCCACATAGGGGGTCGGCCGACCCCCATGTGGCCCCACCTTGGCCTGAGCTTCGAGCATGATCCAAGAGAACACCCCTGGAGTCCATTTCAGCCCTCAGATCAACTTGTGTTTTCATTCAACGGCTGAAGATCATTGCACATGGATCCATGGGCCCACAGGGAAGCAAAGAACGTGACAAAATATGACCAAAAGGTGGAGCCAATTCTTGTGACAAGTGGGGAAGCACCCAACTGACCTTGGCTAGGCCCACTTGCCATAGGGGGGTCGGCCGACCCCCCTTGGTGCCTAGCCAAGGCGGTTGGCCTCCCACCGACCTATGCATGCTTCCCCCACGCTGGCTTCATCAACACCCTTCATTTGAGGCAGTTTTGAGGCGGTTTCATCCAAGGGCCAAGAAGGAGGATCACGCGGATCGCTGATGTGGCGGTAGAGTAGCCCCTACTCCACCTCCCCCTATAAAAGGAGGCTGCCTCCAACCTTGAGAATCATCCCCAAGATCATCAAGTCTCCAAATCTCTCTTGGGAGATCAAGTAGCAAGAGTAGTAGTAGTTAGTCTAGAGTGGGAGTTAGAGTCGAGTCGAGCGAAGCTTGAAGTCTCCGGAGTCGTCTTCTAGAGAGTCTGGTATAGCTCTTGTACCTTTTCTCTTTTGTAAGACTTTCTTTTTATTAATATATTATTCTTTCTTTACTTTACTTAGTATTTACTTTAAGTATTTACTTAGTGCAAGTCTATAGTCTTTATAGTCTTGTTGTGTGCTTAACTTGGTAGTTTAGTTGTCTTAGTTAGAGTGGTTACCTGTACCAACTCTTGTATGTGCATCAACGTCCTATCTTGCATAGGAGCTTTAGCTATCTGCACGTTAGCTAGAATTGTAAAAGTGTGAGCGTGGTGCTCATACTTAGTCTTACCTTTGATTACCGCTGGTTCGGACGGATAGTAGGAGCGCACTGGCAGGGAGTGACATGCCTTGCTCGGCATTAGGTTTTCCTCACATACGAACTAGTTCTTAAAAGGTAAGGTGTCCATAAGCCAAATAGTCGCTTGAGTAGGGGTTTTGTCTCCTGCTCTCTCGTCTATCCCTCGCACACAAGTAGTAAGGAGCCAGTCTAGCTACGTCAGCTATCTATTAGGATTAAGTCCATAGGAGTAACGTTAGATACATAGGAGTCCTTTACTCACTCGTTGTCCTCCCACCTAGCTAACACTCTACCAGTTATCCTTAGATTAGATTTTTACTATCTTATCTAATTACCCTTCCTATCATTCACTCACCCCCCTTCTCCACTAGTTGATACTAGATCATAGTAGACACAAGGATCTCTCTCCCCTTTTATTAAACATTCCTAGCACTGCTTTCCCTTGGGATAAAATAAATAACGATACCTTGGAATACTCATCCTCGGTGAAGTGCTACATCGGTGTATTTTGTGCGCTTGCGGAATAGTCCAATAGACATAAGAATTACCCCCACAGGCATTTCCCGCGGCGGCGTTGCCAATTTACGGTAGCGACGTTAAGAAATACCAACAACGAGCAATCCACTAGAGTTACTCATTGTGATCCCCACGAGGTGAGCACAAAACCTCTCACAAATCCTCCTCCGAGCACCGCACAATCTCCACGCGTGCTTCCAAGGAGTCTCTTGCCACCAAGTTTGTCTAGGAGGTGGCAACCTCTAAGAGTAACAAGCACACCAGCTTGCAACACGAACACCTAGTGCCACTCGATGCAATCTCTCAATGCAATCACACTAGAATCACTCTCTCACTCGATCGGATGAACACTATCAAGCATGAGTGAGTTAGAGGGCTCTCAAGCACCACCACACAAGCCACCAAGGCCTAAGTGTGCTCAGCAACCAGCCCAAGGCTGGCCATGGGGCTATTTATAAGCCCCCAAAGAAATAGAGTCATTGCTCTCTTCACTGTGCTTTCCACGAAGGCACCGGACACGTCCGGTCCTTGGCATCAGACCCGTCCGACGCACACGTTCAAACCACGCGCCAGAACAGCACTTCAAACTAGCCATTGGGCATAGCACCGGACGCGTCTGGTCTACCCCGTCGGACACAGAGGTGAGCACCAGACGCTACTCGAAGAGCGTTGCAAAACAGCCCAACTCAACCCTGCCACCGGACGCGTCCGGTGACTAGCCACCGGACGCTGACGCCAGCATCCGGTTCATTCACCGAGCCAACGTGCCAACAGTTAGCCATGTCCGGTCCACGACCATCGGACGCGTCCGGTGGTGCCTCCACCACTGCACCAGAACACTGCAACTGACCGGACGCTCTTCTAGCGTCCGGTGCAAAGAGCCGACGCGTCCGGTGCTTGTTAAATAGCCAAAACAAACCACCACCAACGCCGTCTTTCACCACCTCTTTTTTCACCAACATGCTAACCAATAAGAGTACCACCTTGTGCACGAGAGTTAGCATGTTTTCACCAAAGATTTGCATCCGGCGCTATAGAAAATAGCCACTTCATTTTCCCAAAAGCGCCGAATCCCGCCTCGCAAGCTCGGCGGAAGGGAGAGAGGGACCCAAACCCATCTCTACCCTGCAAAACTCCAACACCTTTGCAAATGTGCCAACACCACCAAGTGTACATCACCATGTGCTTGTGTGTTAGCATTTTCACAAACATTTTTCAAAGGATTTTCTCTTGAACTCACCGTGCCACTCGATCCTAGCATGTCGCAATGTTAGATCACTTCGAGTGGCACTAGATGACTGATATGCAAACAAGTTTGCCCCTCTTGATAGTACGGCCATCTATCCTAAACCCGGTCAAGTACTTCTCTACTCAACCTTAGACCGGTGAAATGAAAAGCCCTAGGTTATACCTTTGCCTCGCGCCTTTCCATTTCCACCATCTTTCTCCAATGTGCCAATGCAACACATGCACCGACACGACCACCAAATGATATGATCCACTTCATATCATCATGTGACGCTCTTGGTCCATTAATCTTAACCTCACTTGCTCTTCACCGTTGCGTTGGTCCATCGCCGCCAAGTCTTGCTCAAGCTTCACCATCTCCTAGGTCCATCGCTTCAAAGCCTTGACTTGCCCTTCACACGTGCACCTAGTCCATCGAGCCAAGCCTCATCTTGATCTTCACCATCTTGGTCACATGACTCTATGTCATGTCTCATATGCAATGAGCTCCTCCATGAAATCACCTGTGGACTAGTCTCCTGTGTATTCTCATAATCACACTATTAGTCCACCTAAGGTTGTCACTCAATTACCAAAACCAAACAAGGGACCTTTCATAGAGGAGCATGCTTCTCTCATCATAGAACTTTAGCCCCTCCATAAAAAGGGCATGTCAAGCTTTGAGGAGCCTTCATCGCCGAATCTTTACCCTTGCCTTCGTTAGATTTGACTTTTGAGCCCTCACTGAACCATGAACACCGAAGAAAGGAATGCTTTATTCTTCGGAGTTCACTATCAAAATTCGAGGATTATGGCGTAACCTCGAACATTTCATGGCATGTAAATCAAACATTTATTTCTAAGGAAGTCTCCTCTAACAGGGAACATTCATAGGAATGGTTGTTGTTGGGGGCTGACCGGGACGTTGGCACCCTGCCCCCACCAATCGGCCCATCCGAATGACTACGGCCGATATTATCCAAGTCATATTCGGGTAATATGACATTCGGTTAATGTCACATTCGGTTATGTGACATTCGGGTGATATGACATTCGGGCGATTGACATTCGGTTAATGTCACATTCGGTTAAGTGACATTCGGGTGATATGACATTCGGATGATTGGCATTCTGTTGATTGACATTCGGGTACTATGACATTTGGCTAATTATCTCGGTGGAGGTGAAGCACATTCGGTTCTTGTGGTGAAGCACATTCGGTCTTGTGGTGAAGCATATTCAGCCGTTGTGGTGAAGCATATTCGGTCTGTTATGATGAAGCATAAAGGCGAGATGACAAGATGGTAGGAACGCGCATTGGCCGGAGCCAGGTGGTGGGACTCACCGATCATTGGTGTGGAGACCGAAGCACCAAGGGCTCAAAGACGGCGCCGCCCTCGTTGCCGGAGAATATTCTCGAATAAATGGTAGTTGGAAGGGTAAACTCGTCATGTAAAAAATCATGAGCGTGTATAAATAGCTCCCCAAGGGGGATTGTAAAGAGGGAGGACCCGAGCGTTTTAGCCGGATCCGATTAATACATTCGTAGTGTACATTCGTATCATATCCTTTCGTGTTTTTCGTATTCGGTTTGTTGGTTTCGGCCTAGGGGGCAGCACCCTTACGGTTAGAAACAACATTGGCGCCCACCGTTTCGGGTCGAATTTTCTCCACGACCAGAAATAGCGAAGTCATCTTCGCCCTATGTCAGAGCTGACATTTGCCAAAATGACAACAGTTGTGCCGAAGCAGCACTTCGTCTCAAAGCCAGTTTCCATACCATTCGGTAGCGCCGAGTCACCTTCGGCGAGGCATTCGGCAGCAACCAAAAAGGTGATACCACTTCGGTGACTACGTAAATGTGATAAGTATCATTTTCGGTTTGCGTTCAAACTAAAGTGTGCTTTCGACAACATATGTACATTCGCTAGAATGTAGAATTTCTATTCGAAAATTCACTTTTCATCTACAAGCTTACATTTCGGTTCTTTTTGCCGCAAAATAATTGGGGCATCCGAGCATGTTCGGCTCTCGAGCGGGGACGCCCGTAAAAAATAATAATAATTAATTTATTAATCAAGCTTTAGCATCTTCAAAGCGGCAGTAAATGTTCAAAAATTTTCATCCAATATTAATTTCGTTTACTTAATCCGTTCCTCATCATATTTAATATTATCATTTCGACACTGAAAAGCAACCAAAGTATGTCTGCTCTCCTCGGTGTTCAGTTTGGCTATAGCATGATTGTTTTTAATAAATTAAAAAGGTCACAATAACCGAAGTGTCCATGCAGCTCATTCTGGGACAAAGTAGTCAGTATTTGCGTACGAGAATTCCATCGGTTTTTTCGTACCAGTCGAAGAGTCCAGCAACGTCTTGATCTTTTTTCACAGCTATGTACTTTTTTATTTTATATTAACAAGTTAGTCAATTTTTATTTCTTCTTGTTTGATATACTTCACAAACATCATTTTACTGAGAAGCAGATCAGGCAAGTTCAGAAGAGCAAGCATTCGGCTGGTACACGTGTATATTCGTTTCTGTAACCGACAGACCGAATTACTATCTTTGTCGCAACTTTTCGAAGGAAGCAAACACGAATTGCCTGCTCCGGCTTGAGTGCTTATTATCCACACCCGCATGAAATTCTTTTTTCTATGAGGTCAACAAGTGCAAGCATTTTCGGCACCAAGAACGCAAACAGTTCGCACATTCCTGTCCACCGCATCCGATGTACCTGCACGCACAAGACTCCAAACAGATTCGGGTCCCCACTCGGTGCTTTCATCTCTCGAATGGTAACCCTCATCGCCTGTCAGCCCGATGCCATAATTGACGCTTGCACACCGAGAACCGCATTCGGTCTCGGCGTGCAAGCTTCGGTTAGGAACTGAGCCTGGCACATAGTCAGCGCGAGCCCAATCCAGGGGGTGCGAACCGAATGTCGTCTTCGGTTTGTACAGTCATTCTACGGCGACCCGCCGGCCACCAGGTGTCAGGGTCGCGGGACCGAACGTGATCAAGATAAGCCGAATGTTCACATTCGGTTTTTCCCTGCCTCCCTTCGGCGCCTAGCGGACGCACGACTGGCTTGCCAGGCACCGGAGCGCCCGCCTCGGAACCGAATCCTCCGGTTCAGCTTGATGGCTGGCTGATTCGGCGCTCTTCACGACCGCATCAGCCAGAGTGTGCGCCAGGTTCCTACTATAGTGATGCCTCTCTGTCTTCCTGAGCCATTTTGGAAACATCACTGGCAGCTTTCGGTCATGTATATGCAAAACAAAAACACCTGTCAGCCTGGCCAAACTACCAGTGCCGCCACAAGCATCTCGAGTCTGTAGCGATTGGTCACGTGGATTTTTTATTTTACACTTGGGCATATCTTGTTTCGCTTGTCGGACGTACACACGTCAAAAGTAGCAATAAAGGTGTGCTCGGCCGAAAACAGTAATGGCCATAGCTAGCTGTAGTATACGAAGGTAGCAAATTAGCTAGTTTGCATTCGCGCTTGGCGGCAAAGATCATCCGCAAATCGGCACTTCGGCACCTGCAACTGAAAGTCCTCTCGGCAAAACGAAAGTCTGTTCGGCGGGCCTAGACATCTATTCGCTGAGGTTTCATCCTTTCCCTCCCAGCACCTCACCTCGGCCACAATTTCGGCATCGCATATGCCTCCAAGGCGCACCTGACTTGACAAGCTCTGGAGTCCACTCATACGAAAGTAGTGAGCACATGAAAGGACGAAACAGGTAGAAGCACAACCGAATGCAAGCTGAAGCCAACAAATGTTCCCATTCGGTTGCAGAAACACAATCAGATTCCAGCAGCCTCGTCAATCTACCCGAAGATGCTGACAACCGAATGCAAGCTGAAGCCACCAAATGTTCCCATTCGGTTGCAGGCCCTTCTGTTTGGCAAACGGGACACCCAACGTCCGGGCCTGCTTGGCACGCCGGGCGCTGGACCAACCGAAAGTGCACCAAGATTATCAAATGTCATCATTCGGTGCCGGCTCGCTGGGTTTGCTGACAAGGGGCAAGGCTTTACCGCCGACCTGACCGCAGCACCATCCTTGGCACCAAATGCGGGCCTTCGGTGCCTCGCGCATACATTCGGTCGAGTCTCCAGCCTTTCGGCTCAGGTAGCGTTACGGGGGACGGGGTGGCAACACCCTATCCTGCCCCAATAACAAGTGACTGATGATCGATTCCATCATTTCCATTCCGAAAACCTGTTAGTACATGCTCAGGTAAGCGACTTCGCCACATCGCAAGACCTGCAAAAGATAATTAAAGAATACATCAATATACATGTCGCTTTATATGATCCATAATTTTCGCTGCATCATGCATTCTCCTGCCAGCAACGTGTATGGAATTTGATCCATAATTAGCATGCTCCGTAAATAGCATTTTCAAACAGCTTCTACCTAGAGGACAAAACGCTGGCACTCGATCGCACTTGCATGCAAAAGTTCTTCCTTGCTTTTTCTTAACTAAAAAAAATATTAAAAATATAAGTGAATATATAGAAGGCCGAACACAGGCCCTGTATACCGAAGGGGAGTGTCCAGTACCGAAAGTTATCGTCAGCGGACGACCGTTTTTTGTTTTCTAAACCACTTTCAGCCACTGCAGAGCGGCCCCTGCAATCAGCGAAGGGTATTTGGCAACCAGCAACCGGTGCTTCCGGAAGAGGAGCACGCTTCGGCTCCTGCTAAGCACGTCCGGGCAGCATGGCACATTGTGCATGAGTTCAGATAATACTTCGGTTGCTAGCTTGTAACAGCAGCTCAGATTAGATAAATGCCTTCTGGCTTAATTAAAAGTTACTCATATAAATTTATATACATAATAAAATTCAATAAACTAGAAAGATAATTTTTTGAAACAATGCAAGCATGCGAGAACGCAGGCTAGTACAAACAACTATATACCTTACCCTATGTCCATTTGGTATATTCAATTGTTATCTTCATATACGAATGGATAGTCAGTTAGCTATATTCAACTTACTATACGTACCTGTCCATTACACTGACTATTCGGCTGTTATATTATTCAACAATTTTTTTGCAGCAATCACTTATATCCCAGTCCGGGCTAAGCCGGATGTATATTTCGGATGTGGTTTTCTTCCTACTGGGATCATATTCACATGGAACTCAGGGGACATGATATGTCTTCAGGTCTTCAAACCGAATCTCAAATGATATTTCGGACACTTATATGGGAATTCTCGGACATCCTCTATGGCTTTTTGGGCAAATTGCAATCACCATGGTACGGACCGTACATCGTGGCAAGGAGGGTCAGCGCTGGCGTATTCACCCTGGTAACCGAAGATGGAGGTGAATCAGTCCATACGTGGAATGCAGACAACCTGCGCCGATTCTATCCATGATACGGTGCTCCAGAAAAGGGAGTTCTAATAATTTAATTTCATGCAAATTCGGTACTCTTACCTAAAGACATTCGGGGCTCTGCACTCTTTTTCCTCACTGAGGTTTTTTAATGAGGCATCCCGTGTAATAAGCTAAATTTCCTTCATGATCGCCCTGCGCGGAAACGCGTTTATTTCAGCTGAACGCTTACCGAATATGCCCAGCAAGAAATGCCTGTGTGCATATTCGGTACTGGTCCGAAAAGGTTGTAAGCAACCTCCAAAGCCCAAGAGGCTGGGAGCTCATGCGAAAATAGCAGGAGACTCCCTCAGCATACAGACACGTCTGTATGCTGGCGTGTATGTCTATGTTACTCAAAAAGGCAGTAACATTGGCTATACACTAACCGAAAACGGTCAGGCAACAAGCGCCTGTCCATATATTCGGCATCTAGTCGAAAGGTTGCAAGCAACCAAAGCCCGCCAAAACGGCGGGGTACTTCCGCAGCACATAAGCATGTGCACCGCGACAGATTTAATAAATGACAAAAGTAGCTGTCAAAATTTAATAAGCATGGTGGTTCAGCGTATTTATGAACCCTATGGGCACAGCTAAGAGCAGCAAAACCTTCCTGCAGGCCAAGCCTGTTTTATCTCAAGCATGAGAGAAGTATTGTTAGAAGGCCTTACAAACCACAGCCAAATAGGCATGAGAGGCCTCAGGAAAGAGTGAACTTGGGTACCAAAGAGAAACTCCACATTTGGTTTCAGTGTCCTTGGCAAGGCCAATTCGGTCCTTGCAATATATACTTCAGCGACCTCAGTCCTAAGGTCAGACGCTGCCCCTTCCAGGCAAGCAGCCGAAAGGCACGGGCATTTCACCACAGTTTGTTCTGCACGGCCATGTGCCAACTAAGGGTGATGTGGAAGCTCAGCACAGAGACCATGAATAATGGTACAAAGAAGCCTGATATCGACATCAGGGCCTAACTAGGCATGTTCGGTTACCCTACCGAAGCTCAGCATCCTGGCAACAAATTGCAGGGCCACAGCCAGAACCCGGCTTGTCCGAAGCTATTTCGGGTGGTGATGCGTGCTCCAAAAATAGCATCGCATGGAACTTAATAATTGTAACAAGTCATTATTGACAAATTTGTAACACAAAAATGCAAGAAAAGCTATCTTATATCTTCACTTAACATATATCCACCTCGGTCTAAAAAGACGGGGCGGAACATAGGATAAGTTTATCAAATTACTCGTGTAAGTTGGCAACAACATCACGCGGCACTTTCGGTAGACACACCGAATCACCTTCATCAAGGGCATGCTTCGGTGCATTAACCGAATAGCCCGTGCAACCCAAACAAAATACCGCCCCTCGGTCTAAAAAAAGATGGGGCGGGACGGCGCTTTCAAAGCATACGCCAAGACGGCACCAAGACCGAAGGGCATCAAAGCTCTCCAAAGCATACGCCAAGACGGCACCAAGACCGAAGGGCATCAAAGCTTTCCAAAGCATACGCCAAGCCGGCACCAAGACCGAGGGGCATCAAAGCAGTTTACAAAATACTGAGCCCACAGTAATTAACGTATCACGCACTCGGTTGCGAAAATAACATGACGCATAAGTAAAACTCGACGGCGATTCGGTCATACAACCGAAGCCACAGACATGAGTTCTAACCGTACATCATAACCGAATCCATGGGTCAAACTAAAGTAAACCGCGTTTCGGTCTAAAAAAGTTGGACGGGACGGCATTTTCAAAATTCGCCTAGCGATTCGGTTGGTTAGCCGAAGGGCTTAAAATTTCGAACCGAAACCCTTCAACTAAAAAAGTTGGACGGGCGGCGTTTTCAAAATTCGCCTAGCGATTCGGTTGGTTAGCCGAAGGGCTTAAAATTTTCAACCGAAACCCTTCAACTAAAAAAGTTGGACGGGGCGGCGTTTTCAAAATTCGCCTAGCGATTCGGTTGGTTAGCCGAAGGGCTTAAAATTTTCAACCGAAACCATCCAACTAAAAAAGTTGGACGGGGCGGCGTTTTCAAAATTCGCCTAGCGATTCGGTTGGTTAGCCGAAGGGCTTAAAATTTCCAACCGAAGCCCTTCAACTAAAAAAGTTGGACGGGACGGCGTTTTTCAAAATTCGCCTAGCGATTCGGTTGGCTAGCCGAAGGGCTTAAAATTTTCAACCGAAGCCCTTCAACTAAAAAAATTTGGACGGGGCGGCGTTTTCAAAATTCGCCTAGCGATTCGGTTGGTTAGCCGAAGGGCTTAAAATTTTCAACCGAAGCCCTTCAACTAAAAAGTTGGACGGGACGGCGTTTTCAAAATTCGCCTAGCGATTCGGTTGGTTAGCCGAAGGGCTTAAAATTTCGAACCGAAACCCTTCAACTAAAAAAGTTGGACGGGGCGGCGTTTTCAAAATTCGCCTAGCGTTTCGGTTGGTTAGCCGAAGGGCTTAAAATTTTCAACCGAAACCCTTCAACTAAAAAAGTTGGACGGGGCGGCGTTTTCAAAATTCGCCTAGCGATTCGGTTGGTTAGCCGAAGGGCTTAAAATTTTGAACCGAAACCCTCCAACTAAAAAAGTTGACGGGCGGCGTTTTCAAAATTCGCCAAGCGATTCGGTTGGTTAGCTGAAGGGCTTAAAATTTTCAACCGAAACCCTCCAACTAAAAAAAAGTTGGACGGGGCGGCGTTTTCAAAATTCGCCTAGCGATTCGGTTGGTTAGCCGAAGGGCTTAAAATTTTCAACCGAAGCCCTTCAACTAAAAAAGTTGGACGGGACGGCGTTTTTCAAAATTCGCCTAGCGATTCGGTTGGTTAGCCGAAGGGCTTAAAATTTTCAACCGAAGCCCTTCAATTAAAAAAAAAAAGTTGGACGGGCGGCGTTTTCAAAATTCGCCTAGCGATTCGGTTGGTTAGCCGAAGGGCGTAAAATTTTCAACCGAAGCCCTTCAACTAAAAAAGTTGGACGGGACGGCGTTTTCAAAATTCGCCTAGCGATTCGGTTGGTTAGCCGAAGGGCTTAAAATTTTGAACGAAACCCTTCAACTAAAAAAGTTGGACGGGGCGGCGTTTTCAAAATTCGCCTAGCGATTCGGTTGGTTAGCCGAAGGGCTTAAAATTTTCAACCGAAACCCTTCAACTAAAAAAGTTGGACGGGGCGGCGTTTTCAAAATTCGCCTAGCGATTCGGTTGGTTAGCCGAAGGGCTTAAAATTTTCAACCGAAACCCTCCAACTAAAAAGGTTGGACGGGGCGGCGTTTTCAAAATTCGCCTAGCGATTCGGTTGGTTAGCCGAAGGGCTTAAAATTTTCAACCGAAACCCTCCAACTAAAAAAGTTGGACGGGGCGGCGTTTTCAAAATTCGCCTAGCGATTCGGTTGGTTAGCCGAAGGGCTTAAAATTTTCAACCGAAGCCCTTCAACTAAAAAAGTTGGACGGACGGCGTTTTTCAAAATTCGCCTAGCGATTCGGTTGGTTAGCCGAAGGGCTTAAAATTTTCAACCGAAGCCCTTCAACTAAAAAAAAAGTTAGACGGGGCGGCGTTTTCAAAATTCGCCTAGCGATTCGGTTGGTTAGCCGAAGGGCTTAAAATTTTCAGCCGAAGCCCTTCAACTAAAAAGGTTGGACGGGACGGCGTTTTTCAAAATTCGCCTAGCGATTCGGTTGGTTAGCCGAAGGGCTTAAAATTTTCAACCGAAGCCCTTCAACTAAAAAAGTTGGACGGGATGCCGTTTTCAAAATTCGCCTAGCGATTCGGTTGGTTAGCCGAAGGGCTTAAAATTTCCAACCGAAGCCCTTCAACTAAAAAAGTTGGACGGGACGGCGTTTTCAAAATTCGCCTAGCGATTCGGTTGGCTAGCCGAAGTGCTTAAAATTTTCAACCGAAGCCCTTCAACTAAAAAAAAAAAGTTGGACGGGGCGGCATTTTCAAAATTCGCCTAGCGATTCGGTTGGTTAGCCGAAGGGCTTAAAATTTTCAACCGAAGCCCTTCAACTAAAAAAAGTTGGACGGGACGGCGTTTTCAAAAATTCGCCTAGCGATTCGGTTGGTTAGCCGAAGGGCTTAAAATTTTCAACCGAAGCCCTTCTACTAAAAAAGTTGGATGGGGCGGCGTTTTCAAAATTCGCCTAGCGATTCGGTTGGTTAGCCGAAGGGCTTAAAATTTTCAACCGAAGCCCTTCAACTAAAAAAGTTGGATTGGACGGCGTTTTCAAAATTCGCCTAGCGATTCGGTTAGTTAGCGGAAGGGCTTAAAATTTTCAACCGAAGCCCTTCAACTAAAAAAGTTGGATGGGACGGCGTTTTCAAAATTCGCCTAGCGATTCGGTTGGTTAGCCGAAGGGCTTAAAATTTTCAACCGAAGCCCGTCAACTAAAAAAGTTGGAGGGGATGGCGTTGTCAAAATTCGCCTAGCCATTCGGTTACTTAGGCGAAAGGCTTAAAATTTTCAACCGTAGGTTTTCAACTAAAAATTCACCGAGCCCTATACTTCGGTTGCACGAAAGCATCAATTCGGCCAAACAACACGGTGATCCGGCAACTTTATCTTAGCCGAAATACTCATTTCAAGCCGGCCCCGACGGCCCTTCGTACTTACAGGACCCAAAGGCATTACTACCGCTTGTTAGATCCGGACCGTGGCATATCAACTGTCGAATGGGCTCATTGAAAAGGTCAAAGCTTAGGAACCGAAGCGGGCGAGACCGAATGTTCACATCACACCCCAAAAAAAAAATTCAAAAAGTGTTGCAAAAAAGAAAAGAAGTCCCCACCCGACTCGCTCCCCAAGCTTGGGACGGCGTATAGCCATGCGGTTGGGCCAATGCAGGCAGCGCCAACTGAAAGGGAAAAGAAAACCATTTCGGTCGGCGCCGAAGGGCTACTGTTGGGGGCTGACCGGGACGTTGGCACCCTGCCCCCACCAATCGGCCCATCCGAATGACTACGGCGGATATTATCCAAGTCATATTCGGGTAATTTGACATTCGGGTGATTGACATTCGGTTAATGTCACATTCGGTTATGTGACATTCGGGTGATATGACATTCGGGCGATTGACATTCGGTTAATGTCACATTCGGTTAAGTGACATTCGGGTGATATGACATTCGGATGATTGGCATTGTTGATTGACATTCGGGTACTATGACATTTGGCTGATTGTCGTCGGTGGAGGTGAAGCACATTCGGTTTGTGGTGAAGCACATTCGGCTGCTGTGGTGAAGCATATTCAGCTGCTGTGGTGAAGCATATTCGGCTGTTATGATGAAGCATAAAGGCAGATGACAAGATGGTAGGGAACGCGCCGGCTGGAGCCAGGTGGTGGGACTCACCTGATCATTGGTGTGGAGACCAGAAGCACCAAGGGCTCAAAGACGGCGCCGCCCTCGTTGCCAGGAGAATATTCTCAGAATAAATGGTAGTTGGAAGGGTAAACTCGTCATGTAAAAAATCATGAGCGTGTATAAATAGCGCCCCAAGGGGGATTGTAAAGAGGGGAGGACCCGAGCGTTTTTGCCGGGATCCGATTAATGCATTCGTAGTGTACATTCGTATCATATCCTTTCGTGTTTTTCGTATTCGATTTGTTGGTTTCGGCCTAGGGGGCAGCACCCTTACGGTTAGAAACAACAGTTGTCGAAGGAGAAACGTTCTTCTGAAGCAATTCAGATTCTTTCACCTTTCATGACTATATCTTGTTCGATGGGACTCCCATAGAAGCCCTACATAACCTCATAGTTGGGACTATTATCATATCACATTTCCCTATGGAACCCCTTTTGGAAAACATGCCGCTAGTCCCGACCGACAAACTCTTCAAGAGTCCATCAGGGCTCATCTGAGTGTGTTGTGGGATTGTTAGGGCCATGCCATTTGAAATAAATGGAAGCGAGGTTTTCTTAGACCTTCATATTTATGCCATCCTCGATGTTGATCTTATCGTAAGGTGCTCTTTGAAAATCTTGTCCAAAAAAGAACCATCTCAAGGGAGCCCTGATGAGAAGTTTGAAAGTTTTGCTAGCCTTACCTCTTGCCCCAAAAGACCCAAAGGCAAAGCAAAGCTACCTATTCGAGCAGACGAAGTTTATCCTCGTTCGTTTCACCAGAGTTTCAATTTCATCCTTGTGAAATGGAACATCACCTTCGCCCTTGCTCGAACAAGCAACATGTCCTCTAGCCATCAAACATTGTTCTCGACAGTGGTCAAGAGTCCATGTTTGTCCCTTATGATATATCTTTTAAGGACAAAAACTCCCGTGCCATGGACATTCCCAAAGCAATAACTCTAGAGACCCAGCAGGGGTTTGCTAAACGAGCATGTTACCTTCTCTTTTGAGACCTCTCACGTTTCATGCTCGCTTTTGGGATCTCTAGAGTTTGTTCCGCTTCTGACCATGTGCTCCTACGAGAATCTGAACCGCCTCTTAATTCTTGTTTCAAAACTTTTTAAGAGGATGATTGTGGATGCCTATGTTTATCATAAACATTTCAAATCTCGTAGTGGCACGATGGTGCTAACCTTACAGCTTTAACATTTTTGCCCAATGTTTGGTGGCGAAGTTGGGAATTAACACCACCATTTATAGTTGCAAGATGAAGCTCCTGTGTTCCAGCTTAAGACCATAACTTAAGCACTGTAGGAGATAGCCCGGATTATCTTTCCTTTGTAATAAAAGCAAGGACATGTTTTCAAGTTAGTATGCACCCTCGGGTATTCTTGTTGCTAACCATTTCAGGTTGAAAAATGGATCATACAACACTTGTAAACGAGGAGCGACATCAATTACAAACCTTGATGCTCTTAGGCGATGGAACACACTCACAAGGGGACCCTAACGCTACACTTGACTTTTACACAAAAGTCCAAGTGTGGGGGAGGAGGTGAGAAGCCCAAGTTCCACACACACACCAAGAGACACCCAAAAAAAATGAGTGGTGAATTCGAGTTGATGTCAGCTTCACCTTGCTAAAAAAAAGAGAGAAGAAGAGAAAAGAGCAAGGATTCTCTCCTTTTCTGGACCTTTGCTACCATCAAGGCCCATGACCCATACACACTAAGGCATGAGTGTGTGACCTAGCCTTATGGTTCACCTGAGCTGAAATCCATGGCACCATGGTGGCAAGCCCAAAATTTCAATCTGCATACGCTATCGGTATGTACACTCAGGTAAAGCTGAGGTAATGTTCACCAACTCCTTTACTCGCTTTTGTCTCCATGAAAATATAATTCATGCTTCCTCTGTTTATGTCATATGCTCTGGTTTAGGTGTTTTTCTACGTAGATGCACCCATAGGTTGTTTTAAATTAAGCATGGTGCTTAGGTTAAAATGACCTTCTTTAATCAAAATTTTGACACGGCGTTGAAATTTGATTAATGAACTTGAGTTCTTGCTGTAAACAATAGGAAGTAATCTAATATGGAGATAAACCAAGGTTTGTTTTACTTTGCAACCTAATCTTGACCTTGCTTGAGTTATGAGTTGGATGAACAAATAAAAAAAAGGAATAACAAAATTCCGGTGTTTCACATTTTATACCGCCAATAATAATAATAAAAGGATGAGTAAAGGGCTAAGTGTGGGGGGGGGGGGGTTTGTTGGCGGTCCTTAACTCACATTTTATACCGCCAATAATAATATAAAATCCACACCAAACTTAGTGAATAGGGCTTTACACTAACATATTTCACGAGTTCCGGTGTTTCACTTGTTTTGCAGGCCTTACATGAAAATACACTTTACGAGGGCTAAAAGTAGAGAAATATAAAAGAAATAACTAATCCTACTTTGGCCCATAGCAAAGCAAGATAAAGGAGGCCCAATCACTCATCATATCTGGGCCAACCACTGGTGGAAAAGAGGCCTAGGACCAAACCAGGCATCCAACACAAAGCCAGGCCCACTCAGCGGATTACTCAGGGCCCAGACGTGAGGGGGTTAAACTAAAACCCATAACAAATAAGCCCATCTCGATAAATCCCAACATGGGTCAACTCAGGCGGCCAGATGGAGCACGTCTCCCAACATGGGTATACTTAAGACCCTAAAGCTATGAGAATCCATCTCTTCCACCTTTCTATCTCTACCCTTGTGTTGTTCCTTGGGCGTACTAGCTAGGAGAAATACCTCCGTTCCCTGTGGAGATTACGATACCTTGAATACTTCCGGGTGAAGGCTACAACGGTACTTTCGTACGCTTGCGGATTCTCTGCATACGTTAAGAAATACCAACACGTTGGTCGAGGCCCCTACGGACAGAGGCGTGCCACAGCAGTCGACATCAGCGGCGGCGGTGGCGCGCACGGGGCCGAGGAGGGGAGAAGACGAGAATGCGAGGTGGGGAGATGGTGGATCTGGGCGGGGGATGCAAGGGAGGCGGTGGCGGGTGCCGGTGCCGGGCCGGCGACCGGCGCCGCCGGCGGGGCGGGGGCCAGGAGCTAGGGTTGGGCTATCGGGCCTCCCTATTGATGGGCTGGAATTTTCTATTCGTCCAAAAATATCAACAAAAAAAAAGCGGAAATGGATCTTTGGTGGGATGGGAGATGGGCCTGAGGAAAAGAAAAGAAAAGGAAATGAAATAAATGAAAGAAAAGGAGAGTTCGTGCTTCGACTTTGAGATGGATTTGAGTTTAAAAGAAAAAATAGAGTTTAGTTTGAGATTTATGTTTTTAAAAATCAACTTTGTTTTAGAAGGCATGGCAAAAGCTTTGTCGCAGTTTTTATTGCACAACACAAAACAAAAAGTGTACAAAAAGTTCACAGGTGGACAATTACTTCCGTCGCAACCATAACAACTCCATTGAAGAATAGTTTTGAAACGCATGATTTTAAATAGATGAGTCAAAATGACAAAACTCACGTAAACAACGTTTTTAGCCACTACACATGATCATTTGGAGAGGCGATAATTTAGGAGAGTTTGATTTGAAGAATAGTATAATTACCACTGATTCTATTACATGCTTACAAGGCGCATCTGATTGCCAGTGATGGCTAGGTAGCATGATTAGGGAGTAATAACCCATAATCGCCTTTTACTATGGAGGGCAAAACCGATGTATAACACTATTCTCCCTAGTGTGCCATTCGTTGTATATTTCACTATTTTTTTCATCTTATAATACAAAGATGCACAAAACCTTTTGCGTATTCTAGAAAAAAAAAAATAAAAAATGAGAAAATATACAATGGTGAAGTGAAGTTTTCTGCGTAAACAACCTTTTCTGCTTAATTTTAGTCTGCTTCATCAATTACTTCTTGAGAACCCAAATCATTTGGAGCAACAAGATACATTTTATTCCAAAATTCAACACAAACGAAAGCTATGCTGACTTGTCTTCTGTATTGCACTCTCTCTGTCCATCATCCTTCAAACAGCTCTCGCAGCATCTCTTCGAGCTCCCGTGGACTGAATTTTATGGTGGAAACTTTGTTATTCTCTATGTATTCTATATACCCTAGAATGACTTTGTCAGTTATAGCTTTGCGCAGCAACTTCCTTAGTTTAGGATCCGGGACCTTCCACTGCCTTTGGGCAGCGAAGATTTTCTGAAATTCAGACTCAAACTTGGGCAACTGGGAGTAGTAGTTTCTCCTGAAGCACAAAGGTGCAGGATTCAGCAAGCACGACAACATGGTTGCCCAAGATACCTGCATATAACTCTCCATATATGCCTCGGCTCTGTGACCGATGGATTCCATATGAACATTATTGAGAGAAGAGAAGTGCAAGTCGAGGTGCTCCAGTATGAAATATGAGTTGTTGAGTAAGAACAAGAACCTGAGGGCTTTATCCTGGAACGATTCTGATCTGTTGGCAAGCCTTTCTTGTAAGCAAGACACAATCTCTAGGATCATGCCGTCCAAAGGTCGTATGTTTCCGACCCGGGCACGTACTTACCAAGGCAAGCTGCTTCAGATACTATCGGAGCAACTGAAAGGTAATTCTTTTGCAGGAACTTTATGTACGTCATTACGGACACAGTGGACTTGTGAATGCTCGATGATCCTTGCAGAGGTGCGTCGGCATCGCCATCGTCCATGGAGTCCAAAATACAAGCCCGGATCTGCTCCATAGTGCTCCATATGGCCTCACCCGCTTTGGCTTCCTTTGTTGACAAGAGGCTTGCTATTTTGTGCTCTACCACTTGAACTTGTGGAGAGGGAGGCGAATGGAACAGCAACCAGATCTCCGATAGCGCCTTGGACAGAGCACCGTGCACACCGAGCAGGTTACTGAGCTTCATGTAGGGAACGGGCACCCCTTTCGTGACAACAACTTCACGAATCAGGACATCAACAAAACTGAGCATTTTCAACATGGTTCCGTGGAAAAATTGGACAAACCTTAGCTGATCCGGACTGTTACTGGTAGCTTGGTTCCCGGTCTCTGTATCAAGAACGGCAGAGAGCGACGTCGTGAGACGGATGGTTTCCATGATTTCAGCAAGACCTCGGATCCAGCTCCATGTGTCAAAAGTACTGGTGGTAGTATTCCCGAGTTCGCCTGAAGACGAAGCGACATGGAGAACCCAGGCGACGCCCAGGTCCGTGAACCACCTCTCGAGGGCAATCATATGTAGCTTTGTACTGTCATTACCGCATCTGATGCTGGAACCCGTGGACGACGGCGGCGTGCCGAAGGATTCCTGTACCAGGCTTGTGATGCGCTTCATCTGCTCCTCCTTGTCCGTTTCTTCCCAGGGCACGTTGTCGCCATCATGGATCCCGAAGCAGTAAAACAGAGGAGTAGAGGAGTGGCGAGAGCCGGTAGTAGCGGATGTGTAGGCAGTTGAGACTGTGGTACCTGCTGATGAGGAGCTCCTAATAACGGTGTAGGAGCTGGGTCCTGCGGCCTGCTCGCGGCGGTAGCTCCAACTCCAAGTCCTGCGGCTGCCATCGCTGCCCCTGGCCTTCATGTCGTCCATGCTAAGCTTAGCTACTCAGTGTGCAGAGGGCAAATAGATTCCGAGAGGTTGTGCAAAGCGCAGCCAGGTGGGGAAGGAAGAACTGAAAACGGGATGGAAACGGAACACATTAAACTATATACTATACAGCATATTGTGGGCTTTGGCAGGCAGCAACCCACTCATGGTCATGGCCATGGTCAATACCACTGGCATTATATAGATTACTATTATATAGGAGTACAATATAATGCCGATGCTTTTCCAAGACGCGTTGTGACACTGCTGAGTAATTCCATGTGGTCTCTCATCTGCTGACGCATACTCATGGAGTCATGGTCAGATATGTTATCTAGAATAGAACTCTCCTGGCTGCACCTTCAGGTCTACTACAAAGGGAAAACTGAATGACTGGAGCAGAGCATAACAGAGGAACAATATCCAGAGGGCAATCGATATTCATGCATGGTGAAAGCTTGGTTTGGCTAGAATAGATCTGTGGTCATCGTCTCCATGGAGTTGAGCCACAACCACAACTCCCGTTCTCAATGGACCCTCCTGTTCGTCATGCTTGACGTGGGTGTGGCGTGGCCGGATGCGCTCTGCATCTATTTTTACGGTTCGTTGTGCCCAGGTATCTCCAGCGACGTCGGCTCCTTGGTGATCACCTATGTCAGGAGGAGAGAAAGGGGCGCGGCCCGTGCGGAAGAGGAGTGAAAACAAAAGAAGGCTAGGAATAGAAGAGAGTGGGCTGGCCGCCTGGGTATAGTTTGTTGCAATTTCGTACTTGGGCTAGTAATTCCTCGATATGTACATTTGTCTCCGGTGCTAGAACAAAGCAGAGTATGCAGAAAGATAAAAGGAATGAACGGGGAGTATCTTCTGAGCTGTTCATCTCTTGAAGCAGGAAACCAGAGACAGATACCTAGCCTGTTGACGTGTGATCTCAGTGCTTCCTGTTTTGTACAGGTAGACAGACAGAGATGTTTCTTGCATGGTTATAGTCTGTTTGCATGGCAAGTAAAAATGTAAAATGGCACTGAATTACTTATCTTCCTCATATGAAAAGTAAATCTCATAACACCGAGATAACTTTCATACAAATTTAAATATGACTTGTACTGGTACAAAACCCACATGGAAGAAGATAGAGACAGCTATGTGGTGTTACATTTTATTTCTAAATGTGAGGAAAATATATAAATAGCGAAGTATATATAATAATACTTCGACTTTTGGTCTGCTTCACAAGCAACAGATTCAATTCCAAATAAACCAACACCAGATGCATAGAGGCCTACACCTACATGGTGATGACTGGTACTTGGCGGTGCACTCTGTTTCATCATCCTTCAAATAACTCTTGCAACATATTTTCCAGATCCTGGGGAGCCACTCCTGGCGTGGTAATATTGTTCTCCTCTATGTATTCTGTGTACCTCGGAACAATTCTCTCAGTGATAGCTGAGCGTAGTCTTTGTCTGAGCTTAGGATCTGGGACATTCCATAGCTTTTGAGTGGCGTAGGTCTTCTTAAACTCAGACTCAAACTTGAGCAGCGGGGAATGACTTATCCCGAAGCAAAGTGGTGTAGGACTAAACAAGCACGACAACACTGGTTCCCAACATGCTTGTAAATAGTTGTCCATGTAGCCCTCCACTTTCTCAGAGAGGCTGTTGTCATGGTAGAAAGGGGCACTGTCCTCAAGACTTTGCTGTATGAATGCTAAGTTGTTGAGCAAGAACAAGAATTTGAGGCTCTGTTCTGGGAATGATTTTGACAACTTGACAAGCTTTTCTTGTAGACAAGTCTTCATGTCCATGATCATGCTGTCCAGATCCAAAGGTTGCCCGTTTCTAATTTGAGGCAGATGTTTACCAAGGCTAACCGATTTGGATGCAGTTTGGCACATCGATGAGCAATTAGAGCGCAGGAAGCTGATATACTCTATTACGGACAGAGTGGTCCTGTGAATGTCTGATGATGCTTGCGGAATTAGAGAACCCGACGAGTCATCATCGTCCATTATGGACGACTCGAGGACACGATTCCTAATATGCTCCATTGTGCTCCATATGGCCTCACCTGCTTCCTCCTGCTTCACTGAGAAAAGGTTGACTGTTTCGTCCAGTATCCTTACAGCTCCCGGGGAGCTGGAGTAGAATGCCGATCGGAGCTTGTATGGTGCATTGGACAGAGCGTTGTACACAGCCAGAAGAGCATGGAGGTTCTTGTATGGTTCCGGCAGCATCCCACTATTAGAAACAAGAACTTGGCGTATGGCGATGTCAACAAAAGGGAACATTTTGAGCATGGCTTCTTTGGTAAATCTTGCAAAGTGGATTTCATCCAGAACACTATTATCTTGTTTGTCACTCTCAGGCACAGGTTCTTCTTCCTCACAAACAACGGGCAAGCCCAAGGAGCCGCTAATGGAAAAAGGAGACACCGTGAAACGGATGATTTCCATGATTCCGTAGAGACCACGGACCCATCTCTCTGTAGCAGAAATATGGTCGAGCTGTTCTGATGCACCACCACCATCAGCGAGATGGAGAACCCAATCGACGCCAAGCTCCGAGAACCAACTCTCTAGGACACTCACGTCGCCACTGCTGATGCTGCAGTTTTCAGACGTCACACCAAAGAATTCCTGGAACTGGCCATTAATGTCCTCGTGCTTCATCTTCTCCTCCCTTTCTTTTTCGAAAGACACCTTCTCCATTTCTTTGCGGGACCGGGACATGTTGATTGGTTGAACAAACTCAGTATTGTCGTCTAACACTAACGCCAATCCCAAGTGCCTGCCCGCGTCCGTAGAGATAGAGGACAGATGAGAACCACTAGATGTGTAGGTAGTTGAGACTATGGTACCTGATGACGAGCTGCTAATGCTGTTGTCATATGAATTGGATCCGGTTCCAGTCTGCTCGCGGCGGTAGCTCCAAGGAAGAGAAGGCCGGCGGCCGCCATCCCTACACCTGCCCGTGCTCTCCATGCTAAGCTAGCTATCCAACTCCAACCCTTGCAACTGGCGATTTGCAGAGACAAATATCTGCCACTTGAGTCAACTCTCTCGTATGGTGACACACTCGAGAGGCAAGGAAAACCATGTGGTTGTGTCAGGCAGCAACCTGTCATGATCAAGATCGTATACAATAAGGACGTCTTTCTGACTTCCCAGGGGTTTGGCAATTTAGTAAACTTTAACAATTGAATTTTGTTTTTTTCTTTTGAACGGTCACCGGGGATGAACTATCCCCACCTGACCTTGTGACGTGTGGTCACAGTGTCTTCCGGTGCTAGAACAAAGCAGAGTATGCAGGCGATAAAAGGAATAAATAGGGAGTTTCTTCCGAGCTGTTCATCGCTTGAGGCTGAAAAGCAGAGACAGAAACCTGGCCTTGTGACGTGTGGTCACAGTGTTTCCTGTTTTGTACAGGTAAGCAGAAATGGAGCTGGAGGGCTCAGCTTTGTATGAACAATAATCAGATAGACAAAGATGTTTCTTGCAGGGCTATAGTCTCTTCATTTTAAAAGAACATCCACTGACATTTGGACAAGTAAAATGGTACTGAATACAACTACATATAGCATTACTTACTAATATACCTTTTATGAGAAACCTCATAACACCTGGATCACTTCCATATAAATTTATATATCACTGATACTGGTACAAAACACACATGGAAGAAGATGGAGACAGCTATGCGGTGTTACATTTTATTTCTAAACGTGAGGAAAATATATAAATAGCGAAGTATAATAATACTTCGACTTTTGGTCTGCCTCACAAATCACAAGCAACATATTCAATTCCAAATAAACCAACACCAGATGCATAGAGACCTACACCTACATGGTTATGACTTGTACTTGGTGGTGCATTCTGTTCCTCATCCTTCAAATAACTCTTCCAACATATTTTCCAGATCCTGGGGAGCCACTCCTGGTGTGGTAATATTGTTCTCCTCTATGTATTCTGTGTACCTCGGAACAATTTTGTTGGTGATAGCCATGCGCAGTCTTTTTCTGAGCATAGGATCAGGGACCTTCCATAGCTTTTGAGTACGTCTTCTTAAACTCAGACTCAAACTTGGGCAGCGGGGAATGACTTATCCCGAAGCAAAGTGGTGTAGGACTAAACAAGCACAACAACACTGGTTCCCAACATGCTTGTAAATAGTTCTCCATGTAGACCTCGACTTTCTGTGAGAGGCCTTTGCCTTCCTTATATAACTGGGACCATTGGTAAGATTGATTGAAGGCGAGCCTCTGCCGTATGAATTCTATGTTGTTGAGCAAGAATAAGAATCGGAGGCCCTGATCTGGAAAAGATTCTGACATCTTGACTAGCTCTTCTTGTAGACAAGACTTCATGTCCATGATCATGCTGTTCAGAGGTCGCTCATGTCTAATCTGAGGCACATATTTACCAAGGCTAACTGCTTCAGATACAATTCGGCACATCGATGAGGAATAAGAGCACAGGAAGCTGATATACTCCATTACAGACAGAGTGGCCTTGTTGATGTCAGATGATGCTTGTGGAATTACAGAACTGACGAGTCATGGCCGTACACTATGTCCATAGACTTCAGAACACGAGTCCTAATAAGCTCCATTGTGTTCCATATAGCGTCAACAACCTCCTCACGCTTTGCTAACAAAAGCTTGTCAATGCCCTCCAGTGTCCTATCAACTCCTGCAAAAATGGACTCGGATGTCGACAAGATCTTGTTTTGTGCATCGGACAGAGCCTTGTACACAGCCAACAGAGTAGGGAGCTTCTTGTTGTATGGTGCCGGCGGCGTCCCATTAGTACAAACAACGACAACCTGTCGTACGACGAAGTCAATAAAAGAGAGCATTTTCGACATGGCTTCTTTGGTGAATCTTGCAAAGTGCATTTGATCTGGAACCTTAATAGCTTGTTTGTCACTCTCAGGCACCGGTTGACGATCTTCTTGCTCACAAACATCATGTAGGCCCAAAAACACCGTGGAAGCGCAACAGATGGTTTCCAAGATTTTGCGGAAACCACGGATCCATCTCTCTGCAGTCTGGTGGAGCTCTGCAGATGCATCATCACCGTTAGGAAGGTGAAGAACCCAGGCGACATCCAGCTCCGAGAACCACCTCTCTAGGACACCAATGTCGCCGCTGTTGATGTCGATGCTGAGCTCTGCGGACGGTGCACCAAAGAATTCCTGGACGAGGCTTCTGATGTGCATGTACTTCATCCACTCCTCCCTTTCTTTGCGGGACTTTTTGGTGGGTCGAACAAGCTCAGCATCCTCGTCTAACGCCAATTCGTCGATGTGCCTGACCGCATCCATGGAGATAGAGGACAGACCAGAACCAGTACATGTGTAGGTAGTCGAGACTATAGTACCTGATGACGAGCTGCTAATAACGCTGTTGTGGGAGGGGTTGGATCCGATCTGGTCGCCGTGGTGGTAGCTCCAAGGAAGAGAAGGCCCACGACTGCCATCCCTAGGCGGTGGCCTCCATGACAAGCTCTAGCTGCCTCTCTAGCTAGCAACTGGAGATGTGTGATCTGCAGACAGGATCAAGGCCGGGTTTGGCCGGGAATATTGGGGTCGGAGCGCTCCGACCCCAACACCCGTCTGAGCGGTGTTGGCGGGAAGCACGTCCTTCGGTCCACGTGCCTTCCCGCGCAGCGTGCGCCTCCGTCCACGTGCCTTCCCGCGCGCCCAGGCACGGCATTGTTTTGTTTTCTTTTTCTTTTTCATTTTCTTTCTTTTCTTTTTCTTTTTTTTCTTTTTCGTGTTTATTTCATATTTATTTTATGTTTATCTTTATTTGTTTTTCCTTTTCTTATTTTTCCTTTCTTTTTTTTTCTTTTTGTTTCCTTTTTTCAGTTTTTCTTTTTTTATTTTTCCTTTTCATGCTTTATTTATTATTTTTATTTTCTTTTTTATTATGTTTCAAATATTTATTATATATTTTTTAAATTTTTATATTTTCACGTATTTATTTTTTCCTTTCTTTCTCATTTACTTTTATTTATTTTCTTTTGTTTCTTTTTTAATTATATTTTCTTTTGATGTTCTATTATTTATTTAGTGATGTTACGTCATGTTTCTAGCGATGTTCTATCATGTTTCTAGCGATGTTCTGCCATGTTTTTAATGATGTTCTATCATGTTTCTAGCGATGTTCTATCATGTTACTAGCGATGTTCTGTCATTTTTAACGATGTTCTATCATATTTTTAGCAATGTTCTCTCATATTTTTAACGATGTTCTATCATATTTCTAGCGATGTTCTTTCAAATTTCTAGCGATGTTCTATCATATTTAAAAAAAATGATTTATCTATACAAGATAAATGCTCATAAATAAAAAAAATTTAAATATATCCATGTGGGATCTTGTTTTGAAGGATTTATTGAAACAAATTTAATGGTATAAATGGTATTTAATTTTGATTTTTGTTTGTTAGTTATAACTATTTTTAGTTAGTTGATAATTATAAACAAGGTGGGTCCTAGCCCCCACTCTTCTCGCCGCCAGATCACGCGCGTGCCTCCTCTTGCTTTTCCTAGCGCTTTTCCTGTGCGCGCTGCTTTCGCGGGAGGGCCCCGCTGCCGGACGGAGGCTTCGGTCCGAGTGCCCGGACTGCAAGAACCCCCGGGTTTGGGCCTTTCGGAGGAACAACTGATGAGTGATGGAGAGGGGAGGTTTGCATCTGTGTTTGCACCGAGGAAAACGCGGTGGGAAAACAAAGCGATGGTCGCCTTTTCAAAGCTTCAGGCGAGGATTGGATTCCGCCCCCGCCAACCATCACTTTTTCACACGGCTTTGGGAAAACGCTAGTATAGATGCTTTGGTCTAAACATTCTAATAAAAAAAAGAGATTTTTTACAATACTTGTGGAGAATTTCGACGGCTCACACGGCCGATCCAACGGCCGAAAGGCCAAAGGCGATGGAAGGCGATTGCTGTGTCTATGACCGGTGGGCCATATGCGCTAAATCGCTTCCTATCGCCTCCAAAACTGAGGGGGGAGGCGATGCCAAATAAAGGATGGCTAATTGCGTTTTTGTAGTTCTTTTTTCTAATCAAGGGTATTAAGGTAACTTTATAAATACAAAATTTTATGTTTTAAGTACAATAATTAAGGCTATTACTATTTTTATAGGACTCATAAAAAAACAGCAACCGATCATCGCACGGAGCCGCCGCCGTCTTCTAGGTTTCACTCGCCGCTACTGCACGGAGCCGCCGCCGCCCAAGTTCGTCCGCGCTTGATGCTGCTCCTTCGGGAGACCAGGGCCGCGCTTGTGGAGGCCGCCTTTGACCAGTCTCGGCAAGGTCCTCGGCGGCGGCGTCGCCGTCACCGTCCCGCTGGAGGCGCGGGTGAACGCGGGCGCCGTGGTGGAGGCCGCGGCGTCGGCGTCGGGGTCCGAGGCCCGCACCGCGCTGGGCGCCGCCGAGGGCGTCATGGCCGGCCGCGTGGCAGTACAAGGCGGCGGCAAGCCCGTCGTTCAGGAGCATCGAACGTGTGTGTGTGCAGCCGCGACATGTTCAACAAGTGGGAGGCGCAGCGGTGGTTCTACTCGCGCGCCGGGTCGACGAGGAGAGCCCGGTGATGCCGCCGCCGACGGCAGCGGTGGGCGGGGAGCAGCCGATCGCCCGGGCCACTTCTTGCAGGGCCATGCGGCGGCGGCCGACGGCCCAAGCCGCGTGCAACCCATCGTCCAGCGCCGTGCCGGACCCGTCGGACCACGTGTGGGCGCACCACTTCAACCTGCTCAACTCCGCGCCGGCGCCGGCCGCCCGCACTAGTTCGACCGGCCGCGCGCCACCACGTCGTCCCCGGACGAGGCATCCGTGTCCGTGAGCAACGCCGGCGACCCGGAGGCCACGGAGTGGGTGGAGCAGGACGAGCCCGGCGTGTCCATCACCATCTTCGAGTTCGGCGACGGCACCCACGAGCTCCGCCGCGTCCGGTTCAGGCAAGTCAATGGCCACACTAGTTAACTCAATCTCCCGATGCAATTAAGATTCATCATCGAAAATGGAAATCTTGTTATGCTAATGGGATGTGTGAACTCGCGTTCTTGTGTGCAGCCGGGAGAGGTTCGGCGAGGATAGGGCCAAGGTGTGGTGGGAGCAGAACAGAGACCGAATACACGCGCAGTACCTGTGACGTCAGAGCAAGCTAGCTCCTGGATGTGCAGTGCACCGATCCAATAGTAGAGTACTGTAGGGCTGAGTGATACTACTATCTTCTAGTGCTAGTTTTTACAGGGTCAACAGAGAGGTGAAACAGGTCCACGGAGTCTGTAAAACATGTTTGCTACTACTGATCAGGGTTTTGTGTGTTGATGACTAATGTATTGTTTTTTTTTTCTTGATGATGCACTAATATTGTTGTGTTGATCTCATCAGATTAACTGTGCTTACAGTTTCTAGAGACGTCAGCGTTTGGAGTTGGTGTCCAATTTTAGCTCAGTTCTAGACTGGGGATTAAAATTTAGCAGCAAGGACTGGTGCTTTCTTCTATGCTACATGGCCATCCCATTAGTCTTCTTCTGGATGCCACAAAATCGCATTGTGTTCTACCCTGTCCTAGAATAGTCATGCACATTTTGATCTTAGTTGCAAACTGAATTTAGCAGTCCTTTGTTTGCAACTGAATGGATGATGGTGAATAGGCCATCAGTATGTAGGCTGTATATGGCTTTGTCAGTACCATTGGGGTGATTGTATGATTGCCTCGCATGTATGTGTTGAAGAAAATCCGGCTCCAACATATTTCTCACAGTAATGCAAGTCTCATACAAACACAGTAATGCAAGTCTCATATTACATCTGTTTTTCGGCATGTAATCTCTTCTCCATGTGCCATGTTATAGGTGTTCGGCAATCAGAAGGTGGAGCCTGTGGTGAAGGATGAAACTACAGAGGTGGTGGTGATTACTGATTTTTGAACCCGTCCTAGAGTTGCCACACTGTTAGCCGTTCTTGTTCATTTGACTAGTGTACAATGTCGCTGTTGCCAGATTTTCGTCAGAACATGTTTCCGTTCTTGTTCAGTGTTCAGAAAACTAAGT
Source organism: Themeda triandra (assembly GCA_018135685.1). Classification (NCBI taxonomy): domain Eukaryota; kingdom Viridiplantae; phylum Streptophyta; class Magnoliopsida; order Poales; family Poaceae; genus Themeda; species Themeda triandra. Next base: position 565,136 of record JAENPR010000311.1, read on the forward strand.
GTTCAATTATTAACGTGGCAAATAGCCAATGCCGCTGTTGCCGGATTTTCGTCAGAACATGTTGGCAACTCGGATGGGGTGTTTCTTGCTCAGTCGGGTGAAGGAGAGTGAGGCTATGTTATCAGATATAGTTTCGGACATGTGAAGAAGGCTGGAGGAGTGCCTTCCACGCCGTGGTACTTGGCGCGCTAGATGGATTTTCATACTTAAGTGCGCTGAACTGAGACTGTATTCCGCATTCAGGCCTGTCAATGTCGTGTGCTGAACTGAAACATGGCAAATACCTTATAAACTCATTTCATGCATGTACTGTGATCTCAGTGTGGTGAACATCATCCATGCATGTCTTGTGGCAACTCATCCAATTTAAATGAAAAAAATAACAGCATGACACTTTTGACATATGACACTTCTTTAGAAATTAAAAATAGCATAAGGATTCCATAAGTACTACCAGATGGTAGTGACATACTAATTATTAAGGATTCCTCATTCTTCTGCTTCTAAAACTACTTTAACCCTGTGTCATTTTACGATGGTAGAGCCGCACCAGCTCGAACAGTGTCATTTTACGATCCAGACTAAACTGAATCCTAGAGTGTAGGCTCTCACTCCGCTGGTTACTCCTCAGTCCTAAATAGCACTTACCATCATGATATGCAGCACACCATAGCTCCCTCAACTCGTACATCTCATACAGCCACGAATCCTCTGTAATCTTTTCCTTCTCCAGGAATGCCATCCATTTCATCTCAATCTCTTGTATAGAGCAACGATCATACAGAAAACGCCTAATAGCTTCCCTCATGTCATCATCCTCAATATTACGCACAATGTTCAGCTCAATATGCCATGAGCATAGCCTGTGCGAAGAATTCGGCCACACCAGCCTGACTGCCTTCTGCATAGCACGGTCTCCATCAGTGATCACAGAAACCGGATGCCTCTGAACCTTGGCTTCACAGAATGACCTAAGCAGCCACACATAGGACTCCGTAGTCTCCTGAGAAAGAATTCCACATGCAAAAAGAACTGTGCTGCGATGGTGATTCACCCCGACAAAGGGAACAAGGGGCATGTTGTATCGGTTTGTTTTGTATGTGCCATCAAACACGAGTACATCACCAAATGCTTTATAATCAACCTGACACTGAAAGTCACACCACAGCAGTCCCGTCAGATGCCCTCTCCCATTGGTCTTGTACTTGAAAAAGAAATCAGGATCGTCAAGTTTGCATTGTGTCATGTAACTGATTATTGTCTGAGCATCACCAGCGGCAAGTGTCTCCTCCTTAAGACGATGGCAGAAATTGTAAAGGTCCCTTGATGTAAATCCAACCTTATCATACCCACCGTAACGCCTTTTCATAATTTCCATTATCTGGTACTTGCGGATCCCAGAAATCTGCATCTCCACAATCTCAGCCTTCTGATCATCGCTGATGTTCCTATGTGAACGCAGAAAACAAGCAAGGTCTGGTTCTATCATCGGATGGTTGTGTTTGTCGATGAATTCCTTCACGTACCACTGCCCGTTCTGAGCCTGTGCAATCACAAGTTGAGCACGGCACCTACAACGAGTAATGTTCCGTGGCCTCCGCTTCTTAATCTCCCTATTCAGCTCCTTCGCCTTGCAGAAACCTTCACAACTGCAAACAAACTTGCGAAGAGTCCTCACATTTTTGCCATTGTCCCACTCGCAGTATTCCTTTCTCACACTAAATCCTTTCTCATAAGCGTAGTCGTTATAAAACTCGCGGCCTTCGTCTTCACTGTCAAACATCTTCCTAACAATTTCATTGTACTCGAACAAAGACTCAACATCCGGCATTTCCTCCTGGAACATTCAGTATATAAAATTCAGTTAGGGGTGTCAAAGTGCATTTGTTTGGGCATACAGATGAACAGAATATACTGTTAGGATCAGTGATCAGCGTATTATTCAGAAGCAGTTTTATAGTAATAAGAGAAAGACACCCTAAGTAGAGCAAAATAAGGGAGCTGCAGATAAGCACATATGCAATATACTTCAGAGCTGCAGCACAATAGTTGACAGCTACCAACTCTATATAAAAGCCATTTTTACAAGAACTGAATAATAAGAAAAGAATATTTGCACATATCAAGATGTGTAATGATTCCAATTCTAACCTAAACATTTGTAAAGAAATCTCAGTTATATCAAATATGGGAATGTCAAGGATTTGCAAATTTTGAGAGGTTCACAACAAACAAGCAAAAGTAATACCCTGCAGAAAAGTTGCTTTCCTTATCAATGTATATTGTCAGTTAACTTTGCTCTTTGCAGCTGGCTGTGCCTTCATTAAATATGAAACAAAAGATCAAGCACTGGCAGGTATTGAGGCTCTAAATGGGAAGCACAAAATAGAGGTGTGTCAAACATATAGGTAGTTGCCTCACTGGGATTTGAGAGTACAAGAGGAGGAACTGTCATATATTTTTCTTTCCTTAGATGCAGCGATTCTGATTTTCACCAATAGTTTACAGAGCAGAAACAGAAAGGTCTTATTGAAATTTGAAAAGTGCCAGCTCTTACTAGCATGGGTAGACCATTCCTTTGAAGTGGACAGATTAAATATTCCGTGGTGAGATATGCTACTCAGGCATTAGTTTCCAACTCTGATATGTGTAAAAGATGATTAAGAATAAGTTGGCTGTAGCCTCATCTGAATATGGCACAGAAACTAAGGCAATGGCTGCTGTGGGCTTCAGTGCCTATGCTGGCAATGGCTGATGAGAGAGGGAGCCAGTGAACCCTCACTGGAGCAGATGCCCAGCATTGCACGGCAAAATGAGCAGGAAGATGTGTGTACGATGATGCAAATCACTAGTTAAATACAGGAAAACCAAAGCAATGCTGCTATAATCCCCACTTTAGATTTTTTTTAATTAAGAGAATGGACTGTGATAAGAAACCTGCCCCTATGGGCATGTGTTCTCCTGTTATGCGTTTATCACCACCCAAACTACCGTACTGATTGGTGATGGGCAGAAAAATCGCTGTGACCATGAATCCAAAAAATGTTCAGTTCAGGACCAAACGGCGGTTCAAAATAGCCATGCAACGAAGGGTGAGCGATCTGAGTTTACCTCGTGGCGGCGGCGGCGAGGTCGACGGGCGGTTGGCTTCGCGAGGGCTGTCCGGCGCGGGGGCAAGGGCAGGCCGGCACGGGGCGAGGACGGCGGCGGCGCAGGCCTGGGAGAGAGCGGCGGCGGCGCAGGGCGCGCGCGGGCGGGCCGGCGGCGGCGCAAGGCGGACGAGGGCGTGCCGGCGGCGCAGGGCGGGCAATGGCGGGCCGGCGGCGGCGCAAGGCGAGGGGCGGTGGCGGCACAGGCCGGGGAGAGGGCGGTGGCGGCGCAGCAGGGCGAGGGCGTGCCGCGGCGCAGGCGAGGGCGCAGTCCGGTGTTTTTTTTTTTTTTTTTTTTTGATTGATCGGGGGAGGGGGTCGGGGGATGGGGGGGGGGCACGGGTGAGGATAAGTGATATTTGCGCAATGACTATTTTACCCTTTTTTTAATAAAATTAATAATTTGTGGAAGCGATGAGAGGTGATGGGAAGCGATTTCGCATCGTAAATGGACTAAAAAAGAAAGTGCTTAATTTAAACATCGTGCTAGTTTTGGCCCGGCAGCACGCGCTTCCACGATGCTTGTGTTTACGCACTGTTTTTTATCTGGGCCAAAAGCATAGTGGCTGCGCTGGCCCACAATGTCTCACGCGACAACGACACACACATTACTAAATCTTTACCTAATATCTAAATGTGAAAATTTCTCTCCGCCTCCGTGATTCTGTCCGCCCGGCCTCACTTCTACCTTGTGTCGGACTTCTATTTTCTAAATCAAATTACAAAAATCAATTTGATCGGGGAGGAAATCATTGAAAGAAATTGAATCGAGCAAATCAGCGACGCTGCTGGGCAGGTCCGCCTGCGCCGTCGTCTCTGCGCTCGCCGGCCAGAGCGCCCGCGCCATCACCTTCCACCGCGGGCGCAGCCAGGTGCGCGCACGTCGCCGGCCAGGTGCGCCGCCAATGCCTCCGCGCGGCCGGGCCAGGTCCGCCCACTGCGCCGTGGGCTCACGCCGCACGCTGCTGCCTCCTCGCCGTTAGGCCAGGCCGGGTCCACCCACCGATGGAGGAGAGTAGGGACCCAATCCATCAATGGAGGAGAGGACAGTAGCGGCAGCACCCTGGGGACCAGCGGCCACGACCGGCTTCGGCGGTGCCCGCACGGAGACGTCACGGGAAGCGGATGTCGAGACGTCGCCGTGGTCGCGGATCCAGAGGCAGCGCGAGGCGGCAGGGTGGCGAACTTGTAGCAGATCGAGATGATCAGCTTCCGCCTTCACATCGGCGAGTGGCGGAGAACGGCACAGTCCTTCACAGAGAGGAGCAGAGTACTGACATGGCTTTGGATCCTGCACGCCTACTACTAGATGAGGCCCAGCCGGTCTCCATGGTGATGCTCTGCTCCTCCATGTTCTACGGAGCCTACAGGCATGTTGAAGCTGGATAAGGAAGAAAGCGATAGGCAAAGAAAATTTATGTGGACACTGCAGACGCGTGGAGGATAAGGTCCATGGACGGACCGACCGAGAGGGAATTAAAAAAGCTCAGTGCTGATGATGACTTGTGATGTGTTGAGCAGAGATGTACAGTCCAATTGTTAAAAAAAAAAAAGAAGATGTACAGTCCAGGATTTTTCCCCTCTATAATGTTCGTCCACAAACAGTTAAGGTTAGCTTTTGATGATTTTTTTTATTAAAAAGTTGCTTATCTTAATTTCCAACCCGATAGTATTGATCTTATAAGTCACTTGATATTGACAATTACATCGTATAGTATAGTATGTCTCTAATGTAATGTTTAGGATATCCTAATGTTTATGAATATGTATTGTTGTTTTTTCGCATAATCGTGAGAAATTGTACAATACGATAGAGTTCAGCATTTATTGCTTTTTATGAATAGGGTAAGGAATAATTCTATTTTCATGATTTACAATGGAAGAAAAATCCATAAAAAATCGTACTTAATTTGATAAATGAGACAATATTCTTAATATTGAATTATATTATAGATATCGTAGTTATAAAAAAATAGATTTTAAAAATAGATAAATTGTATAAAAATAGTAAAAAATATAAAAAAATATGTAATCCTTTTGTCTCCTTGTTAATGTTTGATAAATTCTTTTTCTCTCGTTGCAACACACACAAAAAAAAAGAAAAAGATAAATGTAACCGAGACGCCTAGGCGTTTGGAACGGGAAAACCGGAGTTTTCTTCTTAAACTCTTACAAGACTCGCGAGGTCTTCTCAAAATCCAATCCGTTGTCGATCTCCGTCCTCCTCCTCCATGGGTTTGGGTTGATTTATATTGTATTTGCTACATCTAAAATCTATGGTACAAAGCATGGATTCAACACTCCAATGATCATGTCTTGCAAAACCTTTTCAAATCAAGTCCAACACAGACCTACCAAAGCTAGGTAAAAATAAGGATGAATTCTAGAATAAATCGATACAACTAAAATTGGACCACATAAACCTGTCGGTCTGTCGCAACATTGGCCCAAGCCATTGGCCGGCCGCACTGCCACGCAAAAGCCACCGGCCTGTCGTACCCCTCATCCACCAGGCTAGCTATGCGCCGCATACCTCTTGATGGGCATGGCTGGTGGCCACTTGAAACGGCCTGGCATATAGCAACAAGGTCGTCGACGCCTCAAGCATATCCCCATAGTCGACAATCCGCACCTCACTCCAGGACCTACCACGTAGATGTGGATAGGAGAGAAACACTACTCTGGATTTGAGCTACACTAATCAATGATGGTAGGACATGTGATCTTTTGAGTTGAGTCGTCTATTGGCCTATATTATTGGTTTTTCTCCCGTCGCAACGCACGGGCATCTTTTGCTAGTTATTAATTATTAATCACAGTGGATCTTTATCCTCAATCAGGCAGGACCATAGCAGCGGAGGGTGCAGTGCCATGGGTTGCCCAGTACTTGGGCTGACATGGGCCATCCTAATTATGTGGGCTGACGTGTCTGTGCTGGAATAAACCTTTTTGATTGTAAGCCATGATGTCAAAACAATCAGTAGCAGAGAATGCAGAGCATATAAAAAGCAAGGAGCGGTAATAAAATAAGCGATGCTGAGGTGAAAGCAGATCAGACACAAAAGTAGCTTCGAAATTCTGATAGAAACATAGACGGAGGACATACATGCATGCAGCTACCTGTTCTTTTTTGTGTTGTCCGAATGTGCATGATGAGTCAACAACAGAATCAACGCCAGAGGAAATGCCTATGCATCAATTGTGGGAAAACCCATTTACGTAGCCGATTAAAGTTGTTTTAGCGTGTTTGTATAGTTCGTTATAATTTCACACTTGGGCTAGTAATTCCTCGATATATATATACACATTTGTCTCCGGTGCTAGAACAAAGCAGAGTATGCAGGTGATAATAAAAGGAATAAGAGTCTTTTACTTGTATGCCATTAAAAAGATGCTCTACTCATCCATGTCTCTCAAAGATGGCTACTACCGTCCATGTCCCTGCGTTTCGAAAGTTTTCTCTCCCACGCCACTCCGTCCGTTTCTAGCACTAACGGTGTCAAACATGGGTGGCAAAGGACTTCAATGCCCCTGAGAATTTTGTTTCTCATGTGCCACTCGCTGGTGGGCGCTAACCTGTTGGCCTTTGGCGCCAAAACGGTTGGCCTTTGGCGCCAACAAGGTTGGCTCTTGGTGCCAACCTGCCCTGCTCTATATATAGGCACCCCCTCCCTTCCATTCCCATACACCTCTCTCACCACTCAATCCCTCTCCTGTCCATAGCCATGTCTCAAGGTGCAAGCTCCAGCTATGAGAGGCGGCTCACTAGGCGCGTTTTTTGCCCCAACTGTAGGGTGCTTGCCAATCACTTCACCGCGCGGACAGATAAGAACACCAGTCATGTCTTCCACAAGTGTCCCTTCTTCTCGGTTTGTCCCTCATCTTTCTTCTTGCTATGCTCTTGTTCTTCTAATCTATGCTCGTGGTTCTAATACTCTGGTGCTCAGGCTGGTGGGTGCCAATTCTGGAGGTGGGAGGATGAGATGGATGTCACTCCATCAGAGGCAGGCTATGCTGCTCCTTTGCCTATAGAGGCAATGGCTCCAAAGGGCCATGCGTGGCAAGAAGCACCACACAGCAGCTTCAGCTCAAGTGGCCAACATGAATGAAGCTTCCCAGGCTGCTGGGGGGTGGAGTGCAAGACAGGGCAGATGGAGTTATGCAACAGCTTAAATGGATTGAGAAGCTGGTCTTCTTTGCAATATTTCTGGGCTTGTATGCAATAATGAAGAAGTAGTTGTGTGTGTGTGTGTGTGTGTGTGTGTGTGTGTGTGTGTGTGTGTGTGTGTGTGTGTGTGTGTGTGTGTGTGTGTGTGTGCATGTATGAACAATCAATGAATGAAGGTTGCAATGGCATTTTAGACCAAACATTACATTACCAACATAAGTTCAGTTCAGTTCACCAACATTACATTACATCACAGCACATCATCACATCACAAACATTGTCTCACGTTTTAAACAGGCCAAAAGATAAGGTGTTCTCCAACAAGTTTTCATCCAACCAAAAGATTAGGTGTTCCCCAAATCACCAACATGTTCCTAGGTTAACCAAGCAAAAGGACACTGAGGAGTCACCTGTGCCTTAACCAAGCATAGCCCATCTGGGGTGCCTATTGCTTCCTTCAGCCTCTCCATAAACCAAACCCAGTTCTCATTGGTTTCTGAATCTATGATACCTACAGCAACAGCCTCTCCAGAGGCAGTACACTCTGTACCTTTCTGTATCACTCTTTTGAATGAAATATCGATTCTCTTTTATTGCAGCATGAGTAGCTAAAGCCATCTTAAATTGAAACATGTCTGCATACATGCTTCCAACACACATGGGGGGGTTGTTTTTGTCATAATCAACAGGTGCCATGTAGTCGGGCTCATGATCCTTAACCATTTCATCGCCTCATCGGGGTCCATTTCGGGATCATAGTCATCATCAAACCGAACTAGCATCATCGGTTTGAGCATTCAACCGGCTCAAGACTTGGACAATCCCTTCCGGTGGTGGCAGATTGGCTCTGACTCTCTATCTGTGATGGGAGCTGTGCTTTTGGAGGTGTTGGTTGCTGTGGATTGGGAGGTGGTGGAAGGTCAAGGTACAAACATTCATCATCAACACCCACATGCTCATTCTGGGGGTTTGGGTTAGCCAACATGTTATCATCGTGCTCGTATCCGGGTTGGTTCCCGCAATGCTAGGAGGTGCATTGGAAGGAGTGGCAATGGAAGGAGTGGGCATGGTAGGAGTGATGGGTGGTTCAATAGATTGCTCATGAGTTGGATCCCAGGAAGGGATGTCAGGAGGCCCATCGTTAGGTTTATAGTAGGCTAAACTAATCAAACAACACTTGGAAGCTTCATTTTTGGCAAACATTTCAACTAAGTCTTGGTCATTGGTGAGGGGGGTGTGCATCTTTGTGTCATGGCACCAGTAAAACACACTGTAAGTATCCCCATAGCGCCCAAGATACTTATCCACAATACCTTCAACCACATTTCTGTAGTTTGCATGATCAGCATCCACAACTTCACTCACGCCATACCAATTCCCCCCACAAGTATTTTCAGCAATAATCCAAAATTCTAGGTTGTAGCTACTATTTAGGTCCATCCTACAGATGAACAACAACAATCACAAAGGGGCAAACAAACTAGCAAGAATAGACTTAGTCCTAGCTCTCCACAATCACCGTGAACAAGCAAGCAAGGGAAAAGTGGAACTCACCCGTCTCGAAACCAGGAAGGGCGCATGGCCGCCGCCATGTTCACCGACATGCACCGCGAGTCCAGCCAAAACACGGTACCTCCTTGCTCCACTATCCCATGCCGCCATCGCCGCCGCAACCAGGGACGGGTTTCTTGTCTCCCCTAAGCCGCCGCAGCCCGCCGACGCTCAGTCACACCACGCCGCCGCCCGGAATCACCGCTAGGGTTAGGGTTGAGGATGGGATAGAGGGAGCGGAGGAGTCAAGCGAGATGAGGGTAGTGAGAGCGGTCAATACCAGTCAACACGGCCTCCACCTCTTATTCCAACGGCCAGGGGCAACTAGGGTCATTTGCCACAGTGGAGCCCACTCGTTAGGACAGCCAAACGGCGCAAATCAAACAGAAGGCGGACGGAGTGGCATAGGAGAGAAAACTTTTGAAACGCAGGGATAAGAATGGTAGAAGCCATCTTCCAGGGACATGGACGATTAGGCGATCTTTTTTAATGGCATACAAGTAAAAGACTCAAGGAATAAATAGGGAGTTCTTCTGAGCTGTTCATCGCTTGAGGCTGAAAAGCAGAGACAGAAACCTAGCCTTGTGATGTATGGTGTTTCTTGTTTTCTACAGGTAAATAGAAATGGAGCCAGAGTGATCAGATTTTTAGGAACAATACTAAGATAGACAAAGATGTTTCCTGCATGGTTACAATACTCTGTTCATTGTAAAAGAACATCTACTAACATTTGGGCAAGTAAAGTGGTACCGATTACTGTTATATATAGCATCACATACTGATCTGCCTCAAATGAAAAGTAAATCTCATAACACTGAGATCAATGTGTATAGAGGATTACTGTTGACACTAGATACGCACACGAAAGAATCAAAAGAAATAATCCGCAAGCGCACGGATATCGGTGAGCACTTCACCCGGGAGATAAGTCCTGAGTATCGTATTTGTTTTTATCCGCTAAGAGAAAACGTGCAATAGACTAACCCGATCTTTACTACTACCCCGGGCTGCTAGTCAAGTGAGAATTAAGCGATATAGAGAGAACTCCTTCGTCGTCTTCTTCTAACCTATGGCAAGCTTTGAGACTACGTTCTAAGGGGGTACCTGAGGAATAGACACCACAGAGGATGCTAAACCGGGCACAAAGGACCTACCTTACCTACCAACGGGAAGTGGATTACAAAGGTAATAAAGGGATTGTCACTTCCCTCACTACTACCACGGTTCCGGCCGAATAGGGAGCATCTACAAGTGAACCTAGCCTAAGCACCACGCTTATGCTAAAGAACGATTACTCTATTCCCAACGCGAAGCGAATAAAGTAAACTTGTAAACCAAAGAACAATAATAAGAACGAACTTACTAGTATTAGAAGTTGAATTGCCGAATGATTCTGAAACCAAGCCTCGGGTTAGGAGACTTGATCCCGTAGGTACACTGGAGAGGAGACACCGACAGGCCGGGCTTCCTCCAATCCACCTCCACTCTATACTCTCTCAATCTCTCTTGATACTAATACCCTATAGAGATAGATCCATTCGAGGGACCCTTCTCTATCTAACTCTCTCTCTCTGAAATGAAGTTTTGAATGAATTGGAGAATTAATTAGGGTTTCACCCAGGGGCCAGGGGCTCGCTTATATAGCCCCTAGGATTAACGACAGCCCTTGGATCAAACCGACCTAAATGGACGATAATTATTAATCTTCAAAGTCGGTGGAGGCGGGATCCGCGAGACTCCACCCGATTGGTGGAGAGGGGAGTCGGCCGACTCCTTCCCCGGTCGGCCGACCGCCACGGTGCCAAGTGGGCCCCGGCTTCCGGGGTTTGCCTTCGGAGTCTTCTAGATTATACAATTTTACCCGTTCGGTCTTTATCTCTATGTAAACCCGACATGTGGGCCATCTTGGTTGGTTTTCAGTTTGTCACCCCGTAGAAATAGATATTCACCAAAACTCTTGGAATTCGTCGGTGGTAACCCTATATCTATCAAGTATTTATAAATAGGTCCATTTGCATGCTAAGTTGACGGTTAATTTTATGAGTTAACGACCGTCAACAAACTCCCCCACACTAGTCTTTTACTCGTCTCGAGGAAAAGGATGGATTACTTTAAGCATAGCCTCAAACCAAGACATCAACATTAGACTATCCCCGATCATACCATCTGCGGGATTCAAAGTGTCTACCATTGAACTTTGGGGAGTTGAAAGATGGAACAAATGAGAAGTAGAGATCCGTCTTTGTCAATCCTGTCACTCGGAGTTTTTATAACATTTTTGCAAAGAAAACTTAGCTTTCCCTTTTCCATCATGTAGCACACTCGAATCACTCATTATATGTGGTATTTGTGGATCTCACCATTAAGTATAGAGCACTCAAATCTCTCAATGTATGTAGTATTTATGGAACTCACTTGAGGCATGTAGAAGGGTATGCCTCCTATTCTACTAAGGCTTATATGGAGTTTAAGGTATTTCAAGGAATAGCATTTTTACCGTGCATATTGATTAGTCAAAAACGGGAACCAAGGAGAGGGGGACCTTACTCTAGATCAAGTGTGTGCAAGTGTGTGGAATATTTGGTGGCTAAATTGATGATAATGATGCTCCTTCCCTCTCTTGCACACTCTTCTCTTGAACATTGCTTTGCTTGATCTTCTCTTGAATAGCTCTTTGAGCTTCTTTGAACTTTCCTTCTCTTGGGATCACAATACTTAAGAGCTCATGGGCTATCACTTTTCTTTCTTTTCTTTTCTTCTCTCTTTTTTTTTTTTTTTTTTACTAGTTTTGCATAGCTCATGTCTCGATCTTGGACACAATAACTTTCTTGAACATGATGACGATGATGATCTTAACAACTGGATGATGATAACAATTCTTGGAGCATATAGAAATCCTAGAAAGTGTATGTATCCCTCTCCCAGTGTAGGAGATGGATGAATGGCGGAAAGCATGTTTTTGCGTACTCCCAGTGTAGGAGCAGCAGATATATATGTGGGTGTAAGTGCACTTGATCATATGAGTAAGAGACCCTTCTCTATGGCTCTAATACCGCCAAGACTATTCTCAACACAAATAAAAGCTTATGTGCTGGTCTTTCAGAATTTTGTCGACGAGGCTCTATAGGCATTTATAACCACAGAGGAGAAGTATAGCTAATCATTTTAAGATTTTCGAAAAGAAATTCTCCAAGCAACTAGACATCAAGAAATCAGGTTCTCAAGGTCCATGCTATATCACTGTCCTCAACAACTTAAGTAAAATGGGGTCCCTATAAATTAACGTTCCCAACGGCAAAGGATTCCCGGGAATTATCATGGTGTGAGTCTATCTTGGGGTCATGATTAAAATAATTTACCTTCTCAATATATATAGCAAGTGATTTAATTCAAAGTGTTCCCCAAACGAATCGGAAAACGTGATTGGCATAAATTTTGAAACATAGGGAAGCAAACGACCGTGGACGAAAAACCGGAGCCAAACGGGCCCGGCCATGGGCGGCCGACTCCATATGTGGGTCGGCCGACTCTAGCAGTGGCCCCTCGGGGTCCGCTTCGTCGTGAGTGATCTTTTCGTCGTATGTTCTCAAATATTTTTGCTGGTTCGCCGATATCCGTTAGTTTCGTCGTCGGTTGCCCCCCACACTAGATTCCTGTTATCTTCATTCACAACAAGGTGGAGACAAAAGAGGCAACACATATGCAATAATAAATATAACTAGGAAACTTTATTTCATCTTAATTAAGGCCTGGATTACAAGTATTGGAAAGAACTAAGATCGAAACTTTAACTAAGCACTCTTGCAAACTAAAACTTTTAATCTAAACACACTAGGCCTTTTCGATGCTAAGATAAATCTTATCTAATCAACTCGCTTCTCTAGAGCGTCTAACCTCTTTTCTAACTTAGCCGTCCTCTTCTCTTGCGCACGAAGTCTATCTATGAGAGTGACAATGCTATCAAAGCTTCCGGACATGTTGGGCGTTTCGCAAAGATGCAATAACGTCGCGCCGAGTATCTAACTCCTTCTCTAAGTCTCCGCAACGGTCTTGCGACGCTTCCTTGGAGCTTCGAGGCGGCGAGAGCTGCTTTTGGGGCTGCCTTCGGAGGGTCGAACTTCACCTTGGTCGGATGAGCACGGACTCCCTCAAAATACGAGCGCTCTCCGGTGCTATACTTGGCACGACGATCTCTCCTTGCTTGTTGGTCTTCACTCCCATAAGCATCTCATTGTGCTTAGGAGGGAGGATCTTGGTGCCTTCTGGGAGCTTCACAATAGGACCCTTTGGTGGAGGTCCATCTAGGAGCAAAGGTTTGGGTGCAGCGATGAATGGTTGAGCGAAGTAGCTATGACTCGTAAGCTTGAGGCTTTGGAGGAATAGAGGCTAGGGGTTTGGGTTTAGCAAGGACGATGGCCTTGCTCTCGTGCTCTTCTCTTGGGATGGTGTTGAGATCAATCCCGAAGCGGATCAATCTCCTATCTAAATTCTCCGGGCTCGACTTCGCCATTGCCGCGTAGCAAGCTTGATGCTAGGAGGAGGAGGCTTTAGATGGAATGAGGTTGGCTTGAGGCTGGGCTTCTTTATATAGGGGGATGGAGAGGCATCTAAAGGGCATCTAAAGGGAATCTCCGAAGGAATAACGCGTCAACGTGATCTCAAAAACCCTAATCGGCAAAAATTCCTGAAGGAAGAGTATGGAAGGATCACGAATGCAAACGCTGACGGCAAACGGGGGAGTCCATGGGTCGGCCGACTCCCCCTATGGGTCGGCCGACGACGGCATGTGGATCCCCCGCGGGGCTTTTCGCAACTTAATTAACATATTTTTGTCGTTCGGAAAAATACCCTGGACCCCGAAAAACGAAAAGTAAAAAGGTCGGGCCCAACTACTTAATTGAGAAAGAAGTTTAATTCATCTATTTCACCTATTTCCTCAATGGGCTCTAAAAATATTTTAAGACGTTGACCATTTACCTTGAATATCGTACCTTCGTTGTTGCGAAGCGTAACGGCTCCATGCGATGATGAGCTTACTACTTCGAACGGTCCTTCCCATTTGCTTCGAAGCTTTCCTTGCCCGAAGAGTTTAACCCGGAATTAAAAAGTAATACCTTGTCTCCGGGTGTGAACTCCTTGATCTTGATTCTCTTGTCGTGCCATCTTTTCACTCTTTCTTTGTATATCTTGGCATTGTGATAAGCTTTCTCTCTCCATTCTTCTAATTCGAGATTTGCATCCTCCTCTTCTCTCCCCCGCTTCTAGATCCATATTCCACTTCTTGATGGCCCAGTGAGCTTTGAATTCCAGCTCTACTGGTAAGTGGCATGTCTTTCCATAGACTAGTTGATATGGTGACATCCCAATAGGTGTCTTGTATGCTCGTTTCGATATGCCCATAGTGCATCGGGAAGCTTGTCTTTCCATGCAGTTCCCATTTCATTCACTGTCTTCGAAGAATATTCTTGATCTCGCTTATTTGATGTCTCGCTTGGCCACTTGTCGAGGGTGATACGGAGTAGCAACATTATGGCGTACTCCATGCTTCAATAAGTATTGCTCGAAACGCTTGTCGATGAAATGTGATCCTCCGTCACTTATGACTATCCTTGGGACTCCAAATCTTGGGAATATTATTTCTTCGGACATCTTCTTGGAGCTTGAACTATCTCGCCTTTTTGCATGGCGAGCTTCGACCCATTTGGACACATAGTCCTTTGCTACGAGGATGTATTCACATTTCTTTGACGGTGGAAATGGTCCCATGAAATCAACTCCCCAAACATCAAAGAGCTCGATCGGAGATTGTTGATGAGTGGCATGGCATCTCTTGAGTTAATGTTGCCATGTCTTTGACAAGGACCGCATCTCCGAATGAAATCTTTTGTGTCTTCATACATTGTTGGCCGAAAAATCCGCATTGCCAAATCTTTGCATGTGTACGGAACACCCCATAATGGCCTCCATATGGTGATGAGTGGCGTCTTTCGATGATTTTGATTCCTTCTTCGGTGGGCACACATCTTCCGAGCGAGGCCATCGAGCACACTCGGAAGAGGTAGGGCTCATCCCATATGTGAGTACGACTCTCCTGGATAAGTTTCCTTTTGTTGCCTCCCGGTGGTACGTAACTTTGTAACCATAAAATTAACAATATCTCGCATACCGGGGTCGATCTCGTTGATTCCATAGAGCATGTCGTCCCGGAGTGCGTCGTCGATGGGTAGTTCCCTGTGGTTTCTCAAACTGCATTCTAGACAAGTGATCGGCAACGAGTTTTCTACTCCCTTTTTATCTTTTATTTCTAGATCAAATTCTTGGAGTAATAAAATCCATCTTATCAAACGAGGTTTAGCATCTTTCTTAGTGAGCAAATATTTTAAAGCGGCATGATCGGTGTAAACAATCACTTTGGCACCCACTAAGTAGGATCTAAACTTATCAATAGCAAAGACAACGGCTAGGAGCTCTTTTTCGGTGGTAGCATAATTAAGCCGAGGTCCAGTCAAAGTTTTGCTAGCGTAAGCTATTGCATGATGCTTCTTATCCTTAGTCTGTCCTAACACTTGCTCCTACGGCGTAGTCACTTGCATCACACATAATTTCAAAAGGTAAAGTCCAATCGGGGGTTGAATGATTGGAGCGTAGATGAGCGCTTTCTTAAGGATCTCAAATGATTGTAAGCGAGGCATCATCAAAGTCAAAAGGAACATCCTTAGCCAATAAGCGGGTAAGAGGTCTAGCGATGTAAGAGAAATCTTTTATGAATCTACGATAAAAACCAAGATGACCAAGGAAACTTCTAATTCCTTTCACATTGATAGGAGGAGGCGGTTGTTCAATAACTTCTATTTTGGCTCTATCTACCTCGATGCCTCTTTCGGACACTAAGTGTCCTAGCACTATTCCTTCTCTAACCATGAAATGACACTTTTCCCAATTAAGGACTAAGTGTTTTTCCTCACATCTTTGCAAAACTCGATCTATGTTTTCAAGGCACTCATCAAAAGTTTTTCCATAAAAGAAAAATCATCCATGAAAACTTCCATAATCATATCGAAAATATAGACATCATACATCTTTGAAAAGAAGCTGGTGCATTACATAACCCAAAAGACATCCTACGATAAGCAAAGGTTCCATAAGGGCATGTAAAGGTCGTTTTGTTTTGATCATTAGGATGGATAGGGATTTGATGATATCCGAATATCCATCAAGGAAGCAAAAGTAAGAATGGTTGGCTAATCGCTCAAGCATCTTATCAATGAAAGGCAAAGGAAAGTGATCCTTTCTTGTTGCCTTATTAAGCTTTCTATAATCTATGCACATTCGCCATCCCGTGACGGTTCTTTGTGGGATTAACTCATTCTTCTCATTTTGGACAACAGTCATGCCTCCCTTTTTAGGCACAAATTGGACGGGGCTGACCCACTCCTTTGTGTGGCACGGGGTAAATAATCCCAGCGTGCAACGGTTTTAAAACTTCTTTCTTATCAACTTCCCTCATCGCATTATTGAGCCTACGTTGGGGTTCTCGGATGGTGGAATATCGGGATACGTGGGAATGCGATGGGTACAAAGGGCGGGACTAATTCCTTTGAGGTCCTGGAGTGAGTAGCCAAAAGCTTTTTTATGTTTTTCTAGGACAGCCATTAAGCGAAAAGTCTACGCTCCTGCGTGAGAGTATCACTTATGATGACAGGAGTGTCGGATTATTTCCTAGAAAGGCATATCTAAGACCGGGGGTAAAGGTTTGAACTCAATAGGAGGCCTAGGTGGTAGGGTAAACTCGTCTAATGGTTCATTCTCGGAAGGGTCACTTCTTCTTCTATGAAGAATCTAGCTTCATCTTCTAATTTCGGCTTTACTAGGAATTCTAGAGAGGCTGCTCTAAATTCCTCCAATGGATCATAATGTGGATGGGGCTCGGTCATAGCATTTAAAGAGTGTGAAATGGACATTGGAAACTGGAGTTTCTTGCCTAAACAAATGTTAAGCTTCCCGTTTGTCCTTCATAAAGAAGTCTTCTAAATGGTTGTCCTATTAACAGTGGAAATCCCCTATGTCAAAGACATAAAAGCTCAAGTGGACGGGGGTTCCTTCTACCCGGAGTGGTAGGACATGTAGGATTCCTAAACAAGGAAGAATTTGTCTTGAAAGATTTCTTATGAACTTCTTTGTTGGGGTCAATGTCATGTTTCTTTGCAAATATTTTGCTAGTGTGGTAGACATGATATTTATACCCACAACTGGATTGTAGAGAGCGTCTATGCAATCATTGTTAATCATGCAATGAATGGGAAGAGAAGATGAATCCAAACGAATTATTTCGAGAGGAAAGCTCGACTCTTCTAACCACTTATTGCTCATGAGACACTAACTCTCCCGAGGTTTTTCTGTTGGAATATCCTCATCAATATTGCATGGCTTTATTGGGTGATATTTGCCATGTGGCTTCTTCACCTTGTGATAGTTGAAGATGTTTCCAAAATCGAAAAACGAGATCGGGTTCAATATCTAACATAAAATTAGGAAGTGGAATGTCTTCCTTGTCTTGCTCAAGACATGGGTTAGCGAGGTGGATGGTGTATCGGCAAAGGTTTGTCTTCGGCTACTTGAGGTTCTACTTCTAGGAGGTAGTCTAATTCACTTTGGATAGGATTTGGTCTAGGATTGATCTTGCTTTCTCGGCGAGAGATATGCAAGAATGATCCTCCGAAGTTGTGTCGAGCAATATTCTACTGTCTCTACTCGGACCTTTATAAAAGTGTTGTAAAAGAATGGGATCTCGGTAGACTAAGGTCCGGGCTCGATGCTAAAAGTGTAGTAAAACGATTCCAGGATGAGGCCAAAGATTCTTCGGGTTCTTGCTTAGTAGTCGAACCTTGACTCTAAGGTCGACGATTTGGGAGATGGGATAGAAATCTAGGCAAAAGTTGGAGCGTAAGGACCCCCAATCTCCTTGTTGCTTACCTACCGATTTATCATACCATTGTCTAGCTTTTCCCTTTAACGAGAAAGGAAATAGCTTCCAACGGAGGGTTTTGTCGGACATGCCCTCTATGCGAAGACAAGTCACATGTTTGCTCAAAGTCTCTAATGTGAAGGTAAGGGTTTTCGTGTCCTTCTCCCGAAAAGGATAGGCTTTGGACCAATGCAATCAACCGCGGACTCGGCCTATAGCTAGGTGTTTGGATAGGTTGTAATGACTCATGTGGCACTAGGCTGGTCTCCGTGGGTGCAGAAAATTGAAAGATAGGAATGGAATTTGAGTTATCCATAAGGATAGAAAAAGATAAAATGTACGGAAAAGTAAAGTGCAAGAAAAAGATAAAAGTATAGGTACAAGGTAGAGCAAGATTTAGGTTATCTAAGCGAGACCGTCTTTCTCCCGCAAGCAACGGCGCGTAAATGCTTGTTGACACTAGATACGCACACGAAAGAATCAAAAGAAATAATCCGCAAGCGCACGGATATCGGTGAGCACTTCACCCGGGAGATAAGTCCTGAGTATCGTATTTGTTTTTATCCGCTAAGAGAAAACGTGCAATAGACTAACCCGATCTTTACTACTACCCCTGGGCTGCTAGTCAAGTGAGAATTAAGCGATATAGAGAGAACTCCTTCGTCAGTCTTCTTCTAACCTATGGCAAGCTTTGAGACTACTGTTCTAAGGGGGTACCTGAGGAATAGACACCACAGAGGATGCTAAACCGGGCACAAAGGACCTACCTTACCTACCAACGGGAAGTGGATTACAAAGGTAATAAAGGGATTGTCACTTCCCTCACTACTACCACGGTTCCGGCCGAATAGGGAGCATCTACAAGTGAACCTAGCCTAAGCACCACGCTTATGCTAAAGAACGATTACTCTATTCCCAACGCGAAGCGAATAAAGTAAACTTGTAAACCAAAGAACAATAATAAGAACGAACTTACTAGTATTAGAAGTTGAATTGCCGAATGATTCGAAACCAAGCCTCGGGTTAGGAGACTTGATCCCGCAGTACACCTTTGGAGAGGAGACACCGACAAAGCCGGCTTCCTCCAATCCACCTCCACTCTATACTCTCTCAATCTCTCTTGATACTAATACCCTATAGAGATAGATCCATTCGAGGGACCCTTCTCTATCTAACTCTCTCTCTCTGGAATGAAGTTTTGAATGAATTGGAGAATTAATTAGGGTTTCACCCAGGGGCCAGGGGCTCTGCTTATATAGCTCCCTAGGATTAACGATGCCCTCGGATCAAACCGACCTAAATGGACGATAATTATTAATCTTCAAAGTCGGTGGAGCGGGATCCGCGAGACTCCACCCGATTGGTGGAGATGGGGAGTCGGCCGACTCCCCTTCCCCGGGTCGGCCGACCGCCACGGTGCGAGTGGGCCCCGGCTTCCGGGTTTGCCTTCTCGGAGTCTTCTAGATTATACAATTTTACCCGTTCGGTCTTTATCTCTATGTAAACCCGACATGTGGGCCATCTTGGTTGGTTTTTTTGTCACCTAGAAATAGATATTCACCAAAACTCTTGGAATTACGTCGGTGGTAACCCTATATCTATCAAGTATTTATAAATAGGTCCATTTGCATGCTAAGTTGACGGTTAATTTTATGAGTTAACGACCGTCAACAATTACCAAGTACCTTTACAAATCATTGCACTAGTAGAGATCAATGTCTTTTCCTGGGATCAATGGATTGCTGGTACAGTTAGAGTTAGCTTCGGCTATATGCCGATGAAAAATACTCCTTAAGAAAAATGACAATGCACGAGGCATGATTTGAACTGAAAAAGAAGATCAGTAAGTAAGCAACACTGGTGTTGGTATAAGACTGAAGCCAAAAGGCAGAAGGTACATTACATACATACGGCTATCACCTGCTCAACATTTATTCAAAAATGAGTATCACGGGGACATACAAATATCAAATGAAGTTTTGTAGTGTGCTTAAAATTTTTGTCTACTTCAATACAGCTTCAGAAGTCAAATCATTTGAAGCAACAAAGTTTAATAAGAATGCCAACATAAATGGAAGAAACTATGGCTACTTTATTTGTCTTCAATGTTGCGTCTATCATCATCCTTCGAACAGCTCTTGTAGCATCTCTTCCAGCTCTTGTGGAGTGAATTTTGGGTTGGTAACTTTGTTATCCTCTATGTATTTTGTATAGCTTGGAATAATTTTTTTGATGACAACTTTGCACAGCCTTTTCCTCAGCTTAGGATCTGGGAGCTTCCAAAGCTTTTGGGTAGTGTAGATTTTCTGAAATTCAGACTCGAACTTGGACAGTAGAGAGTACTTTCTCACCAGACGCAGTGGTGTAGGATTGAACAAGCATGCCAACATTGGTTCCCAAGATACCAGTATATAGCTCTCTATATAGCGCTCGACTTTGAAAGTGATGGAACTGATGACGGCTTCCAAATCGAGTTCGATATGAGAGAGACTGTATTGGAGCTGCTTCCGTATGAGGTTTGAGTTGTTGAGGAGGACTAATAAGCCAAGGCCTTTATCTAGGAATGATTGTGACTTGGTGATGAGTTTTTCTTCAAGACAAGACATCATCTCTGCGATCATGCTGATGAAAGGTTGTGCCTCTTCAAGTCCAGTCTGAGGCACATACTTACCAAGGCTAGCTGCTTTGGATACAAATAATGGATCAACTGCCCAGCAATTGTACAGAAGAAACTTGATGTGATCGATTACTGACCTAGTGGCCTCATGAATGTCCGATGATCCTTGTTGAGTTTCAGCACCTAACGAGTCCTCCATTGACTTGAGGACACGAGTCCTTCTCTTCTCCATTGAGCTCCATATGGCGTCAAACACCTTGCCCTGCTTTGCTGACAAGAGGCTTACCATTTCCTTCTCTATCTTTTCAACCTCTGCAGGGGGCGATGAGTGGAACAGCAATCTGAACCCCAAGAACACCTCGGACAGAGCTCTATTTACTTTGAGACAGTTCTCGAGAGAGAATGAAAAGGTGTCTCGTGGCTCAATCCGCTCATGTATACAAATTGATTTACTAAACATGATATCAACAAAAATGAGCATTTTGGCCATGGCTTTTTGGAAAAACAGTGCGAACGTAGCGAATCCGAGTAGTAGCTTGTTTCCTGCTGTCTACCTCTTCCTCCTCGCTAATACCATGCATGCCCACAAAGCCATGACCATGGTCGCCAAAGAAAGACTCCGAGAGATGAATGGTTTCCATGATTTGTGTGAGAGCTTCAATCTAGGTCCATACTTTATTATCCAGAGGCATCAACGCAGATGCACCAACATCGAGTTGGAGAACCCAGCTGACGCCCAGCTCCAAGAACCACCTCTCCAGGGCACTCATGCCACCGCCGCCGCCGCCTAAGATGCTGCCATTCTCCGACGGCCCACGGAAGAATTCCTGAATCAGGCTTTCAATGCGGTTCATCCTCGTCTCCTTCAACATTATTTCATCGATTTCTTTGCGGTGCTTCTTAATTGCTTGACCAAACTCGGCATCCTTTTTGTCGGGCTCGGGCGTGCCCAACCTGAGCTCCAATTCCAACTCCAACAAAGCAGCCGCATCCGTAGAGAGACCAGAGGAGAGGTGAGAACTGCGAGAGGTGCCAGATATGTAGGCAGTTGATGAGACTATGGTACCTGATCTAGAGCTGCTGCTAATGGTGTAGCAACTGGATTCGGTCTCCTCGCGGTGCCGGCGGTAGCTCCAAGAAGGCCTCCGGCCACCATCCCTGCCCGTCACCTTGTAATGAACACACTCGGATTGTGACAGAAATTGAAGTAATCCAGGTAAATTTGGAGAAGATTTAAGGAAGAACAGGTAGAACTCAGGAAGAACAGAGAGGAAGGGAGGAAATTCGAGTTTGGGTTTATTCTTCCATAACTGACACAGCTACAATGGGTTGGCTATAAGTGCCAAATCACCGTCCCATGACACGGGCCGAGCCCCTACGCCTACCTAGGCCAAGCCCGCTCATCAAGCCCAAAAGATCAAACAGTGTCATCAAGCCCAAAAGAGGAGTGTGACCATAAAGCACTTCAAATGGAGTAGTACCCAAAGAGGATTGATAAGAAGTGTTGTACCAAAACTCAGCTAGAGGTAACCACTTACTCCATTCTTTAGGGCAAGAATGAACTGAACATCTCATAAAACCCTCCAAACATTGATTTAACCTTTCAGTTTGACCATCAGTTTGTGGATGGTAAGAACTGCTCATCATCAGCTGTGTGTCAGACAAAGTAAACAATTCCTGCCAGAATGCACTAGTGAAGATCCTGTCTTTGTCAGAGATTATAGCAGCAGGCAATCCATGCAATTTGTATACTTGACTGAAAAACTGTTGAGCAACCTGTATAGCAGTATATGGATGTGCCAAAGGCAAAAAATGAGCATACTTGGTGAACTTATCCACCACAACCAAGATGGAATCCCATTTATTAGATTTTGGAAGACCCTCAATGAAATCTAAGCTCACTGTGTGCCAAGCTTGATTGGGAACAGTTAAAGGTTGCAATAGACCAGGCAATTTTACATGTTTCACCTTAGCCTGTTGACAAACTGAACAACTCTGCACATACTTGGTAATGCATTGCTTCATCTTAGGACAAGAGAACAATGACTTGATTCTGTGGTAAGTGGTATAGATACCTGAATGACCACCAATAGCACTGTTATGGAGAGCTTGCATAATGTGTTGCTGAGCTAACACATTGTTTCCCACCCAAACTCTACCTCTGTGCTTTATGATGCCATTGACCAACGAAAAACCTTTATCATTTTCAGAAGACAGTGCTAACTGAGCCATTAATGATTTTGCCTCTTCATCATCATCATACCCCTTCTGTAGCTGTTCCAACCAGGTCAGGGTGCTGACAGAAACTGCAAAAACCTCATCAGAATCTGGTGTCCTGGATAAAGCATCTGCGTAGCCGCATTTGAGAGTCCTTTCTTGTACTAAATATGATATTGAAGATCCATCAATTTTAATAAGGCTTTCTACTGAAGTCTAGAGACAATCTTCTGATCAGCCAAATGGAGCAAGCTCTTATGATCAGTCCTCAACACAAAGGGTTTGCCATGGAGATAACACCTCCATTTATCCACTGCCATGATCATAGCTAAACACTCCTTGTCATATGTGGACATAGCTTGACTCCTGGAACTAAATGCCTTGCTCAAATAGGAGATAGGATGGCCATCTTGCATTAGCACAGCTCCCATACCTGCATCACTGGCATCAGTCTCAATAATGAACTGTTTATTGAAGTCAGGAATAGCCAGGACTGGAGCTTTAATCAATGCTTCTTTAAGCAGCTCAAATGCTTGCTGAGCCTAAGGAGTCCACTGAAATACAACCCCCTTTTTCAGTAATTGAGTCAAAGGTTTACTTATCAAGCCATAGTGATGAATGAATCTTCTATAATATCCAGTGAGACCAAGGAATCCTCTCAACTGTTTCAGGTTTGATGGAATAGGCCACTTCTGAACAGCAGCAATCTTTGTAGGTTCAGTAGCAACACCATTAGCAGAAATAATATGTCCCAGGTACTCTAATGAAGGTTGAGCAAAGACACACTTGGACCTTTTCAATAGAAACTGATGTTCTTGAAGTAACTGAAACACCAGCTGAAGATGTTTGCAATGCTCTTCCAAAGTCCTGCTATAAACTAGGATATCATCCATAAAGACTAGCACACATTTTCTGAGTAATGGTGCAAAAATAATGTTCATAGCACCATGAAATGTTGCAGGGGCAGTTGTCAATCCAAAAGGCATCACCTTGAATTCATACAATCCATTGTGGGTCTTGAAGGCAGTCTTGAACTCATCTCCTGCTGCCACCCTTATCTGATGATATCCTGGTCTGCAGTCCATCTTAGAGAAGAAACTAGCTCCAGCCAATTCAATCAACAGCTCATCAACTATAGGGAGAGGATGTTTGTTCTTCACTGTAATATTATTCAGCTGTCTGTAGTCCACACAGAACCTCCATGTCCCATCCTTCTTCTTAACCAACAAAACTGGTGAAGCAAAGGGGCTCACACTGTGTTGAATAACTCCAGTTTTTAGCATGTCCTGGACTTGTTTTTCAATTTCAGTTTTCTGCACTGGTGCATACCTATAAGGTCTTGCATTGATAGGTAGAGCACCATGAACTAGAGGAATATGGTGGTCATAAACCCTAGATGGAGGCAAACCAGTTGGTTCCTCAAAAAGCTTACTGTATTGGTGCAACAAGTTCTGCACATCAGCTGGAACTTCATCAGTCTGTCCTTCCTGGATGACAGCTAATGAAAAATCTGAAGAAGATTGAGTTCCAATTATATGGGCCTCAACTTGACCTTGGCCTGGGCAAACAGCTTGCAACTGCAGAATATACTGTACTGCCCTCTTCTTCAACAGCCCTTTTAGCTTATGGCCAGAAACCTGAGAACACTTGGTGACTATATCAGACACCCCTTTGAGCACAACCTTCTTATTCTGATCAGTAAACCTCATGAGCTTTTTCCTCCAATGAATCCACATTGGGCTATATTGACTCAACCAGTCTGCCCCTAAGATCATGTCATAGCCTTTGACAGGAAGAACTCTAGTATCAAAACAGAAGGTATGCCCCTGAACATGCCATTGTAACTGAGGAATAAATTTGTCAGATAACAAGCTATTACCATCAGTAGCTATAAAGCTGAGAGATTCACAATCAGTCTGTGAGTGCTTGATTTTCTGGGCAATCTCAGAGCTAATGAAAGTACCAGCACTCTCAGAATCCAGTAAAATCAAAATCTCCTGAGAGCCAATAAACCCTCTAAACCTAAGAGTTCTGTTCTTATGAGATTTATGCACACTGTTGGACTTAGGCACTGCCTGTGGCTGAATAGACATAACCACTTGTCCTGCTGCAGCCTCAGAGTCTTCCTCAGATGAATCATAATCTGAATCAGGGTCATACTGTACTGCCTCCATGAACTCCTGCAGCACATGCAATGGTACCTATGGTGGGCATTTGTGATCCTTCCCAGTCCACTTTTCACCACACACAAAGCAAAGCCCATTAGCTCTCCGGTATGATTTCAGAGTGGCTAACTTGTTGTCAGGCTGTTTAGCAGCAAGCTTGAGATCATCCTTCTTCATAATTGGCTTCCCATTATCAACCAATGGCACGGGCTTCTGCTGAAACTTAGCATACCCTCGATGACCCCCTTTGGCTTTAACAGATTCCAGCTCTAGTTCTTGTAACATAGCAAATTGGATGGCATCTTCCACAGATTTTGGCCTATGTAGTACGAGAGCAAATCAAATATCATCCTTGAGACCGCCCACAAACTTAGAGACAAAGAATGTCTCATCATAAGCTGGATTGTACAAAAGAATGCCATGGGATAGTTCTTCAAATTTCTGATGATAATCCTGAATAGAGTCCACTTGTTTCAGATTCTCTAGCTGCAGCAATTGAAGCTTGTACTGATCTCTATCATAATGAGAAATAACTGCAGCTTGCATAGCTTCCCAACTCTGAAACTTCTGACGACGCTCCATCATCTGAACCCAAACACGAGCAGGTCCCACAAAATTCAGACGAGCAAAGCTTGTCTTCAGGCTTGGATGCACCGAATACAGCTCGAAATATGTCTCGCATTCATCAACCCAGAATCTAGGGTTAGAGCCATCAAACTTGGGAAATTTCATTTTAGGCAAGTGAACAGGGCGAAATGCAGAATCGCGATGAAACTGGTGATCGCCATGAAACTGGGGAGGTGGATCCGGGTACATACCATTGCCCGGGAGTGGTGGGGGTCCATGGACCACACCACCAGCATCCCGTGGATTCATTTCGACGCGGTGCCCATCGGGCGATGGTGAGGTCGACGCCGCGGTCGTCGTGTTGTTGGACGACGAGGGCGCGCCTCCGTCTCCCGCAGCGCCACCCAGAGTAGGTTGCGGCTGCGTGGTGAAGTTCGGCGGTGGGTGTGCTCCTCCCGCTCCAGCCGCGCCACCCAGAGTGGGTTGCGGCTGCCTGGTGAAGTTCGGCTGCGCAGTTGCTCCTCCCGCTCCCACAACGCCTCCCAGAGTCGGCTGTGGCTGCGCTCCCGCAGCGCCGCCCAGAGTCGGCTGCGGCTGCGTGGTGAAGGTCGGTGGCAGCGGCAGAATCGGTGCCTTGGAGGTGGCCTCCAACCGCTGCAGACGCAGCGCCGCCGCATCGGCCTTCAGGATCAGCGAACCCATGGACTCCTCCGTCGTGGCTTGCTGCGACTCCAGGGTCGCCAGCTTGTCGAGCGATTGCTTCATCATATCCTGGAACGACTCGAAGCGTTTGGCGAGATCCTCCAACGACGCCATGACTTGGAGCTCGGTCTTCGTCGGCTTCTTCGCGGGCGCCAGCACGAATCAGCCAAATCCCGCGCGAGCGAAAAAATTTGGGGCCTCAAAACTAGGAGAATCGGTGGAGCTTGATACCAATTGTAATGAACACACTCGGATTGTGACAGAAATTGAAGTAATCCAGGTAAATTTGGAGAAGATTTAAGGAAGAACAGGTAGAACTCAGGAAGAACAGAGAGGAAGGGAGGAAATTCGAGTTCGGGTTTATTCTTCCATAACCGACACAGCTACAACGGGTTGGCTATAAGTGCCAAATCACCGTCCCATGACACGGGCCGAGCCTCTACGCCTACCTGGGCCAAGCCCGCTCATCAAGCCCAAAAGATCAAATGACATTCAAATGAAAACAGCCATCGGCCCAAAGAGACACCACGGCGGCCACCGCTATCAGACTCAGCCACGATCAGTCTTAGTCCTGACACGCCTCCATGCCAATTGCCAAGCTACAACTGACTACTGAGATGGCGTTTGGGTTTGGAACTTCGGATTGAAGAAAACGCGGTGGGAATTGGGAAATGAAGGGACGGTCTTCCGTCGCTGTTTTTTATCGGGGCCGAAAGCAAAGCGGCTGCACTGGCCAACACTGCCTCACGCGGCAACAGAAAGTAATCATAGATTCATAGTGGATCTTTCCTCGTCATCGAATCAATTGATAACTGAAAAAAGCAATCAAGTGGAGCTGAGTGAAACCGAAATTGCTAACGTCATGGCGCATTGCAAAATTTGGAAACTTTTAAAAAATGCTACTAGTGCTTTTAAATTAAATTCTGATTTCGATAATGCATTCATTACAATAATAAGCTACATATCAATATCACATATCTAATTTTAAGTATCCGGATTTAGATCTGATACGAAACAATAAATACTATCCATTTTTTTAGTCTCTAAACCCCTTCGAACAAACTGACATAATTTGTCTGTCTTGTTTTCATCCCTAACCAAAAGAACTGTAATTTAGATGTAAATTTATAGGTAATTTAGATTATGTTTCGTAATAAAAAAAAGGCAACGCATATGTAAATTTTGGTGGTTTCTTTATGTTGTCTCTCAAAATGGAAGTGGTGGTTGACTTTCAAAAATATAATAGATCTTATATGGCCATTACTATCATGGTTGTTATCCTATCAAATTGATGGCTAGATTTTTTTTTGTTTGTGTTAGAATTCCTAAGATGTGTGTTTTGTAAAGATAAACATGGAGACTCCATTGAGGCCTCCAAATTAGAGAAAATTCCTTTTTGTTGTGGAGTTTTGCGTGTGGGTTACAATATAATAATGTTGGTGTCAAGGCCAGGTTTAACTTGTATTCTTTCTACTTGGGCTCTTTAAAATATTTGAATTACCCTATTATAAGCGTCGGATAATCCATATTCAATTATCGGATAATCCATATCCAATGAATTTCGCCAGTCCACTGCATCCACCTATAATCGGATTTGGATTATCCCCATCCACACTTATATTAAAAACACTTCTCCATATCTTTAAAATTCGAATTCGGAGTGAAGGATTATCCATACCACTTTCACCCCCTCACACTAATTGGGCATGCACGGTAATTACATAATTGAGCGTACATGGTAGCACGAGGATGCAGACGCAGTGTTTGAGGACAGAGCTGATGTGTGCCACTTGTTAGGCGAAGGTTTGGCAGGGCTGTGGGCCGTGGGTATCAGCAAAGTTGGCATGTGAGTGGTCAGTGCGTTACGTGTTGGGGTCTTTGTAACTTTGTTGCTCCATTGTAGCGGTCAGTCTAGATTTCTTATTTTTGTTGTAATCGGTGGTTTCCCTGCCTGATCATTTGAACAAAAAAGTGAATGAAAACAGATAAATAGTTAAGCAGAGTATAACAGAGCAAAACAAAGAATATAGAAGCTTTTCATTAGATTCTCACACAGCTTCAGACATAGACATGGAGTCATTCAGTGTAACAACTAACAATATTTTTTTCCCAAAACGCAAATAACAACATTTTTTTCCCCAAAACGCAAATAACAACAGTTAACACTCATGGAAATGGAACTAGTTGTATTACCTATGACAACCTATCTCTAGTGGTGAGCTTGTTCATCCCTCGAATAGCTCTTTCAACGTCTCCTCTAGCTCTTGAGGCGTGATTCTTGGGGAATTGACATTGTAATCCTCTAGGTATTTTGTAAAGCCTGAACTGACTTTCTCGATGATGGCTTTCCCCAGCCTTCCCCTCAGCTCAGGGTCAGGGACCTTCCAAAGCTTTGGGGCATTGCTCGTTTTCTGAAACTCTAGCTGGAACTTTGACAGCGGTGAGTATCTCCCAAGGCAAAGAGGAGTAGGATCATGCAAGCATGACAGCACTGGTGCCCAAGACACTTGCAGATAACTCCGTATATGGTCATCGATTTTAGAAGTCAGCGCCGACATATGAGGTTTCAAAGCCGAGCTTGGGTGAAGCTGCTGCCACATGAAGTATGTGTTGTTGAGCAAGAATAGGAACCGCAGGCTCTGATCTGGGTATGGTTGGGACACTCGCAGAAGCTTTTCTTGTAGACAAGATATCATCTCCGTTATCAGGGCGGCAAAAGGGTCATCAGTGTTCGTAGCAAGCTGACTTGATTTTCCATGCCCAGCCACATACTTACCAAGGCTGGCTGCTTTAGATACGATTTGATGCACTAATGTGTAGTTAGTCGAGAGTACCTTGATGCAGTTTGTTATGAACCGAGTGACCTTGTGAATGTCCGGTGACCCTGGCACTGCTTCACAATCCATAGACTCTGCCTCGTGGCTATCCTGGAAAAGGGACGTGATACTCGTCCTGATCTCATCCACTGTGTCCAATATGGCCTCATCCAACTTGTCCAGTTTTGCTGACAAGAGATTGCTCATCTCGTCAATTATATCTCTACTAGATCCTAGAAAGGGTGGGGAATGGGGCCATAACTGGATTTGCTCAGAGACTGCGGAGAGCGCATCGCGCACGCCTATCCGTGCCTGCAACTTCTCCTCGGTTGTTGGATCGTTGATTGACTCCCCATGCTAGAATTAGAAAGAGTATCTTGAATTCTAGGAAGACCAACATTTGGGGCAGCAACCTCGTCAACAAAAGGGAGCATCTTGGTGACGGTTGATTGGAGAAACCTTGCAAATTCAGAAGCAGATGGGGAAAAAGTGGCTTCCTCCTTGTTGCATGATCCGTCCAAGTATGTGAACACGCACACTTGGATTACGTTCAGAGCTGCGATCCAGCTCCGAGCCAAGTGCCCAAGCTGCTGCCGCCGGAAGACCAAGGAGCTTACTGGCTCATCGTCGGTAACCATGCTGAGTACCCAGCTGATGCCCAGATCCGAGAACCACCTCTCCACGACAAGTGCACTGTTTCTTCTAGTGGCACAGAAATCCTGAACCAGGTCCTTGATGTGCCCATGCATTTTCTCCCTTTCTCCCTCGAGCTCAAGCCATGGGAACTGAACATTCTCCAGCTTGTTTGCTATCTCTTCCACTAGGTGCGTGGATAGAGTAACTGAACATCCTTGATCGGAAGAGGACTGCAGGTGAGAGCTACCAGACGTGTAGGTGGTGGAGAGGGAACCTGAGTTGCTGCTGCTAGTAGTAGTGAACGCCACCAGACGCGGCCGTGGTGGACGCCAGTTGGCAGCAGAATAGTACACATCAGTCTCCTTATTAGTTGTACCTGCAACTGCAAATTATATGCGCACATGATTTGGAAAGGTTTAGCCTAGCTTGTGCTAGTTTTCATCACCGCCATTACACTTGAAACTGAAGTGATCTACAGAATAAACTTGCCTTCTTTAGTAAGAACATATGGTTCAGGTGAAGGCAGAGGATCATTTAGTCTTGGTATTTTGACCCTTGGAGGAAGTGGAAGGGGTTCAACAGGAGGTGAAGAAACAGGTTCCATGTCCCAAGGAGAGACCCTTTCTGGACGTGGGGTACTAGAAGCCACATCCCAACGCACCTATAAAGAAAAATGGGGAGGGAAAAAGAGGGCACACCACTGTTTCATAGGTACAAGACTGAAGACCACAATGGCACTAGTTGACATTGAAAAAGCGATTACCTTCAAGCATCTCCAGCTGGAATCGGGCCACGGTGGGCTAAGATTTCCACAACCAACTATGGTACCAGCAAACCTGTTGGAATAAATGAGCTTTAGTCATCATGCTTTATGTTTTGGAACTGATTAGAAAATTGGCTAATTTCCCAACAAAAACCTACAATGGAAGAGAACCATATATCACAAGTAATCACCACGTACAACCTTGCTTGGATCATCTAAACTTTTTTATAAGATGCAATTGCTCAGCTTTTTATAAGCTGGGTGGTTGAATTGTACAAAATAGGCTATAAATGAAGGCCTTTGGATCAGCTAAAACTTTTTTTGGGCGGCTAGCAACTTGTTTTAGACCATCCAATTAGTGCCCAAATAGATAACATGGAACCTTTTTTTTTGAGATTATAGATAACATGAAACTGCATAAGTAATAGATAAAAGGTCAATGTGGCAATTACCTCTGCTCTGTTTCCTCCTCCCCTTCAAACTTCATGTTGAATCTCATACCAACAAAAAAAATTTCTTTTACTGACTCCATATACTGATTATAAGGTATGATGAACGCGGAAGGGCTCGTCCTACAATTAATGTAACATTCAAAAGATATCAGACAATACATGTTTAGCATCTTTAGCTAGAACTACTAAGATGAATGTGCATGTCAATTCTCAGGGATGGAATCGATCAGTTGGTTGCAGACGTGTCAACAACATACCTAGGATAGTAGGGTACACTGAACATCTTTTGCGTGTTAACAGCTTGCCATGCAGTTGGCAAGGATACCGAACACCATGCTGTGGCTAGAGAGTATAGATGGTACTTTAGGCGTCCACGTTCTAAGAGGCCGCCTAACGCCGACTCGAAGTTCACCACTTTCTGATCTGCATAAGGCGGCGGCAGCAGCAGCAGCCAGAAAGGAAAACTAACTAAGCGCATAACTCTACTGAGGAGCTGCTATCAACCTAGCCTGGTTTACTTTCAATCAAAATAAAAAAAAAATTACTTTCAAAAACCTAGCCTGGTGGGCAGGAAACAAGAGCAGACCTGAGGAAAATGAAGGCATCCCCAGGAACAAGCCTTTTGGAACTAGCAAAAACAGTCCAACCATTGGTGAAGAAGTGCCTCTTAGGTTGACCTAATCAAAGATGATCAACATGAAGTCGTCAGGTGGAAAAACAATTGGCCAATTGATGCCATGTACCACAGCGAAACGGAAGGCTAACCTAAATAAACTACAAATATAATATTGAACAAATGGAGATGAGACACACACAAACAGTCGCATACTACGATAGGCCACAAGACCTCAAGTGTAAGAGACAGGCATGGACCGTGGGTCTGTCTGGCAATGAGAGGAGAACAGAGCTCGAATTACCACGAAAGATGTGGCGGAAGCGCCACTCCTTGCCATGGAGATCCTTGGCCACCAGCTCCTGTGTGGGAGGTGACTGGGTCATATCCTGCCGGACGAAACCAAACATGGTCAGCGTTTTTTGTTCAGATAACAGAATAAAGTTCCAGCCAGTAAGGTAAGCTTCAGCTTAGCATTAGCGCAGTCACCCAACTAATGAGACAATTACCAGGGGAGGGAGGCACTCCTCAGCGTGGCGGCGCAGCACAGATAAGCCACCATTGGTGCTGGTGTCGGACACGGTGAGCGTCTTGCAGAAGGACCTTACTGCTGGCCTCGGCATGGCGGCAGACGACCCAGAACTTGTCTTCTCAGCCACCACATCTTTTTGCTGCAAGTCTGGTCTCGTTATTAAGAGTCTCAGAATTCCCCAAACAAAACAAATTAATAAATCCTCCCCTTCTTCCCCTCCCGTGAGTTTCACTTTCACCTTGGGCTCGGGCTCTGGCAGGAGCATGATCTGTGCGTAGACCTCGTCGGCGTCCGTCACCTAAGTTTGGTAAACATCCCAACCAAAAATGAAATTGCTTGCCAAGTTGCACAGCAAAAAAAAAAAAAAAAAAAAAAAAAAAAAAAAAAAAAAAACATGCAGCAGAAGCCGGGGCTGCTGGTCGGATCGATCGGAAGAGGAGGAACGACCTTGAGCTCCACGTTAATCACGCGACAGAGCATTTTGTTGTTGCTGGGGGCAAAGCAGAGTGAGGACTCTCCGGCAGCCTGGTTCGTGGACGCCTCCACCTGGATGGATCAGATCTCCGGCATTAGCGCCTCGCTGAACTTTTTTTTAGATAATAGATATATTTCATACCGACTTCATCTATCAACAGTAGAATCAGGCCAAATTATTATTACAACAGAGAAAACTAAAATAAAAGAAATTGACGGAGGGAAAAAATATCCCAACAAGAAATTCTAGTAGTCCTACGCGACAAATAACTTGCTCCGTGATGTCGACTCCACAAGAGTATGACAACCAACGTCGAGACAATGCCGCCACACACGTCTGTCAGATCTAATAAGGGTGCTGAAAGATCGTTGGACACCGACCACCTTGAAGACACTGGATGTTGTATTCTGGCAACAGCACGAAGCACCTGGTGTATATGCAGAGGAGTCACCAACTCGTTGCCGGCACCAAAGGCGACAACCCAAGGAATCTTCCAAGAGCGACGTCTCCAACGAGAAAATGACATCCGTAAACGCCATCATCGCCCCGCCAGAAAACTGGACATGGATTTTCACTCGGGAAGATCCGCAAGAAAGACGATGCCTCCAGCAAGGAAAGTGGCGCCCACAGGCGTCACCGCCGTCGAAACATGGTAGTACTGTCATTGCCTACCAATAACCGAACTGTTACGCCATTGATTGCCGCCTCTGTTTTGATCTGGCCGTCATCGTACATGCCTAGGCCGGCTGCCACCGTTGCACAAGTAAGGCCGCCGATGCCCAGACACACGACGGCTCTTGCTCCATCGAACCCGCCTTCGGCGGCGGCGCGGCGATTCCCCGATCGCGCGGAGGCCGATCCGAATTTTGCGGAGTCCACCAGATCAGGTCGCGAAGGGCCAAATCGGACGAGCTGCAAATGGATCCGCCGCCCACGCAGGCGAGCGCCATCGCCGGCCGCCCAGCTACGCCCCTCCTCTGTCGTGCCAGAGACAGGGCATCGCCGAGGCAAGGCCCTGCCGCCACCATCCTCGTTTGCCGCCCGGGCCTCCCGGTGGCGCGCTCCGGCGGCGGCGAGGTTGAGAGAAGGGATGGGGGGAGGTGGCGGTGGCGGCTAGGGTTTCGCCCCGAGCCGCCCGCGCGAGGGCGACGCGAGGCTCCCAGGGGTTAGCAGAGCAAACTATCTCCCGTCCGGTCCCGTGCAAGCTAGGGTCAGATCTTAACTAGCTACCTACCTGCTCGATGTGGCCCTGCACCAAGTAGAAGACGAGGTCGCCCACCCTGGGGACGGTGACGAGCGGCCCTGGTGAGGTGAGGCGGACGCCGACGATCGTTGGCTGTCGCGGGGCGGCGGTATAGACAAAGGGAAAGTCAGGCGGAACTCGGTGCGGTGTGCGGTGCTTCACTCTGAAAATTGACTAGCTAGCAACTCTCCATAAAGAAATGCACCAAGGTAAAGAGAGGAGCAAATAATGCTCATCTCCTTCATGCTGCTATTAATAGTACAAGTTGATTGTAAATGAGAGTGGAGAATATTCTCTTGCGCATTCAAGAAAAAAAAGAGTGAGGAATATACTATTAAATTGTTCTCGGTAATTAGTAAGATTTATGGTTAAATTTAAAAAGAACTTAAATTTATGACAAAGCTAGATGACGAGAAAGTAAGAAACCGAGTGGTGGTCAACGATCAACAACCGCGTGCTGCTGGTCAAAAAGTCAGGGATCCACCATTAAAGCATGAAAGTGAAATTCCATTTGCATCGCCAACCCAGAATGCATTGCTCGATTGATTCCACTTCCAGCCGTGTGCGTGCGTCCATCATCGGATTCAATCAGTGGATAGATTGCAACTAGCAGTCCAGCTCCAATGGCGGTTGCCTCAGTCCGGCGGAGAGCATGGAAGAGATTTGAGATCGCGGGGCTGCAGTGACGACGACGCCGACGGCATCGTCTGCGGCCTACCGGCGGCGAGGACGACGCCGATGGCGGAGGCGGTCGGCTGCGGCCTACCGGCGGAGAGGACGACGCAGACGGTGGAGGCGGTCGGCTGCCATTGGCGGACCTAGGCCTAGGGCCACTAGGGCCAAGGCCCTAGTCATGGTGTGGAGAGTCTAAATATAGCTCAGTAATTTTTGCCCAGTTATAGTCTAAATATAGCTCATGATGTAGATACGATTCTTTCTAACACCACAAGATACATTCAGGTTACAAGTGCATTGTTATTAAATAGTAAGAGCATCTCCAAGAGTTTGGTAAAAGAGGTTGCCATCCTCAAAATTTGGCAAAACAAGCAAAATTTCTTCTCCAACAGTTTGCCAAATTCACTTGCTATTTTTCCCAACTTGCCAATTGCCCCGTCCGCGCGCGATCCCTCGCTCGCGGCCGGCGTTTCCCTTCCCGAGCTCGCGAGGAAAAATCCTCCTCTCGCCACCGAGGACAATCCGTCCTCTCGTTCCCGCGCCGATCGTGCCCCATATATCATCGCGATATCCTGCGCCAAGCCCGGCTTCCGTCATCGCGCGTCCAGTCCACGCCAAGTCCGCGGCCTCATCCTGGCGGCGTCCAGATCCCGCAGCTTGCCCGGCCGCGACGACGATCAGATACCGCAGCAGGCCGGCCTCGACGCGTCCTCCCGACTGGTGTTGAGGTATGTGCTTGCTCGTGAAGCTAGGGTCGTTCATATATACCATCGTCATATTTTGCCGCACTACTGCCATGTATTTCCTGTTGCTACTGATTGCTAGTCTAGGGTTCAGCTGCTGCCGTCAGGTCTTGCAATTTTCTTTCCTAAACATACTACATGTGTAGCAGTACTATATATTGCTGATCGATCATGTGTAGCAGTACTGTATCTATCAGAAAATACTACATGTTGCCCTACTTGCGTGTATGTTTCAGTAGGTAGTCATCGTTCTATTTCCTCAAGGTACAGTCATGGAGATGCAAAGTACAACATTTTTATCTTTGATGGTTTATCTGATGGGAACATATCTGGTGCAAACTAAACTTTCGTGAAAACCCATGCAAACTATGACAAAAAAGTCATCAAAATTCACCAAAAAAATCACACATGTAGATGATATGATGATACACAACCTTGTAAAATATCTTGTCTAAACTCGACTTCGTTTGTGAGATATAAAAATAATAAATTTCTAACAAATCATCTAGACAGCTTTCAGGCTTGAAATTTGTTATTTTTATATCTCACAAACGAAGTCGAGCTTGGATAAGATATTTTACAAGGTTGTGTATCATCATATCATCTACATGTGTGAATTTTTTGGTGAATTTAGACGACTTTTTTGTTGTGGTTTGCACGGGTTTTCACGAAGATTGTGGTTTGCACTTGATACGTTGCCTTATCTGATAGTCAAGTGATGTTTCAGAACTATTTCCTAATAGCTATTTTTCCTATATGTGACATATAAATAAAGATTATGATATAGTTTTTAAATTTTTGCTACTAGAATTTGGCCCTAGTCATGACCAAATTCTGGGTCCGCCACTGACGGTTGCGGCCTACTGGCGGCGAGAACGACGCTAACAGCGGAGGCGGTTGGCTGCAGCCTACCAGCGGCTACATCACCAGTTCTGGTACCACTACTAGAAACGCAACTTATGCCGACAGCGAGGCACAATTTATTAAAATGAACTGACCTTCAAAGTATAAACTAATAATATGCATGACATGCAGCCCACTTCTGAATCTGAGGTTGCATTCCCTAGAGAGCATGAGAAAGCTATTCCTAGTGCATCTGAACATGTAAGTATTAAGTATGTTCCAAATATATTAATACCATACCTGAAAGTATTGTAAAATCTATCTTATATGTATTCAAGTTAGTTCATATGTTTATACAAATAATTTTATAATTTCTATATGATAACATTGGTGGAGCAGACTATAGTGGTGACGACAATGAGGATGATGCCTATGATTATGAAAATGAAGTCTATCGTTCCCAAGAAGATGGCAAATATTATGTGAACAATGGTTACGATGATGATGGTGCCTGTTGATGAGAAGAGATCATATGCAACATATGAAGTGTGTGGCACTTTTAAGTAGTTCTTTTATGCCTTGTGAACAATAGCATCTTAGTGGAGTATTTTAATTTGAACATTAATTTATGTTATGTTGAAGAATATTCTTAGAAACTTTTAGAATATCTAGGTTGTACCTTTGTTTGGTGATCATTGGGCTTCAAACTTTCAATGTAGTATGCAATATTGAAGCGCTGGTTATGAAATGCCATGAATTATATGTGAATGTTTAACATTTGTAATTGATCTTCGTGGTTACATATTAGTTATTTATGGCTATAAAAAATATCCCAAGCAATATCGGTTGATACATTTCTATATTGCCGATGGTTTAAAAGTTTTAGCCGATGGGAAACCAAAACCTTCACATATATATTCTACCGAGAGTATTTAATTCCTGACGGTTAATAGACACCGTTGCTAATATGTTTCCCGATGGGTTAAAAAACCATCATGCAACAAATCCCCGAATGGATATGTTTCCCGATGGGTTTTAAAAAACCGTCATGCAACAAATCGCCCACCGGATATGTTTCCCGATGGGTTTTAGAAAACCATCATGCAATAAATCCCCGACCGGATATGTTTCCCGATGGGTTTTAAAAAATTGTCAAGCAACGAGTCCCCGACCGGGGTACCCTCCGCAATCCATGTCCGACCAAAGTCCTTCTAGCATGTTTACAAACTAATTGCCGAGCGTTAACCGTCGGGGACATACAGTCGGCCACACAATGGCCAACTACCAGTCGGTAAAAGTGGGAATGCCCGACCAAGGATGCCCGACGGGAGGCTCCCGAAGGTATACGCTCGGCAATTGCATTTCCCGACGGTACAAACCAATGCCCGACGGTTTAATAACTATCGGCCATTCTTACACATCTTGTAGTGTACAACCTACACCGCCAGCACCACCACCGCCACATTCGATTCAGTCGGAGAACTTCAGCCTCGTGATTTCCATGCATCCATGGCTCCGCCCACGGCGCCCGTCGTGGAAGGAAACGTGGAGGAGGAGCTTGATGTAGACAAGGAGCTCGAGGAAGACAGGGTGGACAAGCTGGAGCATCTCAAGGGCCTGGTGGTGCAATTCCGTGGCGACAATCGAAGTGCCTTGGAGAGGTGGCTCCTGGAGCTGGATGTCCCGTGGGTTGTCCACCTCGCCCCCGGAACACAGGAATCTTCAGGGAGCGTCGTCGTTGCCTTGCACGGCTTCCAATTTCTTGTCCAGAGCTGGATCCTGGCTCTACGCAAGATCCGTGGATCCATCCTTACAAGCTTTCATGGCTGGTACGTGCTGCCAGAGCCACCAGGACCAGGATGAAGGAACGAGCAAGCAACCATCTGCATCAGAATTTGCACAACTTGTCCAAGCAACTGTGCTCAAGATGCTGCCTTTCGTTGACATTGCTGTGGCAAAAACCGCCCATAGGCCGGGGGAAGTGGCTCAGAAGCTCCAGGTTCTGATAGACATACATGACGCTCTTTCCATGGCCTCGCAACATGTCCTGTCATTATTGTCCTGCTATGTACAAGAAGAATTTTCTGATGACAAGATCAGGGAACTCTTGTCAGCACATCTGACCAAGTTGGATGAGGCCATGTGGGATACAGTTGGTCATGAGATGAGGAATAATATCATGGCCTGGAGCTGGACACACGATGGCGGTTCAAGTGACATTCACAAGGTCACCCACTCCATAGTAAGCTTCCAAGGTGCTTTCGGCGAATTACAAGTCAGTGAATCGTATTTTACATGATGCAGTTCTCCGTGGTGAGTTTGTGTCGGAGAATAAAAACTTGGACCATGTGACCAACCTCATCACACAGATGATCTCTTCACTGGAGAGAGAACCTTCCACAAATTCATCCCCGGGGTCCTTCCCAGATGAGAGCCTCAGGTACCTGTTCTTGATCAACAATTTCCACTACTTGTCGCAAGAGTTCCACACAATTCAGCGTTTGGGTTTCAATATGGCATCCTTCACCTACGATATCAATTACTGCATCAATCGTTATCTCCATGTGTCTTGGGAACCGGTGTTAAAATGCTTGCAGGATCCTGCTACAACTCGTTGCTTCACTACATACTCGTCTCCTATACCAAAGTTTGAGTCAAAATTTCAGAAGACATACTCCACCCAAAAGCTCTGGAAGGTCCCAGACCCTGAGATGAGAATGAGGCTGCGGAAAGCCATCATCGATAAAGTTATTCCAGTGTTTGTACAGTTCTTGGATGATAACCAGATTGCCACACCCCCAGCCCCAGGATTCACTCCCATGGAGGTAGTGAAGATGCTGGGAGAGTTATTTGAAGGATGATGAACTAGTGCACCATTGAAGATTAGAAGGCAAGTTGCCATACGTGTAGCATTCCTTTGTTTTTTTGGAGCGCAGTAGCATTCCTTTGTTAATCCAGCTTCCATTTGTGTTCACTATTATGATTGGGTTTCGGAATAAAATGTTGTTTCCATGGACTGGGTCTCTGAAGCACGGTGTGAAGAACCGGGAAAAAGCTGCTGAAAGTTTGTTAGTAGTTGTCCCCCAAACTGATTGGAAAAAAGTTTGTTAGCAGTTGGTCGTGTAATTGTTGAACTTTTTTTCTGTCAGATATCTGGAACAGCAGTTTCACAAAGAGCTGATCTGTAGCCCCTTGCCCCTGCCTTATTATAATAGCAAGTAGTGAATTCTTCTTACTCTGTTTGCCCTGTTATTAACACGAAGAGATGCATGTGAATTCTGCCCTGCCAGAAAGGGGAATAGTTGTTCGGATCTTAGGAAACATGCTAAATTTGAGAGCCAAGTTACTCAACTCCTGTACAGATTTTTTTAAGTACTCTGGTTTTCACAGGCTGAATTCGAAGGCAAGAATGGGTGAACGAACCAGGCTGGAAGAAGTAAACGGGCCCGAAGTTACCTATCAGGCCCAAAAACAAATTTGACTTACCTATTCCGTCCATTTTAGATTTAGGGTAATATTAAGCATACTAAACTATGCACTTTAATCTTGTTTTCACAAGCCTTTTTCGAACCTTTTAGTCATGTTCAGAAGAAAAAAAAGAGGTCATGCAAGGCAACCTTAGTTTTTTTTTATTCTGTCTTAGTGTTTCTAGTATTTTCAGGGGATCATAGTTTTTTTTAATGAGAGAAGCGTATTCATGAGGGCCCGTTTGGATACTCTAAAATTGGGCTGGACCATATCTCTATCCTATCTCTATTCATATTCTTTTGTCACTGTGCTTGGGCCCGTCTATATATTTAGAATTTGGAAACGAAGATTACCAAACTATTCCAAGTGAAAGCCCACAGAGGCCTAGATAAGAAGATTCCTAGCCATTCGATGAGAAATAGAAAAGTCGATCGATTCTCTCCCTGTTGCCGAGCAGTCACCCCCGCCGCCAGGCCGCTTTGCGACGGCGACGGCGGCGGCGGCGGCGACCGAAGGACCGAGACAATGCGCGCGTGCCATATGGGACCGAGGCTGACGGCAGGTGTGCCGCGCCGCCAGGCTGGGGCGGCAAGCGGGGGAGCTGGGAGCTGTATGTATCTTAGGAGTGCGTGCCGCCACGTGTGGCCGGGGTACGGTGATGGTTGGAGGACGCGTGCGCCGATGTGCCGGTGCGGATGCTCGCAGGCACAAACGAGCTGGACGCGCTTGGGAGCGGCGTTGCCACCGCTGCGGCAATACACTTGTTCGGCGTGGACGAGGGAGTCCGTCTGGCTCGCGATTTCATTACGTCCGACAACTATCCATACGAACTTCAGAAGAAAATGTTTCGTAGAAGCCAAATCCATGTACATCGAAAAAATAAATTGATCTGATGAATCACATTCTAGCCAATTCAATTCAATTTGCAATCTGAACTAGTATCAAATTGTTGGAAAGACAATCCAAATCAGTGTATCCAGATGGGTAGAGAAATTGACAGCCAACACATAAATATCATAACATACCAATGGTGCTAGTACAAGCTTGCAAGTGAAAAGATACATACAACTCTAATATTTATGTCAAATACATGTGAGGCAGCGAGGGAGTGACAAGGATATATACAAGTTGCCAGATGAAGTCTTATTACAATGCTTCAGATTTAATTTTCAACTGCGATCAAATCATTTAAAGCTACAACAACAATTCATCAGAAAGCCAACACAAACAAAGGAAATAATCTATATATGGTGACTTATTTGTGTTGTGTTGCGCTTTATCGATCTATTCATCATCCTTCAAACAGCTCTTGCAGCATCTCTTGCAGCTCCTGGGGAGTGAATTTTGGGGTGGTAACTTTGTTATCCTCTAGGCATGTGTTTGGTTTGGGAGCCAAGTGGGTTGGGTTGGGTTGGGTCCAACCCATTTTTCTGGGATGGAATGAACCCGTCTGGTGTTTGGTTATGGGCATGGGTTGAACCCAGTTTTTTGTTTGGTTAGAAGGATTGAGAGGGATGGAATGGATGACATTTTTGACACCATCAACTGTAGCAATTGATGGACCCACATGTCAGCCTCCTATTTAATTTTCCCCTTCTCGTCTTCCTCTTCCTCCGAATCGAGCGGCACCCCGGCATCTCGTCCCGCTCCGGCGGCCAGCGCCGCGCCGTGCCACCCCGTCCCGCCACGACGCCCTGCTGCGCCACCGCGCCCTGCGCAGGCCCCGGCGGCCACCGCCTCCATGCCCTGCTCCGGCCTGCTCCGCCCGGCGGCCATGAAATCCCGCAGCGAAGGCCATGGCGCCACACCCCGAGCCGGTGACCCGCGCTCCGCCCCGGTGACCAGCGCCTCACGCCGGCGGCCATGGCGGCGCCCTAGACCGCGCCGGCGACCCACACCTCGCCCCGGCGGCCATGGTGCCCTGCCCCGCGCCGGCGACTTGCCCCACCGGTGGTCCACCGCTCGCCCCACCGCCACCGCCTCGCCCCGGCGGGTCCACCCCGCCCCACCGCCGCTGCCTTGCCCCACCGGCGTGCCCCACCCCTGCCCCAGTGGTCCGCACCGCCCCAAGAAGCCTCGACGGCGAGACCGAGAAGCATGCGAGACGCGTGCGAGACGGAGAAAGAACGGAGTCAATGTGGGTCGAGTGCGTCCGCTCGTTTTCAGCAGACCATCCCAACCCGCATCTGAAGGCATATTCC
Organism: Themeda triandra; assembly: GCA_018135685.1. Taxonomy (NCBI): domain Eukaryota; kingdom Viridiplantae; phylum Streptophyta; class Magnoliopsida; order Poales; family Poaceae; genus Themeda; species Themeda triandra. The sequence continues at coordinate 606,697 of JAENPR010000311.1, forward strand.
CTCCTGGGTTCAACCCAAACCCACACAACCCCTCAACCAAACACGGGTCGATCTGGGTCCAACCCAATGCAACCTAGGTCGACCCTCAAACCAAACACTAGGTAGGTATTTTGTATAGCCTGGAATGATTTTGTTTGTGCTAGCTTCGCGCTGCCTTCTCCTGAGCCTAGGATCTGGGACCTTCCATTGCTTTTGGGTGGTGTAGATTTTCTGAAATTTGGACTCGAACTTGGACAACGGGGAGTAGTTTTTCCTCAAGCAAAGAGGCATAGGATTGAACAGGCATGACAGAAGCAGTGCCCATGATGCTTCTACATATCTCTCCACATGGCGAAACGGGCCCGGAGGTGGGGCGGCCGCCCCAGGCCCTGGGCGCCCGCCCCAGTAGCTTGGCCAATCAGGCACGAGCTCGCGGATCCTGCCTCCACCGCCTTTGAGGATGAATAAAAACCGTAGATCAAGGTCGGTTTGATCCGAGGGCTGTGGTGCTTCCTAGAGGGCTATATAAGCAAGGCCCCTGGCCCCTGGAGGAGGCATCCCCCTAAACCCTAATTCATTATCTCCCAGCCGAGATTAGGTGAGAGGTGTCCCATGAAAGGATGACCTCTCTAGGGGATTAGGTCTAGCTTCTCCAATGTAGTAGATTAGTATCTTGGGAGAGAGGGTCGAGTTGGGATCTTGCTCAAGGTTCTAGATCTAGTCATGGAGGCTTGGTAAAGCCTTGTATCTTCACTTCAACATTCTGTAAGACTTATACTTATTCTCTTATTTACATGGCTATGCTTACTTTTATTGTAACTTTCTAGTTGAGTTTATCATTACTTTTGTGTGCTAGTTCATAGAGCGCTTAGTCTAGGCTTTACCGGTTGGGCTAAGTAGCCGAGCCTCATGTAAGCATGGTCCTTACATGATGCTCTGCCTGTGAATACACCCTATTCCCTGGCTGTATGGTAGTTACGGGAGGTGACAGCCCCGTCCATATCATATCGAGCAGGTTCTTAAATTGTAGGACCGTAGTCACGTCAGTAGAGGTATCCTTTGTGGTGCTCTCTCCTGTCTAGTGGCGTCCCGAAGTGCACAAGAGTGTGGTAAGTCTTAGCATAGTTGGGTATATCTTTACCATGTGATAAGAATATCATAGGAATCTACCTCACCCATTGACCTCCCAAGTTAACTAGTTGTGTATCTTTAGTGACCTATCCCATGTGTGTCATATTGCATAAATCCTATCATATATCATTTACCCCTGCTATAGTCTAGTTGGTTTACTAAGTTAGTAGATACATGATGGTGAATTATCAAATTCTTTACCTCTTGCTTCCCTGTGGTAAAATATAAATAACGATACCTGGTTTGCTCCTGGTAAAATGCTACAATGGTAAGTTCTGTGCGTTTGCGGAATCCTTCATATTTTAGTTGCACTTAATTTATACCAACAAGCATTTTTAGCGCCATTGCCAGGGAAGCAATTTGGCAAAAAGATTTTGATAATGATCTTGATGTCTGCTAAGTTAGTGCATCACTAGCTTTAGTAGGATTACCCTTGTTTTGTTGAGTGTGGAATAGATAGGACAAAAGATGTCATTTCGACCTTCCGACAAGCTTCCATAAGATATTGAAGAGCCCAGGGTCCCTAAACATTCAACATTCATCAACACTGGAACCCTGCCACCTCACAGGTTTGCGTATACATATATATTATTTCTAACCATGTGTAGATTGAAGAAAAGGTCGTCGTCACAAGAATTCAACTCACATTTCAAGTGACGAAATTAGAAGCTGCACCACTCACAACCATCTTGTGAGTCATGGTAAGTATGATCAAGAAAAGGTGAGATAGTCTTGCTCATGGACTTTAAATTTATGAGTAGTTATCTTGTAATAACTTGCATCCCACGGCATGTTTACTTTCAACAATCCATGCATTCATTCCATTCAGTTTAAATTGGCTCATATCAAATCCGTTGCATGTCTAGTTCCTTGCATGCATTCATGTCGCCTGCATCCATGTCGCCTGCATCTAAAAATAGAAAAAAGTCCTCACCATGATCATGCTCTTTCATCTCTAATTGAGTAAATCTCTATAGTGCTTTCATGCTACCTTTGTTTGCCATAGCATGCTTTGGTTTGGAAGTATGTGCACATATTTCCAAAGGCTTTTAAATTAAGCGTGGTGCTTAGGTTAAAATGCCTTCCTTAATTAAATTAGACATGGAGTCTAGTTTGGTTATTGAACTAAAAATTGCTAGTGTAGACACTAGTTATTTTGTTGGACTAACCCCTGCAGAAAATTCTCAAATCCAATTCGGGTAAATCAAGAGATGAACTCACTTCGGAGATGAAGCAAGGCATATGATGAACTCCAACAACTTTGCGTAAAAGGCACAGCTCATTCATTGTTCAAGGAAGAATTGTAAGTGTTAAATATCATTCACATTGTCTTTTGCTGCAAGTTACCTTTGCCTTGAACCATGTTAAAATGCCATAAAAAACTGTTAGAAAACATGATAAATAAATCCTATGCTAAAGTAACTCAAAAACCATCTCTTTGTTAGCATAGATAAAATTCAAATAGATAGTGGATAATAGCCCATAGTTTGAAATTGTTGCAATCCTTCAGGTATGTGTCCACTAACATTTTGTAGGAAAGAATCTACGATGTGCCTATTCATAGTTTGTCATGAACCTGCCAAATCACCACTTTAGTGATGGAATAAAGAAGAAGACAAGAGTGCCACAAGAAGGATCAACATCTTGAACTCACTCAAAAGAAGTGGATGAACAAGGTGACAAGCTATGAGCAACCTTGAAGACATCATAGCATTGAGCCAAAAACTCGAGCTAGGATGCCGATGAGGAGCAGGGTGCAACTCACCTCATATTAGCCAATCGGAGACCTGCTCTCATTGTTCTTAAAGACACCATCTTGCACGTCGGCTGCCAGGACAAGGATGACATGACCAAGCCTTGAAAGACCATGAACAACTATGGTTGCAAGATGATGTCCCTAAGCCATTGGAGATGAAGCCTATAAGCAAATATTAATGAAGCTCCTTCCTTGATCATCAAGACGGATGGCGTATCATTAACTGAACAACTTTTCGCCATGCTGCTAGAAGACAAAGACCATCAAGGAAGAACTCGAGTCTGCATCTCCAATGAACATCAATTCATCAACCAAGACTCAACAAAAATCAAGAATGGTTGATGAAAGAAGATCATGCAACAATCTAAATCCTCTTCTCCTAGATTGGATAGTCTAGAGAAAAGCTGAAGGTAAAGGAGAGATCTTTGCTCAATGGATCAAGAATCAAGAGCCCTCTCCGACAGATTTAAGAACAGAGGACGAACAGTGTCTAAGGACATAGAGTTACAACACACTTTGAGGGATGATTCAACACACACACGTGGCTTCAAGCGACGAGCGATGACAAGGCTCAAGCTTTGGGGAGAAAGGCCGCCAACTCCTCTAATGATGATCCAGTAATGCTCTTCCTCTTCTCAAGCCCCCGTCGCTCTTGCACGCTGGTTTGCAATCCCTCCACTCACAATTACTTTCTCTCTATAAGTTTGAATGTTTCTATAGATGTCATTTTTTGCAAATCAAACTTAAGACAAGATAAAATCAATTCTCAAGAGAAGAAGTAATGGTGAGTAAATATTCTATGCTAATTAAAATGTTCAAACCAACTTTTCTCGTAGCATAGAAAATGACCTTTAGCTCTATGAACAATGCTACCCTTTTCATTGTTTGTACATCCCTTCGGGTATGTGTTGTCCACCAATCCTCTACAGAGAAGTAACAATGAGTGGAGCAAAAGGTCTAGACAAAAAAAAGAGAGAGAAAAGGAAGGAGAAAGAAGGAGTGCAATTCTAGAAGACAAGATGCTCATGAACAAGTCAAGGAGAGAGGTGAATCGAGCAAGGCAAACTCCTAGAAAAAGGAAAGGGTCACCGGAAGCAACCTACCCTTCATCACATGGTGTCATCAGGCCCCAATGGTAAAGAACATGGGTGACACCTTCCTCAGAGTTACCATTTCAAGAGGTGCAAGGTTTGTACCTTCGGGATAAGATAATGCACCTAAGGAGTGAACATGACAAGAAGTCCTGTTTGAAGGACCCAAATCACCGAACACCGTGCCAAGAGGTAACTTGGTAGTTATCAATATTTCCCTTTTCAGTTCTGCATTTAAATTTCCACATCATATTTACTTTTCTTAATTACATGTTTAGTTACACTTTATTTCCGCATAGAAAAGAAAATAAATATGTCTTGCATTGCATCTTAAAACTGCCAGACCCTATGCAAATAAATTTGTGGCATAAAACCCATAAGTCTACTTGCTATGGTGGCATAAAAATAAAATAAAGATGCATTCATCATCCTTTATAATGCCTTGCATAGTATAAAATACAAAAGCATAAAAATATGACAACAAGAGATCCTGCTAGAAAGATACATTTGTTAAGGGGTTCTAGATGCCCAAAGCTTAGAAGTTTATCACTAACACTTAATCAAGTTCCACAAGCTTTGTTGTCTATTTGAGCTTCATAGAATTTGAAGGATCGAAGAAAGCTAATAGACCGAAGGATGATCTGTCTCCCGTCGGAGTGTTGTCTCAACGGTCATCATCATGAGCACTCCGATGAAGGGGAGTACACCTTCACTATCTATCAACTGCATCAAGCAAGACTACGTCAACATCCAGCTTGGGGGAGAGCATCCCCCGTGTATCCAGCTAAGTATTTTTCTTACCTATCTATTTACTTATTTCTGCTTTGATATATGAAACAAATAAAAAGATGCATAACCTTTAGAAAATCAATAAATGTTTCCCTTTCTATATATTTATGTTTTCTGTATGATTTTTAAGTTGCTAAATAAAATGTAGGAGAGTGTGCAAAGTTTTACCTTGCTAAAAATGAATCCCTAGAATAAACTCTTATATGGAGATGATGAATAGTTGCTCTGTCGTAATTCCTTTCAAGTACCTAGTTTTTAATCTCGAACTCTCCCGAGTTTTAGGATATAACTATTTTGATCTAAGATTTGCTCTGAACCTGAACTCGTGGGTAGCGAATGCTTGATCTAAGTCTAGGTAGTTGGCAAATATGATATGGGAAGGTTTTGAGCTGTTGTTTATCATGTTCCTAGAGATGCTAGAGTTCTAGAGAATTTATCTTTGAAAATCTAAAAATGCTGCATGATGAGTTCCTGTATGACGAGAGTTTAATTCCTACCACAGCCATATATACATGCTTATTAGATTAGGAAAGACTTTCACTTGTTAGCTTAGCTGCTTGTAAGCATTGAGTGTGGTCAGTCTGTGTTGACCCTAGGGGATTAGTCATGCGGTTAAAATCAAGATTCACGTGCACTCCACCTACTTATGCTGCTTCTACCCTGGAATTACGCATCTAAATATTTTCCATTAGACACAACCCAACAAGTTGTTCTACTCCTACACTGGGAGTGAACAGAACCTTTCATCCATTGCTAGCCCTTTTTGTTTTAAGCTCCAGTATTTCCATTGCTACCTCTTATCTATGTTTCCAAAAAGATACTTGGGAATTAATTCATCTTATTCGGTTCCTTAAAAAAAGAGAGAGAAAAAGAGAGAGAGTGAGAAAGAAAAAAATAAAGAGAGAATAAAAGGACAAGGGTCCTAATTAGGAGAGATTTTCAGCAACCCAAGTTCTCGGCAAGTTCTTCAAAGTTTAAGAGAGGTATAAATTTCCTTCGAGGAGCAAAAGTAGAAATAGATATTCACCATTCCTCTACCCCTTCATTTCCACTTACATCCACCATCATTACCACTATATACATTTCCACTCAACCTATATTTAGGATCACACACATGCACATCTTGATTTGACTGTATGGCCAGACTTGTCCCTCTGGATCCATGGTCTGACTATGCAATAAATGTTTGCAAGTATGGATTCCTTGTCCCCCACCTATGAGCTCCAGATAAGCTTATTAGAAGTAGGGTGAGAGAGAGAAGGCATAATGTTATTATGCCTAATGCCAAAAATATCACATATCTTGAGAGAAGAGAGAAGGCATACACCATTAATGCCTTGGTAAGGATCCACAAATACCACAAAGGAGAGACGTGAAAGGGTCATACAAAGGAATCTCTGAGTTTTATTTGAAAATCTTGCAAAAACTCTAGAATAATAGTTGATCAAAGAGCTTGAGACATAGCACTTGACTTGACCGTTCTGTCTTTCAACTGCTCAAGACCCAAGTGACGCTACAAGCCCCATGGTGGAAGGTAATATGGGTAAGTTTGAAAGTTAGAATAGTTCACTCTGAACCGGAGGAGAGTTCTTGTTTGAACGCTTGTGTACCTTTGAGGCATGAAAGCATTGTAGCAACTCCTGATCCATCACTGAGTTTATCTTTTCTCAGGGACGAGCAAAGGGTAAGCTTGGGGGAGTTGTTGACGGTAGATAAGTATCAATTTTAACCGTCAACGAAACATGAAAAAGGACCTAAACATAATTACCACTTAGATATAGGGGGTTTACTAACATAATTCCACGAGTTTTGGTGAATGCCTATTTCTGCAGGGTCTCTGCTGAAAAGAACCAAGGAAGGCCCACATGTCAGGTTTACATAGAGACAAAAGGGCCACGCATAACTTTTCTATAATCTGGAAGGTACGTGAAGACTCTGGAAACAAACCGGAGGCGAAACGGGCCCAGAGGTGGGGCGCCCGCCCTAGGCCCTGGGCGCCCGCCCCAGTAGCTTGGCCAATCAGGCACGAGCTCGCGGATCCTACCTCCACCGCCTTTGAGGATGAATAAAAACCATAGATCAAGGTCGGTTTGATCCGAGGGCTGTGGTGCTTCCTAGAGGGCTATATAAGCAAGGCCCCTGGCCCCTGGAGGAGGCATCCCCCTAAACCCTAATTCATTATCTCCCAGCCGGGATCAGGTGAGAGGTGTCCCATGAAAGGATGACCTCTCTAGGGGATTAGGTCTAGCTTCTCCAATGTAGTAGATTAGTATCTTGGGAGAGAGGGTCGAGTTGGGATCTTGCTCAAGGTTCCGGATCTAGTCATAGAGGCTTGGTAAAGCCTTGTATATTCACTTCAACATTCTGTAAGACTTATACTTATTCTCTTATTTACATGGCTATGTTTACTTTTATTGTAACTTTCTAGTTGAGTTTATCATTACTTTTGTGTGCTAGTTCATAGAGCGCTTAGTCTAGGCTTTACCGGTTGGGCTAAGTAGCCGAGCCTTGTGTAAGCGTGGTGCTTACACGATGCTCTGCCTGTGAATACACCCTGTTCCCTGGCTATATGGAAGTTACGGGAGGTGACAGCCCCGTCCATATCGTATCGAGCAGGTTCTTAAATTGTAGGACCGTTGTCACGTCAGTAGAGGTATCCTTTGTGGTGCTCTCTCTTGTCTAGTGGCGTCCCGAAGTGTACAAGAGTGTGGTAAGTCTTAGCATAGTTGGGTATATCTTTACCATGTGATAAGAATATCATAGGAATCTACCACAACCGTTGACCTCCCAAGTTAACTAGTTGCGTATCTTTAGTGACCTATCCCATGTGTGTCATATTGCATTAATCCTATCATATACCATTTACCCCTGCTATAGTCTAGTTGGTTTACTAAGTTAGTAGATACATGATGGTGAATTATTAGATTCTTTAACCCTTGCTTCCCTGTGGTAAAATATAAATAATGATACCTGGTTTACTCCTGGTAAAATGCTACAATGGCAAGTTTTGTGCGCTTGCGGAATCCTTCATATTTTAGTTGCACTTAATTTATACCAACAAGCATTTTTGGTGCCGTTGCCGGGGAAGCAATTTGGCATTAAGATTTTGATAATGATCTTGATGTCGCTAAGTTAGTGTATCACTAGCTTTAGTAGGATTACCCTTGTTTTGTTGAGTGTGGAATAGACAGGACAAAAGATGTCGTTTTGACCTTCCGACAAGCTTCCATAAGATATTGAAGAGCCCAGGGTCCCTCAACATTCAACATTCATCAACACTGGAACCCTGCCACCTCACAGGTTTGAGTATACATATATATTATTTCTAACCATGTGTAGATTGAAGAAAAGGTCGTCGTCACAAGAATTCAACTCACATTTCAAGTGACAAAATTAGAAGCTGCAGCACTCACAACCATCTTGTGAGTCATGGTAAGTATGATCAAGAAAAGGTAAGATAGTCTTGCTCATGGACTTTAAATTTATGAGTAGTTATCTTGTAATAACTTGCATCCCATTGCATGTTTACTTTCAACAATCCATGCATTCATTCCATTCAGTTTAAATTGGCTCATATCAAATCCGTTGCATGTTTAGTTCCTTGCATGCATTCATGTCGCCTGCATCTAAAAATAGAAAAAAAAAGTCCTCACCATGATCATGCTCTTTCATCTCTAATTGAGTAAATCTCTATAGTGCTTTTATGCTACCTTTGTTTGCCATAGTATGCTTTGGTTTGGAAGTATGTGCACATATTTCCAAAGGCTTTTAAATTAAGCATGGTGCTTAGGTTAAAATGCCTTCCTTAATTAAATTAGACATGGAGTCTAGTTTGGTTATTGAACTAAAAATTGCTAGTGTAGACACTAGTTATTTTGTTGGACTAACCCCTGCAGAAAATTCTCAAATCCAATTCGGGTAAGTCAAGAGATGAACTCACTTCGGAGATGAAGCAAGGCATATGATGAACTCCAACAACTTTGCATAAAAGACACAGCTCATTCATTGTTTAAGGAAGAATTGTAAGTGTCAAATATCATTCACATTGTCTTTTGCTGCAAGTTACCTTTGCCTTGAACCATGTTAAAATGCCATAGAAAAACTATTAGAAAACATGATAAATAAATCCTATGCTAAAGTAACTCAAAAACCATCTCTTTGTTAGCATAGATAAAATTCAAATAGATAGTGGATAATAGCCCATAGTTTGAAATTGTTGCAATTCTTCGGGTATGTGTCCACTAACATTTTGTAGAAAAGAATCTACGATGTGCCTATTCATCGTTTGTCATGAACCTGCCAAATCACCACTTTAGTGATGGAACAAAGAAGAAGACAAGAGTGCCACAAGAAGGATCAACATCTTGAACTCACTCAAAAGAAGTGGATGAACAAGGTGACAAGCTATGAGCAACCTTGAACCATCGTGCATACGCATCCATATAATGGACTGATACATGTGCATATTCACATATCTTGGACAAACCGACAACCATGAACCATCGTGTACACTGCTTTCCCTTTAATCTTCTAGCTTTCCTTCCATCACGATGCTTATCTCACATGGCAGTAATCCCACATCTTCCATAGTCGATTTCTCAATAGCTGATCCCTCTAGTGATCACATGCACACGTATATCATCTTTATCTGATCTTCCTGGCAACCATTAGGCGTCTTGCATTTATCGAATATCTCCTCACCAATGATATTTCTCGACCAAATTTCGGTGTCAACACCCGCCATCCCCGCAGCGCTCCAGGGCGCGTGCCCTCCACGGCCACCAGAGCGGCGCCGGACGTGGCTCTTGGCACGCCAGGCGAAGGGGCATTCCCAGGCAACGGGGTGGCGTTGTGTTGGCGGTCCTTAACTCACATTTTATACCACCAATAATAATATAAAATCCACACCAAACTTAGTGAATAGGGCTTTACACTAACATATTCCACGAGTTTTGGTGTTTCACTTGTTTTGCAGGCCTTACATGAAAATGCACTTTACGAGGGCTAAAAGTAGAGAAATACAAAAGAAATAACTAATCCTACTTTGGTCCATAGCAAAGCAAGATAAAGGAGGCCCAATCACTCATCATATCTGGGCCAACCACTGGTGGAAAAGAGGCCTAGGACCAAACCAGGCATCCAACACAAAGCCAGGCCCACTCAGCGGATTACTCAGGGCCTAGACGTGAGGGGGTTGAACTAAAACCCATAACAAATAAGCCCATCTCGACAAATCCACAACATGGGTCAACTCAGGAGGCCAGATGGAGCACGTCTACCAAATTTGGGTTGATTCGGCCCCGGAGCAGGGCGGGCGCACCAGGGGTGCGGCCGCACCTGCTCTGTTCCTGTTCTGGCCTAGCCTTCTCCTGGTGACCCATGCCGATAGCCCAAACCTGATGGCGGTGGGGAATGGTGGTACATTTAATGCCAAGGACGATGGGGAGGTCAGTTTGGGGCCTTAATGAGGGGAATATGCCATGGAATAATCCCTCTCTCCTACCTATAAATAGAGGGGTCCTCCCCCTCTCATTTAACAAGCACACAAAGGGAGAAGAGCACCACTACCACTAAAGTTCCATTCCAAACGGCTATGCCCTAGTAGCTATAGAGAAGAAAGAGAGATGTGAGGGTGAGAGCGGGGAGTCGCCGGGCTTGTCGGTGCCTCCCTAACCTTGTATCTCTACGGATATTCTCCTTGGCTCCCTAATGGGATCTTGGCTAAGTAAGTATTCATGGTTCTTATAGTCTGATAAATGTCTTTTGTATAGTTGAGCTTGACCTTCTCTTGTTTGTGGGTTCGTCGTCCGTCCCCGTGGCGGATGCTCTAGTAGAGGGCCCTGATGAAGACGGATAACCCTGATCGACACTAAAGTAGTAGTCGCTAGCATAGATGTGGTGTCTAGGCAAGATGCTGCCTTCGTTTGCCTTGCACTCCACGGTTGAGGGGTAGGCGGCAGGTGGTGACAGCCCTGTCCGTCCCTTGTAATCCCCCATGTCCGGGTGCGGCGTAGAGCTATAGGCCGAGATCACTTGGCAGACCAGGTGCGATCTAGTGCCTGAAGTGAACAAGTAGAAGTATTGCAATGCTATACTTAAGACCCTAAAGCTATGGGAATCCATCTCTACCACCTTTCTATCTCTACCCTTGTGTTGTTCCTCGGGCGTACTAGCTAGGGGAAATACCTCCGTTCCCTATGGAGATTACGATACCCTGAATACTTCTGGGTGAAGGCTGCAACAGTACTTCCGTACGCTTGCGGATTCTCTGCATACGTTAAGAAATACCAACAAGCTTTCTGGTGCCGTTGCCAGGGAACGGTTGCTATTTTCTTCAACCCTAGTTCGTCCTCGTATCCATCCTTTTATAAAAAGAATATTTTATCTTTCTTTTTATAAACAAAATATTTCTTCTATCGATCCTACTACCATGAAGCCGATTCTAGTTCCAAATCTTTCGCTTCAAAAGAAGGAGTTCTTTGAGCCAAAATCTTTTTTTAAAAAAAACCAAATTTTTCATTCGGTTGTGAACTCCACCCTAGATTCAGAGCCAAGGTTCAGGCATAACCCTTCTCAGTCTTGATCATGAAGATCCTTTTAGACATCTGCATGATTTTGAGGAAATGTGTTCATGCCTAAGCATTCCTGGCATGGCATGAGAAATTCTTATGAGAAAATTGTTTTCGTTCTCCCTCAAGGGGGAGGCAAAACAATGGTACGCTAAAATGCTGAAAGAAGTGTGAATGGAGACTGGGATGAAAAGACAAGTTTTATCTTGTATTCTTCCCCATGTCTCGTACCACTTCTCTACCAAGGGCAATCCTCGATTTCAAGCAGAACGAGAAGGAATCCATAGGTGCAGCCTAGGCTAGGTTTACAATGTTAATACATGTCGGCCTACACTTGCCCTTACCTGATAGCGTGCTTTCGCATCTCTTTTGGGTTTAGACATAGGTACTGCCCTATGCCTTGACATGACTGCTGGAGGGTCATTTTTACATAGAACCATGACGGAATAGAGGAAGGTCCTTGATCATGCCCTAGAGTGTAAGGTCGAGATGGCGAACTAGAGGGGGGTGAATAGTCCTTTTTAAAACTAATCGCTCTAGCTAACCCCTACCCAAGACTTCACCCCTCTAACTATGACTCTAGATGCACCTTGTAAAAGGTCCTAAACAAGCAAGCAAGGTGCCGATCTAGCTAGTGCACACTAAACAAGTCCTTAGCTTGCAAGGTCACACAAACCTAAGCAACTAGTACTTTGGAAAGAGGGTGTGCACCTACACAATTCTAATGAGCAAAAGCACAAAGCCAACCTACGCTCACTAGATGGTTCAAGGACAAGGCTACACAAGCCGAACCCAAGAGCTCAATCTTACTTAACTACACAAGCTAAGCAAAGCACTCTACCACTAGAGCAACTACACAAGCTATATAAGGAGAATGTAAGTACAAGGCTTGTGCAGGGAGATTGCAAACCACCGAGAAGAGTAGACACAAGTTGACATGGCAATTTTTACCGAGGTTCACTTGGTTGCCACCAAGCTACGTCCTCTTGTGCCGACCAACACCTTGGGTGGTTCCTTGGGTATTTGGCGCTCCACGCCAATCCCCCTCAATGGCACGAGTGTTGACGGTAGATATACCATAGAAATTCACACTCAAAACACCATCAACATGCCTCGGTTTCAAGGAAGAATAGCATAACATGAACATATTTTATCAATAACTAGTTCAACTTGTACTCTTAGCTCTTGATTTCAGGAATATACAAAACAGAGCCAGGAGGGCCCACATAGGGGGTCGGCCGACCCCCATGTGGCCCCACCTTGTCCTGAGCTTCGAGCATGATCCAAGAGAACACCCCTGGAGTCCATTTCAGCCCTCAGATCAACTTGTGTTTTCACTCAACGGCTGAAGATCGTTGCACATGGATCCATGGGCCCACAAGGAAGCAAACAACGTGACAAAATATGACCAAAAGGTGGAGCCACTTCCTGTCACAAGTGGGGACAGCACCCAACCGACCTTGGCTGGGCCCACTTGCCATAGGGGGGTCAGCCGACCCCCCTTGGTGCCCAGCCAAGGCGGTTGGCCTCCCACCGACCTATGCAGGCTTCCCCCACGCTGGCTTCAACAACACCCTTCATTTGAGGCGGTTTTGAGGCGGGTTCATCCAAGGGCCAAGAAGGAGGATCACGTGGATCGCTGACGTGGCGGTGGAGTAGCCCCTACTCCACCTCCCCCTATAAAAGGAGGCTGCCTCCAACCTTGAGAATCATCCCCAAGATCATCAAGTCTCCAAATCTCTCTTAGGAGATCAAGTAGCAAGAGTAGTAGTAGTTAGTCTAGAGTGGGAGTTAGAGTCAAGTCGAGCAAAGCTCAGGGTCTCTAGAGTCATCTTCTGGAGAGTCTGGTATAGCTCTTGTACCTTTTCTCTTTTGTAAGACTTTCTTTTTACTCATATATTATTCTTTCTTTACTTTACTTAGTATTTACTTTAAGTATTTACTCAGTGCAAGTCTATAGTCTTTATAGTCTTGTTGTGTGCTTAACTTGGTAGTTTAGTTGTCTTAGTTAGAGTGGTTACCTGTACCAACTCTTGTGTGTGCATCATTGTCCTATCTTGCATAGGAGCTTTAGCTATCTGCGCGTTAGCTAGAGTTGTAAGAGTAAGTGTGAGCGTGGTGCTCATACTTAGTCTTACCTTTGATTACCGCTGGTTCGGACGGACAGTAGGAGTGCACTGGCAGGGAGTGATAGGCCTTGCTCGGCATTAGGTTTTCCTCACGTACGAACTAGTTCTTAAAAGGTAAGGCGTCCATAAGCCAAATAGTCGCTTGAGTAGGGGTTCTGTCTCCTGCTCTCTCGTCTATCCCTCACACACAAGTAGTAAGGAGCCAGTCTAGCTACGTCAGCTATCTATTAGGATTAAGTCCACCGGAGTAACGTTAGATACATAGGAGTCCTTTACTCACTCGTTGTCCTCCCACCTAGGTAACACTCTACCAGTTATCCTTAGATTAGATTTTACTATCTTATCTAATTACCCTTCCTATCATTCACTCACCCCCCTTCTCCACTAGTTGATACTAGATCATAGTAAACACAAGGATCTCTCTCCCTTTTATTAAACATTCCTAGCACTGCTTTCCCTTGGGATAAAATAAATAACGATACCTTGGAATACTCATCCTCGGTGAAGTGCTACATCGGTGTATTTTGTGCGCTTGCGGAATAGTCCAATAGATATAAGAATTACCCCCACAGGCATTTCTGGCGCCGTTGCTAATTTCTAGTAGCGACATTAAGAAATACCAACAAGCATTTCTGACGCCGTTGCCGGGGAAAGCGTCAGCCTAGGAATTTTAATAAAAGAGGATCCAGAGTCTACTATCAATTTAGTTATCGACTAGTGTTAGGGGCTTACCCCTCACCTGTCTGGTTTTTCGTTATCGTGAAATTAGACAGTGCATCAGCGGTTTCCAATTGCCGTCAAATTTCATTGAAAATCCTGAGCAATTGTTGAGGAGAACTAGACGCCGTCAAGTTCCACCTCAGAGGTTCATCTCGAACCTGAATCCATTCGAAGAAGGAAGCTCAGCACCAACTATTATGGAAGCTATGGCCCAAAAGACCATCTCTGAGTACTCTGCGTCGTCGGCTGACTTTGTCGCCACGGGTCCGTAGCTTAACTTGGGGGATGCGACTTTTGAACTCAAGCCTATGCTTATCAATATGGTGCAATCCAACCCGTTCTGTGGGAAGCCACACGAGGACGCCAATGCCCATGTCCAACACTTCCTGGAGCTGTGTGACACCTTCACCATCAAGAATGTCTCTGTAGACGCCATCCGTCTTCGCCTTTTCCTGTTCTCGCTATTGGGAAAGGCGAAGCAATGGTTCTACACCAACAAGAGTGACCACTTGGGAGAAGTGCGCCAATGCGTTCCTTAAGAAGTTCTTCCTGATGGGAAAAACCAGCGCCCTTCGCGGAAAAATTTCTAGCTTCCAACAGCAAGCTAATGAGACGATTCCCGAAGCATGAGAACGTCTCCAGGAGTACATTCGCGCCTGTCCTCATCATGGGATAGAAGAATGGCTCATTATTCAAGGTTTCTACCATGGCTTGACTGGTTTGGCCCGCAGTCACCTTGATGCTGCCACTGGAGGAGCATTCTTGCAACACAAGGTCAAGGATGCCAAGGACCTCATAGAGAAGATGGTTACAAACCAAGGATGGAATGAGGAGCGCCTCTAGCCCAAGAGAAGAGGTGTCCACGCCCACAATGAAGTGGACATGCTCTCTGCTAAAATGGACCTCTTAATGAAGAAGATAGAAGAAGGTTCCAAAAAGGAACAAGAGGCCATTCAGCCCTACGCCACCGCACGAGCCGTCGAAGCCGATCCATGGTGTGAGGTGTGCAGAGGAGAAGATCATTCGGGAAATAATTGTCCCGAAACAAAGGAGGAAGTGAGCTTCATCAACAACAACAATGGGTACCGGCCCCAACAACAACAACAAGGATGGAACTCACGCCCCTTCTACCAAAATCAAGGTAACGGTTATAGCAATAATTTCAATAATTCTTTTGGTAACCAACCTTCTTTAAGAGATCTTGTCTTAGGCCAATCTAAAATCAATGATAGCATTAATAATAAAATGATGGCTAATGATAAGATTCTTGAAAATCTAAGTGAGAAAATGGATAGCTTTAATTTGCTATGAAAAATCAATTGAGCTTCAATAAAATGCTAGAAACACAATTAGCTCGGTTAGCGGCAGTTTGTCCCATCCTTCGAGCAAGGTAAGATCCCACAAAACCTAAGGATCCAATTGAAGGTGTTAAGTTAGTAACAACGAGGTTCGGTAAGCCTCCGCTCAAATCAAACTGGAGCTATCTTCTTGATCCACCATTCATCACCAAGAAGGAAGACCCAGGCCTACCGACCATCACCTGCCAGATCGGACCATAGATCTTCCATAAGGCCTTCTGTGACCTTGGATTGGGTGTCAACATCATGTCCAAGGTAACATATGGTAATTTGTTAGGGGGGCCTTTGCACCCTACATTTGTTCATTTGCAAATGGCCGATCAAACGATCCGGTTCCCTGAGGGACTAGCAAGGGACATACTAATCAAGGTCCAAGACGATTACGTCCCTGTCGACTTCATTATATTGGACATGGGAGCCAACAATGAAGTCTCCATCATCCTGGGAAGGCCATTCCTCAACACGGTTAACGCCATCATCTACGTGGGATCCGGCCAAATTCATCTTCAATTCCCAGGATGGAAGGTAAAGTGTCCATTCAATGGTTATAAAGGTAACATGCAGGTGAAGGACAACAAACCTTGCTACAACCCACGCCGAAGGAACAACAAGAAAGGTAAGTCGACCAAAAAGGCCAAAGTAAAGAAGGAAGAACCCGCTGAACCGCAAGCCGAGATCAAACA
Source organism: Themeda triandra (assembly GCA_018135685.1). Lineage (NCBI taxonomy): Eukaryota > Viridiplantae > Streptophyta > Magnoliopsida > Poales > Poaceae > Themeda > Themeda triandra. The sequence continues at coordinate 622,902 of JAENPR010000311.1, forward strand.
AGTATGGCGGGAGAAAGAGGTGCAATCATGGTCCCCATCTCCGGGACCAACTGAAGCACCTAATAAATGAACAAGACAGAGAGGTCTGCTCTATGGACCTAAAACATGGAGCCCTTGCTTTGGTAAGGTAAATCGTAGTTATCTCATATTTACTTTCTCGCATTTCAATTCTTGCATTTCACTTTTAATTTGCATCCTTAGTTTTAATTTTGCATAATTTCTCTCGACAAAACACTTAGCAATAATAAATAAAAACTTGAGAACAACTTGCAATAAAATTTTGAGCTGGTGGACCACCCAGGGTGGGGTCGGCCGACCCCACCAATGGGTCCACATCAACTTCTTTCCCTTTGGCTAGATGCTCTGGTTGATGATCAGCACTTGGATGCCTTTGGGAATCTCAAGTGGGGGTCGGCCAACCCCCACCTTGTCCCCTCGTAGCCTGCTATCTCCCATTTACCACACATAGAAACCCTATGCATGTCACTCTAACCAAAGTCTGAAAAGTGATGGTTCCTTTGTCTATCACTTTAAGCATAAGATGCTCTCTTTGCTTTTGGGACCATACCACCAGCCAAAATCTGCAAAGTGGTCACATAGTCATGTTTAGTGTCCCCATGGTCCATGGGAATATCTTTAGCCATGTCTCCACTTTGGCCAAACATCTTTTCCTTTCACAAAGCACTAGGCAAGGGAATCTCTGAAAAGTAACTTTACTTTTTGGTCCACACCTAGCCTTTACTTTACTAGACACTTGGTGACACAATGTTTAAAGTGTTGGGAGGCCTAGGATGGGGGTCGGCCGACCCCCAATATGGACAATCTCTGAAAAAGTTTTCATGCTTAAAGCAAGATTCCGTGTCTAAAGTTGAATTCAAATTTTGAAGTGCTTCAGGGAGGGGGGGGGGGGTCGGCCGACCCCTAGCTTGGGTATCCTCCACTTGCCCTTCTTCCCCTATAAATACCCTTGCATTGTGAGCTCAAACTCCACACCCAAACCAGCAGAATCATCTCAAGCTCACAATCTCTCTTCTTCTCTCCATTGTTGCAAGTTCTTTCTCAAGTCAAGTTTAGTTTAGCCTTCTAAAACAAAAACCCCAAAAATATTTCCCCATTCTTTCTTGCATAGTAGTAGTAGGAGCTTGGTTTGTCTCACTTGTGTAGCTAGATGAAGAAGCTACTCTCCTCCCGATTCAAGAAAGCCAAGAAGGGTGAGAGTTCTTCCCAAGGCTCTCACCACACCGATGAAGGAACCCATGAGAGGAGGGAGGAGGAGGAGAGCCACTACCAGATGGTCCCTTATGAGCCCCCATTGAGAGTAAGAGAGCCCAAGAGTGGCCTCATGCTGAATCAAGAAGAGCTGCAAAAGTACATCACCCTTCGAGCAAGCATCTTCACACACACAAGCATCATCGACCCGGCCCTCTTGGACCGCACAGGTATGACTGCAGAATTTAATACTGTCTTTAATACAATTGGTTGGGGAGGATTCTACCTAGTTCCCGAACTCGGTATAGAAGTGCTCACCAAAGAATTTCTGTGCACCTTACAATTAACAAACAATGGGGTAGCCTTTCGCATGTGTGGGGAAGAGTATAATTTTACTTGGAGCCTCTTAAACACTGCTTTAGGATGCGATCATAATTGCGACCTTGATCTAGATCATGCCACTCATGGGTTTAGCAAGAATGAATTTTGGAAAGCAATTTCTGGCTCCAATGATTGCTCTAATCCTACACACAATCAAATCCTTAAATGATGATGAACTTAAACTACTCTATGCCATGGTTTGCAAAATCCGAGTCTCCCCTGTTAAATTGCTAGTGAACTTTTGGCTTAGTTCCATTGAGTATGATAGACCCATCTACTTCACATCATTCATCACTCGTATTGCCGAAACATTGGGTTTGCTAGACTCACATGCCTTTGAGTACATTATTTTAGCTAGAGATGTTTTAAATGAAGATTTCTTCATTAATATTCATGTGCTCAAAAGAGGTACAAGGGGTGGGCTTAAAATGATATATCCTGGCCATACAGTCGAAGTTCCTCTCCCTTGTGAGAAACGTCGGCTGTATGCGCTCCGTACACCAACCATCAAATTGGACCGAGAGGCAAGAAGCCAAAATGTTGTAGGAATAGGTAGAGTGACAAGAGGAATGTCACGAGCTACTCAACTGGAACAGGGTGGTCCCTCACACCCTGCAGAAGAAGAAGTTGAAGAAGGTGATGAGGCGAGCTCCATGGACATTTCAGGGTCCATGGAGAGGCCTCCACATCCATAACGCACTCCTCGCCCATGGGGTAGGGAAAGGCACCAGCAAAGGACAGCAATGGACGAACTCATCGACAACATGGGCACAATGCACATTGAATAAGAAGCAACGTTGCACTTGGCGCAACAAAATGCCCAACTTCTGCAAGCAATACAAGATGAGGAAGCACAACGTTGGGCCGGATGGTTCCAACACTATCCACCACCACAGTGAGAAAGAGCCAAGCTTTGGGGAGATCCTCTCCCCCACCAAGGTAAGTATTCTATCTTAGCATTTTGCATTTCAATTATTTTCTTATTGCATATAAAAAAATTCAAAAAGCCAAAAATATTTAGTTAATTATTTCCCTTAGCACATATGTCTCATGTATGTCTACCTTCCTTATGGAAATGATGAGTAGTTACTTTGCTAATGTTTCTCTAGTACCTAGTTTACAACATAGTATTTCTCTAAGTATGGATCACTTAGCTCACTTAAACCATCATCAACCTGAAAACTTTGTGGGTTGCAAGTGCTAGAACTGAGTCTAAGTTGTTGAGAGACATGAGATAGTGAGATAAGAGCTCCTATAATATTGTTCTAAGCATGCTGGATTACCGGAGATTTATTCTTGAAATGATCAAAATCTTAATTGTTCCTCAATGGTGATAAAATACCTACCAAAGCCTTATGACATGCTTCACTTAGACAAAACCCTTTGTCATATGCTACTTGTTGAGCATTGAGTTGGGTCAAATTGTTTGTAACTGTAATACCCGATTTTAAGAACAAAACCAGATATGCACCATATGTGAGTATTAGAAGTCAAATCTCACATATAGCTACAATTAAGGGGTAGTATCAATTCATAATGCTTAACGTACTTAGTAAAAAGAGATAACCTTAGAAGCAAATCAGTGGAAAGACAACTCTAAACTTCGGGTAATGACTTCACTCCCTTTGGATCCAACTGATTTGGTTGATCACAAGCCTAAACTTCTCCCGAGGTGGTAGGAATAGCAAGAGTGAGTCCATGTCGAACTCCGCAAGTATTGCAGGGGGTTTATGAGGCTCAAAAGGTTGACACGGTTAAACTGCAAGTAGCTTTTAGTGTATGTCATATTTTAGCATTTAGCATCAAGGTAGTGTTCCCATAACCACATGATCAGGTAAACATGATTAAAGAATACAATTAACATCAATATTAACAATAAGCATTAACAACAGTGATCATCTATTCCATAAGAATCCCTTGGCTGCCCTAACCGTGGGCACGGACGACATATCGATTTAACTCTGCGCAGAGGTGTACCCTTTACCTGTGAGTCGTGATTCCCATTTGCCCGAGGCGGCCAACCTCTTAACACTTCCAAGGTGAGTGAGCAAGGTTTCACTATAAAGCCACCCATAGATTCGTCTAACAAGCTAGGGCCGCAGGGTCATCGGATGTAGGGAAACCCTCCTCCCAAAGTGGCACATTCCTACCCGGCTATACACACCATGGAGAAGCCACCCTATACTCAACTCGCAGATCCTCTAACTCGCTAGAAAAGGTCCTATGAATGACTAGAGCCAGAGCCATATAGCCCTCACAGCGGCACGTTAAGTCCCGGATGATCGCTTACAGATAAGTCCTTAGGGAGAGGGAAGTGAATGGAAACTGCCAATCACCTTAACCCTCTTGATTCCAAGTTGCTAAAAAGTCATCTTTTAAGATTAGTTGCATAATCCATTAAGCAAGTTACAAGATCATGTTATGAAGCACTAGCATCACTACCCACATGCAATAACCCGAGTTGACAAGGTAACAGGTAATCAAGACTAGGGAATCCTAATCAGGGTGACAAAAGACACATGCATATGAGATTTAGTGTGATGGTTAATAGGACACAAGGATGGTCCTACTATACTTGCCTTGATCTTAGATCCTTCTTCAAGTCTAAACCTTTGTTGATATGCCTCTTGATCTCCAACTTCTTCTTGATTGCCAACGTAAAGCTCACCGACAGGACACAGTCAAAGAGCACCACTCAAACAATCTAAGCAATCATACACGAAGTAAACAATAGGACTAAATTAGTACACCAATCATAGTAAAACAGTTTGAAAATCTTTTAGAACTAATCTATACGTCACTACGATCACACAGACGTAAAGATCACTGAAATCGGAGCTAAAACGTAGAAGTTATGGATTTTACAAGATTTCCTATTATAAAATAATAAATTAATTTATAAAACGAAATTCAAAAGTTGAAAATAAATCTAAAAGTGATACTAACAGATAGATCATGAAATTACGAACCTAACGCAACTTGAACGGATCGATTTGGATCTAAAACGACGAAGTTATGAGCTTTTAAAAATCAATGGCAAACCGTAAAAAGGAGAAAGCGTATTTTCAAGCGAACGAGGCGATTACGTTTTCTGAAGAGGAGGCATACTTCGGGAAAGCCGCAAAGGACTCTTAAAAGAATAGAATAGAGCTCGGGGTTTTTTTGCAAACTTGACCCGCGAAGGGGTATCGGCCGTTCTTGGCCCTTGGATCTAAGACCGACGGTCCAGATTAGACCCAGAGAAAAAGAGGGAGATGGCACGCCGGAGAAGATGACTAGCGCGGCGGCGGCCATGGCCAGCGGCGAGTGAAGCTCATCGGCATAGATGAAACTAGCGTTTCCATGGACGAATCGAGCCGGGAACTTGACCAATCGATCGAGGAGCTCAAGGGCATCTCACCTGACAAGAAGATAGGATCGGGGATGGCTGGAGGACAACGTACGGCTCGACGGGGCGGACGGCGAGCTCCCTTCAAAGTTCGACGAGGCGCACGGGTCATCACGGAGCACAAAATTGAGAGGAAAAAGGTTTGACAAGTTCACGAGCTCAAGACGCATCTCGGCGACCTGCCAATCGCAGAGCTAGAGCGACGGATTGGCGAAATTGAAGGCGCGGTCGGCGGCTTTGCGGAGGCTAGGGTTGCGGTGGCTTTCTTTGCGAGCTCGGCGTGGGGAGATGCTTGCGCGGGGACTTTGGATGAAGGGCGTGCGGCGCGGAGCTCGCTATTTAAGGGTAGGGATGCGTGAGGTGCACGCAAGACGGTAACGGGACGGGGAGGAGACGGACACGACGTCGGGCGGTGTCCTGCTCAAACACGAGCTGGAGGTGGAAGAAGGCGGCTGACAGGTGGGCCAGCGATGTCAGCCAGATAGGGGAAAGAGATGACCCCGATATGGGGCCCCCGGTTGTCAGCGGGATGCGGGAGAATGGGTGGCGGCTTGCTGGCGCTACTGGGCCGGCTGCTTTGGTTTGGCGGCCCAGGTAGGGAGTGAAGGAGAGAAAAGGGGGCGCGGCCTACGGCCTTAGGCCGTGATGGGCCGTGTCCACTTCGCGGACCCGAGAAAGGGAGGTGGCCAGCGGCCCAAGGCGGAAGCAGGTGCCAGGCCGAGCTGGGCCGAGGAAGAAAGAGAGGAGGAGTGGGCCGAGCAGGCTGATTTGCCAGTCGGGCCAGAAGCCAGGAAAAGCTTAGGAGGGAAAGGAAATCCTTTTTCTTTTATTTGAATAGCTTTTCAAATGGAATTTTCAAGAGATTTTGAATTCCTTTTCAATTCAAACCAAAACCACACACCACAACAAAAATAATGCAGCAGCATGAATGCACAATCATGTTGCTAACCCTATAATTAATTTTAATATTATGAAAAATATTATTTTCCTAGGTTTTCATGAGCACAAAAATACACAAATAAACCATTTTAAATCTATTTTCAAAAGGGCAAAAATTTGGGGTGTTACAGTAACCCATGTTAGATTATGGTCATGCACCCATGATTGAGATTCACTTACACCCACCAAATAAACCGCCGACTCTTACCCTGAGAGTCGCGCACAAACATGCACCCTTTCGCCCACAAATAAATTACCAACGCTCACCCTGAGAGTTGCGCATTCCTTATTCCCAAAAAGATTCACTCCTTGCTCTTCATCATGATATCTCTCCATTCAAAGTCTTTCATATACCAAATAGAGATATGGGCTATCTCCTTTTCTAAAAAAAGATGCCAAGGGGCATGAGATGGCCAAGGGTCCAATCAATAAATCAACGGGAAATCAAAGATCCCCATTCAAAAAAAATAGAGTTCCATTGATATAGCCCATACTCTCCAAAAATATATCATCATTCATCCACCAAATAAAGAGAGTCATGATGCATGGAGTGCCAAAAATATTTAAAATTAGGACATCTTTCATTCCACACACTTGCACATCTCAATCAAGGTGTATGACCTGTATCTTCTAGTGGTTCGGTTTTTGACTTGACAATATATGTGATGCAAGTATGCCCACCTTTTATACCTACCCAAAACTCCACTCAAAGCCTTAGTGGTAGGAAGAAGGCAATATTAATTTGTGCCTTGGTGAGGAATCATACACCATTTGAGTGACTTGAAAGAACCATATGAGGAATATTAAGTTTTCTTTTGAAAAACATTGCAAAACCTCCGGTATGAAACTTGCTAGGAACAAGAAAGTTAGTGCTCAAGTCAAACTGTTCTATCTTTCAACCACCTAAGACAAAGGAAAAGCCATAAGCCCTATAGAGGACTAAGGTAATATGGGTGAGTTTTCATAGCTAATTTTTCCATTCAAGGAGAAGAACTTTGTTGTGCACATGGTACTCATGAAATGTGATGCATAGTAACAATACCTGATCCATCGAGGCTAAGTTTGATTGTTTGCTCGGGACGAGCAAAGGTTAAGCTTGGGGGATCTTGTTGACGGTAGATATACCATAGAAATTCACACTCAAAACACCATCAACATGCCTTGGTTTCAAGGAAGAATAGCATAACATGAACATATTTTATCAATAACTAGTTCCACTTGTACTCTTAGCTCTTGATTTCAGGAATATACAAAACAGAGCCAGGAGGGCCCACATAGGGGGTCGGCCGACCCCCATGTGGCCCCACCTTGGCCTGAGCTTCGAGCATGATCCAAGAGAACACCCCTGGAGTCCATTTCAGCCCTCAGATCAACTTGTGTTTTCATTCAACGGCTGAAGATCATTGCACATGGATCCATGGGCCCACAAGGAAGCAAACAACGTGACAAAATATGACCAAAAGGTGGAGCCACTTCTTGTGACAAGTGGGGAAGCACCCAATTGACCTTGGCTAGGCCCACTTGCCATAGGGGGGTTGGCCGACCCCCCCTTGGTGCCTAGCCAAGGCGGTTGGCCTCCCACCGACCTATGCATGCTTTCCCCACGCTGGCTTCATCAACACCCTTCATTTGAGGCAGTTTTGAGGCGGTTTCATCCAAGGGCCAAGAAGGAGGATCACGCGGATCAGCGATGTGGCGGTAGAGTAGCCCCTACTCCACCTCCCCTATAAAAGGAGGCTGCCTCCAACCTTGAGAATCATCCCCAAGATCATCAAGTCTCCAAATCTCTCTTGGGAGATCAAGTAGCAAGAGTAGTAGTTAGTCTAGAGTGGGAGTTAGAGTCGAGTCGAGCGAAGCTTGAAGTCTCCGAGTCGTCTTCTAGAGAGTCGGTATAGCTCTTGTACCTTTTCTCTTTTGTAAGACTTTCTTTTTATTAATATATTATTCTTTCTTTACTTTACTTAGTATTTACTTTAAGTATTTACTTAGTGCAAGTCTATAGTCTTTATAGTCTTGTTGTGTGCTTAACTTGGTAGTTTAGTTGTCTTAGTTAGAGTGGTTACCTGTACCAACTCTTGTATGTGCATCAACGTCCTATCTTGCATAGGAGCTTTAGCTATCTGCGCATTAGCTAGAATTGTAAAAGTGTGAGCGTGGTGCTCATACTTAGTCTTACCTTTGATTACCGCTGGTTCGGACGGATAGTAGGAGCGCACTGGCAGGGAGTGACAGGCCTTGCTCGGCATTAGGTTTTCCACACATACGAACTAGTTCTTAAAAGGTAAGGTGTCCATAAGCCAAATAGTCGCTTGAGTAGGGGTTTTGTCTCCTGCTCTCTCGCCTATCCCTCGCACACAAGTAGTAAGGAGCCAGTCTAGCTACGTCAGCTATCTATTAGGATTAAGTCCATAGGAGTAACATTAGATACATAGGAGTCCTTTACTCACTCGTTGTCCTCCCACCTAGCTAACACTCTACCAGTTATCCTTAGATTAGATTTTTACTATCTTATCTAATTGCCCTTCCTATCATTCACTCACCCCCCTTCTCCACTAGTTGATACTAGATCATAGTAGACACAAGGATCTCTCTCCCCTTTTATTAAACATTCCTAGCACTGCTTTCCCTTGGGATAAATAAATAACGATACCTTGGAATACTCATCCTCGGTGAAGTGCTACATCGGTGTATTTTGTGCGCTTGCGGAATAGTCCAATAGACATAAGAATTACCCCCACAGGCATTTCTGGCGGCGTTGCCAATTTCTGGTAGCGACGTTAAGAAATACCAACAACGAGCAATCCACTAGAGTTACTCATTGTGATCCCCACGAGGTGAGCACAAAACCTCTCACAAATCCTCCTCCGGAGCACCGCACAATCTTCACGCTTGCTTCCAAGGAGTCTCTTGCCACCAAGCTGTCTAGGAGGTGGCAACCTCTAAGAGTAACAAGCACACCAGCTTGCAACACGAACACCTAGTGCCACTCGATGCAATCTCTCAATGCAATCACACTAGAATCACTCTCTCACTCGATCGGATGAACACTATCAAGCATGAGTGAGTTAGAGGGCTCTCAAGCACCACCACACAAGCCACCAAGGCCTAAGTGTGCTCAGCAACCAGCCCAAGGCCGGCCATGGGGCTATTTATAAGCCCCCAAAGAAATAGAGTCATTGCTCTCTTCACTGTGCTTTCCACGAAGGCACCGGACACGTCCGGTCCTTGGCATCAGACGCGTCCGACGCACATGTTCAAACCACGCGCCAAAACAGCACTTCAAATTAGCCATTGGGCATAGCACCGGACGCGTCTGGTCTACCCTGTCGGACACAGAGGTGAGCACCGGACGCTACTCGGAGAGCGTTTCAAAACAGCCCAACTCAACCCTGCCACCGGACGCGTCCGGTGACTAGCCACCGGACGCTGACGCCAGCGTCCGGTTCATTCACCGAGCCAACGTGCCAACAGTTAGCCACCACCGGACGCTGACGTCACATGTCGGGTCCACGACCATCGGACGCGTCCGGTGGTGCCTCCACCACTGCACCAGAACACTGCAACTGACCGGACGCTCTTCTAGCGTCCGGTGCTAAGAGCCGACGCGTCCGGTGCTTGTTAAATAGCCAAAACAAACCACCACCAACGCCGTCTTTCACCACCTCTTTTTTCACCAACATGGTAACCAATAAGAGTACCACCTTGTGCACGAGAGTTAGCATGTTTTCACCAAAGATTTGCATCCGGCACTATAGAAAATAGCCACTTCATTTTCCCAAAAGCGCCGAATCCCGCCTCGCAAGCTCGGCGGAAGGGAGAGAGGGACCCAAACCCATCTCTACCCTGCAAACTCCAACACCTTTGCAAATGTGCCAACACCACCAAGTGTACATCACCATGTGCTTGTGTGTTAGCATTTTCACAAACATTTTTCAAACGATTTTCTCTTGAACTCACCGTGCCACTCGATCCTAGCATGTCGCAATGTTAGATCACTTCGAGTGGCACTAGATGACGATATGCAAACAAGTTTGCCCCTCTTGATAGTACGGCCATCTATCCTAAACCCGGTCAAGTACTTCTCTACTCAACCTTAGACCGGTGAAATGAAAAGCCCTAGGTTATACCTTTGCCTCGCGCCTTTCCATTTCCACCATCTTTTCTCCGATGTGCCAATGCAACACATGCACCGACACGACCACCAAATGATATGATCCACTTCATATCATCATGTGACGCTCTTGGTCCATTAATCTTAACCTCACTTGCTCTTCACCGTTGCGTTGGTCCATCGCCGCCAAGTCTTGCTCAAGCTTCACCATCTCCTAGGTCCATCGCTTCAAAGCCTTGTCTTGCCCTTCACACGTGCACCCAGTCCATCGAGCCAAGCCTCATCTTGATCTTCACCATCTTGGTCACATGACTCTATGTCATGTCTCATATGCAATGAGCTCCTCCATCAAATCACCTGTGGACTAGTTTCCTATGTATTCTCATAATCACACTATTAGTCCACCTAAGGTTGTCACTCAATTATCAAAACCAAACAAGGGACCTTTCATAGAGGAGCATGCTTCTCTCATCATAGAACTTTAGCCCCTCCATAAAAAGGGCATGTCAAGCTTTGAGGAGCCTTCATCAGTCGAATCTTTACCCTTGCCTTCGTTAGATTTGACTTTTGAGCCCTCACCTGAACCATGAACACCGAAGAAAGGAATGCTTTATTCTTCGGAGTTCACTATCAAAATTCGAGGATTATGGCAGAACCTCGAACATTTCATGGCACGTAAATCAAACATTTATTTCTAAGGAAGTCTCCTCTAACAGGGAACATTCATAGGAATGGTTGTCGAAGGAGAAACGTTCTTCTGAAGCAATTCAGATTCTTTCACCTTTCATGACTATATCTTGTTCGATGGGACTCCCATAGAAGCCCTACATAACCTCATAGTTGGGACTATTATCATATCACATTTCCCTATGGAACCCCTTTTGGAAAACATGCCGCTAGTCCCGACCGACAAACTCTTCAAGTGTCCATCAGGGCTCATCTGAGTGTTGTGGGATTGTTAGGGCCATGCCATTTGAAATAAATGGAACCGAGGTTTTCTTAGACCTTCATATTTATGCCATCCTCGATGTTGATCTTGTCGTAAGGTGCTCTTTGAAAATCTTGTCCAAAAAAGAACCATCTCAAGGGAGCCCTGATGAGAAGTTTGAAAGTTTTGCTAGCCTTACCTCTTGCCCCAAAAGACCCAAAGGCAAAGCAAAGCTACTGTTCGAGCAGATGAAGTTTATCCTCGTTCATTTCACCAGAGTTTCAATTTCATCCTTGTGAAATGGAACATCACCTTCGCCCTTGCTCGAACAAGCAACATGTCCTCTAGCCATCAAACATTGTTCTCGACAGTGGTCAAGAGTCCATGTTTGTCCCTTATGATATATCTTTTAAGGACAAAAACTCCCGTGCCATGGACATTCCCAAAGCAATAACTCTAGGGACCCGGCGGGGTTTGCTAAACGAGCATGTTACCTTCTCTTTTGAGACCTCTCACGTTTCATGCTCGCTTTTGGGATCTCTAGAGTTTGTTCCGCTTCTGACCATGTGCTCCTACGAGAATCTGAACCGCCTCTTAATTCTTGTCTCAAAACTTTTTAAGAGGATGATTGTGGATGCCTATGTTTATCATAAGCATTTCAAATCTCATAGTGGCACGATGGTGCTAACCTTACAGCTTTAACATTTTTGCCCAATGTTTGGTGGCGAAGTTGGGAATTAACACCACCATTTATAGTTGCAAGATGAAGCTCCTGTGGTCCAGCATAAGACCATAACTTAAGCACTGCCGGGAGATAGCCCGGATTATCTTTCCTTTGTAATAAAAGCAAGGACATGTTTTCAAGTTAGTATGCACCCTCGGGTATTCTTGTTGCTAACCATTTCAGGTTGAAAAATGGATCATACAACACTTGCAAACGAGGAGCGACATCAATTACAAACCTTGATGCTCTTAGGCGATGGAACACACTCACAAGGGGACCCTAACGCTACACTTGACTTTTACACAAAAGTCCAAGTGTGGGGGAGGGAGGTGAGAAGCCCAAGTTCCACACACACACCAAGAGACACCCAAAAAAAATGAGTGGTGAATTCGAGTTGATGTCAGCTTCACCTTGCTAAAAAAAAGAGAGAAGAAGAGAAAAGAGCAAGGATTCTCTCCTTTTGTGGACCTTTGCTACCATCAAGGCCCATGACCCATACACACTAAGGCATGAGTGTGTGACCTAGCCTTATGGTTCACCTGAGCTGAAATCCATGGCACCATGGTGGCAAGCCCAAAATTTCAATCTGCATACGCTATCGGTATGTACACTCAGGTAAAGCTAAGGTAATGTTCACCAACTCCTTTACTCGCTTTTGTCTCCATGAAAATATAATTCATGCTTCCTCTATTTATGTCATATGCTCTGGTTTAGGTGTTTTTCTACGTAGATGCACCCATAGGTTGTTTTAAATTAAGCATGGTGCTTAGGTTAAAATGACCTTCTTTAATCAAAATTTTGACACGGCGTTGAAATTTGATTAATGAACTTGAGTTGTTGCTGTAAACAATAGGAAGTAATCTAATATGGAGATAAACCAAGGTTTGTTTTACTTTGCAACTTAATCTTGACCTTGCTTGAGTTATGAGTTGGATGAACAAATAAAAAAAGGAATAACAAAATTCCGGTGTTTCACATTTTATACCGCCAATAACAATAAAAAAAGGATGAGTAAAGGGCTAAGTGTGGGGGGGGTTTGTTGGCGGTCCTTAACTCACATTTTATACCGCCAATAATAATATAAAATCCACACCAAACTTAGTGAATAAGGCTTTACACTAACATATTCCACGAGTTCCGGTGTTTCACTTGTTTTGCAGGCCTTACATGAAAATACACTTTACGAGGGCTAAAAGTAGAGAAATATAAAAGAAATAACTAATCCTACTTTGGCCCATAGCAAAGCAAGATAAAGGAGGCCCAATCACTCATCATATCTGGGCCAACCACTGGTGGAAAAGAGGCCTAGGACCAAACCGGGCATCCAACACAAAGCCGAGGCCCACTCGGCGGATTACTCGGGGCCCGGACGTGAGGGGTTAAACTAAAACCCATAACAAATAAGCCCATCTCGATAAATCCCAACATGGGTCAACTCAGGCGGCCAGATGGAGCACGTCTCCCAACATGGGTATACTTAAGACCCTAAAGCTATGAGAATCCATCTCTTCCACCTTTCTATCTCTACCCTTGTGTTGTTCCTTGGGCGTACTAGCTAGGAGAAATACCTCCGTTCCCTGTGGAGATTACGATACCCTGAATACTTCCGGGTGAAGGCTACAACGGTACTTTCGTACGCTTGCGGATTCTCTGCATACGTTAAGAAATACCAACACGTTGGTCAAGGCCCCTACGGACAGAGGCGTGCCACAGCAGTCGACATCAGCGGCGGCGGTGGCGCGCACGGGGCCGAGGAGGGGAGAAGACGAGAATGCGAGGTGGGGAGATGGTGGATCTGGGCGGGGGATGCAAGGGAGGCGGTGGCGGGTGCCGGTGCCGGGCCGGCGGCCGGCGCCGCCCGGCGGGCGGGGGCCAGGAGCTAGGGTTGGGCTATCGGGCCTCCCTATTGATGGGCTGGAATTTTCTATTCGTCCAAAAATATCAACAAAAAAAAAAAGCGGAAATGGATCTTTGGTGGGATGGGAGATGGGCCTGAGGAAAAGAAAAGGAAATGAAATAAATGAAAGAAAAAGGAGAGTTCGTGCTTCGACTTTGAGATGGATTTGAGTTTAAAAGAAAAAATAGAGTTTAGTTTGAGATTTATGTTTTGAAAAATCAACTTTGTTTTAGAAGGCATGGCAAAAGCTTTGTTGCAGTTTTTATTGCACAACACAAAACAAAAAGTGTACAAAAAGTTCACAGGTGGACAATTACTTCCGTCGCAACCATAACAACTCCATTGAAGAATAGTTTTGAAACGCATGATTTTAAATAGATGAGTCAAAATGACAAAACTCACATAAACAACGTTTTTAGCCACTACACATGATCATTTGGAGAGGCGATAATTTAGGAGAGTTTGATTTGAAGAATAGTATAATTACCACTGATTCTATTACATGCTTACAAGGCGCATCTGATTGCCAGTGATGGCTAGGTAGCATGATTAGGGAGTAATAACCCATAATCGCCTTTTACTATGGAGGGCAAAACCGATGTATAACACTATTCTCCCTAGTGTGCCATTCGTTGTATATTTCACTATTTTTTTCATCTTATAATACAAAGATGCACAAAACCTTTTGCGTATTCTAGAAAAAAAAATAAAAAATGAGAAAATATACAATGGTGAAGTGAAGTTTTCTGCGTAAACAACCTTTTCTGCTTAATTTTAGTCTGCTTCATCAATTACTTCTTGAGAACCCAAATCATTTGGAGCAACAAGATACATTTTATTCCAAAATTCAACACAAACGAAACCTATGCTGACTTGTCTTCTGTATTGCACTCTCTCTGTTCATCATCCTTCAAACAGCTCTCGCAGCATCTCTTCGAGCTCCCGTGGACTGAATTTTATGGTGGAAACTTTGTTATTCTCTATGTATTCTATATACCCTAGAATGACTTTGTCAGTTATAGCTTTGCGCAGCAATTTCCTTAGTTTAGGATCCGGGACCTTCCACTGCCTTTGGGCAGCGAAGATTTTCTGAAATTCAGACTCAAACTTGGGCAACTGGGAGTAGTAGTTTCTCCTGAAGCACAAAGGTGCAGGATTCAGCAAGCACGACAACATGGTTGCCCAAGATACCTGCATATAACTCTCCATATATGCCTCGGCTCTGTGACCGATGGATTCCATATGAACATTATTGAGAGAAGAGAAGTGCAAGTCGAGGTGCTCCAGTATGAAATATGAGTTGTTGAGTAAGAACAAGAACCTGAGGGCTTTATCCTGGAACGATTCTGATCTGTTGGCAAGCCTTTCTTGTAAGCAAGACACAATCTCTAGGATCATGCCGTCCAAAGGTCGTATGTTTCCGACCCGGGGCACGTACTTACCAAGGCAAGCTGCTTCAGATACTATCGGAGCAACTGAAAGGTAATTCTTTTGCAGGAACTTTATGTACGTCATTACGGACACAGTGGACTTGTGAATGCTCGATGATCCTTGCAGAGGTGCGTCGGCATCGCCATCGTCCATGGAGTCCAAAATACAAGCCCGGATCTGCTACATAGTGCTCCATATGGCCTCACCCGCTTTGGCTTCCTTTGTTGACAAGAGGCTTGCTATTTTGTGCTCTACCACTTGAACTTGTGGAGAGGGAGGCGAATGGAACAGCAACCAGATCTCCGATAGCGCCTTGGACAGAGCACCGTGCACACCGAGCAGGTTACTGAGCTTCATGTAGGGAACGGGCACCCCTTTCGTGACAACAACTTCACGAATCAGGACATCAACAAAACTGAGCATTTTCAACATGGTTCCGTGGAAAAATTGGACAAACCTTAGCTGATCCGGACTGTTACTGGTAGCTTGGTTCCCGGTCTCTGTATCAAGAACGGCGGAGAGCGACGTCGTGAGACGGATGGTTTCCATGATTTCAGCAAGACCTCGGATCCAGCTCCATGTGTCAAAAGTACTGGTGGTAGTATTCCCGAGTTCGCCTGAAGACGAAGCGACATGGAGAACCCAGGCGACGCCCAGGTCCGTGAACCACCTCTCGAGGGCAATCATATGTAGCTTTGTACTGTCATTACCGCATCTGATGCTGGAACCCGTGGACGACGGCGGCGTGCCGAAGGATTCCTGTACCAGGCTTGTGATGCGCTTCATCTGCTCCTCCTTGTCCGTTTCTTCCCAGGGCACGTTGTCGCCATCATGGATCCCGAAGCAGTAAAACAGAGGAGTAGAGGAGTGGCGAGAGCCGGTAGTAGCAGATGTGTAGGCAGTTGAGACTGTGGTACCTGCTGATGAGGAGCTCCTAATAACGGTGTAGGAGCTGGGTCCTGCGGCCTGCTCGCGGCGGTAGCTCCAACTCCAAGTCCTGCGGCTGCCATCGCTGCCCCTGGCCTTCATGTCGTCCATGCTAAGCTTAGCTACTCAGTGTGCAGAGGGCAAATAGATTCCGAGAGGTTGTGCAAAGCGCAGCCAGGTGGGGAAGGAAGAACTGAAAACGGGATGGAAACGGAACACATTAAACTATATACTATACAGCATATTGTGGGCTTTGGCAGGCAGCAACCCACTCATGGTCATGGCCATGGTCAATACCACTGGCATTATATAGATTACTATTATATAGGAGTACAATATAATGCCGATGCTTTTCCAAGACGCGTTGTGACACTGCTGAGTAATTCCATGTGGTCTCTCATCTGCTGACGCATACTCATGGAGTCATGGTCAGATATGTTATCTAGAATAGAACTCTCCTGGCTGCACCTTCAGGTCTACTACAAAGGGAAAACTGAATGACTGGAGCAGAGCATAACAGAGGAACAATATCCAGAGGGCAATCGATATTCATGCATGGTGAAAGCTTGGTTTGGCTAGAATAGATCTGTGGTCATCGTCTCCATGGAGTTGAGCCACAACCACAACTCCCGTTCTCAATGGACCCTCCTGTTCGTCATGCTTGACGTGGGTGTGGCGTGGCCGGATGCGCTCTGCATCTATTTTTACGGTTCGTTGTGCCCAGGTATCTCCAGCGACGTCGGCTCCTTGGTGATCACCTATGTCAGGAGGAGAGAAAGGGGCGCGGCCCGTGCGGAAGAGGAGTGAAAACAAAAGAAGGCTAGGAATAGAAGAGAGTGGGCTGGCCGCCTGGGTATAGTTTGTTGCAATTTCGTACTTGGGCTAGTAATTCCTCGATATGTACATTTGTCTAGCAGAGTATGCAGAAAGATAAAAGGAATGAACGAGGAGTATCTTCTGAGCTGTTCATCTCTTGAAGCAGGAAACCAGAGACAGATACCTAGCCTGTTGACGTGTGATCTCAGTGCTTCCTGTTTTGTACAGGTAGACAGACAGAGATGTTTCTTGCATGGTTATAGTCTGTTTGCATGGCAAGTAAAAATGTAAAATGGCACTGAATTACTTATCTTCCTCATATGAAAAGTAAATCTCATAACACCGAGATAACTTTCATACAAATTTAAATATGACTTGTACTGGTACAAAACCCACATGGAAGAAGATAGAGACAGCTATGTGGTGTTACATTTTATTTCTAAATGTGAGGAAAATATATAAATAGCGAAGTATATATAATAATACTTCGACTTTTGGTCTGCTTCACAAGCAACAGATTCAATTCCAAATAAACCAACACCAGATGCATAGAGGCCTACACCTACATGGTGATGACTGGTACTTGGCGGTGCACTCTGTTTCATCATCCTTCAAATAACTCTTGCAACATATTTTCCAGATCCTGGGAGCCACTCCTGGCGTGGTAATATTGTTCTCCTCTATGTATTCTGTGTACCTCGGAACAATTCTCTCAGTGATAGCTGAGCGTAGTCTTTGTCTGAGCTTAGGATCTGGGACATTCCATAGCTTTTGAGTGGCGTAGGTCTTCTTAAACTCAGACTCAAACTTGAGCAGCGGGGAATGACTTATCCCGAAGCAAAGTGGTGTAGGACTAAACAAGCACGACAACACTGGTTCCCAACATGCTTGTAAATAGTTGTCCATGTAGCCCTCCACTTTCTCAGAGAGGCTGTTGTCATGGTAGAAAGGGGCACTGTCCTCAAGACTTTGCTGTATGAATGCTAAGTTGTTGAGCAAGAACAAGAATTTGAGGCTCTGTTCTGGGAATGATTTTGACAACTTGACAAGCTTTTCTTGTAGACAAGTCTTCATGTCCATGATCATGCTGTCCAGATCCAAAGGTTGCCCGTTTCTAATTTGAGGCAGATGTTTACCAAGGCTAACCGATTTGGATGCAGTTTGGCACATCGATGAGCAATTAGAGCGCAGGAAGCTGATATACTCTATTACGGACAGAGTGGTCCTGTGAATGTCTGATGATGCTTGCGGAATTAGAGAACCCGACGAGTCATCATCGTCCATTATGGACGACTCGAGGACACGATTCCTAATATGCTCCATTGTGCTCCATATGGCCTCACCTGCTTCCTCCTGCTTCACTGAGAAAAGGTTGACTGTTTCGTCCAGTATCCTTACAGCTCCCGGGGAGCTGGAGTAGAATGCCGATCGGAGCTTGTATGGTGCATTGGACAGAGCGTTGTACACAGCCAGAAGAGCATGGAGGTTCTTGTATGGTTCCGGCAGCATCCCACTATTAGAAACAAGAACTTGGCGTATGGCGATGTCAACAAAAGGGAACATTTTGAGCATGGCTTCTTTGGTAAATCTTGCAAAGTGGATTTCATCCAGAACACTATTATCTTGTTTGTCACTCTCAGGCACAGGTTCTTCTTCCTCACAAACAACGGGCAAGCCCAAGGAGCCGCTAATGGAAAAAGGAGACACCGTGAAACGGATGATTTCCATGATTCCGTAGAGACCACGGACCCATCTCTCTGTAGCAGAAATATGGTCGAGCTGTTCTGATGCACCACCACCATCAGCGAGATGGAGAACCCAATCGACGCCAAGCTCCGAGAACCAACTCTCTAGGACACTCACGTCGCCACTGCTGATGCTGCAGTTTTCAGACGTCACACCAAAGAATTCCTGGAACTGGCCATTAATGTCCTCGTGCTTCATCTTCTCCTCCCTTTCTTTTTCGAAAGACACCTTCTCCATTTCTTTGCGGGACCGGGACATGTTGATTGGTTGAACAAACTCAGTATTGTCGTCTAACACTAACGCCAATCCCAAGTGCCTGCCCGCGTCCGTAGAGATAGAGGACAGATGAGAACCACTAGATGTGTAGGTAGTTGAGACTATGGTACCTGATGACGAGCTGCTAATGCTGTTGTCATATGAATTGGATCCGGTTCCAGTCTGCTCGCGGCGGTAGCTCCAAGGAAGAGAAGGCCGGCGGCCGCCATCCCTACACCTGCCCGTGCTCTCCATGCTAAGCTAGCTATCCAACTCCAACCCTTGCAACTGGCGATTTGCAGAGACAAATATCTGCCACTTGAGTCAACTCTCTCGTATGGTGACACACTCGAGAGGCAAGGAAAACCATGTGGTTGTGTCAGGCAGCAACCTGTCATGATCAAGATCGTATACAATAAGGACGTCTTTCTGACTTCCCAGGGGTTTGGCAATTTAGTAAACTTTAACAATTGAATTTTGTTTTTTTTCTTTTGAACGGTCACCGGGGATGAACTATCCCCACCTGACCTTGTGACGTGTGGTCACAGTGTCTTCCGGTGCTAGAACAAAGCAGAGTATGCAGGCGATAAAAGGAATAAATAGGGAGTTTCTTCCGAGCTGTTCATCGCTTGAGGCTGAAAAGCAGAGACAGAAACCTGGCCTTGTGACGTGTGGTCACAGTGTTTCCTGTTTTGTACAGGTAAGCAGAAATGGAGCTGGAGGGCTCAGCTTTGTATGAACAATAATCAGATAGACAAAGATGTTTCTTGCAGGGCTATAGTCTCTTCATTTTAAAAGAACATCCACTGACATTTGGACAAGTAAAATGGTACTGAATACAACTACATATAGCATTACTTACTAATATACCTTTTATGAGAAACCTCATAACACCTGGATCACTTCCATATAAATTTATATATCACTGATACTGGTACAAAACACACATGGAAGAAGATGGAGACAGCTATGCGGTGTTACATTTTATTTCTAAACGTGAGGAAAATATATAAATAGCGAAGTATAATAATACTTCGACTTTTGGTCTGCCTCACAAATCACAAGCAACATATTCAATTCCAAATAAACCAACACCAGATGCATAGAGACCTACACCTACATGGTTATGACTTGTACTTGGTGGTGCATTCTGTTCCTCATCCTTCAAATAACTCTTCCAACATATTTTCCAGATCCTGGGGAGCCACTCCTGGTGTGGTAATATTGTTCTCCTCTATGTATTCTGTGTACCTCGGAACAATTTTGTTGGTGATAGCCATGCGCAGTCTTTTTCTGAGCATAGGATCAGGGACCTTCCATAGCTTTTGAGTGGCGTACGTCTTCTTAAACTCAGACTCAAACTTGGGCAGCGGGGAATGACTTATCCCGAAGCAAAGTGGTGTAGGACTAAACAAGCACAACAACACTGGTTCCCAACATGCTTGTAAGTAGTTCTCCATGTAGACCTCGACTTTCTGTGAGAGGCCTTTGCCTTCCTTATATAACTGGGACCATTGGTAAGATTGATTGAAGGCGAGCCTCTGCCGTATGAATTCTATGTTGTTGAGCAAGAATAAGAATCGGAGGCCCTGATCTGGAAAAGATTCTGACATCTTGACTAGCTCTTCTTGTAGACAAGACTTCATGTCCATGATCATGCTGTTCAGAGGTCGCTCATGTCTAATCTGAGGCACATATTTACCAAGGCTAACTGCTTCAGATACAATTCGGCACATCGATGAGGAATAAGAGCACAGGAAGCTGATATACTCCATTACAGACAGAGTGGCCTTGTTGATGTCAGATGATGCTTGTGGAATTACAGAACTGACGAGTCATGGCCGTACACTATGTCCATAGACTTCAGAACACGAGTCCTAATAAGCTCCATTGTGTTCCATATAGCGTCAACAACCTCCTCACGCTTTGCTAACAAAAGCTTGTCAATGCCCTCCAGTGTCCTATCAACTCCTGCAAAAAATGGACTCGGATGTCGACAAGATCTTGTTTTGTGCATCGGACAGAGCCTTGTACACAGCCAACAGAGTAGGGAGCTTCTTGTTGTATGGTGCCGGCGGCGTCCCATTAGTACAAACAACGACAACCTGTCGTACGACGAAGTCAATAAAAGAGAGCATTTTCGACATGGCTTCTTTGGTGAATCTTGCAAAGTGCATTTGATCTGGAACCTTAATAGCTTGTTTGTCACTCTCAGGCACCGGTTGACGATCTTCTTGCTCACAAACATCATGTAGGCCCAAAAACACCGTGGAAGTGCAACAGATGGTTTCCAAGATTTTGCGGAAACCACGGATCCATCTCTCTGCAGTCTGGTGGAGCTCTGCAGATGCATCATCACCGTTAGGAAGGTGAAGAACCCAGGTGACATCCAGCTCCGAGAACCACCTCTCTAGGATACCAATGTCGCCGCTGTTGATGTCGATGCTGAGCTCTGCGGACGGTGCACCAAAGAATTCCTGGACGAGGCTTCTGATGTGCATGTACTTCATCCACTCCTCCCTTTCTTTGCGGGACTTTTTGGTGGGTCGAACAAGCTCAGCATCCTCGTCTAACGCCAATTCGTCGATGTGCCTGACCGCATCCATGGAGATAGAGGACAGACCAGAACCAGTACATGTGTAGGTAGTCGAGACTATAGTACCTGATGACGAGCTGCTAATAACGCTGTTGTGGGAGGGGTTGGATCCGATCTGGTCGCCGTGGTGGTAGCTCCAAGGAAGAGAAGGCCCACGACTGCCATCCCTAGGCGGTGGCCTCCATGACAAGCTCTAGCTGCCTCTCTAGCTAGCAACCGGAGATGTGTGATCTGCAGACAGGATCAAGGCCGGGTTTGGCCGGGAATATTGGGGTCCGAGCGCTCCGACCCCAACACCGGTCTGAGCGGTGTTGGCGGGAAGCACGTCCTTCGGTCCACGTGCCTTCCCGCGCAGCGTGCGCCTCCGTCCACGTGCCTTCCCGCGCGCCCAGGCACGGCATTGTTTTGTTTTCTTTTTCTTTTTCATTTTCTTTCTTTTCTTTTTTCTTTTTTTCTTTTTCGTGTTTATTTCATATTTATTTTATGTTTATCTTTATTTGTTTTTCCTTTTCTTATTTTTCCTTTCTTTTTTCTTTTTGTTTCCTTTTTTCAGTTTTTCTTTTTTTATTTTTCTTTTTCATGCTTTATTTATTATTTTTATTTTCTTTTTTATTATGTTTCAAATATTTATTATATATTTTTTAAATTTTTATATTTTCACGTATTTATTTTTTCCTTTCTTTCTCATTTACTTTTATTTATTTTCTTTTGTTTCTTTTTTAATTATATTTTCTTTCTTGATGTTCTATTATTTATTTAGTGATGTTTCGTCATGTTTCTAGCGATGTTCTATCATGTTTCTAGCGATGTTCGCCATGTTTTTAACGATGTTCTATCATGTTTCTAGCGATGTTCTATCATGTTGCTAGCGATGTCATTTTTAACGATGTTCTATCACTTTTTAGCAATGTTCTCTCATATTTTTAACGATGTTCTATCATATTTCTAGCGATGTTCTTTCAAATTTCTAGCGATGTTCTATCATATTAAAAAAAATGATTTATCTATACAAGATAAATGCTCATAAATAAAAAAATTTAAATATATCCATGTGGGATCTTGTTTTGAAGGATTTATTGAAACAAATTTAATGGTGTAAATGGTATTTAATTTTGATTTTTGTTTGTTAGTTATAACTATTTTTAGTTAGTTGATAATTATAAACAAGGTGGGTCCTAGCCCCCACTCTTCTCGCCGCCAGATCACGCGCGCGCCTCCTCTTGCTTTTCCTAGCGCTTTTCCTGTGCGCGCTGCTTTCGCGGGAGGGCCCCGCTGCCGGACGGAGGCTTCGGTCCTAGTGCCCGGACTGCAAGAACCCCCGGGTTTGGGCCTTTCGGAGGAACAACTGATGAGTGATGGAGAGGGGAGGTTTGCATCTGTGTTTGCACTGAGGAAAACGCGGTGGGAAAACAAAGGGATGGTCGCCTTTTCAAAGCTTCGGGCGAGGATTGGATTCCGCCCCCGCCAACCATCACTTTTTCACACGGCTTTGGGAAAACGCTAGTATAGATGCTTTGGTCTAAACATTCTAATAAAAAAAAAGAGATTTTTTACAATACTTGTGGAGAATTTCGACGGCTCACAGCGACCGATCCAACGGCCAGAAAGGCCAAAGGCGATGGGAGGCGATTGCTGTGTCTATGACCGGTGGGCCATATGCGCTAAATCGCTTCCTATCGCCTCCAAAACTGAGGGGGGAGGCGATGCCAAATAAAGGATGGCTAATTGCGTTTTTGTAGTTCTTTTTTCTAATCAAGGGTATTAAGGTAACTTTATAAATACAAAATTTTATGTTTTAAGTACAATAATTAAGGCTATTACTATTTTTATAGGACTCATAAAAAAACAGCAACCGATCATCGCACGGAGCCGCCGCCGCCGTCTTCTAGGTTTCACTCGCCGCTACTGCACGGAGCCGCCGCCGCCCAAGTTCGTCCGTGCGCTTGATGCTGCTCCTTCGGGAGACCAGGGCCGCGCTTGTGGAGGCCGCCTTTGACCAGTCTCGGCAAGGTCCTCGGCAGCGGCGTCGCCGTCCCGCTGGAGGCGCGGGTGAACGCGGGCGCCGTGGTGGAGGCCGCGGCGTCGGCGTCGGGGTCCGAGGCCCGCACCGCGCTGGGCGCCGCCGAGGGCGTCATGGCCGGCCGCGTGGCAGTACAAGGCGGCGGCGAGCCCGTCGTTCAGGAGCATCGAACGTGTGTGTGTGCAGCCGCGACATGTTCAACAAGTGGGAGGCGCAGCGGTGGTTCTACTCGCGCGCCGGGTCGACGAGGGAGAGCCCGGTGATGCCGCCGCCGACGGCAGCGGTGGGCGGGGAGCAGCCGATCGCCCGGGCCACTTCTTGCAGGGCCATGCGGCGGCGGCTTCGACGGCCCAAGCCGCGTGCAACCCGTCGTCCAGCGCCGTGCCGGACCCGTCGGACCACGTGTGGGCGCACCACTTCAACCTGCTCAACTCCGCGCCGGCGCCGGCCGCTCCGCACTAGTTCGACCAGTCGCGCGCCACCACGTCGTCCCTGGACGAGGCATCCGTGTCCGTGAGCAACGCCAGCGACCTGGAGGCCACGGAGTGGGTGGAGCAGGACGAGCCCGGCGTGTCCATCACCATCTGCGAGTTCGGCGACGGCACCCACGAGCTCCGCCGCGTCCGGTTCAGGCAAGTCAATGGCCACACTAGCTAACTCAATCTCCCGATGCAATTAAGATTCATCATCGAAAATGGAAATCTTGTTATGCTAATGGGATGTGTGAACTCGCGTTCTTGTGTGCAGCCGGGAGAGGTTCGGCGAGGATAGGGCCAAGGTGTGGTGGGAGCAGAACAGAGACCGAATACACGCGCAGTACCTGTGACGTCAGAGCAAGCTAGCTCCTGGATGTGCAGTGCACCGATCCAATAGTAGAGTACTGTAGGGCTGAGTGATACTACTATCTTCTAGTGCTAGTTTTTACAGGGTCAACAGAGAGGTGAAACAGGTCCACGGAGTCTGTAAAACATGTTTGCTACTACTGATCAGGGTTTTGTGTGTTGATGACTAATGTATTGTTTTTTTTTTCTTGATGATGCACTAATATTGTTGTGTTGATCTCATCAGATTAACTGTGCTTACAGTTTCTAGAGACGTCAGCGTTTGGAGTTGGTGTCCAATTTTAGCTCAGGCCTTGTTTAGTTCAAGGCCAAATTTGAATTCCGCATAGTAACTTGTCACATCAGCGCACTGTAGCATTTTGTTTGTATTTGGTAAAAATTATCCAAATTTTGACTAATTAGGCTTAAAATGTTCATCTCGCAAAGTACAATAAAACTGTGCAATTAGTTTTTGATTTCATCTACATTTAGTACTCCATGCATGTGGCGGCATTTTGATGTGACGGGGAATAGGAATTCTGCATAGTGAATTTGGTGGCAAATTTGGGAATCTAAACAAGGCCTCAGTTCTAGATTGGGGATTAAAATTTAGCAGCAAGGACTGGTGCTTTCTTCTATGCTACATGGCCATCCCATTAGTCTTCTTCTGGATGCCACAAAATCGCATTGTGTTCTACCCTGTCCTAGAATAGTCATGCACATTTTGATCTTAGTTGCAAACTGAATTTAGCGGTCCTTTGTTTGCAACTGAATGGATGATGGTGAATAGGCCATCAGTATGTAGGCTGTATATGGCTTTGTCAGTACCATTGGGGTGATTGTATGATTGCCTCGCATGTATGTGTTGAAGAAAATCCGGCTCCAACATATTTCTCACAGTAATGCAAGTCTCATACAAACACAGTAATGCAAGTCTCATATTACATCTGTTTTTCGGCATGTAATCTCTTCTCCATGTGCCATGTTATAGGTGTTCGGCAATCAGAAGGTGGAGCCTGTGGTGAAGGATGAAACTACAGAGGTGGTGGTGATTACTGATTTTTGAACCCGTCCTAGAGTTGCCACACTGTTAGCCGTTCTTGTTCATTTGACTAGTGTACAATGTCGCTGTTGCCGGATTTTCGTCAGAACATGTTGCCGTTCTTGTTCAGTGTTCAGAAAACTAAGTGTTCAATTATTAACGTGGCAAATAGCCAATGCCGCTGTTGCCGGATTTTCGTCAGAACATGTTGGCAACTCGGATGGGGTGTTTCTTGCTCAGTCGGGTGAAGGAGAGTGAGGCTATGTTATCAGATATAGTTTCGGACATGTGAAGAAGGCTGGAGGAGTGCCTTCCACGCCGTGGTACGCGCTAGATGGATTTTCATACTTAACTCAAGTGCGCTGAACTGAGACTGTATTCCGCATTCAGGCCTGTCAATGTCGTGTGCTGAACTGAAACATGGCAAATACCTTATAAACTCATTTCATGCATGTACTGTGATCTCAGTGTGGTGAACATCATCCATGCATGTCTTGTGGCAACTCATCCAATTTAAATGAAAAAAATAACAGCATGACACTTTTGACATATGACACTTCTTTAGAAATTAAAAATAGCATAAGGATTCCATAAGTACTACCAGATGGTAGTGACATACTAATTATTAAGGATTCCTCATTCTTCTGCTTCTAAAACTACTTTAACCCTGTGTCATTTTACGATGGTAGAGCCGCACCAGCTCGAACAGTGTCATTTTACGATCCAGACTAAACTGAATCCTAGAGTGTAGGCTCTCACTCCGCTGGTTACTCCTCAGTCCTAAATAGCACTTACCATCATGATATGCAGCACACCATAGCTCCCTCAACTCGTACATCTCATACAGCCACGAATCCTTTGTAATCTTTTCCTTCTCCAGGAATGCCATCCATTTCATCTCAATCTCTTGTATAGAGCAACGATCATACAGAAAACGCCTAATAGCTTCCCTCATCTCATCATCCTCAATATTACGCACAATGTTCAGCTCAATATGCCATGAGCATAGCCTGTGCGAAGAATTCGGCCACACCAGCCTGACTGCCTTCTGCATAGCACGGTCTCCATCGTGATCACGAAACCGGATGCCTCTGAACCTTGGCTTCACAGAATGACCTAAGCAGCCACACATAGGACTCCGTAGTCTCCTGAGAAAGAATTCCACATGCAAAAAGAACTGTGCTGCGATGGTGATTCACCCCGACAAAGGGAACAAGGGGCATGTTGTATCGGTTTGTTTTGTATGTGCCATCAAACACGAGTACATCACCAAATGCTTTATAATCAACCCGACACCGAAAGTCACACCACAGCAGTCCCGTCGATGCCCTCTCCCATCGGTCTTGTACTTGAAAAAGAAATCAGGATCGTCAAGTTTGCATTGTGTCATGTAACTGATTATTGTCTGAGCATCACCGGCGGCAAGTGTCTCCTCCTTAAGACGATGGCAGAAATTGTAAAGGTCCCTTGATGTAAATCCAACCTTATCATACCCACCGTAACGCCTTTTCATAATTTCCATTATCTGGTACTTGCGGATCCCAGAAATCTGCATCTCCACAATCTCAGCCTTCTGATCATCGCTGATGTTCCTATGTGAACGCAGAAAACAAGCAAGGTCTGGTTCTATCATCGGATGGTTGTGTTTGTCGATGAATTCCTTCACGTACCACTGCCCGTTCTGAGCCTGTGCAATCACAAGTTGAGCACGGCACCTACAATGAGTAATGTTCCGTGGCCTCCGCTTCTTAATCTCCCTATTCAGCTCCTTCGCCTTGCGGAAACCTTCACAACTGCAAACAAACTTGCGAAGAGTCCTCACATTTTTGCCATTGTCCCACTCGCAGTATTCCTTTCTCACACTAAATCCTTTCTCATAAGCGTAGTCGTTATAAAACTCGCGGCCTTCGTCTTCACTGTCAAACATCTTCCTAACAATTTCATTGTACTCGAACAAAGACTCAACATCCGGCATTTCCTCCTGGAACATTCAGTATATAAAATTCAGTTAGGGGTGTCAAAGTGCATTTGTTTGGGCATACAGATGAACAGAATCAGTGATCAGCATATTATTCAGAAGCAGTTTTATAGTAATAAGAGAAAGACACCCTAAGTAGAGCAAAATAAGGGAGCTGCAGATAAGCACATATGCAATATACTTCAGAGCTGCAGCACAATAGTTGACAGCTACCAACTCTATATAAAAGCCATTTTTACAAGAACTGAATAATAAGAAAAGAATATTTGCACATATCAAGATGTGTAATGATTCCAATTCTAACCTAAACATTTGTAAAGAAATCTCAGTTATATCAAATATGGGAATGTCAAGGATTTGCAAATTTTGAGAGGTTCACAACAAACAAGCAAAAGTAATACCCTGCAGAAAAGTTGCTTTCCTTATCAATGTATATTGTCAGTTAACTTTGCTCTTTGCAGCTGGCTGTGCCTTCATTAAATATGAAACAAAAGATCAAGCATTGGCAGGTATTGAGGCTCTAAATGGGAAGCACAAAATAGAGGTGTGTCAAACATATAGGTAGTTGCCTCACTGGGATTTGAGAGTACAAGAGGAGGAACTGTCATATATTTTTCTTTCCTTAGATGCAGCGATTCTGATTTTCACCAATAGTTTACAGAGCAGAAACAGAAAGGTCTTATTGAAATTTGAAAAGTGCCAGCTCTTACTAGCATGGGTAGACCATTCCTTTGAAGTGGACAGATTAAATATTCTGTGGTGAGATATGCTACTCAGGCATTAGTTTCCAACTCTGATATGTGTAAAAGATGATTAAGAATAAGTTGGCTGTAGCCTCATCTGAATATGGCACAGAAACTAAGGCAATGGCTGCTGTGGGCTTCAGTGCCTATGCTGGTAATGGCTGATGAGAGAGGGAGCCAGTGAACCCTCACTGGAGCAGATGCCCAGCATTGCACGGCAAAATGAGCAGGAAGAAGTGTGTACGATGATGCAAATCACTAGTTAAATACAGGAAAACCAAAGCAATGCTGCTATAATCCCCACTTTAGATTTTTTTTAATTAAGAGAATGGACTGTGATAAGAAACCTGCCCCTATGGGCATGTGTTCTCCTGTTATGCGTTTATCACCACCCAAACTACCGTACTGATTGGTGATGGGCAGAAAAATCGCTGTGACCATGAATCCAAAAAATGTTCAGTTCAGGACCAAACGGCGGTTCAAAATAGCCATGCAACGAAGGGTGAGCGATCTGAGTTTACCTCGTGGCGGCGGCGGCGAGGTCGACGGGCGGTTGGCTTCGCGAGGGCTGTCCGGCGCGGGGCAAGGGCAGGCCGGCACGGGCGAGGACGGCGGCGGCGCAGGCCCGGGAGAGAGCGGCGGCGGCGCAGGGCACGCGCGGGCGGGCGCGGCGGCGGCGCAAGGCGGACGAGGGCGTGCCGGCGGCGCGGGGCGGGCAACGGCGGGCCGGCGGCGGCGCAAAGGGCGGCGGCGGCGGCACAGGCCGGGAGAGGGCGGCGGCGGCGCAGGCAGGGCGAGGGCGTGCCAACGGCGCAGGGCGAGGGCGCAGTCCGGTGTTTTTTTTTTTTTTTTTGATTGAAGGGGGAGGGGTCGGGGGATGGGGGAGGGGGCACGGGTGAGGATAAGTGATATTTGCGCAATGACTATTTTACCCTTTTTTAATAAAATTAATAATTTGTGGAAGCGATGAGAGGTGATGGGAAGCGATTTCAAAGTACCGTAAATGGACTCAAAAAGAAAGTGCTTAATTTAAACATCGTGGTAGTTTTGGCCCGGCAGCACGCGCTTCCACGATGCTGTGTTTACGCACTGTTTTTTTTATATGTGCCGAAAGCAAAGCGGCTGCGCTGGCCCACAATGTCTCACGCGACAACGACACGCACATTACTAAATTATTAATTATTAATCACAGTGGATCTTTATCCTCAATCAGGCAGGACCATAGCAGCGGAGGGTGCAGTGCCATGGGTTGCCCAGTACTTGGGCTGACATGGGCCATCCTAATTATGTGGGCTGACGTGTCTGTGCTGGAATAAACCTTTTTGATAGTAAGCCATGATGTCAAAACAATCAGTAGCAGAGAATGCAGAGCATATAAAAAGCAAGGAGCGGTAATAAAATAAGCGATGCTGAGGTGAAAGCAGATCAGACACAAAAGTAGCTTCGAAATTCTGATAGAAACATAGACGGAGGACATACATGCATGCAGCTACCTGTTCTTTTTTGTGTTGTCCGAATGTGCATGATGAGTCAACAACAGAATCAACGCCAGAGGAAATGCCTATGCATCAATTGTGGGAAAACCCATTTACGTAGCCGATTAAAGTTGTTTTAGCGTGTTTGTATAGTTCGTTATAATTTCACACTTGGGCTAGTAATTCCTCGATATATATATGCACATTTGTCTCCGGTGCTAGAACAAAGCAGAGTATGCAGGTGATAATACAAGGAATAAGAGTCTTTTACTTGTATGCCATTAAAAAGATGCTCTACTCATCCATGTCTCTGAAAGATGGCTACTACCGTCCATGTCCCTGCATTTCGAAAGTTTTCTCTCCCACGCCACTCCGTCCGTTTCTAGCACTAACGGTGTCAAACATGGGTGGCAAAGGACTTCAATGCCCCTGAGAATTTTGTTTCTCATGTGCCACTCGCTGGTGGGCGCTAACCTGTTGGCCTTTGGCGCCAAAACGGTTGGCCTTTGGCGCCAACAAGGTTGGCTCTTGGTGCCAACCTGCCCTGCTCTATATATAGGCACGCCCTCCCTTCCATTCCCATACACCTCTCTCACCACTCAATCCCTCTCCTGTCCATAGCCATGTCTCAAGGTGCAAGCTCCAACTATGAGAGGCGGCTCACTAGGCGCATTTTTTGCCCCAACTGTAGGGTGCTTGCCAATCGCTTCACCGCGCGGACAGATAAGAACACCAGTCATGTCTTCCACAAGTGTCCCTTCTTCTCGGTTTGTCCCTCATCTTTCTTCTTGCTATGCTCTTGTTCTTCTAATCTATGCTCGTGGTTCTAATACTCTGGTGCTCAGGCTGGTGGGTGCCAATTCTGGAGGTGGGAGGATGAGATGGATGTCACTCCATCAGAGGCAGGCTATGCTGCTCCTTTGCCTATAGAGGCAATGGCTCCAGTGGCCATGCAGGCAGTGGCAGCAGCACCTACAGCAGCTTCAGCTCAAGTGGCCAACTTGAATGAAGCTTCCCAGGCTGCTGGCAGGGGTGGAGTGCAAGACAGGGCAGATGGAGTTATGCAACAGCTTAAATGGATTGAGAAGCTGGTCTTCTTTGCAATATTTCTGGGCTTGTATGCAATAATGAAGAAGTAGTTGTGTGTGTGTGTGTGTGTGTGTGTGTGTGTGTGTGTGTGTGTGTGTGTGTGTGTGTGTGTGTGTGTGTGTGTGTGTGTGTGTGCATGTATGAACAATCAATGAATGAAGGTTGCAATGGCATTTTAGACCAAACATTACATTACCAACATAAGTTCAGTTCAGTTCACCAACATTACATTACATCACAAAGACATCATCACATCACAAACATTGTCTCACGTTTTAAACAGGCCAAAAGATAAGGTGTTCTCCAACAAGTTTTCATCCAACCAAAAGATTAGGTGTTCCCCAAATCACCAACATGTTCCTAGGTTAACCAAGCAAAAGGACACTAAGGAGTCACCTGTGCCTTAACCAAGCATAGCCCATCTGGGGTGCCTATTGCTTCCTTCAGCCTCTCCATAAACCAAACCCAGTTCTCATTGGTTTCTGAATCTATGATACCTACAAGCAATGCCTCTCCGGAGGCAAGTACACTCTGTACCTTTCTATATCACTCTTTTGAATGAAATATCGATTCTCTTTTATTGCAGCATGAGTAGCTAAAGCCATCTTAAATTGAAACATGTCTGCATACATGCTTCCAACACACATGGGGGTTGTTTTTGTCATAATCAACAGGTGCCATGTAGTCAGGCTCATGATCCTTAACCATTTCATCTGCCTCATCAGGGTCCATTTCAGGATCATAGTCATCATCAGAAACTGAACTAGCATCATCAGTTTCAGAGCATTCAACTGACTCAAGACTTGGACAATCCCTTCCAGTGGTGGCAGATTGGCTCTGACTCTCTATCTGTGATGGGAGCTGTGCTTTTGGAGGTGTTGGTTGCTGTGGATTGGGAGGTGGTGGAAGGTCAAGGTACAAACATTCATCATCAACACCCACATGCTCATTCTCTGGGTTTGGGTTAGCCAACATGTTATCATCTGTGCTCTGTGTCTGGGTTGGTTCTGCAATGCTAGGAGGTGCATTGGAAGGAGTGGCAATGGAAGGAGTGGGCATGGTAGGAGTGATGGGGGGTTCAATAGATTGCTCATGAGTTGGATCCCAGGAAGGGATGTCAGGAGGCCCATCGTTAGGTTTATAGTAGGCTAAACTAATCAAACAACACTTGGAAGCTTCATTTTTGGCAAACATTTCAACTAAGTCTTGGTCATTGGTGAGGGGGTGTGCATCTTTGTGTCATGGCACCAAGTAAAACACCGTAAGTATCCCCATAGCGCCCAAGATACTTATCCACAATACCTTCAACCACATTTCTGTAGTTTGCATGATCAGCATCCACAACTTCACTCACGCCATACCAATTCCCCCCACAAGTATTTTCAGCAATAATCCAAAATTCTAGGTTGTAGCTACTATTTAGGTCCATCCTACAGATGAACAACAACAATCACAAAGGGGCAAACAAACTAGCAAGAATAGACTTAGTCCTAGCTCTCCACAATCACCGACATGCACAAGGGAAAAGTCCACCCGTCTCGAAACCAAAACACGGCCATGTTTGACATGCACCACTATCCCATGCCGCCATCGCCGCCGCAACCAGGGACGGGTTTCTTGTCTCCCCTAAGCCGCCGCAGCCCGCCGACGCTCAGTCGCACCACGCCGCCGCCCGGAATCACCGCTAGGGTTAGGGTTGAGGATGGGATAGAGGGAGCGGAGGAGTCAAGCGAGATGAGGGTAGTGAGAGCGGTCAATACCAGTCAACACGGCCTCCACCTCTTATTCCAACGGCCAGGGGCAACTAGGGTCATTTGCCACAGTGGAGCCCACTCGTTAGGACAGCCAAAAAGCGCAAATCAAACAGAAGGCGGACGGAGTGGCATAGGAGAGAAAACTTTTGAAAAGCAGGGATAAGAATGGTAGAAGCCATCTTCCAGGGACATGGACGATTAGGCGATCTTTTTTAATGGCATACAAGTAAAAGACTCAAGGAATAAATAGGGAGTTCTTCTGAGCTGTTCATCGCTTGAGGCTAAAAAGCAGAGACAGAAACCTAGCCTTGTGATGTATGGTGTTTCTTGTTTTGTACAGGTAAATAGAAATGGAGCCAGAGTGATCAGATTTTTAGGAACAATACTAAGATAGACAAAGATGTTTCCTGCATGGTTACAATACTCTGTTCATTGTAAAAGAACATCTACTAACATTTGGGCAAGTAAAGTGGTACCGATTACTGTTATATATAGCATCACGTACTGATCTGCCTCAAATGAAAAGTAAATCTCATAACACTGAGATCAATGTGTATAGAGGATTACCAAGTACCTTTACAAATCATTGCACTAGTAGAGATCAATGTCTTTTCCTGGGATCAATGGATTGCTGGTACAGTTAGAGTTAGCTTCGGCTATATGCCGATGAAAAATACTCCTTAAGAAAAATGACAATGCACGAGGCATGATTTGAACTGAAAAAGAAGATCAGTAAGTAAGCAACACTGGTGTTGGTATAAGACTGAAGCCAAAAGGCAGAAGGTACATTACATACATACAGCTATCAGCTGCTCAACATTTATTCAAAAATGAGTATCACAGGGACATACAAATATCAAATGAAGTTTTGTAGTGTGCTTAAAATTTTTGTCTACTTCAATACAGCTTCAGAAGTCAAATCATTTGAAGCAACAAAGTTTAATAAGAATGCCAACATAAATGGAAGAAACTATGGCTACTTTATTTGTCTTCAATGTTGCAGTCTATCATCATCCTTCGAACAACTCTTGTAGCATCTCTTCCAGCTCTTGTGGAGTGAATTTTGGGTTGGTAACTTTGTTATCCT
Source organism: Themeda triandra (assembly GCA_018135685.1). Taxonomy (NCBI): domain Eukaryota; kingdom Viridiplantae; phylum Streptophyta; class Magnoliopsida; order Poales; family Poaceae; genus Themeda; species Themeda triandra. The sequence continues at coordinate 656,259 of JAENPR010000311.1, forward strand.
CTATGTATTTTGTATAGCTTGGAATAATTTTTTTGATGACAACTTTGCACAGCCTTTTCCTCGCCTTAGGATCGGGAGCTTCCAAAGCTTTTGGGTAGTGTAGATTTTTCAAATTTACGGACTCGAACTTGGACGGTAGAGAGTACTTTCTCACCAGACGAGTGGTGTAGGATTGAACAAGCATGCCAACATTGGTTCCCAAGATACCGTATATAGCTCTCTATATAGCGCTCGACTTTGAAAGTGATGGGCCCGATGACGGCTTCCAAATCGAGTTCGATATGAGAGAGACCGTATTGGAGCTACTTCCGTATGAGGTTTGAGTTGTTGAGGAGGACTAATAAGCCAAGGCCTTTATCTAGGAATGATTGTGACTTGGTGATGAGTTTTTCTTCAAGACAAGACATCATCTCTGCGATCATGCGATGAAAGGTTGTGCCTCTTCAAGTCCGATCCCGAGGCACATACTTACCAAGGCTAGCCGCTTTGGATACAAATAATGGATCAACCGCCCAAAGCAATTGTACGAAGAAACTTGATGTGATCGATTCGACCTAGTGGCCTCATGAATGTCCGATGATCCTTGTTGAGTTTCAGCACCTAACGAGTCATCCATTGACTTGAGGACACGAGTCCTTCTCTTCTCCATTGAGCTCCATATGGCGTCAAACACCTTGCCCTGCTTTGCGACAAGAGGCTTACCATTTCCTTCTCTATCTTTTCAACCTCTGCAGGGGGCGACGAGTGGAACAGCAATCTGAACCCCAAGAACACCTCGGACAGAGCTCTATTTACTTTGAGACAGTTCTCGAGAGAGAATGAAAACGTGTCTCGTGGCTCAATCCGCTCATGTATACAAATTGATTTACTAAACATGATATCAACAAAAATGAGCATTTTGGCCATGGCTTTTTGGAAAAACAGTGCGAACTGTAGCGAATCCAGAGTAGTAGCTTGTTTCCTGCTGTCTACCTCTTCCTCCTCGCTAATACCATGCATGCCCACAAAGCCATGAACCATGGTCGCCAAAGAAAGACTCCGAGAGATGAATGGTTTCCATGATTTGTGTGAGAGCTTCAATCCAGTCCATACTTTATTATCCGGAGGCATCAACGCGAGATGCACCAACATCGAGTTGGAGAACCCGGTCGACGCCCGGCTCCAAGAACCACCTCTCCGGGGCACTCATGCCACCGCCGCCGCCCTAAGATGCTGCCATTCTCCGACGGCCCACGGAAGAATTCCCGAATCGGGCTTTCAATGCGGTTCATCCTCGTCTCCTTCAACGTTATTTCATCGATTTCTTTGCAGTGCTTCTTAATTGCTTGACCAAACTCGGCATCCTTTTTGTCGGGCTCGGGCGTGCCCAACCTGAGCTCCAATTCCAACTCCAACAAAGCAGCCGCCTCCGTAGAGAGACCAGAGGAGAGGTGAGAACTGCGAGAGGTGCCAGATATGTAGGCAGTTGATGAGACTATGGTACCGATGCGGAGCCGCTGCTAATGGTGTAGCAACTGGATTCGGTCTCCTCGCGGTGCGGCGGTAGCTCCAAGAAGGCCTCCGGCCACCATCCCCGCCCGTCACCTTGTAATGAACACACTCGGATTGTGACGAAATTGAAGTAATCCGAGGTAAATTTGGAGAAGATTTAAGGAAGAACAGGTAGAACTCGGGAAGAACGAGAGAGGAAGGGAGGAAATTCGAGTTTGGGTTTATTCTTCCATAACCGACACAGCTACAATGGGTTGGCTATAAGTGCCAAATCACCGTCCCATGACACGGGCCGAGCCCCTACGCCTACCTAGGCCAAGCCCGCTCATCAAGCCCAAAAGATCAAACAGCAAGCCTAAAAGAGGAGTGTGACCATAAAGCACTTCAAATGGAGTAGTACCCAAAGAGGATTGATAAGAAGTGTTGTACCAAAACTCAGCTAGAGGTAACCACTTACTCCACTCTTTAGGGCAAGAATGAACTGCACATCTCATAAATCCCTCCAAACATTGATTTAACCTTTCAGTTTGACCATCAGTTTGTGGATGGTAAGAACTGCTCATCATCAGCTGTGTGTCAGACAAAGTAAACAATTCCTGCCAGAATGCACTAGTGAAGATCCCTGTCTTTGTCGGAGATTATAGTAGCAGGCAATCCAT